>OY282590.1:28268803-29468803 GCA_958298965.1 Chrysolina haemoptera
TTATTACGAGACACCCTGTATATTCCGAAGTGACAACACTGGTATTCTATATACGTATAGAAATCACCTTGATGTGAATTGCCTTCTAATACTTGTGTTTGGAAACGAACAGTTGAAAACCATTTTGTAGTGTCTATAAATACCTACTTGATTAATCATATCACCATCTACTGTTTATAATAAGGAACAGTGGATATTTTATAAAAATTCTCACTTATTATTTCAATATTACGTGTACATCGCCAGTTTTCTTACCTCTGTATAGTCTGTGAATACACTTCAGGCCTATTTAAGCACCCATAATGCACGTGGGGCTCAAATTCCCATACATACACTTAGCCAAGACATTCAAAGACATTTGCCCTTACAGTCCTCAGTCCTTTGTATGTTCTGAACACTTTGTTCTACAAATGGTATTAATTTTGCCGTAGGTGCCATATTATGTTTAAGTAAATTTATCATAATCGATCAGAGGAGTTGGAGTTGGATTTCCCTGACTAGTTGAGAATGATAATGATATTCATGATAAAAGACGCTTCATTTTTCAATGCAAATTTCCATTTTTAAACAAGATCTCGATAACCCACATAATTACTGAACGATATCTTTGATCCTTTTTTTGGAAAAAGCGAGTGAAATTATACCGAAAAAAACATCTTACTCGCTTATTCGGGAATATACATGTATCTGAATTTGGTTTCAGAAAAAAATTGTATACACATTATAATCAAATTTACACAATATACCTAAACTGTGGTTGATAATATTGTCAATTGTATAAAAAAAAACATTTATACGGTCATACTTGTAGATTTCAGTAAGGCGTTCGACTCGATCTCAAATATTTTTTTATAGGGACACTCGAGTAGGGTTTCAAGGGTTACCCCTCGGACTGATAAAATTATATCTCACAGAAAACAACTCAATTTATTTATGATTATAAACAGAAATCAAACTTGCGGAAAGTATGGTTTCAGATATGGTTTTCCTCAAAGGTCAAATTTGGGAGCTGTTACCCACTAAGCTAGGAGCATATAGTTTTTAAAAACCTATCAAGAGCAACTGTAAAGTTGATACAACCATTGCAGCCAACGTTCAGCAACTGTCCTGCAAACTGCAAATCTTCCCCCTCATAGCATTACGTTAGGTTTCAATTGCAAACTTGTCAGAAATTTGACTGATTTTTATATAGACTTTCAGTACAGTTACAAATGTTGAATTCCAGCAAATAAATATTTGCTGGAATTCATTCATTTTGCTGTACCAGGAACTTTTTAATTTCGTTATGACTTTGCGATAAGGTTACGAATGCAAATTGCCAGCATACACATTTTTGCAAATTTGCTTCAAGTGTGCTTAAATTTACAGTATTGTTTCTTGTGTAAAGGTAATATTTGAAAGCTTCTGGTAACTTCACTTTACTGTTATAGCTCGGGAGGAAGAGACAGAAAATTTGCACATATTTCTACGAAGCTAGTTTTTTGTCAGTTTCTTGTTTCGATATAATAAGTAAACAGAGGGTCTACCCCCCTATGATGTTGTGTTGATATACATGAGTTTCAAAAAGTTTTTCCCTTTTGGGAACTTTTTTATTATTGATTTGTCAGAAAATTTTATCATTCATAAAAATCGGTGTATTGTAAAATGATTGCATATGAGTTATCAAAATTTTTAATTTCTGAACAGTGTACAGGGGATAATCAAAAATAGGAGTTTTGATCAAGTGTAAACTACACATATTTCTGAGATTATCAGAGAAGTTTATTCAAAGAAGGTGTTAAGGAATATTGAAAGAATATTGGAAACACTATTCAAATTGTAATAACAGCCAGGGTAGCTTAGACTTGATCAAAATTCTCTGTTTTGTTCTCCCCTAACGTTTGGAAATTTATAATTTTTATAACTCAAATACAAGTGTTCCGCAATTCACCCATTTTAATAAAGAATAAAGTTTTCTTACAAATGGATAATATAAAAGTTTTCCGAATGGTGCAAACTTTTGAAACTCACTCTATATGAACACATCATTGGAGTGGTATACTCTCATTTTGTTTACTTGTTACAAAGAAAACAACAAACTGACAAAAAACTGATAGCTTTGTAGAAATATGTGCAAATTACCTGTCGCTAACTCCTGTACTATTAGTTTCAAGACTGGCAAAAATATCGCTGCAAATGAATCCAAACTTTGTAAATGTGAGGTTTCATGAACTTTTAATATTGAAGCAACAAAGCATCACAAGTTTTTATAACAAAAACACAAAAAACCAGTTATGCCAAGAAACAACTGGTGTATATATACCAAGTACATAACTAAGAATTACTGCAACTTCTTGATCTCAACTAAATAAGCAAAATATCGAAAGAATCCCAATAAATTCCAAATTGGTTCGAAGTGTTTGGGTGCAGAAGAGCAATTGGTTCAGTATTATGAAAATAAGAAAAGCAGTTTCTTCACAGAATTCTTTATTTCTCATATATATCTTCCAAAACGAATTTAATACAAACGCTTTGATAACATGACACGAATCCCTATAGTTATTCGATATCAATTCCATGGGTTTCAAAGAGTTTGACGATGTTCCTGCTGAGGTTGACGCCATTTTCAAACTGCGAGTATAAAATAACACTCACGACTGCTGCCGTGCTGCATCGTCTATTGAAGGGAGAATGGCGATGTTAGATGTCACTTTGAACGTAGATTTTATGAAGAGATCATTTGTTTGCCTAACCCATGGAGAGGATGGAGAAATGTTTCTCCCCCACTACCTCTAGATCAGCCCAAGGGTCTTTGAATATGTTGATGGGAGGTAAAAAATCTGGGTTCTCCCTCAACGTTTTTACATACTTCATTTTGCCCTGGTTGTGATACTTGGTAGGATTTTATATTTGCCATAAATTCACAGCAAATCTGGTATAGAAAGAACAACAACGGTACATGCTACTAGAAAAATATCCGTGGATCTTTAATATTATTATTTCAGCAAACAACAGGATGATTGTAGTAGACTCACCCGGTCCAAAGATGAGTCTCAACATACATACCAAATTCAAAGAAGAGCAATTCCCCTTAAAAACCACAAATCAACCTCTACAACAATGGTTCAATTTTTACATATGCAAAGATATTAATTAGTAGGTACTTGACTTAATTGATGTATATTTAATAAACAATTACTTCTTTCTACGTTCATGCAAAAAACAAAACTTTATTGAACTATATTTGGTGGAAAAACTGTCTCTTTATTGCACTGAGTGCAATAAAGACTTTATTGCACTCGTCTTCATTCTACTATAGCGTTATGTCATAATGACAGACATAAACTTTCAAATCGACGCCAAATTTAGCCAATTTTCTGTGAGATTCTATTACGTTTTAAATAGTTGCATAATTCATCATATTCATTATATAATGGACTATGAAATTACTAGAAAATGCAATTTGTTAAAAATAAAATTATTTCATTCAAATATCATCTGAATTACACAAAATGTTTTTGAATTACTTTTAGCAGATAGATTTAAACAATGTCTTCCTTACAGTTTCTGCCACCTAATTAAACATTTTCTGGTTTTTGCGTGAACGTAGAAAAAATATTGTATGAAACTCGTGCAAAAAGAGTTGTCCAACTTGGCCTGATGGCCTCGTTGCACAATTTCACGTCGAGTGCAATAAACACCTACTTTTTGCACTTGTTGCATAAATAACTATTATAATCAAATGGTTTGAGCAGAATCTGAGCTTTATTGTATCAATAAGGATAGTTTTTGAGTTACAAGCGAAAATCTAACGAGAAAACTGGGTATTCAACAAGATAGTCGATTTGTCCGAAAATTGGTATTTGAGAAATGATTTTTTTCGACCTATATCGAAGAGTGCATAGTTTTTGACTTTTTGGCAAAAGACTGAGAAAATATTGAAAAACATATACAACGAGTGAAAAAAAACTACTTAATTTTTCTCATAGCCAAAACACTGTTTGATTAGATATACTGTATGGTAATTTCGTTCTCTATAACGAACTAGGGGTTGTAACTAGACACCACCGGAACTCATTCGACCACATCCCACCCTTCAATAGATAAATTAAATAGTGGAATCGGATACATATCATCAAACAATTAATGGGGCCCCGCCTACGACGCCCTCACAGCGGTCGTTTGATTGAACTGTTGCTGAAACGATATCTGAACTACCATCAATCGATCTTTTGTTTTTGAGAGTGTTCAATCGTGATACAGCAACCCACTTTGTGACTTATTATTATTATTTACATATACTATTATTACAAAGACGTGAATATGTATTGTAAGTTTGGATGTAGGAGGTAAACTCCGAAATCACTCATATGATTTCAAAAACTTTTTCACCAATATTAAGAACTAGCGGACCAATCCTCGTGCATATTGATGTGTTCATTTTTGATTCGCCAACTAACCATTATATTTTTATTGATGTTATTGTCTTACTCATTGAATACAACTAATCAGAACAACCCTGAAAACAGATTCCATGGGCTGTTTTCACTCTCACGTTGCTATGGATACATTTTGAGTTATATTGATTTTGAAGTTTCAAATATTTAATAATGTCAAAATGTCACGATATGGTTGTAATACTGACGAAAAGATTGATAAAATGTTTGTATCAAATATATACCAAAATATAATGTTACAATAACAAATTTGTATGGAAAGCATTTATGGACTTTTGCAATATTGAAAATTATCAATTAGCAGAAAATTTTCTATCGAATAACCCTCGGCGTCGCCGTCGGTCTGTTTCCGAACAACAAGCTTTCGAAATCTACAAGCACGCATAACAATTGAGGGGGATTTTTTTTTTGAATTTTCAAAATAAAAAAAATTCTTGGCTTCCGGTCCCGTTATTTTTGTATGGCAGTAGTTTCTAGGACATTATTATTTCGTGAGTATATTTAGTCCCAAAAGCACATCTTCAGATGAAATATTATTATTATTATTATTATTATTATTATAGTCAAATGCTACGCTCGTCCAGGAAAACAGTGTTTTCCGGACTTGTTAAGTTAATAACTATTTCCGGGCAATTTTCACAATTTTCCCCTCAATGGGAAACTTTCTCGAACTTCAAGGAATATAACAAGGAAAAAAGCTAATTTGGAACAGCCGTTCTCGAGTCGCTGATGTCTTGCATTGAACTGTCCTCAGATATAGGAGGTATGCCATTTTCTGTAGTGGGGGCAGTACACTGAGAGACAATATGACCCACTTGCTTGCATTTACACACTATCTTGAAAGAGGAAAATTCGGTATGATGTGATGTCGTTCACGTTCCTATACCGTTAATTTCTTTCCAAGTCCATTATTGGAAGATGAATAATAAGAAAGTTTTCGAATTGACAATCTGTATATTTTCGAATAAAACGCAGAGGAGCTTGTCCGAATGAGACTTGGTGATAAATTCTACTTATTTCAATTCGTTCCTTTGTACCGAAGCTTATTTGCACAATAATAGACCAACACAATGTCGCAATTAGTGTGAACTTTGTGAAAATTAGCACAATAAAGAAATAAATCTAGCGGGGATCCAATTTAACGAAGAGAGTGCTTAAAAGTTGCTAGCCAATTGTAGATTGGCAACGATTAGCATCCGAGAGCGTATCCAAAAAGGGGATGAACTAAATAATTATCTGAGAAAAAATTAGTTGTAACTAAAAGTAAAGTTTTCAATTACCTGGAATACTTTCGATTGCATTCGAACAAATATTTCACCAAGATGAATAATAAGATAACTGCTATTTCAGATTTATGTTCAATTCATTGAAAATACCATTAGCCAAAGAGCTTTTCGTACCGTACACTTTGTTATGGAAAGGAAATTCTTTCTGCTATATCAGAAAAACATGAAACAAATTGTTGAGTAGAAAACAATATTAAAATTAATATCTAGTAACAATAATAGTAAATTACTCACCTTCTCATATACTGATCCTTGATAACGACAATGATAACTATGACATTCGCACAAAACGCAATGAAAAACAATGGAACGTAGAGTGCTATAATATCGTAAAAGTTTTCTCTGTATTTGTCAAGAATCATGTCTTCTGTTACCACCATCTCAGTGGTGTTGTTCATCTTGCCCCTTGTAATTGATAGGTGTCGCTTATCTGAAACAAATTATTCTTGTTAGCATAAAATTTTCCCAGATTCAGTGTCTCGACAAGAGTTTCTGAGTATCTGAGTGTCTGACAGAGTTTAGTTGGGCAGGATTTGTGTAGTTAGGAATAGGGTTTAAGAACTCCAAATGTATTCAGTATCGGAAACTTTTCATCTGTGGTATAGACAGAAATCTACGCGAGCAACAAGGAACGCAATGATATGATAATACCACATAAATAAGAGAGACGCTCTATTGCGCGCCTCTCCTACTACCTCGTCCAACGAATTAACAACTCACGTCGATATCCCTTCCTCGAGCGAGTAGAGGAGAAATTGTAATGCTCTCTCAACATATAGCAAGGTTTTCTTTACGCTTTTATAAAACCACCATACCACAGGTGAAAACTTTTTGATACTGTACTCTCACAATTGATATTTGATTGTATTAGATTATACTTGAGAAATAGCTTTATTCAAAATCTTTTACAGTATTCTCTTTGACATGACATTTATATCAACAACTTTAACTACTATGTTCACATGGCAACTTCTTATAATTTACGGAGTGATAATATTAGATATAGAATGATACAGAATACATTAATATTGTTAAGAAGTAAGTCTGGCAATCTAACTTAAATTTGAAATGGATATGCCACAAAAGTATGGAGTGTTATAATCTGTTCTGTTCTTAGAATTTTGTACGGCAGGGTTGGGTATTTTTTAATTTTTTTGTTGACTGATTGTACTTCTGCAATTTTCCAGTTAGACTGAAACGCCCCCAAATTATAAGAGAGGTTGAATAACTTGCAAAGAACTGGTGTTAATTTAGAAGAACATTTCTTAAGAACGATCAGTTGAATATCGTCTGATCCACTAGCTTTGTTGGTATTAAGACCCTAAAAATTTGTCTGATTTTTCGTTGACAACAGGTGATCTCAGTCAATGGAAGCGATGTTCTGGTGTTGTTTTCCGAATGAAACCAGGGTAGACTTTGCAGCGAACATTGTTACTAAAAATATTGATTTTTTTCTTGGCGTTCGTTGCTAGTGATCCATGTTCCTTGGTTAGGGTGGGAAATGATCTGGAAGATGAATTTCTCTCCACAGCTTTGCCAACGTTTTACTCCATTCTTCTGGAGTACACCGTACAAGTGAAGCCTGGTCGTTCCGAAAAAAATTCAGCTTCTATAAAGACTGAAATATAGATCAGTAACTTCGAAAGACTAGAATAAAAGGCGTTATTGGTTATACTGTACGCATACGTCCCGATAATCGGTATTTCACACAGTTGTATCAAGAAGTTCAAGATACGTTTGTTGAGTTTACCATCAATAAAATATGGACCTACAATAAGGTTCTTCAGAATCCCTCCCATCTGTCCAATTTCTGAGGAGTTTGTATATACCAATGAGGATTTATGTCAGATGAAACTCCTCCACAGGTTTTTGCACCTGTACGTCGATTTTAGATTACAATTTCACAAGGTGATGTATTGGAAGGCGAGAACCAATAGAATGGCCTGTCGGATCTTCTGATCTATCACCGTTAGACTTCATTTCAGGGGAAGATTCGAAATCCAAAGTTTATATCAAACAGCCCAATTTTCTTGATAATCTACGCAGAAGAATTTTATATAGGTATCGTACAGTGACTCCAGAAATGTTAAGAAATGTGCGAAGACAATTAGAAAATCGCTTATACTTTTGTATGGAACTGAGTGGTTCATATTTGGAACATTTCATATGATGATAACATTTCAGGATCTCAATAATATTTAGTTTTCATTCAAACTTCCACAACACTTGATCGAGTTTCACACCGATGTATTTTTTATTGAATTCCCTTCAAAATAAAGTATAGTAATCCTATTGAAAATTCCAAAGTAGAGGGTGCTGGAGAAGAGGGGGTTGACAGCACAATGATGACGTATTTGGTGGAAGAGTTTCCCCTCGAAATAAAAATCGATGGTACTGAGTGATTTTAAATATTTTCCATGACTTCGGAAATAAGGGCAGTGACAAGTTTGAGCTGGGATACACTGTATATTTTTTTAACAGTTTTCATGTTTTCTCATTTTTGTTTTTACTGATATGTGCCATCTATTGAGTTCCGACATTTTTCATTATTATGTTCAATGCTATGTACACAACATTATTTTTTTGACAGCAAAGTATATTCGTTATTTTTATTACGTTGTGATCTAACCGGATAGGGCTTGGGTCACAATTCTTCTCACACTGATGTAATACTAGGAAAAGCCATGTGCGGATCGACTTCAATCCTCTTATTCTCTTCGCAGTCTAGAGATAACGTTGCGATGGAAAGAATCCTTCAAGATAATTATTTAGCCGATTTCTCGGTACGAAAGCTTACCTAACAAAGCAATAATTGTGTTCGTCTAACAAAGCAGCGATTTCAATGGGAAAAAACTCTTTTTGTTACCTGGAAAAATAGGAACACGATTATAGGCATCGAGGGTAGTTGCTCATTGTCTAGACAAAAAGAATACTGGTTAAGAAACCAAAATCTTCTCGGTTCGGAGTTTATTACTGAATTGAACGAAACATATTCATTCCACGGAGATTTGCCTTCAAACTGAAATGACATGATGACATTACAATAGACCTTTTTCTACGACCACATGGAAATATGCCCATTTTATGCGCTTTATCGATCAAGTAGGCCGATTGTAAAACACTATTTCATTTCTACATCGCGAGCTGAACTGTAATGATCATTTTAGTACAGGATATTTCATTTTCCACGACTTTCAAGAACTACTAGACTGTCATTTTTATGATCATAGATAATATAAGATCGAATCAAGTTTGTTAACGTTCTAATAATTTGACATTGCACATCAGTATTTACAAAATTCGTTTGAAAAAATAAGTAATCGAAAATGAGTAGTAATAGCGTGGATGATTTGACATTGACACCGCTAATTTCAATATATAGAGACTGATGACAATCGAATTCTATATTTTCGAATAGTTGGCACGAAGTTTCTATAGCAGTTAATTTCATCATAGTATTATGTGAGCTCGTAGCAGTGAGTGAAGAGTGAGGGAACGTTCAGGTTTTGGATTGTGGGGTTGAGGGTTCAAATCCCACATAAACCACTTTTTTTTTCTTTTTTGAAATCGATTAGTGTTCGATTTTTATTATAATTTTCAAAATGTGTATCTTTGATTCCTTTTTTAGGTTACATATATTATGGAAATCATAAAGGTAGGAAAATTTATGATAAAAAGTGTTATTAAAAATATTACAGATTTGTTTATGATTCCGATGGTCATAGAAAAAGTATAGTCTACAATTTGCATGAAATGACCATTTCCTGCTCATTGTACAATATACTATTTCATTTGAGAAACGATTATCAGTTGTTCCAAACTTTGCGGAAGCAACGACATGGAAGGAGGTATTCCAAATTTAGTAGGGGTACACATTATTCAAAGCTAAATTCAGTACAAAATATGTTCGATGTTTCCAGTTTCTCATTAAACAACCCAAATTTACCCGATAAAATACAAACAACTTGTGCAATTATAAGTGAGAATCGAATTTAGGATGTCAATTTAGTCCAAGCGTTTTTGTGTTATCGTTTGATCCAAGACAGTAAGTGGGTGATGTCCGAGGAAGAAACTGATTGCTGAATATTGAAGGATTATTAGAAATCCATTTTTTCAGTGGGAAATGAGCTTTGGTCAAGAATGATTTCTGGAACTGACTCAGATCCAGTTGAAAGATCATTAATATAAAAATCGTTCGCTATTATGTTGTTAGTTTCAGGAAAACAGAGTAATCCTGCGATAGTTACTTTCGTTACTTTCGTTACTTTCGTTACTTTTTATGGATATTAATTTAATTAATTCGTTCATTGCAGAGTTTGGATCCGGAGCCAAAAACACACATTCAACAGGTAGACTGGGAAAGTGTGTTTTTGGCTCCGGATCCAAACTCTGCAATGAACGAATTAATTAAATTAATATCCATAAAAAGTAACGAATGCCTAGAAACAAAAAAACAAACAAGAAAAAACTCCAAACTTGCACCATGGCTCACAAATTCATTACTGACGTCAATAAATAAAAAAAATGAAATGTTTGTTAATCTTAAAAAAAACCCGAATAACATTTGCCTGAAAAATCAATATAATCTATTCAAAAACAAATTAACCAATCTGATCAAGAAAGTCAAATGCAACTATTATAAACAACAAATAGAAAAAAATTCAAATAACACAAAATTTTTATGGAAAAAGGTAAGGGAATTGAGTAACTCGAAAACAAAACATAATAAAATACCGGCTGTCCAAAATGAAAAGGGAGAACTTCTCCATGATAGCAAAGATATTGCAAATGAATTCAATCTGATATTTGTTAAAATGGGGAAAACACTTGCTGAAAAAATCAAAACCGATAGAAATCATGAATTCAATGACGATATTCTACCTAATACTATGATTCTAGCACCAAGCAATTCTATTGAACTTTTGAATATAATAAGAAAGTTGAAAGATAGGAAAGCCGTTGGTAAGGACGGGATAAGAGCGGAAACCATCAAATCTATTGCACAATATATTGCTGATCCCCTACTATACATTTTGAATAAATGCTTGGAATTGGAAATTTGGCCTGATGCTTTCAAAAAATCGATAGTAATACCAATTTTTAAAAAAGGAAACAAAACGATAGTTACCAATTACAGACCGATTTCCCTCATCACGCATTTATCAAAGATCTTCGAAATGTTTCTGAAAAACCGAATGACATCCTTCATAAAAAAATACGGCTTGATTTCCCATAAACAATATGGTTTCAAAGAGAATACTTCGACGGAAGATGCTGTACTAGCTTTGACCGAAAAGATACACAGTGCGCTGGAGGATGGACATCCTTGTCTATGTGTTTTCATTGACCTTTCGAAGGCTTTCGATACTGTTAGTCACCGATTGCTCTTAGATACACTGGAACGAATAGGAATGAGAGGTAAATGTGCAAATTTACTCAGAAGTTACCTCAACAACAGAACCCAAGAAGTGAAAGTGGCTGAAACACTGAGCGATCAGAGAGAAATTGAATATGGTGTACCGCAGGGAACCGTTTTGGGACCTCTTTTGTTTAATCTCTACATCAATGAAATATTCACATTGAACAGTCAAGGAAGTATCATAGGGTATGCTGATGATACCGCAATAATATATAAAGCAGAAACATGGCATGAATTAAAACATAAAGCCGAATCTGACCTTCGATACATAAAGGAGTGGTTCGATGGAAGACTTCTGACACTCAACACAGAGAAAACCAACTTCCTACCTTTCAGCTGTAATTCGGCTGGTAATTGCCCTTTTTTACATCTCGACCTAGAAACTCAGGAAAACACGCTCAAAATTAAATCTGAAAAAAATATTAAATATCTTGGTGTTTATCTGGATCAGCATATGAAATGGAACGTACATATAAACTACGTCATCAAAAAACTTCAATCCATCTTATACAAATTTAAATATTTAAGTAATTACCTTCCACTGAAAACAATGAAGATATTATATAACTCCTTAGTGGAAAGTCATTTAAGATATGGAATCCTGACATGGGGCAGTGCACTCCGAGTACACCTCAACCCATTGGAAATACTGCAAAAAAGATTTCTGAAAGTGATAATGATGAAAAACCGAAGGTTTTCTTCGGAGCTACTGTACCAACAATCTGAAGTCATGGATATCAGGCAGTTATTCTATTTCTGCACGAATGTGAAATTCCACCTTTCTGGTGATATAGCAGGACCCACTCATGAGTATAATACCCGCCGAAGACCCATTACGGTAGTACCACGCGTGAAAAAATCAATATCTCAAAGATCTCACTCCTATATCTCGAAATCATTGTACAATAGTGTCCCGAACACTATAAGATCTGAAAGAAGTAAAGGTAATTTCAAAAAAAAATTAAAAGATTACATCTTAAGTAATGACAGAAAATTAATAATCGATCTGATAGAATCGAAAACATAAACAACATATACTCCCTGCATTAATATAGTTCATCCGTTTCATCATTTGACTACTTTCTTATTTTTACTCTGTTCTAGTTTTTATAATTTGTTCTAGTTTTTATATTTTAGTGTTTCAATTTTATTGTTATGTCTTAGTTTTAATATTTTTAAATTTCTGATTAACATTTTAATACGCATTTTATATATGTGAGAATGTGCACTTACATGTATATATTTATTTTATTTCTATTTTACTAATTAATTTCAATTTTAATATTACATATTTCATTTTGTGATAATATTTTCTTTTTCATGTGTATATTATATCTTTGAGCATGTTCATATACACGTATGATTATTTTTATTTATATTTTTTTAAATTTATATTTCCGCTAATATCGAAACAAGTGATTGATCACTTATCGATTATTTCTTTACTCATTAGCTGTAATGCTTTCATTTATTATTGTACCTCATATTTCATATTTCATATTTCATTGAATAAAGTTCATACATATAGTCGACTTGAGCATCCGGTAGGGAGAAAGCTAGCCGATGCAGTATCATGAATGACCGTGTTTAAGGAAAAGGTTTGCAACGACTGACATGGGTCAGACCCCAATAATATTTGTTGCAAATGTCTCTGAGAACGACAGATCAATATCAATATACTACGTGAGTATGTTGCCTGAATCGAAGAACGACAGACTGAAGATCACTTTGAACGACTGGCCCGTCCATTTGGATGTCGTTAAGTGATAAAGCGATTGAAGAAGGAGGCGATCCGTCAAACACAACACGAAGTCTGGTGGTAAGACTCTCCTCCTTCAAAACTTCGTGATGAGGGAGGTAATAGCTGAATAGTTGATGATGATCAACCTGAGTCATGTGACCCATGGAAATATATTCTTCCATAAATTCGATATAGATTTTCTTCAGAGCTGGATTGTGTTGAAGCTTGCGCTCAAGACTATAAAACCTCTTTTCGGCTGTGGTTCTCGATTTCCCTATCCTTTCAACAGAATCTTTGAAAGGTATTGAAACTACGAAACGACCATATGAATCTCTTTCATGAGTAGATTTAAAGTGCTCTCCGCAATGTTTCTCCTCGTTAGAATGGAGTCGAGAAGTGGGAAACACTTCTATTTTCCAGAATCGTGCGAAAAGTTCCAGAAGACATTCTGAAAAGGCTGTACCTGAGTAAAAGGACCTGAGATGATCCATCCAAGCTTTGTCTTTTGAAGTACGGGTTTTTGTGGGCCCAGATAGAATAAGCTGGCTCCTATCGGGAGGTTTATATCTGAGGGCATATGGCAATTTTTATCTGACAGCTGAATATTAGCAGGAATGCGCAATAAAGGAATGTCTATTTGACAACCTTGGAGTTGACTGCATATGGCATTGGTGACTAAGTTAGAAATGGCGAAAATGAAGAGTGGAGTGACCTGAGGAACACGTTACACTGGTAGTTTATATTAGAGGAAGTTTGAGCAATCTATAATTTAGAGACGAAATGGGATGATATGAAATTTGATTGCGAACCACTATCCAAGAGAGCTCTGCATTCTTTGTAGCCAAACTATTTTTGATAGATACCATCAGTGTTGTCAGTGAGTTTGGCCAATAATACTTCTTCCGTTATAGTCTACTAAAAATATTTTTGATTTTCTGTGTTCTGATGTAAGGTAAGTAAGTCACTAATATTATTCTTGTTTTCTGCTTTTACGTAGGGTAATAATTTTGTGCAATATCGCTGTTTCAATAACGTCTTTTGGCCTACAAATGTAGGTTCTTATTGTTCCTTTCGGTTTTATAGTTTCATCGGTATCGTCATATCAATGATAAAAGTTTCAGTTGATGCCAAGAAGAGTACTCCGACCACGCTACTGAAGATGACTGTAGTTGAAGCCAACCAGAAAAACCGTCATTATGTTTGTCACTTTGTATTTGGCATTATTCAAAAATTCTATTGAAAACTTTCGGCTCCAACCACTTGGTATTGTTTCAGATATCAAGATGATGATGCTATGCCTTTTCCAAGCTTCTTCAAGTGGTGGTTCCTTCCGGCGCCCAACGCCAGTCAAGTTTCAAGTGCCAGCCTCTTTAGGCACCCAATTGCCATGTCTTCTTCAATCAGTGGCCCTTCTCAGCAACCACTTGTTGTGCATTTTTCAAATACCGAAGTTAAAAGGTTTTATGGTCCTTTTTTTGCTACTCCATAATACGAACAACAATCTAGAAAACTAGAAATCTAGAAAACACTTTCACTATTTGTCCCAGTATAAAATACTCCTGCTTTTTTCCGTACCTTTCCGTAAGTTATCTCAATTTAGATGGTGACTTCCAGTGAATCGTATCGTGCCATCCTAAATCCCTTAATTGTGTTCGGGCGACCCCGAAAATCGTAAAACTTCAATCAGGCCGGCACCTGATGTTTGATAACGTTGCGAGAATTTTCCGGAAGTTCATCTCAAAGCATAGAAGGGGATTATGACATGACACGTTTTATATTACGTCGAGATTAGGCCACCTGGCGACAACCTTGTGAAAATTGGAACCTGAAACATGGTCTGATTTGTAATTGAAAGATTGAAAAACTTCGGCATGAAAATGTTACTAAATAATATGACATTATGAAGTAGTTGAAAGGGAATTTTTATTTTTTGTTTCTTGGATGTTGAATTGTATTTGACCAATCTCGTCTGCGGCTAGCAGAATGGGAACAGAATAAAAGATATTTTCGATTAGTACAACCAAATATGCCCACAGGTCAAAGATAAAAACTCATGATACCTAATAACTGCAAGAGTCGATAGAACATTTATCACAAAATATAATATTTAATTATTGTTATTCAATATAATATTTAATTAAAGTCATTCAAACGTTTGTAACATGTCATGTCATGAGTTTTATGAAGGAAGTACAAAAATAAAAACAACAATCAAAATAAAAGTTCAAAACAATTGTGGAGGTATAGCAAGTTTTCTCTGCCACAATTGCTATTTATATAACAAGTTGCCAAATGAGCGTGTTCCAACACGTCGTGTGCAAAAAACTCGCCATTTTGTAATACGTTGTATACAAGTCTTTTTGTATTTTCGTTGGAATCTTCATTCATATAATATAATGAATTACACTGAATACGGGCATAAAGCAATAGCTGCATTTATATGGACTTGCATAACTCGAATCTCGAATGATGATTGTGATTATGTTGTCGGGTAGTCGGTTGCGGAGATACTGCCGCGTTTTTAAATCCATCGATGGATAATGCGCATTCGTGCTGTCATTGTCATTTTCCATTAGTTATATAAGGATGCAATGCACATCGATAAATTCATCGATGAATTTAAAAACTTGCCCTCTCCGTCAAACTGTCATTGTGTCATTCCATAAACTTTATCAGTTTTTAGTTATTCATTTCTCCAAAATCTGCAGCAAGAATAAAAAGAATGATTCTGATATGTACCAAAAATGTTCCTAATTATGTTGAAGCTGCTAAAGAGAGGGTAATTTTGTATGTATAACCAAAAAAAAGTTACTTTTCCGCACGCTTGTAGGAAATAGTTATTTACCTAACAAGTGCGGAAAGTAGTACTTTTCCGCACGCGACGGCAGTTGCACGAACGACGCGGAGCGGAGTTCGGGCAAGCCGTTAAGGGCGGAAAAGACATTTTCCGTAAGGGTTAGGTACAATATTTTTCCTACGAGTGTTTTTGTCCATCTTATTTATGAAAAACAAGGTTTTTAATAAACAAGTTTTCATAATAATGCTACAAAATGACTAATAAGACAGAATAGTTACATAGATCATTTAGTTAGTCCTAAATTTCATCATATTCAAGAATACAAAAATCGTGCGGAAAAGTAAAAATCGTACGGAAAAGTAAAATCGTGCGGAAAAGTAACTTTTCCGAACGATTTTAAATCGTACGGAAAAGTACAACTTTCAAAACGAAAAATCGTGCGGAAAAGTTACTTTTCCGCACGCTCGTAGGAAAATAGTATTTCTACCAAGAAAGTTTTGGGTTGTTTTGATTACTTTCATTCTCTATGTGTTTTGGGGTGCTGAATCTGAATCTGAGGTTTGCTAAAAAAAAATCGCGACGGAACATTGAAAAAATTGCAAAAAACCTAAGAAATCTCTTTCTTCTGCGGTTTATTGCTTATAAGTTGAAAACTACAAATTTTTCGTTGATAACCTTTTTTTCAGAAATGAAAGAGCATAACATTTCCTATAAATTTTACTACATACGTTTTTTCTACGACGAACCATTCGAGCTCAAGCACTACTTGTAAATTGGCATATTTTAGCTGACTGGGGAAAATCCGATTTTTTCACTACAAAACTCTAATTTATTATTTAAGTTAATAAGTGGATTCCCTCCAGTTCTCTGCGCATACCTTATTTAGATCACATAATGAAGGTACAGATCACTTATTCAAAAATTACATACAAGTTATTTAATGAGACCCGAAATCGTACAAAACTTAAAATTCAAACAAAAACATTTGAAACATATTTCTCATGTTTATATTATTCTATATCATATATTATACGATCTAGTTACCCCACTGCGTACTTTATTTAGTCAAATATAGAATCCTAACAGAGACCAACTGGAAAAGATACGCAGCTTCACTCACAGTAAGTCTTTCGAGAGGCCAGTGATTGAAAAACGAGACAGGGAGAGCCATGACAGGGCAGTAGACAAAGTGGTCAAGGCAACAGTCAAAGCCTACGAGGAAAGCTGTCCTAAAAAAAAAGGCTCAAATAAAACGGTCTGGTGGAATGAGCATCTAGAAACCCTCGGAGGTAGGGTGCGGAAGCTTTCCAACAGAATAAAATCCAACCAAGATTGGACCACGTACTCACGCAGTACAACAAAGAAATTAGTAAGGCCAGAAGACAATCACGTGCTCCAGAATCCATAAGGTTTTAGCCAAACAAGGTACTGTAAAACAAGTAGGTTTCTTGAAGAAGAATGACAATGCTTATACTACAACATTCGAGGAAAGTCTAAGGATGCTCACAGAAGCACACTTTCCAGCCTCAGTAATTCCTAATGGCCCAACAGCAGTACACAGCACTAGAAGCATGCCAAACAGGCGAACAACTCTGGAATGGATGCTTGCTACAGAAATATCGAGACCAAATAGAATCAGGTGGGCTATCAGTAAATTCAAACCATACAAATCCCCTGTAAAATGGAATATACCCAATATTTCTCCAAAAGGGACAGGAAGTACTTATTCCATACCTGTGCCGTATATTCAAGGCTTGCATAGCACTACGACATATATCTACGATGTGTTAAGAGGTGAGAGTCATATATCTCATAAAGGTAGGGAGAATAGGCTACAAGACCCATAAGCCCAATATATTTTTTGCTCAAAACGTTGGAAAGGCTGATAGATAGATACAAAAGAAATGAGGTCAACAGACTTAGCACTGGACCACCTCAACAGGCTACTAATGAAGTCCTTGGAAGAAAAAGAGGTAGCCATGACGTTTATAGACATCAAGGGTGCCTTCAACAATGCATCCACCGAGTCTATAGCAAACGCTCTAGTGAAAACGGGGTTCTCCTACTGTGTCAGTGGATAAACGCTAACTTGAAAAACAAGGTCATTACATCAGCAATCGGCGGAATAATACTAACACCTAGAGCAAACAGGGGATGTCCACAGGGAGGGGTGCTATCGACCCTACTTTGGGCCTTCGTAATGGACAAATTAATTTTGAAGGCTATCTTCCAGAGACTTTCATTGCCTAGAATATGACCTCGCGATTATTGCAAACGACAAATTCGCAAGGATAGTCTCGGAGCTTACACAGTCAGCCCAAGATATAATCGACAGGTGGTGTAAATTAATAAAAAAGCGTAGTTCCCAAAAAAAGTAGTGGATGGACTTAGGTCACCTGTACTGAATGGGATAGAAATTCCATTTGCCCAAGAGGCAGAATACTTAGAAGTAATCTTCAACTATAAGTTAACTTGGAACGACCACCTACAGAAAGTTATAGAAAAAAGTACAGTAGCCTTCAATCAAAAAAAAAATGTGGGCGTTTGAACTGTGAAATTTGTAGGAAATTTTATGTACTGTCATTTTGAATGGAAAAGTTATTTACGAAAAAATTATAGTTTTCGAGTTATAAGCAAAAAACTAAGCAAAATAGATTTTTCACCTTTTTTTTGTTTTTTTTTTAATGTTCCGTCAAGAAATTTTGTTAGCAAACTTCAGATTGGGATTCAGCACTCCATAAAACGTATGAAATGAAAGAATTCAAAACTAACCCAAAACTTTTTACGTTGCCAAGTAGACGGTAGCGGAGACACTCCCAAGATCTAACTTTCAGTTGACAAATTCTCACGACAGACTGCCTTTCGATCGAATTCATTAGGTTCTGATTATTTATTTCCCCAGAATCTGCAGAAAAACAAAAAGAGTGATTTTGACAGGGACCAAAATGTTCCTAATAATATTGAAACTGCCGCAGAAAGGTAATTTTGAATGTATTACCGAATAAATCCGATCCAACGATTTTCATATTTACACGATATCGATATGAAATCTCATATTCACACTTGTGCAAATATGACTGTCATTCTGATATTCAAAATGTGAACAAAAAGTCGCCATATTGGAAAGAAAAAACAAAAAATAGTTATTTGTTTTACTAGGCAGCAAAGAAGTAGATTGACTGCCGCGGCTCATAGTTCATAGCCGAGCATTTCTATGCAACAAGCAACTGCAGAGAAAGACTTGTAGGAACTCTGCACGGAAATTCATCAGATGCAATTCTACATTCGTCGTGGAATTAGCCAGAAAAGTAGTTTTTTCTGATGGATTTTCGACCCAATTATTCCTATTGTATAGGGTTATCACAATGAGTAGTCCTGGCCGGCATTTTGTTTCTTTGCATTGTAAGCTCATTGTGAACAATTGCAGATTTCTTTATATCTGAATGAGAAATAATTCAACAGCCCCATTCAACTTCCAGAAAGTTTTTCTACAGAAACATACTTTGCGATGCGTTCTATAATAACTAGCAAATGTTAATCAAAACAGGTTACTGTCTGCTTACTGGGTTCACGGTTCTGCTGATCATCAGTGCAGACCCAGTCAGTACGCAGAGCCACTGCACTACTCTTATCCGTTAACTGGATACCATTTGCTATTTGTTTGTCAGGTGGTCCTACGATAACTCCAGATCCCACTTAGAAGGTAGGCAACAGAGCCATCTATAGGAAGAGCAGAAAGCATCCCGCCTAAAGCCCAGACTTCATATGAAGCAAAAAAATATATGTAAAATAATAAATATTTTACATGTGGAATTGGGCGTACCTGACGAAAGACCACAATTTCATAACATGACAATAGATTATAAATAATCCAGTCGCAAATTTATAAGAGTTTTGTCAGCAAGCATCGAGCAGGAAACAATTAAGCAGACCCATACGACTGCCAGGAATCATTGCAAAGTATGTTCTTGTGGAAAAACTATGCAAGGTGTTAGGCAGAGGTCGTACGTCTTGGTCTTTTACTCTAGATAACTTTGATGGGCATTTGCTAAACAGAGACTGATTGGTAAGACTAAATGTGCAGCTTTTTGTGGCCTTTATTCTTCTTACAGAATCAAAGTCTGAATATTTTTTTGTTAAAGAGTCTGGCGACTGGAAAAATGTGTTTTCGAGGCTCAAAAAAATAGTAACCTTCGAAACAAATACATTTTCAAAGTACATTACGTTTCAAATAAAATGAAATGAGCTCATGTCAATTATAAAAGTGGTGTTGCTGAAAAGAAACACTTTACAGAATGTTACTGCTTGTTGTTAACAAGGTCGGCGTCTTGAACCAGAAAAGCACGTAAAAACTCAATGATTTATCAAATCAACTCCAAGAAATTACTCTCCAGAGATCCAGCGCAAGGTAAATGAAAGACTAAAGGGACAAAAATTTAATTCTTCAAATAGCATTCCGAATTTATCTTACACTTTTTTTGCGTTTATGTCGCTTGTACTGGAAAAAAAGTCTAACTCTCTCGAGACATCCCAAAGAATCTCCTCATTAACAAATATCTTCTTATACGAACTGCTTTAAACCTCTACGTTCGAGATAAGCAAAAATAAGGCAGAAATGAAGTATTCGAAGAATTTGTTTGAAGGCAGGATCGGTCCAGACCCTGCTGGCATTTGTGTTGGATTAATTTCTTCTTAAAATGTTAGATTCCCAGTGGAAAAATATAAATCGGTATTCATTACTCATTTTATTCCTTATTCAGAAAGAATGAATCGAAAGCTATCTGACTGAAGTTTGTCTTTTTCATGGATTCACTGTGTCGCCAATGATTTCTTTTTCATTTGAAATTCCCGTGTATTATGTAAATGACCATAGATAATCGAATTACTGAACCTGAACTTTGAACAAATAGATGCGTTTTAATAGGAACACGATTTTTCATAGTCTGTGAGATCAGTTCAGTTGCAACCCGGAGTTACTCAGTGCTACTCCAAGCGAGAATTAAAGAGCGGATCATGCTACCTGAGAAAACATCTGCATCCACTGGGGATACTTCGAGATTTCACACTCTATAGGCGCTATGATGAGGAGGACACGAGATAGACCTGCCAGCGGGTAGCAGAATTGTTCTACGCAGAACTACCTAGATATCGGCCGATGGCCCTCCAACTGATTGATGATAATATAAGTAGGAGGTCAACCATAATCCAAGGCCTTGGTGAGACCGGTGCACCCAGGCGCACCCAGGAAGGAAAGATCACATTACCTCTTATATCTGCCATGGGTATAACAGACTAACCCCCCGCGATACCCTGAATCATGGGCTCCCACCACTGACACCCAATGATGGAGGGTCAAAGGCAAGGTGGTGATGACGTAGACGAGGATTTGTCAACTAATAACAATCGCGATAAACAAAGACGCTTGGGGTGTACCAGTGAGCCCGCACGAAGGGGAAACATGGAGAGAATGTATACTCTGTGGTAACAAAATCACCAAAAGCATGTCGCCTGCACCGCACAAAAGGTCAGGGACTATGTATTCCATCTTCGGATCCGATGCTATATCAAAGTCCCCATTGAGCCAGCTAACGAAGTTGCAGAAGTGGCAGTTCTGCAACGAGTTTGTCATAATCAGAAGAAGGCTCTGATCACACTGCCAGTGGAGAGTATCAGAGCACGCAGTTAGCTTCACCTACCGAAGCACCCGAAAGCCACAACTGGGTCAAGGGGATGCGGAGGTTAGAGATATCCTGACAGAAAAGCTATCTGGAAAATTAACCGCCGCGCGCCGTGTACAAATGTCCCAAATGGACGGCATGAGCGACGAGTACAGAAGATCGAAGCTAAGATCAAGTCAGTGAGATCACAAGCGTCTCGAATCCATTGTGTAATGGACTATTTACCTTTTACACCAGCAGTTCGGCAAATAGCCTTAAAATTAAGACGAGTCCATCACAAATTGAATCAGGGAGTCCAATTGACCGCCAAACGGAACTGCCTTGATGAGATAAGAATGGTACTGGTTGTAAAAAGTCACTGTGAGGCGGGTGAGAAGCATTAATATTTCATTATAGCTCCTGAACTGTACTTCAAGAAAACAAAAATATGATGGAACATCATTGATTATTCTTCACTCACAATCTCTCACTGGTGGCAGAAAAAAAATTCTGAAGTCTTGACTCTGACAAAAGGACGACCCTGTGAATCATTTAAGAAATACATTTTTTTGTTCCGTATTGAATGGATTGTACTTGCCTAATTTGCACTGATTATTGTCGAAAATGTCGAAGTTTACTCCAAAAAATTTTGAAAATAATTTATTTTTATCACCCTGTCTATCGAAAACGAAGCCGATACTGGAAAATGTTCGTATTAATATTTTTATTGTAGCTCCTGAACCGTACAAGTAAATGAAAAAGTACAAATGAACAAAGAGATGTTAAATGAAACAACATTGATTATTCTGCCTCATAATATATCAGAGAAGGCGGAAAAAAAATCTGAAGGGTTGAACAAGACTTAACTCTGAAGAAAGGAGGACCCTGTGAATTATTTGAGAAATGAATTATTTTGATTTCAGTTCGAAAATATGAATAGGACATTCATAAAATCTGATGTTGAAAAGGGGAAATATTTCTACTGCGGTGACACTTTGAAAATAATTTTTTGACATTGACCTGTCATGGGCATTTTGACTTTAGTTCGAAAATATGAATAGGACATTCATAAAATCTGTTGTGGAATCATCTGCGACTGAAAGACAAACTTAAGTCGCTATTTTCCATCGTTCAAGATAGCCTTTTGGGAGGTATTCATGTTGAAAAGAGGAACATTCTCCATGAAAATTGAAAAATGAAAAATGTGATTTATTTGTAATATCTAACAGAAAACAACTACTTCCCCGGCACAAACCACGCTGGACATTGAACTACATCTGACAGATATTGTGAAAAGACTCTAACTGAAAAGGAAAGAAAAAATCTGGAAAGTGAAAATTCGCATTTTCATTCAGATAATTAATTTTTTGAAAAAATCATTAAATAAATTAGATAAGGAGAATGTTATTAAAAAAATATCACTCACAGAAATCGTTCATTTCATTGAAGCAAGGTTCGCTTCTCCCGCAGTTAATCCCCAATACATTTTGGTCTACGAAAATCTTTAATAATATATCACGCGTAGTATTGAATGGATTTTACTTGCCTAATTTGAACTGATTATTGTAGAACATATCGAAGTTAACTCCAAAAAATTTTGAAAAAAAATTATTTTTTCTCCCTGTATCTCGAAAACCAAGCCGTTTGGGACATATGTTTATGTAAACTTTTCGTCCTGAAAACTTTCAAAGAATCACCTCCTGAAGTTTGTCCACTTACTTAATTAACACCCTGTATATTATAATGAGGCTATTTTTATGCAAAATATCTCGCAAATCATAAAAGCTTTCCATTGACATTCACGTACGTAGACACAGTATAAATCTCATCTCAGGTGCTTATCCACCATGACACCCAAATTTTCCATGGTTTTCACCCTTTGTATCAGAGGACGAGAAAAAGTTTGTGTTGATGCACAGTTAGTGTATTTTTGAATAATAATAATGATAAGTTCATTTACTAAAATGTTAGTACATACTTAACACTATAATTGTTGTTGAAATGTAAAATAAACATGGTATTGTGTGAAAGCTGAGAAGTGAGAATTTTTGTACACATGTTCACATGAATCCCCTGTAATTTCAAACGGCAGTGTCGTTAACATATGTTATGAGAGGTCCCTTAAAGTTTTGAATTGTATAAATACTGTATATATATATATATATATATATATATATAAGAAACAGACTCGGTCCTAGTGCTGTTCCTTGTGGAACTTCTATTTTGATTTCTCTAGAGTGACTGAATTATACCGTATCTAAAAGCTTGGCATGATCCACGGTGTCAAATGCTTTGGCAACATCTAGAAAATTTATGAAGTATTTTTGAGAACTACCTACTCATTCCTTTTCCCGCGAAGCCAATACTGCCCCCTGCTGATATCAGATGCAAAAACACTCAACTTCTTTATAAGAAAGAAAAACAACGACTTTAAGGGTTTCCAGAAAACTTCCACCGAATTAATATTTGGTTCTTTGTCGGATCAAATTAACAACGTTTACAGAAGTTCATGGAGCATCTCAGTTTAATTATCTTGTATACACAGGCGAGGCATCGACTGACGAAAAGGATAACAGAAATAATTACGCCGGAAAAGGGTCCGAAGAAAACTGCCAGAAAACGTATTTAAGTGGAATTTTTATCGGCTTCTTAAAACTCGTCAATCTCGCTGGGACAGACAACTAGCACCGAACTCGCGATCTGCTTGCTTTGTTACACGATGACTCTGGTTGATAAAGGTCGATTTGTCGAAGGTATCTAATTTATAACTACCCGACTTCTGACAAGCGTGGGAAATTTCACCCTTCAAACATCCGGTTGAAAGGGATTTGGAGGACCGCTTAACCTTTGGAATTTACGCACAAATTGAAGCTCATTTTCA
This sequence comes from Chrysolina haemoptera, assembly GCA_958298965.1. Taxonomy (NCBI): domain Eukaryota; kingdom Metazoa; phylum Arthropoda; class Insecta; order Coleoptera; family Chrysomelidae; genus Chrysolina; species Chrysolina haemoptera. Next base: position 28,293,021 of record OY282590.1, read on the forward strand.
ATTTTTTGCATGTTGCATACTATACTTTCTCTACGACAACCTACTATTCACGATTGATATTCCAGTAGAATTTGCTGTTTTTACTATAATTTTTATTTATAGACTGGTAAATGCACCTCAGAATTAATTGAATTTCAAGTCGGAATTAAATAGAATTGAATATATTGCCGTTATATAATGGATATGAAACAGGCAGTGTTTCCAAGATAAAGATGGGATAGCATTAGTATCTCGGCAACGACTGAAGTTACAATGTTGGTTGAATAAGGGAAAACACAATCCATCAATGGAGTTTGCAGAAGTAGACTATCTTTTTGGGATTCCGAAATATTTTGAATGTAGTAAAATTTTCAATATTGGTTTTAATTCATTTCTGACGTTATTTCGTAACACATAAAAAGAATACATTTTCATTGTCACTTTTTAAACTTAGAGGATGTTTACAGATTTTTACTACGACGTTTCGTTTCCGAGGAATTTTCATATTTTTTTTAACGGCACCGTTATTTTTATTATGAATTCCAAATCCATTTCGAATAATGAAGTGGGTCATATATCTATATCACTTGTCAATGTTAAAATATGTTTTTAGCTTATTTTAGACTTTACTTAAAGTCATTGAGGAGAAACCTCTGATATAAAGTCATAAATTAAAGTCAATGATACACAAAATTTGTAATAAACATAAGAAATTATTCTTTATGAAATGTATTTATAACTAATCAATGTTTAATTTGAAAATTCTATGGAGAAATTTGTGTTTTTTACTTTATATATTCAAAAGAAAAATTTTCAAGCATGCAAAGTCCTAATCAGGTAGTTTCTCTGAATAATTTTTGGTAATGATTGAAATAAGCTCAAAACGTATTTAAACAACTAGAAGTATTTAAAAAAAAAGTTTATGAAGGTTCGTCGGAAATGAACATCGTCTATAAATGTCATCTTATCAAGCTTAAAAGTGGCAGAAAAACTTCAACCGTTTTCGAGATCTCAGTGCTATCCCATCCCCATATTGAACACAATGTATATCACAGATAAGAATGCTCAAAAGATAATAAAACAAAAAAAATTCTTATTGAATATAGTCACAAATTAAAGAAAAATCTCTCCACAGTTGTGCATGTCTAACGTACCTCGGTCACCATATGTATCTCGTCGCCTTCACAAACGTAAGACTACAAGTGTTACATTCGAAACCAACAACAATTTATATTCATTTACTAACAATACAAGATCTGTAAGCATGGGATATACTCAAGACATGTAGGTGTGACGATTTCAAAGATTAATACATATATTGGCCAGACTGGCTCCAGTTTCAATCAGAGATTCGTGGAACATTAGAGAAGTCACAGATTAAATGAATTTAGTTCTGAGTTATCAGTTATCTCTCATAATCAATCATTTGATTAGTAATATCTTACATGACCCTTGATGATTTCAATCCATACAATAAATGCAATCTATCACCGAAAATTATTTATTATATCATCAGTAACATTTTCTAACGTATACTCATCCGGTATTTGAGGAAATTATGTTTTGGTATAACTCAGTCTAAAATTTGCCCCGAGAAACATAGTGCGTTGAAACAATGGTTGCTTCAAAGTAACTGTATTTTTGGGATATTCTTGACTTTTTTTGTGAAAAAGTGGATTGAAATTTCAATTTCCAATACAGCACATCAAACGTTTTCTAGAAGCCTGTTCTTGTTTGAAATCGATACAACGAACCGTTTTTGAGTTATCAATTGACTCTATTACCCTGACAATTTCACTCACTATATGAAAGTCGCGTCTCCTGCGATATGAGGACCAATCAGAATGGGATTTCGCGAAAGTACACGCTTCCTTTCGCTTCCTTTCTTTCCGATCCGGAAAGACCACGTCGTCAAGTCAACCACAAATATAAACAGCAATGATACATCTTGTAATCTAATATGACATAAACGTCAGGTTGACAGACTTCATGTTTATTATTCATAAGTTGCAAATATTGAAGAATTCACTTTGTTTACTAGATCAAATTTCAAATAATAACTTGGTTGGTTCGTGAAATTATCTCAATAAATACGACTCTTGCGACCACTCGTGGTATTACCCCCGAAAATCGTCCCAAATATGATCGCGCTCATGGACTCTTAGATAAAAAAAAGAAAAATGGAGTGGTTTGGGTTTTTGTAAATATTTCAAAACTATTTGAGGTATCCAAAATCCAAGAGCAGGAAATTTCCTAAAAAAAAATCTGCCTCCGGGACTGTACTTATACTATTTATAATTTCGATTCAGAGGTGAAAATTGGGATAAAAACAGACAATGGCACTTGCACTCACTGTTACAGATTCCTTCATCTGTCATTGTGTTCTTTGCGTTGGGTATTGTTTGGTTGGAAAGCTGAGGGTGCCTAGACCTACCCTATACTGATGAGGGCAAGAACGCAGAAATCGATCTATAGATGGTCCAAATGTTTCAATGAACATTTCTATGCAACTAGCAATTGCAGAGACAGACTTGTAGAAACTCTGCACGGAAATTCATTAAATGTATTTCAACGTTCATCGTGGTATCAACCAGAAAGGTTGATGTTTTCTGATAGATTTTTGACCCAATACTCCTATTAGTAGAGAAGCCGAAGAGAGGTCGACCTTCACCGTTCTGTTTAACGAGTAAAACATGCTTGTTATGAAGTTTCCTAAATAGACGAATAAAATGGGTTGCCTATCAAAATGTGGTCCAGACTATATGCAGTGAGTTTTAAAAATTTTAGGGTTAGCACAATAAAAGAAGAAACCAGCACAGACAACAAATCAGTCAGGCTCAGTCAAACGATTCTTCCCTTACCTCACCGCCTTTGAAAATGTCTATCGCAGATGATGGCGAAACTTGAGGAAGAATTACCTCGAGACATAACCCCGTCGAGATATATTTTTTAGATACGTATCTATTGGAATAATTTTATTGGTTTTTTATAGGTAATCCGAGTGAAGGATTTTTTCCATTATGGTGAAATAACTTTTTTGTCGTTTCCAGCCAACTGAAAATCAACCAACTGAAATCATCATACATAAGTGTCTGAAACGCTCGGTATATTCGTAATTGAATTCCGTAATGAAAATTTTGAAATACTATTAAATTAAGCAGAAGCCAAGAAATAATTCCAGTTGGATGCGAGTTTATGTATTTAATTTCCCATTAGAAGCACTCGTAAAATAATTTATGGTGGAAACATCAATAAATGAGTTATGATTTATTCTATACACATAAAGTTGAGATTGGAGAAATAAGTGGCCTATCATTAATGAAAATGGAAACGTAAAAGTGGTCGCTATGCAACAATTATTAATCGAGAGGTATTTTCATTATTTTTCTTCAAATAATAGAGTTGGTATATGAATAGGAATTTGTTTAATGATATTATACAGAGAGGGCTTTGGTGCAACTGCGGGAGTAAAATATACCCCCTGAAAAATAATGAATACACCCCCATAAATTATATAGTGTATGTAGGAAAATACAGAATGAAAAAATAGAACTATTTATTCACCATCAAAACAATGATAAATAAAGACTGCGGAAAAGTATACAATCATATAGGTAAATATAATGAGTCATCATTCATGATCATCATTTTATTGGTCAACTGAACCTTTTCATTTCAGTATCATACAACCTTCCAAATATCTAGAAAAATACCCAAGAGCTGTTGCCTTCGAACAAGCATACCATCGATAGCAAAAAATCAGGGGCCTGATACCAGATCAGCATATGTTGGAGCTGGAAACACCTGCAAGGAACAATTGAATCCTCCAAAGAGACTTTCTACGCCAACATATGATCAGACTATGGACCTCAAGGTCTTTAAGGCAATGATATAGACAGATGTTGTTAATGCTCAGGACATTTTTAGTTTTCTTTATGGGATCAACTTTAGGAGAAAGTATTATTTTTTTCGTTAGTTTTTTTTATAACAAATAACACACGTTCGTTCACATTCGATGAGGCGAGTATTTTTTCCTTCACTAATTCTTTTTCGTTTCGAGTTTATAAAAAATGTTCTTTAGATTCCTGCTGGATTCTCTTACACCCTCGTTCACACATGCTTCGGATTTTTTACTGTTTACATCAATATTTTTGAAAGGATTTCAGGATTGAAATAATTTTATAGCTTATCATGAAACAAATCACTTTTTTTTCCACTGCTCTAGCCAAATCAATCTCCAACCAGCTTTTGTTCTCCAATGCATTTTTCGAATTGTTCAAAGTTTGTTAATTTTTATCATATCAACCATTTTTTGGCAGTATCGTTTGGATAAGTTGGATCTCCAACTATTGGATTAGGATCATTCGATTTGAGTGATTGGACAACTAAACACCGTTCCGCCATTACGCCAAATGGAAATTTCCATTTGCAGAGAACTGTCACATTTATTTGTTATCATCAATGATGCATCACCAGCATATTTTTTTTATTCTGGTTTCCACGAAAAAGAAAATCCTATAGTGTTCAGAGAACATCGTGAGAGCCGAAAGAGAAAGTAGATAGGAATTAGTGTTCTTCCTGAATTTCCACAGGCTCTATGCCTCAGGGACCACCTCCCGAGGCAGCAAGTTTCAAAGCTTTGCCGTTCATTCGAAGAGATTTTCAGCATGTCTTCAGAGTGACGGCATATGGATGTGAGGACTGAGATCGACGGGTAGTCTCGATGGTACCTCTAACACTGGAACAACTGATGATGTTTCGGAAGAGCATCGTCCATGAAATTATCTATAAAACAGAGACAGATCGCCAACCTTCCTGCGGTGTTCCAGAGAAGTGAGTGAGCTGGGGAGCGAAGTATCAACAACGAGACGAATGACTTTCTTTCATGGAAATCTAAAAGTTTCAATGTGTGTTTGGGTTCTGCACTCCATATATGGAAATATCATTCCAGGATAGGTCGAATTTGTGCCGCATAAATCATAATGAGTTGACGGAAAGTGAAATACTTCTTTGTACGAAACAGGAAACCAAGTTTTTGAGAAGCACTTTTAGCAATGGACTTCACGTGAGTTTTCCAAGGTATGGATACTCCTGACAAAGTTACGCTGGCCACTGTGAGATCGGCCTTTCTATAGAAAGTGATTTTTACCAAATTGTTGCATCCCCATTCTAGAATTTTTGCCAAGTGTGCATTTTTTCGTTCAGATTTTTTCCCATTAATTTTTGCTTTTACTGGCTGATATCGGAGCTCTAGAAGAGGAAGCGGTATGGAGGTGTGGCAGTTGCGATTGCTTTCCTTTGTATTTATATTTTTTGGTTGCGTTTGTTTCATTTTTAGTTTTAACAAAAGAATAATTTATTATGATTGGATTTTTGAAGGTTGTAATGTTTTGAGATAACAAAACAAAATATATTCTACAAAAGTTATTGTGATAATATATAAAAGAACAGCCTATTTAAATCATAATTGGTGACCCCGACGTGATCTGTTGTTTATTCAAATTCTGTAGGAGAATTTTTACCATCTTTTATGTTCTTGAACAACCTATTAAAACCATAGAAGGTGCTATCATCCGCAAAGCTGTGCACTGAACATGAGGCAGCTCCCAACAAATCATTGAAGTGAAGAAGAAACGGTGTAGGTGCTGTAATGTAATGAATCCATCAGCATTTATAGGAAGAGTATCAGATGATAATCCATCGACCACCAAGTGGAGAGATTGGTCTGAAAGAAGACTAGATAACAAGGAACATAACTGGGGAGGCAAATAAGTTGGAAGTTTGGTTGGTAGTCAATAGTGCTAAACGCGATATCTAATGCAATGGCCAGAGTTTTACCATATTTTTCGATAGATTACTGCCAAATATGTGAGGTATTTGCAAGCAAGTTACCAGTTGATCTCTGATGCCAGAAATCATATTGTCGGTCATTGATCATTCTGAGCATTATAGATATTTCATGACATGACATGAGAGGTCCCAGGTTCAGTTCTCAGCCGGAGCGAGCTTTTTTTATTTTCAGATGTGAAACTCTGGATGACTGAATCTCGTTGCCGACTGGGAATAATCCTTCACGATTTACTGTTGCGTCAAAAAGCAACAGTGCTGTTCCCAAGGAGGCGTAAGGAGTTAGTACCAAGGCCTACCCAGAACACAGTATATATCATATACAATATCGGAAAGTTTTCATCTTGGGTATGGTGGTTTCATGAGAGCGTAAAGAATAGCTTGGTATATGTTGAGAGAGCATTACAATTTCTCCTGGACTCTCTCGAGGAAGGGATATCGACGTGCAATGTGTGCGGTGTGTCGCATTGCCACGTGGTCCATTAGTGAGTCTCTCTTGTTCATGTGCTTTTATAATATCCTTGCGTTCCTTGTTGCTCGCGTAGATTTCTGTCTACACCCCAGATAAAAAGTTTCCGATACTGTATATTATTTTATTTTAACACAACCAAATGCCCAACTGACAGATCCCAATCTATTACGTTATGTAGATGAAAAAAATCATTGGATACTTAATAAATATTATATGAAAATAAAACAACAATAGCAGTTTTCGAGACACAGTAAAAAAGTATAGTGGAATTGTTATTCAATAGAGTATTTCTAGTCCTGTTTTCAACTTTCCGTTGGACCATATGTACGACGCGGCTTTTTTAATGTTTTCGACCGATCAATTTCCACCTGTTATCACCGAAGTGCCTGTTCGGATCCGTTTCAGTCCCGAGATAAGGTCCCTCCATTAGAGTCTCTTTGAAGTATGTCGCCCGCCACATTACTCCTGGAGAGCAAATCAAACAACAAACAAAACGCGGTGGCAGCTAGCGACTAGATAATTGAACACTAAAATGTTCGTTTCATAGAAAGCGATCCGATTGAATTGATTTTCAGATGATTTGATTTGTGAAATGGAACATAATTTTCAACAATACAATAATTTTTTGAAATAAATTCGCCTTTCTGACTTTTCTGGCGGCAAAATCATTTATTATTTTCTCAAAATTCAGCTGCCTAACTAATTTTGACTCGATTGAGAGCATTGCCAAACCATTGGCATTAAATAATAATCATTATGATACAAGAGGACACCGGGCCACCTGTCTTTTTGGGCTCCAGGATATTTGCCCCCCTTGCCCCCTTTCTCTTCGGGCCTGCGTACATCTTGGCAAATCTATAAAGGAATATGAAATCGGCCGCATATTAATGCGCGGTAGCAGAAGAGCTCAGTATACATTATAACCGAATGTACAATTTATACTACCCTCTTTATCGTTTGAATACTTTCTCAATCTAATTCGCGCAACTCATACATTTATCGATATTCCTTTATAGATTTGCTAAGCTGTACCACAGTTGATTTTTCATGCAAATCGCAAGTTTTTTATCTAGTTGAGTGGAATATAGCCCTCTCTTGTTTCAACAAGAACTTCGAACTTTTCTTTTTAACAAGGTAACCAATTTATTTCAAAACTGTAAAATGTCTTTTCAATGAGAGACTTATTTTTTTCTTCGGGTATATTCCAGTTGTTTCATGCTTTTGAAAATTAAATTGGAATTAGGATGATTCTGTATATACATATCATCTCTTTTGCAATCTGTATGGGGTCGGACCAAGTATAGCCCCATGTTTAATCCTGCCTGTCGTAAAAGGCGACTAAGAGAATAACCATAGGTGGTCTCGACCATCGCCCGGTGAAATACCACCATACGACTACAGGTGCTGTTAAATTGGTCAGTGTTTTATCGATAACTTCTAGACACATTGTAATTTTCAGGTATTATTTTAACAGTTACGACGATGAAGTCTCCCCGACTAAAATAACCCGGAAGGAAAAACCTCTCCATTTTTCCAGGTGAGAAATTTAAAGATTCATTCTTGTAACATCCGTGAACTCGACAAGAACATCAACGACATCCACCACCACCTACAGGCGGAAAAACCTGATATTGTGGCTCCAACAGAAACTTAACCAACAAGGTCCACATGCTTTGTTCTGGTTACGAACTCCATTCTCGGTTCGGATTTAGAGGTGGCGTTTGTCTTTACTCTAAGAATAACCTATTAGGCCAACGCGAAGAGAGTTTGAAGCCGAAATACTTTGACGTCATGTGGTTCAAGCTGGCTAACACCAAACAGACCAAATTCATCTGGTGCCTTCACCTGTCTCGTAATGAATCATCCCAAAGTGACCTATTTGAGTTTGTGTCACTCAAATTAGACTTTATCCAGCAAAAACCATCCAACAGCTGAAGTCATTATAAAGGGAGATTTCAATGCTGAGGCCACGCTATCACATATAGTCCAGAGCAACTGGTCTAGCTACCCACACGCATTCCTGATGTCAACAACCAGTATGCTAATATACTTGATCTTTTTCTTATCACCATAAGATCCATAATGAATTTCTGAGATCATAATGCTGGGGATGTAAACATATATACCTAACACATTAAGAAGAATCTGATAAACCCTGATTCAGCAGAAACTGCAAATCGGAATATGTTGAATCAAGAAACATCTGCAAGTAGACAATCGAATCATCGAAATAGTCCTACAACGCCATAAAATCTCGTTGAGTATCCTAACGGGTCTCGCTCTTTTTTGTCATTTGTCAAAGCCGGGGGAAGAAATTTCACTTCTAGATCATTTTCTCCATTAACCAGGAAAGATGGAACACTAGAAACGAAGCCCATGAGAAAGCCAATATCTTTGTCAACATGCTGCAAATTCTACGCTGAATTCATTGGGAAAGCATACCCAGAACACTTCCATTGAGGGTTATATACCTGAGATTATCTAAACACCAACAAAGCTAGTGGATCTGACGAAATCTCGCCAATCGTTGTCAAGAAATGTACTTTAGAACTAACACCAGTTCTTTGAGAGTTATTCTACCTCCATTATAACTTGGGGGTATTTCCTTACAACTGGAAAAAAAGGGCAACTACAGACCAATCGCGCTGCTATCTGTTATCTCGAAGGTCATGCAAAAAGCCATTAGCATCGAGCTCATAATAGTATATTAAAGTAAAAGTGGATAGAAAGGTCTTTCAAACACGCGCGAATTAGAGCAAGTGTTTGAAAGATCAGTTATCCACGAATACTTTACGTTATTTTTTTCAATTGGTGCACTTTGAAATCATAAATACTGGTTTCATTATTACAAATAATGGAAATAAGAACTTATAATGTAAAATGGTTGAATTCGTGATGTGACATCTGTAAACTTTCATTAATGTTTGAATAAAAGTTTTTCATTTGTTTGTAATATTTCATTACAAGGTACTCCTGTCAATAATCATAACATTGTCATTCAGACTTCACTGTTCTCGAGTTGTTGATATATCCATGGTAACTTTAAAAAACGCGCGTTTTTGAAAGTTCGATTTGCACAAGCTGTGACGTGCTTTATAGTTATTTACGGAAAGTAGTACTTTTCCGCACGCAACGGCAGTTGCACGAGCGACGCGGAGCGGAGTTCGGGCAAGCCGTTAAGGGCGGAAAAGACATTTTCCGTAAGAGTTAGGTACAATATTTTTCCTACGAGTGTTTTTGTCCATCTTATTTATGAAAAAACAAGGTTTTTAATAAACAAGTTTTTATAATAATGGTACAAAATGACTAATAAGACAGAATAGTTACAAAGATCAGTTAGTTAGTCCTAAATATCCTCATTTTCAACAATACAAAAATCGTGCGGAAAAGTAAAAATCGTACGGAAAAGTAAAAATCGTACGGAAAAGTAAAAATCGTGCGGAAAAGTAACTTTACCGCACGATTTTAAATCGTACGGAAAAGTACAACTTTCAAAACGAAAAATCGTGCGGAAAAGTAACTTTTCCGCACGCTCGTAGGAAAAATAGGTAAAAAGGGGCACCAATTGAAACAAATATCTGGAACGCTCATAGGTTATCAATGATGGACAATTGGTTTCCGGTATCAGATATCAACTAGTGACCTTCTTGCATATAACTCACATATTTGCAGTAATCTTTCAAAAAATATCGTGGAACTCTGGTCACTGGGGACTCCTTCCATGGCCTGCCACCTTCTCCCTTGTTCCTTGATATCTAGCTTCCTCTCAGACCGATCTCTCTATTTGGTTTTTTTCCAATCAATAATTAAAATGAATGGGGATCTAACAACATGGTAGAATTCAATATGAATAAAACCTAAGCATGTCTTTCCTCTAGAAAGACAAGCAAGATACCTATGTCAGGAGTATCCATATCAATGAAATCTTCCATTTTAGTGCTCGGTATTACCATCAGCAGTATATTTACTTCCAGTCAACTCATTATAATATGATTATGAAGGCACAAATTCGATCTATTGTGGAATACTGTTTCCATATATGGAGTACAGCACCCATACACAAATTAAACATGTCTTCAAGATAGGATTTCTATCCTGGTCTTATTAAAATCTTTGTGGAGATGACTTTGTGTTCTTTTTCCAAAAAAACAAATTAAAACTTACAGATCATGTCCAAAAAAGAGATATTTGTCTCGTTGGTGATACTTCGATTACAAGCTCGCTCACTTCTCTGGAACACCGCAGAAAAGTTGGCGATCTATCTGTTTTATAGATATTTTCATGGACGGTGCTCTTCCGAAACATCATCAATCGATCCACCGTTAGCTGTTCCATCGAGACTGACCCGTAGAGCTCGGTTTTCACATCCATTTGCCGTCACTTTGAAAACGTATATTTCCCGGGGATGTTTTCATTTCGAACAATTTGATGCGGAGGACGGAAATAACTTGATTGGTTGAGAGGCAAAATGTGAGCAAAGGTCTGCAAATATCGCAACTTTTAGGCAGATTTTTCACTTAAATAACCGGGCTCTTAGAGAGAAAGAATGAATTTAGAAGATAACGAATGCAAAAGTGGAAATTCGGTAATTGACAAAACATGCTCAAATTGTGTTCCAATTTATGAGATTCTTCAATAGGCACATTCAATCATATTGCGCTTTTACACGAATCGTCTTTGATGTCATTTGCCAAGAAAAATCTTTGAAATATGAACAAGTCTGACGCTGATTGAGAGAACTATATTGAATGACCCATATAATCTGTTTAATCTTTCATATTTTTCAATTATTGCGCGTGGAATTACTCTAGAAATCATAAATTTAATTTTATTTGTAAAATTAATTTCAGTTTGCTATGGAAAGTATATCTGGAAACGTAAACTACAAATAGTATAAAGTAAGACCAAGATAAGGCATCTTTACGGAGGTATGATATTTTCAAAAACAATTTTGAGTTATTATTAATTATTTTGGAACAACTGAATTTTTCAGATTCTTATTTTATTTTTTTCTTGTGTTTTCATCAGAGCTGAAACAAGATGAAGATCAATTCTTCACAGAAATATTTCATAAGATTTATTTTGATGATATCAGTTTTATTGTCCGACGTTTTGATATCGATCAACGATAATCAACTCATTTTTTTTAAACGGTCCCATTTCAAATAATTGAGTTTCCTAAAATATTTTTTATTCTCAATTGGCCTTCGTTGGAAAAACGATTCCTGGGAAAGAGATGTTTCGGAAGATCGCAAACTTTTCTGAAGTTTTCCATAGAAGTGAACAGGCCTGTGAGCGAAGCATTACCGACGAGACTAATAGCTTTTGTAGGAGTCTCAATGTGTGTTTGGCTACTGCACTCAATATATGGGAACAGTATTCAAGGACAGGTCAGATTTGTTCCCTATGAATCATTATCAGTTGACGGAAAGTAAAATACTTCTTGGCACGAAACAGAAAACCAAGTTCTCGAGAGGCACTTTGGCAATGGACCTTACATGGTTTTCCTATGGCACCCTGATGATAATGCCAATCATTGAAATGGAAGTTTTCATTGGTATGGATACTCCTGACATAGTTACGCTGGCCACTGTGAGATCGGCTTTTCTAGAGAAAAGACAAGCTTGGGTTTCATTCGCATTGAATCCTATGAAGTTGTTGGATCCCCATACTTTTACGAAGTCCGTATTTATTTCATTCACGATTCTTCCCCGTTCACTTCTGCATTCACTGACTGATATCGGAGCTTTGAGGAAAAAGCGGTATAATAGGTACTGTCATCCTCAAAACTGTGAACCGGACATGAGGAAGCTCCCAACAAATCATTCATGTGAGGAAGAAACAGAGTTGATGCTAGAATGGATCCCTGCGGAACACCAGAATTTATTGAAGTATCAAATGGTACTCTATCGACCACCACGTGGTCTGGGAGGAAGCTGAATAGCAAGGAACACAACTGGGGGGGTAAGCCATAAGATGGGAGTTTGGCAAGGAGTCCCTGTTGCCAAACGCGACCAAACGCCTTGGACATATCTAATGTTTCTAGAGTTTCACCATATTTTTCGATACATTGTTGCCAAATATGCGAGACATATGCAAGCAGGTCACCAGTTGATCTCTTATGCCGGAAACCATATTGTCGATCATTGATAATTCCTGAGCGCTCTAGATATTTCATGAGCTCGACGTTTTCCATGACATTCGATTAGGTCTGTAGTTGCTGGGTAGGGTATTTTTTCTATTTTTTGGGAACTGGTTGCAATTTTCCAGTTGGACGGAAATACCCCCAAATTATAAGAGAAGTTGAATAACTTGCAAAAAACTGGGGTTAATTCGGCAGAATTCCATCAGATCCACTAGTTTCGTTGGTGTTAATACACAGAAAAATGCGTATGATGGTTCTTTGGCGGAGATAATCTTAGGCATTTAACTGTTAATGAAAACGATCTGTGGGGTTGTTTTGCCAATGAATTCACCATAGAATTTGCAGCGAACATGTTGGCAAAGATATAGGCTTTTTCCTGAGCGTTCGTTGCTGTGTTCATATGATGTATATTAAGGACAGTTTCAAAGCGTTTCAGATTTCAACTTTTTCAGCCATCATCACGAAATTTTTAAGTGATTTACACCAATTATTCGAATTGTCTATCAAAAACTTCGATTTCCTTCAGATTTAGAGTATCTAACTACACGATTTTTTTTTGAATTCAAACCCGCACTCGAAATTTGAGCAATACGTAATTTTCTATATTTATCGCTCGTAAATCTTGTAAGTAGTTTCCGCAAAGTAGGTATCTGTTTCATCTCAGAAACAATCCAATATTTGTTTCGCTTTTTCCACTCTCCAGTGTCCTCTTGATTGGACGAGATTTATGGCAAAACTAGGCGCATATTTCAAAAAATTTATTCATTTATGGATAACATCTCAAATGGATATCTATTCCAAACGATATCCGGCGAAATTGGATGAAATGTAGCCTGAAAATGGGTAATTCGAAATATTTCATCTCCGGCTACTGTCAACTGATGTGAAATATGGCCACGTAACGTATGAACACTTTCGAATCTTAATCAGCTCTATTTCGACTGTCAACTGTTCTGTAATTTATCGTTTTCGTGTGAAAATGACCTACACACGTAACGCGTCATCATACATGCATAAAAACCATTTCTAGTTTGAAGAAAATTTATTCAGTTTCATGTTTGCAGTAGGTAGTCCATCAAAAAGAAAACGAATATATTGTATACGCAGAAAAGCTTTAAAAGCTTTAATCCGATGACATAATATGACTGGTATAATGAAAGCGAAAATACAAAAGCGTCTAAGGGCCACATAGTTTATTTTTATTTTTCCGACTTCAAAAAGTCGGAATTTCATTTTCTGGAGTTTTAACTCGATATTTCAGATCTTCTGCTTCGTACAAGTCACATATTGTTAATCTTCTTCAGTGTGACGAAAGCTATTTTTGTTTACTGAGTATTAACAATCTAATTGAACGATAGTCGTTTCCGACCGATGTTTCACCCTTTTAACTCTAAAATACACCGACGTAGGCTTATTATAGCATATACAACTACTCCCCTGGCTAATACAACGACGGGTATTTCATTCTATCTAACAGATAGTTATGCAATGTTCCTCATTGCAGAGGACAAAATTACAAGTGCTCCTTGTAACAAACTAGCAGAATTTTGTTTTGATTCAGACATGGACACCATCTGTAGATTAGTTTCGAGGTTTTGCTTCTCATCAATGCAAGGGTAGGTCAACACAGACAGCTCTGAAGCCATCTGTTCCCTGTTCGAATCAACTCATCATTCCCAGTATTTGGCCATTGCCTCTTTGCAGAGTAAGAAGCATCCGAATCTCCGGGTGGAGCGATTTATATAAGGGCGCAAAGCTCAGAGTTTTTGTGAGTTCATTAACGATACTCTCGATGTTTCATCCTTTTCACTCTCAAGTACACCAACGTAGGCTCATTATGGCAAATACCTCTCAAAAACGATTACTCTCCTGGCTAATACCACGACGGGTAATGCATTATATCTAACAGATACTTGTGCAATGTTCCTCATTGTAGCGGTCACAATTACAAGTGCTCCATATAAGCAACTAGCAGAATTTTGTTGTTTACATGTTGAAATGGTAAAACTGACGTTGTCGAAGTACCCTTCTCTTCAAATATTTCCACCATGTGGAAAATATGAGGCAAACATCTGACAAGAAACAACTACTTCCATGGCTAATACCACAACGGACATTGAAATACATCTAACAGATACTTGTGCAATGTGTTATGTAATCAAACAGTAGATAATCCTTCATTTGGCTGGAGAAGACCACCTGCAAATGCGTTTCGAGGTTATTTCCTCTCATCAGTGACAGGGTAGGCTGGACAACATTAGAGTTGTCCTACCCCAGCCCAATGAATTATAATCCTTTGTAAAACTAATATTTTCTCACAAATGAAGCAGCGATATACAGTGGTGAAGTTAGTCACAGCGCCACCTGCGGGACAAAAACAAAAATCGCTTTTCGGTAGCAAAGTCTCCAGGAAGTTCAAGAATTTTTGCCGGAGAGTATCAAATAAATGAAATAGTAAAATAATTCCTAAAGTTTTTTAACTTTGGTCAATTGAATGGTCATCGAGAAAGCAATAAATCTTAGTTTGCAACCTGTTCCGAAGTCCGGAACATTGTCAAAATTGCAATTAAGTTGAATTTTTCTGTATATCCGTTGAAAAAATTCCAAAATTGTTGCAAACTTGGAGTAGTATTGAATATACTATTTCTAATCTCGAATTAAATTTGCAACCAATTTAAGGGTACGGAACATTTTTAAAATTGATAGCTAATGCTTTTCTTTGATATATCACAAGAAAAAAATTCCAAAGTTTTACAAACTTGACAGATACATTGGAAAAATTATCCAAACAGCTGTACAAATTTGCAACCTTTTTAAATTGACCGGAACATGTCTATTCAGAAATTTTTTTTAAATCGTGCTAATTTATTTCATCAAGATGGTCTCCAAATAGTTACAAAAGTTTAAAAACTTGGTTGCAAATTTTGAGAATATCTATTCTGATGCATTCACAAATTTGTTACCTGGTACATGATCTGGTACTTAATGCAATTTTTTTATTTTTTCACCCTCCAGAATATTGCAAAAGACTAGCAAATCGAGCGGATGGTTTCATTTTGGAATTCATGCCACTGTTCAAATTTACAACATTGCAAGCGATCCGGAACCTTCCGTGATTTGGCAAAATTGACGTTTTGGATTTTCTCACTCTCGAAAAATGTTTCTAAACTTGAAAATAAATGCAAAAGTTCTGCAAATGAGGGAACATATTTTCTTTGTTAAATTCGTTTTCGTAAATGAAATCCCAAATCAAAAATTCATAAAATCTTAACCATTTCACCGATTCTCTCAAAATGTATTATCAAGCATTGTCAAGTGACAATCTGTTGAGGTATGATTCATTTTTTGTATTTATCTTTTTGATTTCAAATAAAAATTTAATGCGCAAAAACGATAGACATGATTCGTAGCATAAAATGGAGATGTTTTATATTACACATAGCTTACGGCGCCATTCTCAAATTGCATTTGACTTTTTTTTTCTTTTCTTTTCGAATCATAAAGTTTATTTATATAGCAGTAGCAGTAACAGTAGCAAGTAGAACGTTACGTATATACACTTCGGAAATGATATTATATTTTGCGTGAATAAAAATAAAAAATATTTGCGTATTTCTGATCTGGTTACAAATATAAATTCCGTTATTATTCAGTGAGCTATGTCATTCAGTGGAATTGCAGAACGTTTGTCATTTTTTTGAGTGAGAAAGATAAAAAAATAGATATTTTTGCAAATTGCACAAAGTTCCGGTTCGCGTATGAGGTTGCAAATTTGTATATGCATCAGAATAGATATTTTCAAAATTTACAACCAAGTTGATATCAGATATTGATCGAAAAAATTACCACGAATTAAAGAAAATTATAAATAAACATGTTTCGGTCATGGTAAAAGGTTGTAAATCTGTTAAAGTTAAACTGCTATAAATAAATATTTTTCCGATGTACCTGTTAAGTTTGCAGAACTTTGGAATTTTGTTCATGTAGTTTATTAAAAAAACATTAATTTTTAAGTTAAAAGAATATCGCATAGTCTAAATTGAGATGGATCTAGCCTATTATGCATGGCTGGTTGCTTTCATTTTGGCATTTCACCTAACAATCTCAGTTGTAAACATCCTAGATGAATAGGGTGAATATAAATATGTTTGGAAAAATAAATAACTTTCGTTTATAATGATATAGCGATGTGAAGAAATGCTTTTTGAATGGCGTCAATATTTATGTTCGCATACATATTTTTAGCTTCGTACTGAATGCCGGAGTTCAACATGGGATTACCACAATGTAGGTGGGATTCAGGATTTGAGAATTACCGTTTTGTTTCGGTTCGTTTTTAAAATTACAAACGTGTTCTAGTCCGATGACACAGTAGCGAAAAGTTAAAGTTTTTTTTGTGAAAGGAATTTTCGTTGAAGAAAGTTAGACAGAAGAACAACTAGATGATCGTGGAGAAAGAAGAAAAAATAAATAAACAAAGAAAGAAGGAAAGAAAGAAATAAATAAATAAAGAAAGAAAGAAAGAAAGAAAAAAGAAAGACATCCTGTTCATATTTTCAAACAAAAATCAAATTGCAATACCAAAATAACTTTCAAAGTGTTACCGCATTCTTGCTATGTGAAATTGCTTCTGAAGAGCCTGCTTTCCAATTTCTTCTCATCTTCCTGGTGAGTTTGGAAAAGCGAATTAGATTTTCGTCGACAAAAATTTATTGGAGATTACATGAGAGTGAAGCGGTCCTACAATGAAATGAACGATTTAATTTCAATTATTTATTTAATTTTTCAATGAAAACTAGAGATAATTTTTGAAAAACAACTATCAGAATGAAAATGCACAATATCCATCAAATGTAGTTCAATGTCCAGCGTGGTTTTAGCTGGGGAAGTAGTTGTTTTCTGTTAGATATTAAAAAAAATCACATTTTTCAATTTTAATGTTCCCCTTTTCAATGAAAATAATAAAAGTAGTCTATTCCATATAAATTTTTCTATAGATTTCAAGCCAATCACAAACATAGCTCAGTGTTTTTCTGTTCGATACTTTTGCAATCTATTTTAAACTAACTCCAAACATAACTCAACTAACTTCCTAGTTACGTAACAAACTTACCAGAAGACTAAAAAACAGAAAACAATTATTTAAATGAAAAACATTTTCTCCGTATATTCTTTAGTATTATTTATTGCGTGAGCATCATATTTTTTATTTTGAATTACACAAGTATTTTCATATGTATTATAAATTCACAATCACAAATTTTCAGAAAAATCTAAATGGGGCTAGGATAATACATCTATATGTAGCGAGGAGAAATTCATTTTAGACCGTTTTGAAAACGTAGTAAGTATATTACAAATATATTTCAATTAATTAATTTTCAGTTAATTAATTTTCAATTATAACGCAAACAATGCAGTTATTTTAATGGCCTTCAATTCATTTTTAAACCATAGAACATGACTACCTACACAAATTTTCTTTTCATTTCAAACGCTCACAACTCCTTTATAAAAAGGCATGTAATCTACTCTGGTATGAACGATATATAATTTTTCGATCAATATTTGCAAATTTCCAAAAGCAAACCGAGCTTTTGATCTGTTTTGAAAGGTTCGTAATCCAGAGACAACCCAGGGATTAAACTGCTTTGTCACTCGAAAGCCACTCTCATCCTTCTTTCAATTGTTTTCACTTCAAGAGATAATCCGTATTTAGCCTGGAAAAGTACAGGACAAATTATTCCATTTTCATGAAAGGTTTTATGATAACAATAGTATTAATCCCTTCAATATTATTGAAGTACGAATACGAAAAATTAACCACCAGAATCTGATTAGATTTTTGTGTACTAGAATTAGAAAGCATATATATCTAGTTAGCCTTGGCCAGTACCGCGGAGAACTAAAATACTTCGTTACCATAGCAACGCAATCTTTGGTTCACTGCTTCTGCTCAGGGCACATGTTTCTTGGAATCAATAGCCACTTACCCCATGAACGTGGGCAGTGGTGAAAATGGGCCACATGGAAGGTAAATATGATCGATGATTTTTATTTAAATCTTCATCCCATAGAATTATGGTTTGGTGTAGTTCGTGTCGAAGGGAGAGAAAAAGGAGGAGTGGCGAAGAGAATAGAGCGTTGGCGAGAGTCGTGAGTTGAAATCCAAGTGAGACTTTTTTTATTATTATTTTCGCTGAAAATTTTGTTGTATATTATTATTTTTATTTATTTTTTGCAAGTATATAGTTGGTTTCATTTTGTTCAAGAATTGTTGTATTGCTGGTGCAGTGAAAAATAGTAACAAGATCGATAGACTTTTTATTTAAAAAATAAAAATTGTCAATCAGTGTAACAAATTTAGAAAATTTTTGACAGCACTAAGATGAATTTCGCTGTCGCTATAAATACTTGATACAGAATGATATTTTAAATTAATTATAAAGTTGATGGACTGCCGAAGGGATCTTCTCATTCTTCAGTAATCGCCAACATATACATGGAGTGGTTCGAGGAACTGGCAGAGAAGCAGAATACAAACCAAAACTATGGCTAAGATACGTGGACGATACCTTCATCATATGGAACCACGGAAATGAACACTTTGAGGACTTCTCAAGAATAAAAAACATGAGGGATTCTTTCAAGTTCACGATGTAGAAGGAAACTAATAGTACCCTGTCGTTTCTCGATGTGAAAGATGAAATAACAGATGCTGGTATCCTCGCCTCTGTTTAAACAAAGAAGACACACACAGGACAGTATCGCAACTCCAGTCACCCAAATTCTACAAAAAAGGTCATTGTAAGAACGTTGGTGAAGAAAGCGAAGTTTAATTGTAACAACCAGGAGTGACTGAAGGCGGATATAAACTACATCAAGAAGGACCTACACCGAAACGAATACTCCGAGAAACTCATGGGAGAAGTACAGAAACAACTCCAAAGTACTGAGACAATCAAAGAACGACCATAAAACCCCATTCTTGTCCTTCCCTACATCAAGGGTATCACCTAGAAGATCAGAAGGATCGGAAACAAATACAATATTAAGAGTTGCTTTCAATCCAGCAGTACCTAACTTACGAAGCTTCCCCACCAAGCCGAAACCAGAAAAAACACAACAGATTCCAGCAAAAACTGTATTTACGAGGAGCCAAGTGAATGTGGATATTCCTACATAAGAAAGACCAAGCGACCATCATCCGAAAGAATAACCGAACACAAAAAGTGGACTCAATGAGGGGAATATCTAAATCGGGAATTGCTGACCACGACTGGACAGAGCACTATCGAATTCTTTGGGACGAGGCTAATGTTATTCATAAATAGGAGCACTAGTTCGGATGAAAATTCATACAAACCGCTTATATCGGAGCCAATGGTGCCTCCAGTCAACCGAGCGTGGAAATTGAAAACGTATGGAGACCCTCATGGACCGTTTTGGAGTGAGAAAAAGCGCGAATCCACACGAGCCACAATACCGCGTGTAATTACACCGCCATTACACCACACCGACAGATCTTTGAAAATCTTAATTTGTCAGTATTCACTTAGAGACAATTGCAGACTCAAGCAATTGAAACGTAGTGAAAATTTGAAGGATTTAGGAATCTTTCAACCACTGAGACGATCGACGTCCGAAATGTAGGTAATCAACTACTCTCTTGTTTAACACCTCGACAGCGATTCAGTAGAATCATAGTTCGATATCAGTTAACGTTTCGTCAGCGTCGCCCTTTTTGCACCAATGACTTCTGCAGCAGTTTTCTGCGGCATAAATGACCGCCTTGGCGGAATAAAAAGCACAATCGTATAACCCGGTCACGGCACAGAGTTGTTAATTTTGGTTCGCTCGTTAAAGAAGGCGTGACAGTCAGCGCAGCCGGGGGTGATTATATTTTCCACTTATGTTAATTCGCGGACTTGCTGTTAATGAATTGGCTGTGGAAGTTGGAGACTCGGTAATGATAATTAGTGGGGGTCGCAAACGGAAGAAAAGGCTCGTTAGGGAGTTGTTCGGGGGATTTGTTTGTCTCAGTGAGGATGTTGCGTCGCACGTTTTAGGGCCGGTTTATCAATATTTTATTGGCGTGGTTTGACTCTCAGCTGAATTTGATTGGTGGTTGGAATGAAAATGACATTTGCTCAACTATGTCAGGAGTATCCGTACTAATGAAATCTTCCATTTCAATGCTCTATATTATCGTCAGCAGTACCCTTTCATGGGAGAACCATGTGAGGTCCATTGCCAATAGTGCTTCTCAAAAACTTGTTTTTTTACTTCCCGTTAATTCATTATGATTCATAAGGTGTAAAACCGACCTGTCCTGGATTACTGTTCTCATATATGGAGTGCAACACCCAAACGAACATTGAAACTCTCAGATTAGGTCCAAAAAAGAGCCATTCGTCTCGTTGGTGATACTTTGTTCAAAAGCTCGCTTACTTCTCCAAAGCACCGCCGAAAGGGTGGCGATCCGTCTGTGTTTTATAAATATTTTCATGGGCGAAGCTCTTCCAAAATATAATCAATCCTTCAACCTCATCAACCTGCAGAAATTCAAAAATAACCAATTCCTGCCTTCTTTCCCTCGGCTCTCACGATGTTCTTTGAACAATACAGGATTTTCCTTTTCGTGGGAGCCAGAACAAAAAAAAAATGTTTTTTAACTATTGCTGATTTTCTGGACTCCAAACTATTAGGGGTGGTAAGTAAGGCCTCAGGCCCAGAGCTGCAGCCCGGACTCACGAGCCCTTTGAAACTCACAATCACGTCCAAAATCTGCACAATTTTGAAATTCAATTTCACTGGATACGCCTTTGCTCCGAATCGCGATGTTGATGATCGTTCTCTGATATTTAACGTGTTTATTCGGCATCGAAAATCTCTCATTCAAAACAGAAATGGAAATGGAAAATGGAAACGAAATTACCACGACAAGCGCTGCGAAAACTTGTTTGAATAACTGAGAATGAGTTTCTGTTTCTTTATTTTTAGTTTGATATTTTGTTTTGCGAATTGCGATAATTGGTTGAAAGAAATTGGAGACAATTTCTTTGGTTCGTGTGCTGTTCCGTAACGTCAATGAATTTGTCCCAACTAATCAAAATATTTCTGTGTGAAATTCCCTATGGATTGAGAAATAAATGTCTTGCCAACTTGTTGGCAAATTGTGGTTGTGGTAAGCGTTAATTATTGAGTATCGAACTGATAATTCAGAGAGGCAGGAAACCGGTAATGGGAGTGAATCAATTTATAACGCATCAATGACAACACTGTCTACTCACTTAGGTTGTTACCAAACTAACTTTGTTTTTATCTCCCAATCCCCTGGAAGACCAAGTTGGGTAATTCTCTGATATTTTATGTATGTTGACAGGTTCAAATTTTGATGGATTTTGGGTCTCTCAGATCTTCAGACGTATATTTGCAGCTTTAAGGTATAACCAAGTGAAAAGCCAGCTGCTTAGTTATAATTGTTATTTTGTTTTGTTCACAGGGTGTTTCTGAATTCAATGCAAATATTTTAAGGACGTATTCCTGGGGTCAAAATGAGACTTTTTTCCCGTAAACACGTGTCAGCAACTGCTTCATTTCTGAGATCCAGGATAATGAAATTCAACAAAAAAATCGGTTCTTTCTCAATATCTCTAAAACCACTTTGACTGTTTCTTTCAATTTTGAAAGGTATTAATTTTCATCATTGACGTCCCTGTAAACAGCCCTCTCATATGTAAACAAAATAATCGCTTCTCTACTTGCTTTCTTGCTAAATCTTTCATTAAAAAAGGACTCAGCAAAATTAGTAATTGTTTTTCCACTACAAAAAAAGGCAATGTTCAGGATATAGAAAACTTTCGTCAAAAATCATTGCTGTTAGAAATCTCAGAAATTTTAGAAAGAGTTGTCTATAACATAGTAACTGATTTTGCAGAAAAACATTCACCGATAACTTTCAGCCAACATGGTTTCAGAAAAGTCCGTAGAATCGGCAACTTACCAGCTGTGTGAATATGTGTACCAAGAAATAGATAAGGGAAACTATGTAATTTCACTTTTATTTGATCTTTCTAAGGCTTTTGACAGCTTGAGTAGTGGTAATATTATAGAAAAATTATCGGCACTTGGAATAAGAGGGATACTTTTAGAATGTATATTATCTTATCTTTCAAACCGCGGCATGATTGTTAGGATTGAAAATCAATTGTCAGACTTACAACCTGGAACTCTTCCACAAGGCTCTGTTTTGGGACCACTATTATTTTTATTGTATGTAAACGATCTACCCCATTAAATAAGAAATGGAAAAGTAACTATGTTTGCCAACGACACCACGATAACTGTGATAGGGAAAAACCTTGAGGAACTCCAAGAAAACGTTAGTCAGACATTTGACGACATGGAGATCTGGTGTCAGAGAAATTCATTAATCTTCAACAAAAATAAAACAGTTTGAGTTTTCATATGAAAAAAAATATACCCGAGACATTTGTGATAAACTTCAATTTAAATTTACAGTCTCATTCAGAACTTCTTGGAACGTGGCTGGACTCTAACATGACTCAGCAACATATAAATCATATCTGTGGAAATTTGAAAAAAAAATTTTATGCTATTTTTCAAATGAAGTCGTACTTGGATGAATCTGGATTCATGAGTCTCTATTACGCTTTCGTTTATAGTCATCTATCGTACAACATAATGGCTTGGGGCTCTGTGTCTGGTGTAGAGTATTTATATCCCAAAAAAGAATCAGAAAATTTTTAATCTCACCTATCGCCAAAGTTGTCGAAATTTTTTTTAAAGAAAAATACATACTTACCATTCCATCTATTTATATTTTGAAATGCGTTACTCTCACCAAGAAACACTTATCTGACTTTGCAATTCAAGGGGAAACCCATGGTTATGAAACAAGAGCCAGACTGTTAAAAATACCGAAACATAGAACTTGTACTTTCAGAACATCCCCAAATTACAAACTGGAAGAGAAATATCTTCCAAGACTTGTGACCAAAACGAGCGGGACCCATTAGGACATTCAATAAGCATTGATCGTATCCTGGCGTTGTGAGCGTCTTTCGAAGATTCGATTGTCTCCTTGTAGATGTTTCTTGTTTGACCGATATGACTTCATGGTCTCGATTTTTCAACCACCGATGGTAAGCCGCTTGCAGTTTCTGCTAAACTAAGTTTTATCAGATGATATATGTTTTTATCCCAAGCATTGTGTTAGTTCTCCGAAAGAGAAACACACTCTTCTCCATGAAAATGCTGAGAAAAATATGTTAAGACCATCTCAGTTAGCTGAATCCTAGTGCCATTTGAAACGGGGCTGCTCTGTGCAACAGAGGAATGCTGTCTGTTTGGTATTTGCCAGCTTGAACCACATCAATTCAAAGTCTTTCATTTCCTTTTCGCGTTTGTATGCTAGGTTATTGTTAGAATTATGAAAAACATCACCATTGAATCTGAATAAAATGGAGTTCGTAACCAGGGCCAAGCATATGTACCTTGTTGGCGGAGGAAATTACTTGTGTTTCTTGTTAGAGTCAGGTTTTTTCGCCTGTAAGTGATGGTGGATGGAATTTATGTTCTTGTCCAGTCCACAGATGTTACAAACGTGAATCTTCAAATTTTTCGATAGTGTGTTGCCTCGAGTACCTCTCACCCGGAAATTCGAATGGAGAGGTATTTGCTTCCGGAGTATTTTACTCGAGGCAACTTCATCATCATTACTGAGGCCTGAAAATTAAAGGAGAAAGGAAGTTATCGACCAAACACTAAAACATAGAATAATCCATTCCACAGTCGATGTACAGTATTTCACCAGTCGATCAATGCTGGACACCATCTACCACACCTCTTATTTTCTGTCTCTATCAATCGCCCAATTTTGGGCCTATTAATGAGACAAAGGTATGTTATCAAACGTATACAGTGAAGTCCTAAAGTAACGGAAAAATTCATTTTTTCTGAATATGAAGATATTTCGAAAAAATCTTCGGATATGTCTTTTCCGCAATGGGTCAAATTTTGAACCCCACCCAAAATATTTAGAGTTATCCGCCTTTGAGTAAAAATTACTCTGGTGATATTGGGACCCCCAGTATATTTTTTTATATTAAGAGTTAGAGATCGTTACTACGAGTCCAGCGATACCAGATTTGATGGAATTATGTCAAACGTGTGCGGAGATAATATAGGCAAAAAACTTCTCCATATGCCCAATGAGTGCGACAGAGACTTTTAACCTTCTGGTCGTGTGGAGTCTCAGTCATACTCATTAAATATACGGGTTAGTTTTTTGCCAAAATCTCCGCAGCTGTTTGACGTAATCCCATCAAATCTGGTATCACTGGATTCAATGACGATCCCTAACCAAATATAGAAATATACTTGGTTTTCCATTTGAAAATATCACAAAAGTAATTTTTACTCAAAGGCGGATAACCCTATATATTTTTGGTGGGATTCACCCATCGGAGAATAAAATCGACATATCTGAGGATTTTTTCGAAATATCTTCATATTCAGAAAAAAATAATGTATCCGTTACTTCAGGACAGCACTGTATATTATAGTTAGTAGACCTTTATGTCCAGGACCCTTGCTAGGATTAATGAGGCAAATTGTATAACTAGATTCCTCAATGTATTGGGAGTGTTCCATACTTCTCTGGCACACTTCATTTATTACCCGACGTGATATTAATATTTTCTCTTGCTTCGTCTACATAATACTCTAAGAAGCTTGTGTACTTTTGGGTGTCATAGATAATGAGAAAACTTTGATTATATTCTTCAGTTCCTTCTACCGATCTCAAATTTGTGTATTTATAATTAGGTCGAATACGGTGCTGCCTCGATTCGGCAGCCAAACATAGTCGTAATCCAGGAAGTAAAGACTTCTAGTTGTTGTTTGCTCACAGGAATTGATAAGGGCACTGGGGCAAATAATTCGGTAAGTGCATAGCTAACAATGCAGAACAATGAATCAACATCTGATAATGCATTGATGAAATAAGTCGCAACTCGAAAAAACATTATTAATTTGTCAAAAATGTAAAGAAAGTTTTCGAATTATGATCAATTTGTTTGTTTTTCCTTAATGGGAACTATGCTATGTTCATTGAAACTACTTCGTTTATATATACTATCAATTTTACTATACAAATTTTCAGATTTCTACAATAAAGTTTAGTGGTTCATGCAAATTATAGCGAATATTACATACTTTGGAATCATCTAGATATCAGTAACGTGGGTGCATCAAAGTTCAGTAATGATACCACTAATGAATAACGTGAAGTTTAATTGCTTCTCTATACAAGTCACGTGGACTGAACTCATTTCATATTGAGAGATATAATCAATAATTATAACCTACTTCGTTTTCGATTGCTATACATTTTACTGTTACATAACTTTCTGAAACGTTTACATTAAACCTGTTATTTCTCAAAATATTTTTTGCATGTTTCATTTATTTTTCTTGGGAATGTTTCAGTTCGTAGGGAGCAGTAGTTGTTTTCTGTTGGAGAGTTACCCATGAATACCTATAAAAAATATGCTGAAGAATAAAGAGGTACTTTTAGCGGCCTTCCTACACATAGAAGGGGCTTTCTATAAACTCAATCATCAGAGCTATTAGACACAGAGACATCAAGGAACCATGTGTGGCCTGGATAGACTCCATGCTGAAGAAGTGTTTGATATACATTACAATATTAGAGGAGACCATAGTAGCTATCCCAGCTTCTGTGGAACCTAATCGCGGAGCCCTTTGATATGCTCACGACATAGAAGTCTTAGCTCAAGGAAAATAACACAACGGCTAGAGATCTCATGAAGGAGGCTCTTAACTTGGTTTTCAGATGGACGGACTTGACGGAACTGAATGTCAACCTTAACAAGGCAACCATAGTAGCATTCAGAAAACAACCAGAAAAGCGAGTGACCCCACTAGTGATGGCCAGGCGCACTTTGAAAAAAAAAACTAAAACCACATATACTGTAAAAAAATCTTCCGAGGTCAAAACTCTGTATGGAAATAAAAAAGACGCATCCGTTCTAAATTGAATTATGGAATGTTTTATGGTTACAGCAACCCCAGAACAGAGAGAGAGAGTTTCAGACGATAATGCGTTCAGGAAACGCTGATGAGAAAAAAGAAACGTATCATATCACTGATATTCGGATGAATTATGCTGTTCAAATGGGTTATTGGGCCTTCACTGTGTTGTGTCTTCCATATTGACGGACGTTATCATAGATGGCCATGGAAAACTGCTTTGTGAGACTATAATAAAAATGTAAATATAAGTTTCAGTGTGTTCGGGTAATGGGTTAAAAGAAAAACCCTTTTGTGGTTGAACTTTGTTATGATCGTATACGTTTTTTCAACGAACTGGCGAACTTGGTTCATTCCCAGAAATTGAGTTTATTACGTTGACAAACATATGATATTGTGGAAATGAATGCATTTCATGTGTAACAGTTTCATAAAGAATATCCATATAAGTCAATCTTTCAAGCCATTCGTCGTCAGCCGAGCAACTTTGTTTTCCTGATAATACATGAACATCACGAAAGTTTCCTTTTCACTGTCTTAGATTCTCTTTATCATAAATTACATCAAGTCATTGGCAAAAGTTGAAAATGTTGCATATTGAAGGAGACTACCACTATCATCAACGAGTAGGTTGAACAACAGTGGTCCAAAGTTTGAACCTTGTGGTACACCTGAAGTGAAATGATTTGTTGGCAATATAATTTTTTTTACTTTCATTTTAGTTTTCCTCAAATAATCAACATTATCGAATATTGCTCGTATGTGAATCGTCCTGGGCAGACACCATGTTGTTATGGAATCAATATGTTCAATTTTACCTGAAACTTTGGAGATATTTGGAAAAAATGTAGATGTTGAATGTATACAAATTAGGAAAACTGTTTTGTGGTCAATTATTATTGAACTCTAATACTAATTTATTTTTGTCGAAACTAAATAAAGGCGAAGTATGCTTTGTGTTTTTCGTCAAAGGTGGCTCGGAACTAATGGACCAATAAAATAACCGGCTCGTTCGCCAGATTTGTCCCCTTTGGACATTTTCTTGTGTTATCTGAAGTTAGAAGTGTGGACTACTCAATCATTTGCAATATCGAATTTTAAGGATTTGTCCAAAGTATAATATCGCAAATGTTGCAGAACGTAACAAGAAATAATGTAATGAACAATTTTTAAATGTGCCTTGCATTGAAAGAGAAATCAATTTGAAAATGTTTTCAGTAATTCGTTTTCTTTTTTTAGAACTGTTTGTTTAGTAGTTGAATGTAGGTTAAGTAGTTTAGAGATTTTTTTATTTGTATTTGTTGATGATGGAATTCACTCTTTCACAACCATTCAATGGGATATAAAAAAATGCATGTTGTAGGGTGCACCCATAGAGAACGCGTAGGAATTCGGAAGAATTTCCTATGGTTTCGGACAAAAAAAATATTTAGGGACTCGGACTTTACCGCTTCTAAAAAAAAGTTGCAAAAATAAAATTTAAAAATTTGACCCCCTGAAAACCCTTGGACCGATGGAGAATGCGTAGAAAAGTTTCCAAAGGTTTCTTAGATGGAAAATTATGACAAAAAACATGTCGGTCGGGTGTCTCGGACCCCTTCCTTTGCCTAAATAGTTACGAAAACTCAGTAAAATGAAATCAGTGAAAATCGCAGCGAATAACGAAAATTTAGGTTTAGGAAAATTGCAAACCAAAATAATTTTTACAGATCAAAAACAGTACCGAACCCAGAATTATTGATCCTTGAGGTACTACTCATTCTACGTTGACAGTTTCGTTTTTATTTTTATCGCTTCCATAAAGTCTGGTAATTCTATGAACATTTCAAGATATGAGTGAAACCATGTTTAAATTATACCTCTAAACCCATAATAATTCAGTTTACTGACAATTTTCAAATCTACGGACCTAGTCGAATGCTTTGCTGAGATCGCAGAACAAGCCTAAAGGATAATGTTTGAAAGTGGTTGACAATGTATTATTGTGAGTAAAATTCTTCTGGACTTCCATTGTCTAAAATCAAAGAAAATAAAATACTGCATTTACCGTGTTCAATATGAATGCGGGATGGATTACGTTGGAGAAACTAAGAGGCCACTGAATGTGAGAATCGGTAAACATAAGAAAAATACCCAGCGAGGAGAAACATCGAAGTCGGGAGTAGCAGATCACGTATGGACGAATCAACATAGCATCGTATGGTCGGAAGCCGAAGTTATCCACAAAGAAGAACATTGGTATAAGAGAAAGTTTACAGAGTCGGTATATATTCTGAATAATGACGAGTATAGAGATTCAGAATGTGTAAAAGCCACTCATCACTCAGCTAGATCAACTGAAATTTCAATAAAACTGTGTCAGGACCTGTCAAGACCGGTCATCAATAATAACACTGGTAGGTCGGTGTACCTAAAAATTCCAAAATGAATTTTATTATTTCGGAACGGGCACGCTATCACATTAATTAACATTGATGGCCAGACAGACCCCACGTACAGCATAATTACCCCTATATCAGGTACGTTAGTTGCATGCTAATGGCCCAGGTTATATAATAAGTATCCGAGATATCTTGTTGCATTCTCACACTTGATAACGACAGTAGATGTTAACTGTTGAAACGTCGTGACTCAAAACACATACCAATAATTTATATTCTTTGTTTCCTTGTTTATGAATTAGTAATACTTTGGCAATTTTGAAAATAGTAGGGAATTTTCCCTCTGATAATGATAGGTCTATGAGAAATGTGAGTAGGCCTTTGAGCAAAATCCACATTTTCTTTGAAAATGGGTTATTTATCATAGCCTGTGCGTTTTTCATCATTTTTTATTCAATACCAAAAAGTTCAAAATAAAATAAACCTCAAAACATTTTTTGAAGAAAAGCTTTCATTTGAACGCGCTGAAATGAAGAAAATGAACTTTGATAGATATTTTTGTATCTAGAATGCGAAATGATACTTTGTATTTCTTATTCGAGATGCAAACAATATTTTTTTGAAAACTGCATTGAAACTAACTGAATAATTTATAAAGTATCTGTCATTGTGATGTGTACAAAATTTTATGCACTAGCGGTTTATTAGCGCGATTCACAAATACTTACCTGAATTCCAATGGTCTACACGTTTCATACGTTATGTATACAATAATCAAGAGTAACACAGTATGGGAAAAGTAAAACTATAGTAGCTGAGAACTTTTATATTGAAGAATCTTTTTCAAATAAATTGATCATCACTGAAAAAATTGACAACAATTGTGCCGGAATGGTACCAGACAGTTATTTGAACCAACCATCCACTTCTAAAATGAATATAATTGTTCTTGTATCGATGCAGACGCTGTAACGAAGCTTTCAATATGTAATAATTCTGTTCAAAAGAATATCCCATCTTTAAAATCAATAACTGAACCAACTTCATTTTCAATGTTCAAGGTTATAACTTAGTTACATGTTCAAAATATGTCGAGAATTTTGTGTACTTTATAATGCGCCGCGGGCGGTAAAGTGCCACTTCACGCTCACTGAACTGGGCTAGTGCATAAAAGTCTTTTACGTTCTAGAACGAAAAAGAGACAAGAACGAAAAAGAGACACTTCGCTAACTGAGATTTTAACGAAAATTTCACACCTCACTTTTTCGGCCAATCAAAAAATTGATTTTTATTTAGTTGCCATGGCAACCCAAAAAATTTCCGGAAATTTTTATCCTCCTGGGTACCCTGGGCGAAATTAATAAGTGGAAATTTTTCTGTCAAATATTTAACATGTGATAGTTAACATATTGCTTTTATGTACAAATGGAATGTTATTTTTCATATGAAAGGAGATAATATTTCATAATTATATATTCACTAAATATTTCGAATGTGTCTGAAAATATTTTGAGAACTTGCATTTCAACAATGAATAGGTCCATCGGTAAAAAATGTATATCAATCAAATCTATCTATGCTTGACTTGATGAACTTATTATTTGAAACTATTTTATTCAACTTATCTTTTTGTGAATACTCGGCTGAAATTTGCAAGAATTCCTTTCCACATCACTTCCCAATAGACAATCCGCATGGACCAGTCAAAACTATTTTAGTTCTGCGTGATGTGCAATGTAATTTTAGGTTGAAAATGTCGCAAAATGAATTTTCCTTTCTCACATACAAACACCGCCACTAATACCAACGCGTAACTGTCACTATATCAACAAAAACCATTCATGGCCCACTGATGTTACAACTTGTTTTCTCTCAGAATAATCTACAAGTCAGTTGAATTAACCATTAATTTAATATATTTTGGTGTGAAATTTTCTTACCGAATCCCCCGCGTGCTTGAATTAATTGCTGGAAATTTATCTCGTACATGAATTTTTTAAGAAAATCACCCTCGTCGCTGCACGACTCGGGTAAATTTCAAAAAATTCATGTACTCGAAAAATTTCCGGCAATAATTCAAGTACTAGGGAGATTATAAGTGAAAATACCAACATTTGAGTTCAGTTTTCGAAAAAATATATCATTGAACCGATCACATAGGTTATTGTCGCGAGAAGTACCTCTGCATTTCTTATAAATTGTGTTGAAAATTACCTATTTTTTTTTCAATCCGCAATAGGAAGATTTGCCACGTTTTTGACATAGTAACTGACCAGAGATGACAAAGGACTACCGAGAATCCATGTTGAATTAACCACCGCTTTATTTCCAGTGTCATAGTTTGATCCGGAGATACGTTTTTCCAGGAAAATTGCCATCCGCACAGTATGAACTTCAACCGTAACTTTTATATTGGTGGCACTTAAAGCCACCAGACGTGATATGACAATGCGAAAAAGGCTCAAAGGCGACTATGATGAAAGAAAAGTAATTTATAACAGTCGCAAAAATACGTTTGTCAACATTTCGTTGTTGATAAATTTGAATCTCTGACTGATGTTTGCTGTTCGAATAGGAAAAGTTGGGCCGATGTTATATGAAACGGAAAAGCCGTGAAAAGACAACGTCAATAATTTTCGGGGAGGCTTTGAAGTATTTTCGGGAAGGAGATGAATGTGATTGCCTTTCGTCGGCCATCCAATATTATGAATGCTCATCACAGTTTGCTCATAACATTCTCAATGGTTATTGAAATTTCCATACTTGAAAAATGCGTGTGCTTTTTTATGTGCGTTACAGAAATTTTCAAATTATATTTGGTTTTTCTCATTTTGCCCAAATAGTTATTCTCCCAGTTTCATATAAAGAATATTGACTTTTATCCAGAATACGTTACATTTGAGAAAACTTCATAATACTCTCGGTGCCTCACGCTTAACCTTCCAGTAGTCGCGCGTATCTGATAGATACCTGTCCGTATCTCTTTAGCGCGTTGTTTGTGAATCTGCTTATATAGTGGGGTTGTTCTGCCGTCCAACAAGCTGTAAAATGTCAGTATTTGTAAGAACTAGCTGAAAAGTGCTACTTGTATCTGAGAGATATGCCGAGATCGTTAATTGACTTTAATTAATCTGCGCATATATATTTATTTTATTAACGTAAATGCGATGCTTTTTGTTTCATCTAGAATCCCTTTGAATTTTTTTCTCGTGGATTTTGAAAAGTTAATTGTATCTGAGAGATACTTGCGACCACCATTGTAACTGTGGGGAACTATCCCACTTATTTATATAGCATTCATATCATATAAAAAATATTGCACATTCAAGCGTAGTTAACTATCATACTCAAGTGTAATGAATTAACAGTTTCAATTGGAAAGTTATTTCATCAAGTTTAGTCGAGTATCTGAGAGATACACCCGCGATCATTTTTGTCGCGCTAAGACCCGCGACTAACGGAAGGTTGATAACGATATGGAATCATCAGGTGGGGAAGAACATGAGAAAGTATTAAAAACAAAATCATAAGAAAGTGATCTGCAACAAGAAAAGACCTCACGTATCTAATCTCATTTAACAAAGAACCATGGTTCTTGCGATCTAAGACAAAATACCTTCTAATCTATTGTTCTTCAACATTTTTGTTTGAATACCTACGCTAAAAATAAGGAAATAAATTCTGAAGTACAGTTCTACAAACATAGATGAACATGTGAAATTCTCATATATTGTGCGAACGTTCATGTTGAGTGCCTTATCACTGGATATATTACGGACTATTAGTCCGTCGTACGACGGATGCGCATTATGGGCTCGCATGTTTTCACGATTTCAGCTATGTTAGTACAACTGTAATTCTAACCCATCATTATCTCTTACAAATTGAATTCAAAATTACCGGTATCAAGATTTATTCTTGTGTCAAGCTTTTATTTATATCACTTGAAATTTCATAATTTAATAAAATTCAACTTTATCTACTACATAACGCTGATATTCTGTATGACCTTCAGTTCAGTAGAAATAGACAATCAGTTCACATTAATTCCAAAAGTTTTCAAACTTCGGTCAAGTGAATGGTACAGTTGTGTGCATAAAAAAGTCGTACAGCAGTTAAAGGCTATTGTGAGGCAATCCTAATTAAATTATCGACTTTGAAAAGTAGAGTCAAAATTCAAACTAATTTTGTCAGTAACGTGCTTTCAAAATGTTTCTTTACTCAGTTAGTTAGTGCAATACAATCCAATTACTGCAATGCCTTGTACGAATTTTTTATGCACACAACTGTACATCGAGAAAGCAATAAATCTCAGTTTGCAACATTGTCAAAATGTCAATTAACTTGAATTTTGCTGTATATTCGTTAAAAAAGTTCCAAAAGTTCTGGAAAACTTAAATTAATTTAAGTATATTATTTCATATCACGAATCAAGTTTGCAACCAATTCAAGTATACGGAACATTTTTTTATTGAAACCTAATATTTTTATTCGATATACCATAAGAGAAAATTCCAAAAGTTCTGCAAACTTGGCAGATACATCGGAAAAATATTCCGAAGAGTTGTGCAGTTTTACAACCTTTTACGTTGACCGGAACATATTTTTTATTTTATTCGTGGTAATTTCGAAATAATTACAAAAGTTTTGAAACTTTGTTGCAAATTTTGAAAACATCTATTCTGACGCATTCACAAATTTGCAAACTTGTACACGATCCGAAACTTCATGCAATTTGCAAAAATCTAATTAATTCACAAATTAATTCTAACAACTAAGGAGAGGGCACCTTGAATGGAAATAAATCAAGCCTTTGCGTATTCATTAATCTATCAAAGGTAGTTGATACCGTGATATATCATTACAAACACTGGAGGATGTTGCTATGGTTAATAAATACTTTAGATTTATTCAAAAGTTGTCTCACTGATAGGATACAGTTACAACTTTACTGGTGTACCCCAAAGCACACTATTGGGGCCCTTTTCGTTCAACATCTACATGAATGGCTTATTTTATTTGAAAAGCAAAGGTGAACTTTTAGGTTTTGCGGATGATACCAATTTTTTACAAAGCTAATACCTGACAAGAACTTAAGCGTCTAGTAGAATCTGAAATTATTCTGAGAAAAAAAAGTCTTGAACACAAACTCTTAACGATTAATCTTGACAAAACTGAATATATGCCATTTATCTGCAATACATCGAACAGCCCTTCTTTCAGTGTTTCAAACAGACAGACTCTTCACTGAAGCCAACGTTTTCGATTTTAAACTACCACAATAAACAACACTATCTGTTTGTACGTGTGCTTGAAGGACCACCCTTGCGGGAATGAATGATTGAAAATGCCTCGTGAATTGAAACAATTTACCTTTACTGATTGCGGCGTGAGAACTAGTACATGACATGTATTATTGTTGACGTACAATTGACAACTGCCTACATGATAAAAGTGCGCCAACTACTGCCGGCTGACAATGTTGCCATATTAATGGCGCGAAAGTTTGAAAATATAAAACTAGTGAAAATGGTAATGTTCATAGGCCGCCCACCTTGAAATATTCAATTTCAACAAAAACATTATGAAAAATACATTGTTAAATGGTTTCAAAAAACATCACATCTAAATAAATATCATCAATGTCAATCTAAACTTGCTGTTATATAGGAAGGAAACATATTTTACTAAGTGAACGTTTAAAAATGTTTCCATTCGACACCTTCACAGACACCACGCGTACCACTTTGTCTGTTCCTGGATGGATTTCAAATATGCGAGCCATCGGCCACCGTAGAGGCGGAACGTTGTCTTCTTTCAAAATAACTAAGTCGCCTACCTTGGGATTAGCTGAGGCGGTTTGCCATTTACTTCTCTGTTGAAGCTGGGTTAAATAGTCTCTGGACCAGCGAGTCCAAAAATGTTGGAATAACTGTTGCATTCGCTGATATCTGGATAATCTATGGATGTTGCAATCCTGGATATCTCTCTGGGGTGCTGCAGTTAGTGTATCTCCGATTAAAAAGTGAGCAGGAGTGAGAGGTAAGTTGTCGTTAGGGTCAGATGATAGGGGTGAGAGGGGTCTGGAGTTGAGGCAGGACTCGATCTGCGTCAACACTGTGTACAATTCTTCGTATGTAAGTGAAGCAAGCCCTAAAATTCTTCTCAAGTGGAATTTCGTAGATTTTACGGCTGCCTCCCAAATACCTCCCATATGAGGTGATTTCGCGGGAATAAATGACCATTTTATGCCATCTGAGGCGAGAAAGTTTTCAATTTTTTGTTTATGATTTTTATCTGTCAATAAATTACTTAATTCAAGAAAGTGATTATTAGCCCCCTTAAAATTGGATCCATTATCTGAAAGAACCTCTGATGGTTTACCTCTTCTAGAAACGAATCGTTTCAATGCATTCAGAAAACTATCAGTGCTTAAATCTTTTACGAGTTCTATGTGTACTGCACGTGTTGAAAAACACACAAAAATACATATATATGTTTTAACTAATTTTGATCTACGCAGAGTTCCTTCCTTTACAAGAATGGGACCAGCATAATCAACTCCACATTTTGAAAATGGTCTACTGGGAGTAACTCTGTAGCTCGGTAATTCACCCATGAGAAACTTTGATGATTCTGGGTTGACTCTAAAACATTTTATACAAGATTTGATTACTCGTTTTACCAAATTTTTACCATCAATTGGCCAATAGTTCAATCTTAGGAAAGAAAGTAAATTTTGAACACCTGCGTGCAAATGTTTTGAATGTTCATATTCTATTATTAATTTTGTGAGTTTGTGTGATTTTGGTAAAATGATAGGATGTTTTTGAGAGTAGTTTACGTGTGAATGTTTTAATCTTCCTCCAACTCTGATTAAACCATGTTCATCTAAAAATGGATTCAGACTAATGAGTTTACTATTAGTAGGTACAGATCGAGATAAATTCAATAAACGAATTTCTTGTGAAAATTCTGCCCTTTGCGAAAGTTTAATCAACAATTTTAAGGAATAATCAAGTTCTTCTACTGTCAAAGTAGAACCGTGTTTGTTTTTATGTAAACAGATAGTTTTGAAACGAATACAGTAAGCTACTACTCGCTGTAGCTTCATTAACGTTGAGTATCTCTCAAATATATCTAAATTGAAATGTGTATTTGTAGCTGTTAATGTGATAGTAGATTGTTTGATTTCAGGAATGTTTTCTATTGTGTCTATATTATCTAAGTTATGCAGATAAGAATTCCTACTTTCGAGCAAAAATGCAGGACCGTGCCACCAAATTTTTAGGCTTTCTAATTCGTTAGGATTTATACCTCTGGAAATAATATCTGCTGGGTTATCTTTAGATGGTACGTGCTTCCATTCATTTATAGATGTAAGTTCAGTGATTTTCGTAATTCGATTAGCAACGAATGTTTTTAGTTTTCCGGGATCGATTTTTAACCATGCTAGAACTATTGTTGAATCGCAATAATATGTTGTACTTGATATTTCAATATCTAGCGTTTGCTTAACAATATGCATTAATTCTGAAAGTAATGTTGCAGCTAAAAGTTCTAATCTTGGTAAGCTATGTTTACCTTGAGGCACAACTTTTGATTTTGCACATAAAAGTCTAGATATTTTTTCACCCTTTATATTTTTTGAAAATAGATATATGCAAGAGCCGAACGCCTTTTCTGAGCTGTCGCTAAAACCATGTAATTCAACAGTTATGGGTTTTTCACATAAAACATGTCTGTTAATATTTATATCATTGATAGAGTTAATTTGTTGTAGAAAAATTGTCCATTGATTTATCATATCTGGTGGTAAATTTTCATCCCAAGAAAATTTTCTTTGCCATAATTCACGCATAAACAGTTTTGCTTGTATTGTTGCTGGGCCTATCAAACCTAGCGGATCGAAAATTCTTGATATCGTGGCTAGAACTGAACGTTTTGTCATGACTTGATTTTCGAAATTAATATTTACTGAATAACTTAGTGTATCTTTTCTTGGATCCCAAGATATTCCTAAAGTTTTTAACTCTTTGCTATCGTGTAGTTCTATCAATTTATCATCATTCTGTTTATTTCCTAATATCGAGTCTAAAATGCCTTGTTCATTTGAACACCACTTTCTTAAGGGAAATTTAGCACTATTCAAAATCTGAGTTATTTCATTGTAAACTTCTAAAGCTTCTTGTATCGTGTCAACACTTGTTAATAAATCGTCCATATAAAATGAATGACGTATAATTTTGCATGTACGCGGATATTTTTCTTCAAATTCAAATGAAAGTTTTTGTAAAACCTTTGTTGCAAGATAGCTGGCAGATGCTGTTCCGTAGGTTACGGTGTTAAGATTATAAAGTTTAATTGATTCGGACTCATTATATCGCCAAATTATTTGTTGATATTTTCTATCTTCGGGATGTACCAATACTTGCCTAAACATCATTTTGACGTCTGCACTCAGTACATATTGATGAATTCTGAGGCGAGCTACGATTGCAAAAAGATCATCTTGAACATTAGGACCCACGAGTAATAAATCATTTAGTGATATGTCTTTATTCGTTTTTGCTGAGCCGTCAAAGACCACTCTGCAACGAGTTGTAGTGCTACTGTTTTTAATTACAGCATGATGCGGTAATACATACGAGGGTTGTTCTAAAGTTCCATCAAAATTTTTAATAAAAGTCATATGTTCCATTAATTCGTATTGTTTCATGAATTCCGTGTAATCCTTTTTCAAATTCTCATCGCGTTTGAATCTGTTTTCGAGAAAATGGAAACGTTTTAATGCACTTGTTGCTGAATCACCTAAATTGAAAATTTGTTTTGATAGAGGTAATCTTACTAAAAATCTACCGTCTGATGTTCGAATAGTCGTTTTTTCAAAGTATTCTTCACAGTATTGTTCTTCTTTCGTGAAAATATTTTTATGTGGTATTTCTTCCGTTTTCCAAAATTTTATCAATGAATCATCGAGCATTTCATTAGATATGTGATGTGTGAAACTGCAAAACAATTTTTTATTTGAAAATTTTTGTAAATTTACAGATCCTGTGACTACCCACCCTAAAGTAGTTTCTTGCAAATTCGGCATGTGTTTACCAAGTTTTAGTTGATTTGGACACAAAAGTTCATAGAAAATGCATGCTCCGAGAAGAATGTCGATTTTTTGTGGTTTGTTAAATTCTGGATCTGCTAAATTGATACCTGTTGGAAGTTTAAATGTATTTCTACTGAATTCTATGAGTGGAATTTTTTCTGTAATTGTTGGCAGTACCAAAAATGTTAAATTGTATTCAAATGAGGTAGATCGAGATTTAATAATTGCATTTGTTTTTTGCGTGATCATCATAGCCTTTTGATTTATACCTGCAATTGGTATTCGAGCATTTTCGCATGGTAAATTTAACCTTTTACATAGTTCGTGTGTGATCAAGTTACTTTGACTACCCGAGTCTAATAGAGCTTTGCAAACGTGAGCATTTCCGAGTGTGTCATATATTAATATTTGAGCTGTGGATAACAAAACTAACTGACTGTTATGAATGCTTGGAAAGCTGGTGCTTTGTAATATTTGCGAATCTGAGTTTGAATCTGAAACGTTGCCGTGACTCTTCGAGAATGATTGTGGTAATGAATGTGTTTGTGTATTGCGATTTGTGACGTGAACTGCTGTCAGTAGAGGAGAAAGTGCTTCAGAATTTGTTGCGAGATTGGTCGTTAGTTCGAGAGCATTCGTGTTTGATATGTTTCCACTTTTTTGTGAATCATTATCAGACTGTCGATTAGTTTGATCATTTGAATTGCGTGATTGATAATAATTTTTATGAAGAAGAGTATTATGGCTTAGATTACAATGCTTGCATTTGCTAGATTTACATGTAATTTTTGAGTGACCGATTCGGAGACAGTTGCTACACAATCGTAATTTTCTAATTTCATTGTATTTTTCATCAGTTGTTAATTTAATGAAATCTGCGCAGTTGTAAATAAAATGACGTCCTTTACAATAGTGACAAGATATTACTTTTCCTGAATCTGTAACTGCAAATGACTGTTCTTGGCATTTCTGTTTGAAACTATTTGACTGCGAGTATGACTTATAATTCTGATTGTTCGAATATTTTTGAATATTGTGAGCAAGTTTTTTGTTATTATCTGAGAGGGTTTCTAACGTGAAACATTTTTTATTCAAGAATTTATTGAGTTGTTCATATGTGGGAAGTTTTTCATTTTCTAGTGAATTTTCCCATTCGCGATTCGTGACGTTGTCTAATTTCGATGTGATAATATGTATCAAGAGAGCATCCCATTCGTCCGTGGGTAATTTCATATTTTTCAGAGCACCTAAATGATGTTGAACTTTATCTGTTAACTGTCTGAGTGAGTTTGCTGAATCTTTCGTGACTACTGGTATATCAAATATTGCCCTTATATGAGTATTCACAATTATGCGTTTATTTTCATATCTTTTAATAAGAGATTCCCATGCTACTGTGTAATTATTGTCTGATATTTCTAATGAGTGAATTAACCGGGACGCGTCATGTTTCAAACAAGATTTGAGATAATAGAATTTTTGTATGTTTGTCAAATTCGTGTTGTTATTTATCAATTGAGAAAATGTATCATGAAATGTTGTCCACTCATCATAGTTTCCTGAAAACACTGGAAGATTAATTGTTGGCAATTTAAGGTTTGCTAGAGGATTCGTGTTTACTACAGTTGAGTTTGAATTTTGTGCATTGATCTGAGCATTGATTTGTGCATTTATTAACTTTTGAGATTCATGTTTCACTAAAATACCTTTAGCCTTAGAAATCGCTTGATAAAAATCCATTTCTCGTTCTTCGCGTTGTTCTATTTCATTTTCATCTAAGATCTCTAAGCGCGACTGTACTTCATCAAATTTTTCAAATATCGATTCAATTTTCTTCAGTCGTACTTCTAATTCAATAATATCGGTCGGTGCACCTAAGAATGTTTGAAATCTAGTTAACTGACCCTTTAATTTACCGCGAGTTTGTCTCAACTCCCTAATTTCATCTTCAAATGCTTCCATCGTGATATGTTTTCAAGTCAATAAATAATGTAAACAAAGAAATATACAAATGTCAAAACAGATCGAGCAATACCCTTGAGGTTAGGTTAGGAATTTGGATAGAAAAGGAAAACTCACTTTGGTGACCTTGCTCTTGACCTAGATTCTGTTCATGGGCTGACTGTGCTTCGCTTAACGCTTACTTGATTGGCGGGATCTGTCGATTCGTTGGTTTCTGGCGGGAACACGCTGTTTTGTTGTTGCTGTTGATATTTGTACGATTTTCAACTGTCTTGTTGATTTTCACTATTTGAAATTTCTTCACTTTCTGCGAGGACTTTTGACTATGAGAATTCTTCCGTGTAACGATACTTTGAACTGATAAATTAGCTTTCTTCACCTGTGTTTGCAGACGAACTGTACTTGACTTGACCTTGACGAGAACTGCACTGTTCCACCGTGAATTTTCTTTCACTGGCACGATAATCCGGCTCGAAGGACCAAAATGTTTGTACGTGTGCTTGAAGGACCACCCTTGCGGGAATGAATGATTGAAAATGCCTCGTGAATTGAAACAATTTACCTTTACTGATTGCGGCGTGAGAACTAGTACATGACATGTATTATTGTTGACGTACAATTGACAACTGCCTACATGATAAAAGTGCGCCAACTACTGCCGGCTGACAATGTTGCCATATTAATGGCGCGAAAGTTTGAAAATATAAAACTAGTGAAAATGGTAATGTTCACTATCAACTACCATCACACTTTTATAGGAAGTACACGTGATTCCTCTTAGATGAAAAGCAGTTTGTCAGCGCTTCTACACGTATATAACCTCTAAACTATACAATACCATACCAGAGTCACTAAGAAATATTTTTGTCCCACATTTATTCAAGAAAGCATTACATTTGTTCGTTTCCAACCATTCCAGGCAAAAAATCACTGACTTAATTAAAAATAGGTTTGTATGATTAGTTATTTGATATCCAAATGAGCGCCACGGAAAATCTCATATATGCGGACCAGTTCAGTTATAGCAATCTACCTCATTTCATATTATACTTAACTGTCCATTTTTTATTCTAATTCCTAACATTTTCATATATATTATACATTTTTATTATTACTTTTTTTTTTGATAACATAGGTCTCTTTTGAAAAAATCTAGAATATTGATGTGTAAGTCAGTGCTTAAACAAAAATCTTCGTTGGCGGAACGCGCGTCGAATGAAAGTGACGAAGTTTTGGTGTTTTGAGTAGCTTCTATTTCTTGAATTTTATTCACACCAAAGGTTCCAAATATTAATTTTTGGTTACTATCTCTTCATATTGAATCGATGGCTAAGAAGACAAATATTTATGTTTTTGCTACTGAAAAAGTCTTGATTGTCATGTGAGAAACTTCAGTTTCAGGTGGATGTACAATATTAGGGCATCATACAGATTTTCCCTCGATTGAATTATAAGTCATAATATCACATTTTCGACAATGGACATACAATATGTGTTGTCTTAGCCATCGATATTATCATTATCTATACATGTATAAGTGTTTGTATGAGCGCATGTGCGTTTCTAAACATTTATTTCCTAACTATCTATTTCTTATATTTAGATAGGTATATCAATCAGTAGTTTTTTTATAATATTTTTTTATTTATTCGTCTGTATAACAATTTTATAAGTTGTCAATTGAAGTATTTCTCGAAACACTTAATCAAATATTCATCTATTCACACTTAACCTTTCCCTTGTACTTCGCGCGAATAAATATATGAATAAATATATCATTACTAGCCGACTAACTTGTTGTCTATTTTATGGCGAAGTCGATGGTACTCATATATAGCGAAGCCGGTGGCGAAGGCGCTGGCAGTAGTTTTCAACTAATAAATAAAAAATTAACCAAAAAAACATTTTGTAGTGGACCGAATTGTGACTTCAAACCATTCCCGAATTCCCTTGCGAACACACACAAAAAAATTCATCAAAATTGGTCCAGCCGTTCAGGAATAGAGTTTATTATTATTATAAGTATTACTATTATTAATTCATAATTACTAGAGTATACAATAAAAAATAAAGTTTCTAATCTCATTGGGTACTTCTGAAAAGGTATTTAACAATTATCCGACTTGGAATGTAAATAAAAACTGTAAAATACTCGGGTAATCAAACATAGTCTGATTTTATGAAATATCAGCAGATAAATACTGGAAGTTAGCATGGCGTAGGATGTGTTCAAAGCTCGAGAGTTTCATATGAAGATCTCATTCGCACCAAAATAAAATGAATCAAAGTAAAAATAATACAACGAATGTATAGAACGACATCAAAGAAATATCAAGAGCACAAAGACTGACGAAGTCATTAATTAAGTACACGAATGGAGAATGAGACAAGTAGTGATAAATCAACTATAGGCAAGGAGCTTTGTGAATATTTCACTGAAATGGGAACCAAGTTTGCCAGTAAAATCGAAACAACTGAAATTCGAAACCAAGGTACGGCATCTCCACATACAGTGTCCTTCGAAGAGTTCACATCGAATTGAAAACACTTTTGATAAAAAATTATTTTGAAATTCGACGTCTCTAAGTTATACTATGCTTAAAATTTACTCATTTTTACTGCATCTCAGAAAAAAATCAGGAAGAAAAATTGTTTCTATTCCGATTAGCGGTCCCATCGAGTTTGTCCCGTCGATCTCAGTCGTCACCCTCACATATATGCTGTCACTTTGGAGAGATGCCGACCATCCTTTCCCAGGGTTCGTTTTTTCAATGTATGGCAAAGCTAGGCAGATATGCTGTGATGCTTCGAAATTTACTGCTCTGGAACCATTCTGTAAAAAATCTTGGTCCGCTACTGAGCACCAGAAGGGCATCAAAAAAATAAAAGTGGAGTTATTACGTGTGCATTAGACAGATCCTTATATCTAGCGTCTGGATGTGACTATTTTACTGAAATACAATGCTTTTCTTTATGTTCAAACTCATTGTTAATGCAATCGTATGCTGCACGAAGAAAATGACGACATTATGAAACGCTTTGTACAGGTTCATGACTGGATTGTTCTGGGAAAACATTTATATAACGAATAAAAGGAATACTCTTTATTGTAGACTGGTGTATGAAATAAATGAACCTAATTTTAATAAATGGAGTATGCTCATTATAGTACTTTGTTCAACAAAAGTAGTGGATATTATGAGAGAAACTAGATGTCCTGCAATACCAGGACCACGCTTATTGCTATAATCCTATACAATAGGAATAATTGGGTCGAAAGTCCATCAGAAAACAACTACTTTCCTGGCTAATGCAACGACGAACGTTGAATTACATCTAATGAATTTCCGTGCAGAGTCCTACAAGGATGTCTCCGCAATTGCTAGCTGCATGGAAATGTTCATTGAAACATTTGGACCACCTATAGATCGATTTCTGGGTTCTTGCCCTCATCAGTATAGGGTAGGTCTCTGCAGACAATAACCAATGTCTGCAACAAACGATTCAACAAATCTCCATGTAAAGGCAGAAGCTGAGACACCACCCGCAGCCTAGCGTTCACTAAACCACGAGCGCCATCTGAACTCCAGCCCCTCAACCAAAGCAATACCCAGAACTTGCGTGATTAATCTAACCA
The DNA here is from genome assembly GCA_958298965.1 of Chrysolina haemoptera. Taxonomy (NCBI): domain Eukaryota; kingdom Metazoa; phylum Arthropoda; class Insecta; order Coleoptera; family Chrysomelidae; genus Chrysolina; species Chrysolina haemoptera. The sequence goes on from OY282590.1 coordinate 28,336,626, forward strand.
CTAATACAAATTAAAGCATTCTGGACGCTAAACAACATTCTAGGTAAATAAAATAAATAAATAAAATCAATGTGATTTTCACATTTTTCGGGAATTGTATTAATAATATCTCAATATGCAATATCTTGTAAACAAGTGGACAGAATTTCATAAAACAAGCATCAGTGTATAGGAACCTAAAACCGTTTTAGTGGGGTATCACTTGAGTCCCATTAGCAGTTGAAAAATTTCGGTGGATAACACCCCCGTTTAGAGGGATGAAGTTTGGGCTATAACTTTTGCGTCAAAAGTTTTCCTCCCAATATCTTTTCCTGGCAGTTATACAGTGAGGTCCCAAAGTAACGGATAAATAAATTTTCTACGTTATTAGCTATTTATAAGAAAAAAATTTTGTTACATAAAAAAATTGCCACTCTTCCACCCCCGTCAAGATGACAGCCACCCCCGCAATTTTTTTAAATAGAATAGGGGGCCAAGTGATACCTCATTTCAAAGGGTATTCAATTGTCTATACAGCCATGTCTATTTTTTTGACTTTCGTTTTTGCGTCACGAATAAAATAATTTTTAAAATATTAAAAAGTATCACGTATAGTATTGAATTTCTGTATATTCCATGCATCTCAATTTTTTACATGCACAATTCTAACTCTACTGTCAAGTATGACAAACAACAGTTGGTAAATGAACCATAAATTATTGAGGTGTATTGAATATACATAATACCCTTTGAAATGAGTTATCACTTGGCCCCCAATTACATTTAAAAAAAATTGAGGGGACGGCTGTCACTTGGACGGGGGTGGAATATGGGCGATTTTTTTATGTGTCTTTTTAAAAACATAAATCGATGTGTTCCAGGGTTTTTCTTGGAAAATTACTATTAACGTAGAAAATTAATCTGGGACGTTTTAGTGTATATTAATTCTACAAATCCAGTCAATCAGTAGAAAGAATGAACAGGAAAATTAACCGAAAAAAAACGCTATTTTGTTCATAGCAAATTTTGTATCCTTGAATAATGGTATCATCAGTACCTAGTATATGGCATTCTGTCAGTTTATTTCATCAATTTTGCATATTTCTACTTCCATTTTTTGATTCACCTCTAAAATTTTGTTCACTTCATTGTTTGTTTCATAGGACAATTTTGTTTTTGTTCCAATTGTCCAGTTAAATTTTTCTAACTTTATTCTCCATCCTGCTTTTAGTTCTTGCGTCATTTTCTTGCCCCTCGTAATCTTGTCTACGTCTGTTCCTGATAGTTCAGAGAAAAACAGTAGGTATCAATAATATTCCATCACCATTCCGAATGACTCCAAACTCTGATACATTCATCAGCAAAGTAATTTTATGATTTCCCGATAATTCCCGTTTCCAGAGATAAATGACGCGAGAAGCCAATTGTACTAATTTCTCTAGAGTCTGAAAAATAAGTTAGAAACAGTAATTGAGTGGAAGCCAATCTATGATTACTACGTGATCGATGGTCGAGCCATAGGCGTAACGTTGTGTCTTTTATCGATACCAACAAGAAAAATCAGTGTTCGAGATATTCACGCATTTTTTTCACATTCAAAGAAGAGAAGGGACATTATGTAATATTCAATGGAATTGAGAGCCAAGAGAAAGTAAGTAAGCATAGAGGAACGAATCCAAAAGCATTCTTGTTCGTCAGAAAACACGGGCACTGGAAAAGCCAGTACGCGGCAACTCTCCAAAAGGTTATGAAGAACGGGCAGGGCGTAAGATGGAAGCTTGGCGACTAGTCCCTGGTGTTCCACGCTTTTCCAATTTCATATCTCATATCCATTTATTCAAGAAAAACCTGAACACGAAGGTGCCTTTAATCATTCATTGTTCAAGTGTTGGGTTACCAGTTTTCAAAATATATTATTTGTTCATCATAACTTTTCATTTGATTAATTATATGATTGTATTATAGTGAAGAATTTTTCGCGAAATATGTATTCCACATTTTGTAAGTTTATGTGCCCCCATTTAAATAGAATTCTGTCAAATCTTCAACAATGCGTCACAAGTGAAATAATTCAAGAATTCCAATTTCTAAGAAGAGAGAAATGAATTGATTTTATGTGAGTTTAAATCACGACGTTTCGATCGTGAACTCGCAATAATTTTTTTTTTCAATAGATCAAAAATGATTGACACTAAGGTAAAAAACATTAAAATTTCCACAAAATGTATTGTCTTTGCGACATGTTTCGATGCACAGTATCTTTTTTTTCTTGTATCTTGTATCTGTGTATCGAAACATAGTGTCATAACTATGGATTTCCATCAAGTAATGGCCACGTCATTCCAAAAAATCAAAAATGATTGCCCAACAAGTGCTGTAATTTCCTTACCAATCTTTTCCCTCTGATGATGATTCGAAATGAGTATCACATGTGCTTTTTGCAAAAAGTGGCATACGCAACCGGCCGGTCCGTCAGCATATATTTTGGCATTTGTGAAGGGGAGAGAGAGAGCGTTATTGTCTTTTTTCAGTCACGGCCTAATACGATCTCGTTCACGGTTAGTGAGCTACTGCCGTGAAGTTTTATAAAAATGAAAAAATAAAAATACAAGAAAGAAATTTTTAGCAAAATAAATGAGTAACTGAGAATATGTAGTTACATACATATATGCACTAGTGCCATTGTTCTTTGCACTCAAAAACGGTACCGCAGTGTTTTTGCCCAGCAACCGGAGGCACAAGGTCACTCACCTATATGGGTACCTATATGCCTCCGGAGAGAAGGATCTACATCATTACTAATAGTGCAAGAGTACACGCATGCTATCAGTATGGAGTTTGGGAACAACAAAAGTGCCAAGGTTCATATTGAAAGAGGATGATGCGAGGAATATGGAGACGATTCCCAGCTCCTAGACGGAAGCATCCTACATCATCTTGATGTCGGAGAGGTGTATCCTTATCTAGAGGTGGAACAACGCTGCTTCTCTGCTCTCTTTACGGCAAGTATCGGCATAGACTCCTACAGATCTGGTCATCAGAACTATCGGGGAAGAACAGCTGCCGCTAATATGCTTGCCGTTTCGATCCTACTCTACGTCTTTGTAGTGCTGGAATGGACTCAAGTGGAAATGATGCAAGAAGATGCATTTTGACTTTAGAGTATCTACATAAGAGAACTTGATGGAGCCTGTGAATCCTCCTCTCTGCATGGTCTGTGACCATAAAAAAGCACAGATCAGGGGTGGGATTCTGTGTGCTCTAGAATTCTATTGTCGATAGAAAAAATGAGATGACATTATGGTTGAATTCATGGGAGAGAAAGAGACAAAACTGTCGACAATAGTACACAGAATCCCACCCCTGAGCATTTCTTTCAACAGCAAAGGCAGCCGATGAACTTGGTCTCGTTTCCGACACCGAACTGTCACCGAGTTGGAGCCAACTCAGCAAAAGGTTCACATTAAATCTGGGAGACTGCGATTCTCCTGCAGCTACTTAAGAAGAATAAGCCAATTGCATGGGGTTTTTTTCAAGAACACTGAAGATCTTGGCCTACCGTAGTCGCGTGATGGGTATAGAGAGGTCCCTGACACTATATGCAGAGCGTATCGTGGGGCGCCTGAGCCTATAATGCATGAACTGTCTGCGTGTCAATCTTATGCGGTCTCAGGCTATATCCACAGTTATAACGCGGCGCTACGAATGTTGTACTATCATCTACGACACTGGAGTTGCATTATGCACCGGGGGATATTGAGTCCGTTGTGAAGAATGAGAAGTGCCAAATCTATTAGAACTACTCATTCCCCACCCTCAGGCAAATGCAAGCAAATAAGCCTGATGTGGTACTCCTCAACCATCAAAGCAGGAACATTTTCTTCCTAGAGTTTTCGGCTCTTGGCGAAACAAGCATCGTGTGCAGGCTCAACCCAAATCATTTTGTGAAAATTGTGGTTCTTATCGTAGGGGTACTTGGTGTAATGATGGATACGCTGCTCTCTAATCTCTAGCCTGAAAATCACACTGGCTTGTCGTGATGCGGCAAAAATCTTAGCCGGACGAATGCAGAAGGCCGTCATCCTTGGTTCAGGACGTCTACTCAGAGCATATCATTCTCGCACCCAGTAGTCGCTCGCCCCACGGACGTGGGGAGTGACTATTTGGGTAAAAGATACCATCGCACCTTGCTGATGTGTCAGAGCTCCGGAGACGGGACCTGACAGAGGTATTGATAGATAGAATAGATGAGCCCTAACCGAACATACCCTATATATTATCCTTTGCATTAACCCGATGAGACAAGGAAAGCAAAGAATAGGATGGGGATATGGTTATGGTAGTTCAGTGATCTGTTTGTCGATAGAAAAACGTCGTGAAAATAGTACGAATGGGAGCGCCGGATATTTTGTTAACACACGAACTCAATAATATCCTTAAGAGCATTTTGTACTCAAAAATAACCTAACATTTCCTTGTAACGATCTCATTCAGTGGAAATAATGTAATATCATTCCGACTTCTTCGCTTTTCCATTTATTAATAGCTCTTCGCAGTTCTTCTTCACTCGCTTGTTTTATTTTAATACGTCTGTTTGGTTTACTTTTGAGAATCTATTTCATAAGGAATTACGCCCACAATGAACTCGAAAACAGATTGATGAATTTCAGCAGTAAGTATACAATGTCTCTTATCTTTGAATTATTAAATATTGTATTAATGAGTTGGATTATGAAATTACTTCAATCCAGAATTCCAACTTTTAGAGTTCAACTGTTGTTGAACTAAGCGTTACTAACATTCGTGAATGATTTTTCTGTAAAACAAAAAAAGTGTCTACTGGGTAGTTTCGAATATACTCGAATTCACCTTCTGGGTCGATTAGGTTAATATTATTGTAGACAGACCACAATGGAAGTTAATCTCTCAAAATGAAATGCAATTGAAAATATAGAGTGTTTTTCATAAAAAAGACGCCATTTAATTTGAATAAGTAATTACTCTTCTCAAGGATTCAATTATGACTTCGTCCTCAACTGAAGTCATCTCCTGTTAACCCAACTACCTGAAAGTTCGGGGATAGAGGGCGCCAAATAGTCAATTTTTCATCAATGTTTAGATGGCAGTGACCCGTCAGGAGTCCAATCATTATTCTGCTTTCCTTTCTACTCATTATGACCAGAGTAACGGTCCTCCCAGTAAAAGAGCCTTCGATTAGGAGTTTTGATTGTCTTATGCCTGGGGCATCTTTCCATGCATCCTGGAATTTTACTTAAACTAGATCTAGAAACTCCTATGATTGGTTCTGGTCCAATCGTTGAGATTTTCGCACATTGTTTGTCCAAATAATCGGCAGTAGTTTAACCTTATTGTCATGAGTTCATTGACTATTTGCAAAGGTGGAAAGCCTTTGCAAATAGTCAATGAACTCATACACTGCTTTGAGAGCCCCATCCCATGTTCAATAAAGAGGTTCAGTGGAGGCAGTCTTATAAAAGTGTCTCTAACGCTCTAGTGAGTGCCGTCTTTATTGCACTTGTTGTCGCAAGATTTTGTACCCTATCTTACTGGCTTTTTGATTTGCTGGATGTTATACCAAAGTTCGAAAAAGGGTTGTACAAGGTTTTGATTACCAAATAACTCCTGTGTTCCTTGATTGAACGCCATTTCAATCAAGAAACACAGCAGTTATTTGGTAATCAAAACCTTCTACAACACTTTTTTCTACTCTGAAGTTTAGACAGCATACAGTTGCTGTACAACACTTCAATGAACACAACTGTACCTCTCGCGGGGGTAGCCTCGCCAGAGCTACTTTTAGTTGGGTTCACTTCTCCTTGTTGCTTGACATATAGAATCAAATGACGTGTTGTCAAATCCTCCTTTAACGTCGAAGGATTTACCTAGGGTATCGCCGCCACGGTCTAACCCCTCTTCGACCCTATGAATAAGTCGGTGGAGGGCAGTCCACGTATCCTTGCCACTATGATACGCGTGCTGGAGTTTGCTGGGCGAATTTACCTCAAGTAGCTTCTCTCTGATGGATCTGACCACCATCCTCTCAGTTGTTTTTGGAAAAGAGTACATGAGGCTGACGGCTCTGAACGCTTTTGCCTGAGTTTTACCAGGCTTGGGAATGAAAATTATCTCGTCTGCCCTCCATATGTTGAGAACATTTCATTATGCGAGGCAGCTGCGAAGTATCTTCTGAAGATGGGGGATTAGAATATTTTTGCCTTTTTGTATAAGGAGCTAGAAATATACCAGCTTCACCCGGAAATTTGAAACGTGAAAAGGACCCAATGGCCCAGTCCACTTTTTCGCAAGTTACAATACCAGCAGCCATCTTATAATCAACCTTTGTTTTAGTTATGTGAGTAGAAAAAGTAAATAATATCAGTTCATTAGTCATTATACCGGACTAGCCTTAAATTCGCTTGCATTAAGCGGAAATGAAAAATTTCCTCGAAACGATGAGAGTGCTCACATTAAACACACTTATCCGGAAAATACCAGACAGGTAACATTTATTCCAATATTCGCCGAGTTGTATCCCAAAAATCTGTTTCACAAGCGTTTCTGAGAATATTAACTGACAGCGGATGGGATTCATCACTTTGTTTAGAGTCTATTTACTTTCAAAACTCATGTTCGTTAGCACTTCGGCATGCTTTTGAAATGTTTCTACAATGGAACCGTCAAGTCGAGTCCAAACATTTTTAATGGCTGCACATTAAAGTGGGATAAACAAATTATCAGAGAGAAGAGTATCTACCGAGAGGTTTGATTGCTGTATCAGAGATAAACTCGAAGTGTTAGAAAGATTCTTCAGTAGGCAATCCGAGAGAAATTCCTGAGTTTATTTCATTTCCTCTTTTTAATTTAAGTGTTTCTGTCTCAGGAATGATGGATTGTTCGCTTGCATCTATTCTGGCGAATCCTGTTGCTCAGTAGATCAACACTGAGTAAATTTGAAAATGTCGATTCACCAGAAAAAGAAAACAAGGCTCCTTTTACATTCCCAAGAAATTTTATTCAATTCAAGCTACCTGTTATATTTATAGTAGAGTCGCTTAGGTAAAATATGCGTTATATCTACGTATTAAATCGGCATGGATATCTTTCTCCATGAACTGTTATATATCATAAAATCACAATAATCCGTTTTGGAGGGACATGGCTTCGCCCCCAAAAAAACCACCCCTTTGTTCAAAACAGCCTGTTTTCGTCTATAACCATTAAAAAAAAGGTGCAAACCTTTCTTGTTAGCCCTAGCAATTTCTTGCCAGGTCTATCCATTGGCTTGTAATGCGTGATTGAACGTCATAGAACGTTGCGCTCTGGTCTTCGGAGTTTTGAGAACTGCACTTTTTTGCCCTGGATGATAGTTTGAGTGTCTGTGAAGATATCTATTTGTATGTATTGGTTTTTGGAAGAGTTGTTCGCCCGAAGTCCTATCTGGTTTTCTGATGACCAAGACATCTAGGAAAGACAGTTCTCCATTCATTTTTTCTTCCACTGTGAGATGAATCATAAGGTGTTGGCTATTGAGTTAGTGAAGAAACCCTTCTAGAGTCAACTTTCTATGTGGCCACACGACAAACGTGTCATCTAGATAGCGAAATCATGTGGAAAGTCCATGTGGCGCTGAAACCAGTGCTTTCGTTCAAAAGTCTCAAAATATAGATTCTCCACTATGCCTGAGATGACTAACAATGGAACGCCGTCAAGTTTCTCCATGGCCACATGGAAAGTTAGCGCTAGAAGCGTTCCTTCACCTACTCAATAGTCAACACCCTAAGATTCAGCTCATGGTGGAAGCAGAAATGGATGGAGAACTGCCTTTTCCAGATGTTTTGGTCATAAAAAAACTAGATGAGACTTTGGGTCACAAAATCTACCGAAAACCAACACATATAGACAGATGTCTTCACAAAGACTCTAAACATCACCCAGGACAAGAACGTGCAGTTCTAAAAACTCTCAACACCAGACCGCAACGCATCAGTGAACCAGTTCATCTAAAATCGGAGCAACGGCATCTCAATCACACATTGCAAGCCAATGAATTCGCCTAGAAAGAAATTGCTAGGGCTAATATGCCAAGGTTGCAAAGAGAAAACGGCTTTTCTGCTTCATATTAAGATAGTCACCTATCGACGTCAAAGCCATTTACAAAATACTTAGAAATACTTTGCTCTGTTCAGCTAAATAGACCACCTCGCCAGTCCTGGTGTATAAGGCATCCCGTGCTCGTGTGAGCACTACCCTCTGCAGTGTGAAAACCAGGCTCTCAGAACACGGCCAATGCAGGCTAGCCCAGAAAAACACGAACATAAAACCATCAAATAACACAACTGCCATGCACCACATCCACTACCACAATCGAACAAGTAAGACCCGGCAATCAAGACACAGTACAGTAAAACAAACATAGCTTAAAATGTGAGAATATGCACGCCTACTAGGAGCCTTTGTCAGACAACGGACTATATACAGGATGTAATTTAACCTCTTGGACTATCGTGGAGGACGGGTGTAAAATGCCATATTATAACGAATGGCAGTTGTATGAAAAATTCGGAAAACAAAATTGTGGAAATTTTAAATTTTGATTGAAAATTCGGAAAATCTTGGAAACCACGAAATTATACAGTTTCTTCCATCCGGTAGTTCCAATATTATTACGGCTCTGCTCCGGTCAGCTCACGTTTGGCGGACAACGGTTCCCAAAACTTCGATGAATATTCCATCACAATTTAAACTTTCCACATTTTTTTTTCGAATTTTTCACATCTGCCATTCGTTAAAAAATGGCATTAACACCCGTTCTTTACACTGTATAGTCCGTAATGAAAGTGATGAGACACTCAACAGAGCGTTCGCGCAATAAATGAGAATTTCACATGTTCACCTACGTTGTAATCAGCCAGGTAGAATATATCCAATCCGGTCAGAAAACCTAATCAAAACAAAGTAATTAGCTAGAATATGTCTGTTAATTGCAGTGTTACGTCGCTCTTCGACATCCACGCTGAAGAAGCTCACCGCACTTATGAGCGAAACGTCCGAAGGAACTGCCTCCAAAGAGGTGAACTGACCACGGTCTCAAATCTTGGAAACCATACTTTTTAATACACTTATTATGCTTTATTATATACTTATAGATACCTATTACCATTAAAATGGCAAGGACTGCAAGTATACTTAATCACTTTCAAAACCAAATTTGATGTTTCATTCTAGCTTGCGTAATTTTCAAGTTATTGTTTTTTTTTCGATAAGCCGCTTGCGAAGAAATGTAAATGAACAAATTCGCACGCAAATCCTTATTGAAAATTTCAACATCGACTTTCTCGTAAACTAGGGCTTATAGATGTTGCCAGAAAACTTTATCTTTATTATTACCGGTTCACGAGTTTTTTAAGAGTGAAGCCGTCTCTCCGAAATGGATTTTTGTAGTTTACGATATATAGGACCTCTACTAGGTATTGGTATTGGTAAGTATGGATGGTGACTGATGTGCTGCGACCTGATTAGATCTATTGTGCCCCATCTTATTCTGCTATCACAAGGTGTTTTAGTTTACAGAAGCCCTTCAAGTCTCAATTCGTTCAGGAACTTTAGGATTTTGAGGGGATCTACTTGTGGTATTTCTCCCGCAGTCAGCTGATGTGATCCCAGTATATTCAATCTTTCACGATGTACAGCGTAACACTCCATCAATATATGGTGGGGTGTTTCTGGATGTTCCTCACAGAATCTGCAGGTGCTGTCCTCCTCTAAGCTCTAAGATGTTCTTTGAGTCTGCAATGCCTGGTTAGAAATTCCGTGATTGTCTTTAGATTAGTTTTGCTGAGGTTAATCAGTGTCTTCGATCTTGCTCGGTTGAAATTGCCGAGGAGATCTTTGGCCTGCCTCAGCTCTGGAAGTCTTAGCCAGCACGTTGCTCTCATTGCTTCTTCAGCTTTATTGAGTTCTTCTCGGAAGTAAGATTTTCCAAGTCCGCAGAAAGGTTCTGGCCCGATCAGTGGCGTTGCTGCGCCTTTCCGTGCCAGGGTTCTGGCCCGATCACTGGCGTTGCTGCGCCTTTCCGTGCCAGGGTGTCTTCTTATTCATTGCCCTCCACTCCGACGTGCCCTGGCACCCAGAGCAGGGTCACCTTGTTGTTCCTGCCTAGATCAAGTTTGTTTAGGCGTTCCCAAACCATCTTCGAGTTGATGTTAGAAGAGCTCAACGCTTTGATGGCTGCTTGGCTATCGGAGAGGACCACAATGTCCTTGTTCCGGTATTTCCTGTTGAGGTTGAACTGAATGCACCTTCCTATAGCGTGAATTTCCGCTTGAAAAATGCTGGGGAACTGGCCCATTGGCTCGGAGTATTTGGTGCGAGGCCCAAAGACTCCTGCTCCAGTTCCCTCGGGAATTTTGGACCCGTTGGACCCGTGTACCAAGTTATGGTATTCTTCCCCAGTGCTCGAATGGATTCTATGTTACATTCTCGCTTGGTGTTTAGTTCCGTGTCTAGGTTAAGTCCTAGATACTTCACCTCTTGCTGCCATTCTAAGTCTGCTCCGTCGAGGCTACTAACTAACAGTTTATGAAAGAACATTTTCATGCTGGTTACTTGTGTAGAAAATGTTTACAGTGACTGTACTATTATATGTATAAACAAAAAACACGGTAACAAGCGACGATCCAATTGAAATAGTAGGTAGATAACTTTTACTATTTATTTCTATGGTGGAAAATGAGCAAATAATATATACCTTGTCATTACTTTTTTAAAAAAGTAGATAATAAAGAGTTGTTCGAGAAGGTAGTCACTGCTTAGTACGATGATGAATAATCATGCAGACCTAAAGAAAATGCTATGTGTTACCAGCAAGGTTCAACAACCCATGTTATAAATAAATAGTCAGCATGGTTTCAGAAAAAAATATGTGGAAACGGCATCGTACCAATTTCTCAATTTTGTATACTTTCGAATAAATTCAAACCGCAATTGTAAAATGAGAATATTTTTTTGACACGGAATTACTACCCAATGAGCTGAAAATGCTTGCTTTTCTGAATGATTTATTGACTTGGTTGAATTCAGACATGGATGGTCGTAGCATGACTGTAGTAAGAAATAACGTTTTCATGTCAAGTGTGCGTTATGTCAAATTAGGAGTTCCGCAAGGGTCAGTCTTGAGACCCTTAATTTTCTTTTTTATGTTATTCGTCAACGACTTGCCCGACAATGATTACAGTTGCTAGTTCTGAAACAAACGAGTTATTGGCAACTGTTAGCTGGATCCGATAGGAAAGTTCGAACGGTAGAGCGCGTGGGTCATCGATATCTAAAGCGAAGCAACGCGATGCGAAGTTGTGGTTTGGATGGAGACTTACGGACGACCTTCTTCCGAGATCTATTCTCCTCGAATCGTGCTGGGAATCGCTCAGCTCGCACAAGTTTCGACTTTTGAGGGTTGCTGTTCGTAGGGGGGCGACAAAAGATTAACGGAAAAAACAATTTTAACAATATTGACACATCCACATCGTGGTGTGCCAGAAATCAAGTGGTTTTCAATACACCAAAGTCTGTATCAATAAAATTTTACATTAGATGAAATAGGAAGGTCGTAATAGGTGAAATAGGTTAGACTGGGATCTTCATATTATTCATACATGCAGAAACCGAATTTTTTGTACACATTACTCTCAACAAAATGTCATAGGTTTGTGGAAGAGGTTTTAGTAGGGTATTTGTGAGACAGAAAGATATTTTCACTGATCTTTGATATGGACTATCGCGACAGTTGCAAAACAGTATTTTTAAGAGATAAATTTTTAACTGTATTTTTAAATGTGTGAAATGCATTAAAGCAAACGGAAATCCTTCGATACCAGTGCTACATCACATGCACAACTACACACGCGTCTTTGTAATCACATGAGAATACCAGACCACACAACTACAAAGAAAATTCAAAAATGTTCCTCTCTGCACTGCATTTAGTTTCTACATCAAACTGCCAAATGCAATTGAGAATTCTGAAAGAACAGAATATGTTTCAACAACATAAAATATTTGCTGTCTGAAAAATATTATTCTTGTCAAGAATATTTGGATGATCCATTATGGTGATTAGTTCTACCTTTTAATATGTTACTTGTGTTATGATATGGTCAAACATGTTCTGTTATACCTTTGCTTTCATTTATTCATACGACCTTGGTTCATTATAAATAATTTTTTTATTATGTATGACTTACGATATGCTCATACTGTATTATATAATATCTATTGTTTTTTTATTGGTTTTTTTAATCAGGTATCTTGTGTATGTTACCATCTTATCTGTGAAGAAATAACTAGTCCCCTGGGTAATATCACGACGGGTATTGAATTATATAATTATAACGGACAGATAATAGAGCACTGTGCCTGATAGCAGAGGATACTATTGCGAGTTCTCCATGTAAAGAACCAGCAGGATTTTGTTCTCGAAATATGATGGATCTTAGTTATTCCAAAGTTTCAAACATTTCTTTCACATTTTAAGGTTCCGTATTTCATTCACGGACAATTAAACCATGAATATAAATTTTCCGTTATGACTATTCTCTTTCTTGAAACTATTTGTAGAGCGTACGTTACGCACTAAATGGAGTTGGAATAATCGTTTCTCCACAACCATCACATAATTTGCTAGTTCTGTTATAAAACTTGATAAACTTGTTCTCACAAAAAGGAAAATCCTGTAATATAATGGAAAGTAGGAAGAGAAAGGATTACTGACCATCAAAGTATTTGCACTGCACAGTTTGGAACCTTTGGTGTAGTACTGAATATTCTGTTTTATCCCAACACCAAACCACTATTTTTTCAACTCACCGACACGTGTTTCAATCAGTAACTGATCATCTTATATACAGAGTTGTCCTTATTTATAACCATTTGATACCTCTGCTAGGTAACTGCGTCTTGATGATTGTCTTAAATAGATTTTACAGATTACTGAAAATTTAAAGATTTTTGCCCGCGACTTCGCCAAATTAAAAAAAAAAAGTAAAGACTCATATATATTATATACATACAGGGTGTTAATTGAGTACGTTGACAAACTTCGGGAGGTGATTCTTCGAAAGGTTTCAGGACGAAAAGTTCATATAAACGTATGTCCCAAACGGCTTGGTTTTCGAGATACAGGGTAATAAAAATATATTTTTTTCAAGATTTTTTGAAAATAACTTCATTTTCGACAATAATCAGTTCAAATCAGGCAAGTACAATCCATTCAATAGTACGCATGATACAAAATCATTCACAGGGTCCTCCTTTTTTCAGAGTCAAGCCTTGTTCAACCCTTCAGAATTTTTTTTTTCGTCGTCACTGACATATTTTGAGACAGGAATAACCGTTCAAAGAAGCACCTCCTGAAGTTTGTCAACGTACTTAATTAACTCCCTGTATATAATGAAAACTGACTGGTGACATCTATAGTCACTAGTTGAAACTTAATTTGAAACGAACCACGGAATCCAAAGTTAGAAATTTTTCTACTCTTTGGCAAGCAGTCAACACTCTCTTCACTTTAGATTCTGTTTGCGTTTCTCTTGACGCATTAGAAACTTGATTTCGAACTTAGATTGGTCAGAACAACAAAATTGCTGGCTGCCTTCCAGATAGTAGAAAAATTTCTAACTTTGGATTCCGTGGTTCGTTTCAAATTTAGTTTCAACTAGTGACTGTAGATGTCACAAGTTATTTTTTATTAACATTGTCTTTGCCGCGAGGTATTAATTCAGAGTGATTTCATTTTGATTTCGAGAGTTCCATAAAGCTGCTCTGACGAGTTGTAAAGAACGAAACGGCCGTCAGCAGATGATGGAACTCAGAATAAAATTGAAAACACTCTCTTCACTACATCAATAGACACGATGATGAGCAGTGACGACAGTACAACTTGTCATGTAGAGTTTTTTTAACACCTTGGTATTATCAGGCGTGCCTTCCCAATAACTGGAGACAAAGGTTGGCGTCCCAGAGCCGCTTTTCAGCAACGGGCTTAAAGTCCTCGAATAGCCCCTGGGCCGCCCAGGTGCTTCAAGCCCCTACTGGAACGGTTTTTATTAGCATTACCGCTATACAGAGACGGTGCACACTCAGTGCAAACGAGGAACAAAGTACTTTTAAACTGTGACAACCATGGTCTTAACCACTGAAACTAAATTCCATGTGACTTCATTATTTTCATTTTAGTGATCCTATTCGTAACCTCATAATCATATAGGGCATATTTTTGAAGTTTAAACTGTCTATGGTTTGAACTGACAGTTAGCTCTGTTCGTGAACCGGCACTAATGCTAAAATCTTGGTGCTAAAGGAGAAGGGGAAATGATTACAGTTGTTCAGGTGCATGAAGATCTGAAGTATTTACAGAAACTTTTCTTAAACTGTACCTGCGTTGCTGGAAAGCGGCTATTTTCTGCTGCTACGTGATATTGAGCACCAGGCTGCTTGTCACACATAGAGCTACGGAAGAATATCATAAGGGCTACTATTCTTACCGGAGCAGCTGAAGGAGAGGGCGATTTGAAATACCATTAAAGTAAAGTTCTCGGAAGTTCGACCTCCAAGGAGATGGCGTGAAACTTTCTGGAATATAATATTGACTTTTCTTGAATAAGATTTTGAAATATTCAAGAAACTCTTATAAAGAACCATAACAGAAGCTTCGAAAGTTTCTAGAACGTAATAAAAACGGTGAGTTCTGAAAGGGAGAAGGCGTATTGATGAAACATTCAAAATATTTCTGGAATATAAGAAAAACAATTCTGGAATGTTCTCAAAGCTTCTAGAAAATTCAAAAAGAATCGAGATCTCCGTGGAACGTGGAATAAACCAGAACATAGCTTCTGAAAGGTTCTAGAACATGCTGAAAAGACACTCAAGTGAATTTCTCGAAAGTTCGGCCACCAGGGGAGGAGCCGTTGGATAACTTTCTGGAAATTTCAAGAACGTGAGAGAGAAAACTCTTGAATGTTCTGAAAGCTTCTGAAAAATATTAGAAAATTCGAGATCACCGTAGAATAGAGAATAGAGTCTCTGATACGTTCTAGAACTGGAAATATAAGTGAAATTAACTAAGATGCCCGGGCCACGCCGGGTGTTGCAGCTATCTTTATGTATAAATATCCCGTGTCACGATGTCATGATGATCATCCAAGCTAATCTCCGAAGAGTTTGTCGTCGAAGCAAAAATGAATACATCAGAAGGAAGCATAAGTTCATTAAGTTCATGAACAATTCACCAAATTTTGACATTTTTATTCTCTTCAATGTACGGGCAGGACAATGTCTGCCGGGTTCGCTAGAAATTTCATAATTTTATCACAACAAAAGCTAGGTTAGTTATACAATGTATACCCATTCTTAAGGCACCGTTTTCCATATTTATATCGTGAGTGATATGTGCAAAACAAACACCATTAATATTTCGTAGGATTCAAACTGTGGAATAAATTTGAACACCGTTAATGTAAATGGCACGTCAACAAATCACTCCAGGAAAAACAAAATATTTCAAATCGAATGGCATCAAAAATAAAATATTTGTTTTGCTCCTCCGATATGCAAAAAACGAGCGATAATCGGGAAATGTGGAAAATCCCTCCCGCCCTACTGGTTTGGTGGCCTGAAACACGATTTAATTTCCTGTCTCAAGAAACGGGAGGGATCCGTTTAGAATTGGGGTTCCAATAAATATAAATTTCGCTTGAGATCGCAGCCCACCGATTTCATTACATTAGGCTGGGCATTTATTGTTGATTGAAGGTATTTAGTGGCATTGTTAGCAATGCTGAACTTCAATTATAACGGCAATAATTAATAGACCGATGATTACAGATTTTAGGTAACGATTTTCTCGTTTATGGCTTTAAGAGAACTGAAAGATATAAAAGTGCTGATGAAGAAGATTGAAAATTAAATTTTCATTTTTTGAAAAATCCTAACCTCACTTCGGCATTCACTTACTTTATGCCATTTTTTTATGAAAATTTCATCATGAAACAAGGTATGCGAATGCCGAAGTGAGGTTAAGTTTTTTTTTTAAATCAAAATTGAATTTTCCATATGAAAGCCACGCGGGGACCGCTCAAAATTTCTACCATAATGATCTGATATACATGGTTCAACAATTCCCGTATCATAATTAATGTCAAATAGATTGGTCAATATGTTGTCAATGCAGCTTGTTGATGAATCTGTCACCCTAGTATTTTCTTTAATATTTGCAACTAAACCAAATGTTTCATCATCATTTTTATATTGAAGTCGCCCATAATTATAATTTTATCGTAAGAACTTGAAAATCTCGTAACGTGTTAGTCAAGAGAATCTGAACTGCACAAAATTCGGTATGATAAGCTATACAAAAATCGTTCACATCAATTTTTTTTACTTTGAGATTTGTTTTATTGAAGATGGCAACACCGCTGTGTTCATTCATATCTCGACAGAAAATGAGGCTAAATTATATCCTTCTATATTCACTGTCTGTATTTGGATTTGATCTATCCAATGTTCGGAAAGCCATAATATGAAGTAGTTTTCCCCCTCAAGATATAAAGAGAGAAGGTCAATTTTATTTGAAATACACTGTATATTGACATGCAGGACACTTACATAATTTTTATGATTAGCGTCATTTTTGTGGCTGTTGTTCAAGTATCCTATATTTATTGCTCCTTCCCTTCCTTGTTTAGAATTTTTTTTGGGAATTTGAATCTTCGAACTACGGACCCCGCTGGCCAAATTTCGGGATTGTACACTTCGTTGACCATGTCAATGGGAAACGATACTTTATACGAAGATGTTTCTTCATTTCTATTGAGCTCTTCACATTCGAAATTTATCAAGGGAGCTGTTATTTTCAAAATAGCTGTGAGATCTTTGGATGAGATTTCTGGACCAATCCGGTAAACGTGCAGGTATCCTTTTTTAGGGACCGTTTTGATAGTGTTTTTCAAGTTGCATCCGATAATAGGTCTAAATCTGTTCGAACCACGGTTTTTGTTGAAGGAATTCCGTCTCTTATCGTTGGAGGTGATTCCCGTTTCTTTTTGTGTATTCTCGCTCGTTCTTGCTAGTGCGGTTTTTGCTGCCCCAGCATATAATTCGTGTTTTGTACCTTGAATGTCCGTCGTCTTACTTGGGTTTGTTGTTGTCGTTTTATTTAAGTCTGGAACCTTACTTGTAGATCGAGCTATACGACTGTAATCATATTTTTTCGACTGTTTCAACAATAAGATGAGATCTTCCTGGCGGTTTCTATAAATCTGCGTTTGAACCAATGTTCCTCTCACTCACTAGCTTCGTCCCAAAGAAATCGATGGTGCTCTGCCCAGGCATGGTCAACAATTCACGATTTTGATGTTTCCCCGCGGTGAATCCACTTTTTTGTTTGGGGATTCTTACTGATAATGGCCTTTTGGTCTCTCTGATGTAGGGATCTTCACATCCACATGGGATCTCGTAAATACAGTTCTGAATTCTGTTGTTTCCTGGTTTCGTCTTGGTGAGAAAGCTTCGTAAGGTACTGCTGGATTGAAAGCAACTCTTGATAATGTACTTGTTCCTCATCCTTCTGATCTTTTTGGAGATATCTGATGTATGGAAGGACGAGAACGGAGTTATTGTAGTCGATCTTCGATTGTCTTGGTCCCTTCGAGTTGTTTCTGTACTTCTCCTGTGAGTTTCTCGGAGTATCAGTTTCAGCGTAGGTCCTTTCTGATATAGTTTATTTCCGCTTCTCCATTAACGTTTTTACAATGCTGGAATTTGGGTGAATAGAGCCGTAGTTGAGATACTGTCCTGTGTGTCTTCTTCCTGTGAACAGGACCGAATCCCTCATGTTGTTTATTCTAGAGAAGAAGTCCTCATGGTGTTCATCTCCGTGGTTCCATATGATGAAGATGACGTTCACGAAGGAAAATTAAACGAATAGTACCCTGTCGTTTCTCGATGTGAAGGCTTTAAGAACAGACACTGGTATCACCACCTTTCTAGTGTACCGTACGTTGATGATACGTTCATATTATGGGATCATGGAAAACTTCCTGGAATATATCAATAAAATCAATAACCATTAGATTCACCATGAAAAAGAAGTACAACGGCGTCCTTTCGTTCATAGACGTCAGTCGAGAAAATTGGAAACTACATTCAAACATCGGTCTAAAGAAAGAAAACCCACACCCAATACCTGAGCTTCCGTTTAAACCACGCAAAATCGACACCGGTGAACCTCCCGTGGAAAGGGTAAGGATCATATGCAGCAATAAACAACAAGTATAATTTGAAACAGAATCCTGGGAAACGTCCTGAAACAAGGCAACAGGAAAACCAAGGATCAAGCTAGGTTGTACTCTTACCATATATTGTTAAATTGCTAAAATTGTTTTTTCCATTAACCAGCTGTTGCCCCCTTACGAACGGCAGCCCTCAAAAGTCGAACCTTGTGCGAGCCAAGGATTAACGAGGTCTTACGTTTCAACGTGCTATTCCTAGCACTTTCTCGGGTTACCAGAAAAAAATCTGTAGTCGCTAGGATTTAAACCTACACAACCAGCAGCATCAATGGCTTGAACACAACGGTCTTAACCACTGAATTGGAACATATTTCCCTAGAAGCCATTTCTAAACCGACAGATTTCACGCCAGTTTACGACTTCGAAATGCTGTTTGAAGTGGTCATAAACAGTAACCAAATATGCACAGAGAACGGACCTCAACTGGGAAGGGATGCATTAGTGTGGTACACAGATGGATCTAAGATGGATGAAAGGGTGGGAGTGGGCGTTAGAGGACCAAATTGCAGACTCTCAAAACCCCTTGGTAACACTACTAACACTCCAACCATCTTCCAAGCAGAAGTACATGCTATAGAATTATGTCCAGGAATGCCTTGAAAGAAGCACTGAAGGGAAGAAATCTATATACTATCAGATAGCCAAGCAGCACTAAAAGCTCTGAGGTCGTGCACTTGCTTGATTGCTTGATTGTTTGCTGCCAGTTGTCACCCTGATGTGGGTGCTAGGTCACAGAGGAATTAAAGGTAACGAAGAAGCAGATTGCCTTGCCAAAGAAGGGGCAAACACACAATTTTCCGGCCCAGAACCCTGTGGACTCTCCAGAGCCCACTTGAAAGAGGAGTTCCGACGCTGGGAAACCGATGAAATGAAATATCACTGGGATAAAGTGCCAGGATAAAAACAACCGAAAAGACTAGTAAGCCTATTGCCAAAGAAAGCTAAACGGCTTCTCGAGTTGGACAAGAAAGACTTGAAGATGGTAACGGGACACTGCCCTCTGGGGTGCCAACTCAAAAAGATGGGTAAATCAGAGAGTGATAGTTGCCGCTACTGTGAGAACATCGCGGAAACTGCAGAACATTTACTTTGCGAATGCCCAGCGCTTTTCTGCAAGAGGCTTAAGTTCCTGGAAGGGGCCTTCTTAACGCCCTTCGACATCAGGAACGTAGCTCCCAGGAACCTGATAAACTTCACAAGAAGTCTCGGAATCCCGGGCCTCGAATAGACCAAAGGTCATGCACAAAAGAACTTAGGTCGAAGTGCTTGTGAGGCTGTACAGCCTGTACGACCCCCCTACAATCTACAACCACTGAGTTACATGACCTGATATATTCAAGATATATCGGATATAAGAAGGTTCGAGAATAAGTACAACGTCAGAATCTGTTTCAAATCCAAAAACACATTGAGAAGACTTCTGACCAATACCATATACCAAGCGAATGCGGACGCCGCTACATCAGTGAAACACCACCGCATCCAGTTCAAGATGGAAACATTCTAGACAATGAAGAACACTAGTTCAAACTAAAATATAAAAAGTCCCCATACATCCAAGCCAACAACACTTTCAGTCAACTGAGCGTAGAAATTAAGATTGTGTGGAAAACATTTATTAATTACAGATCAATTTTAGAAGAATAATCATAAATGATAAAGGTCCCTACCCATTACTCAAGTATGACGAACGAGCGGAGGTACTGAATCGATTGAAACGTCGTACTCATAGTGACAATCCAGGCAATAGAAGTCCGCAATAATAGTAATCAATTTACGTTCCTGTCTGAAACTTCTAAACAAATAAATTTCTATATTTCGAATCGCTTGGTACATTGGTGCTTTACATGGCATTGACATTTCGAATTCCTTGTTAGGATTTAGTGTTGCAGTTGTTCCAGTTTCATCCAGATTGTTGAAGGAATTGGTGGGGAGACCGAACTGTCTCTACTTAAGATTACGTACAGCGGTTTACGAGTAAGAGTTTTAGCATTAAGCTTAATGAATGGATTTATAAACCTCTCGAGGAACGAATCTAATGTCGCAACTTCCACTTGAGACAGACTTGAGTATCATTGATGATGTTACGGGCAGTGCCGGATTTACCACTAGGGTGCAAGCAAAAGGGGACCGCAGCGTTTTGTACAAAAAAATTTTTTAAAAATTATTTTGGTATACAAACAATTTGACGAGGATTGTCTAATTTGGCTAGTTTTGTTGCAAATGCCGAGGTTTTTCAAGTGAGTGTCGATGTTAATCACTAATCCAACTTTATTCAAATACATGACCTGTCCAGTATAAGAGAATAATGTTAGAATTGAACGATCTAGAAATTTATTTGTCGTATTCTTAATATTTTTCTTTTTAAGTACCATAGCCTATTACATTTCATATTATTTTGCTTTTACTTATGTCTTTTCAACTCTGCTTTTTTGAGTCTTTTGTTGCCGTCTGTACTTTTCCCCCCAAATGAAGCCACTGTGACAGGTTTAACCACATGTGATAATAAAAAAATTGGCTTGGTCACAATGCTCAGCTCTGAATAGGAATCTCCTCTTAAGGGATGCGGGGCGCTCGGGTTAATTTGGCCTAGTGCCTCAAGTACCCTAAATCCGGAACTGGTTACGGGGTACAACCAACTTGGAATGTTCGATTTGCGAACTGATAATTAAACACATTCTGCTAGTTTTGATAAACCCGAAGAAAGCCAAAAAAGTGATTTGATCTTGGATATGGACCAAATCGATTGAAACTTATTCCATAACTAAATATAGCAATTTTCCTATATAATATAGGAATAAATTTGGGTCAGAAATCTATAAGAAAACAACAACTTTCCTGGCTAATACCACGACGAACGTTGAATTACATCCAGTGAATTTCCGTGCAGAGTTCCTATAAGGCTATCTCCGCAATTGCTAGTTGCATGGAAAATATTAATTGAAATATTTGAACCACCTATTCTGGGTTCTTGTCCTTGTCTGCAGAGACCTACCCTATACTGATGAGGGCAAGAACCCAGAAATCGATCTATAGGTGGTCCAAATTTGCAACCTTTTACGTTGACCGGAACTTATATTTTTTCAATTTGTGGTCATTATTTTTAAATAAAATTTTTGCAAATTGCGTGCAGTTCCGGATCTCATACAAGGTTGCAAATTTGTGAATGCATCAGAATAAATGTTTTCAAAATTTGCAAAAAAGTTTCAAAACTTTTGTAATCATTTCTAAACCACCTTCATTAAAAAAATTACCACGAATTAAAAAAATATATGTTCCGGTCAACCTAAAAGGTTGAAAATCTGTACAACTGTTCGGAATATTCTTGCGATATATCTGTCAAGTTTGCAAAACTTTTATAATTTTTTCTTATGGTAATATCCAAGAAATAAAATACTTAATACTACTCCAAGTTTGCAGAACTTTTGGAATTTTTTCAACGAGTATATAGCAAAATTCAAGTTGATTTTGAAAATGTTGCGGACTTCGGAACAGGTTGCAAAATTTTACAGTTTGTTTTTAAATCTTTACCGATGTTGTATTAAAGTTTGAATACTTTTGGAATTTCTATGAATTGATTGTTTATTTCTACTGGCCTACAGGTACTATTTATTCAATAATTTTCCAATAGTAACAAGCTTTCATAATCAGTTATAAAATTTTTTCGAACAATTATCAATATCCAGGGATAATTACCACTGAGAACTGTACTAATAATAAAATTTCAGCATATTTGGTATTCCTCTGATTCATTTTCTCCAAAATGTTTACGCGTGTTTTTGTCCAATGAAAATACTTTCCATTTCATCCAAAACTCTGCCAGCGTTGTTTGATAGTCTCTGTATGAAGAAACCGTGCCTAACCTCCACTACGGATATCGTGTTACCAGCAACCCATAAATTAAATTGTCACCCGACCAAAATTAATACCCAGTTATTTTTTACGGCAGTGTATGTTAGACATCAACAATTCAAAGGCGAGCTAAAAAATGTGCAGAACAAAACTTGGCGGGTTTTATTACCCTCATTTACATCATAAATATTTATCGAGGCGACTACTAAATCAAAGTAAATAATTACTAGATAAATATATAGACCGTTCGAAAGAGAACGGTACATCGGTGGCGTGTTTATTTTTGTTATTGTATGGGTATTTGTGGGAATGGCCGGGAAAGACATATAGCCGTGAATCTGCGTTCGTAAAAAACATACAGTAGCAGTTTGTTTTCACCGGTTATCGGTGATCGGAATGGGTTTAGAAACAAAATTGTTCCATGTTATTACAAGCTTCCTCTTATTTTCTTCTTGTTAATGATTTTTAGGGCCATATACCCCGACAACAAAATTTCGTCGTCGTCAAACATTTTCAGATGACGAACAAGACCTCTCTGCAAGCTGACACATCTGCCCAGTTTGGTGGAGTCGAATTCAAGTCCGCGCCAAAGCCGCCGCAAGCCGCGGCATTCTGTGACGGCGGCCCACTTTGGTGGAGTCCCGCCTTTAGATGATCAGCCAATTGATGTATGTATCTGGACATTACCTAAGCTGTCCGTCCAATAGTAAACATCCATTGGATGTCCAATTCATTCACATACATTTGATATTGATTTCAAATATTGATAATATTTATAATATTAGTGTTTCTTTGACAGTAACAGATGACGCAGAACATTTTGTACTAACTCGGCGAGTAAAATTACTCTTTGCATTGGGGACGATAAAAGAACCACCAGTTGAAAAAAAAAAAAAGTTAAAGGTTAGGTCATGGTCAGTGTGTTACGTGTTCATTTGTTCAATGGTCTTTATGGCATTTTTTAGATGGAGTATGTTGAATAGTGTGAACATTTATTTATTGTGAACATTAGTGTTATTTGTAGTTGTGAAAAGAATCAAAGATGTGCATACTTATTGCTGGAGGAACAGGTAGCCGAGTGGTAAAACGGTAAAAGCACCGATTTTTTAATCTTTTAAGATATAGGTATTGAATCCAATATGTGTACGACAAATGTTCACTTCATACACAAAGTAGTTCAATCTGGCGGCCACTCAATAATCAACGGATGCTTTTTGAATCAATATGAGTTATACGTCCAATGAACGTTCACTGGTCCTCTTTGGAGAAAACATTGACGTATATTGATTGTCCATAGTGAACCCAACGAATGTGCAAGTAGGTCCATTGGACGTTCTAAAAGGACGCACATTGGATGTACATGTGCGCTGTGAGTTGTGAAATAGTGAAAAAATTTACAATTTTCCAACCCTCAAAACGATGGACATCCGAAACATGACTTATTTCATGAACAATATCATATGAATAAGTCGCCATATACAATATAGTGTCCTTCATAAGGTTCACATCATATGGTAAGAACTTTTATTAATAATTTATTTTGAAATTCGACTTGGGCGTTAAGTTGTGCTTCAAAAAATATGAAAAATTACCTACTCGGATGTGGTCACGTGACTATCACTACTTGTCAAAGGTAATATTTTTCCAAAGTAATCGCTGAAAATAAGCTTATTTATTCGAGTTTCAAAAAAATTTAAAAAAAAGTTGTTTCTTCTTCGATTTTACACTTACATCTCGAATTTGAACGTCTATGCAACTTTCAATTTTTGCAATTTTTTTGTAACTTCGACAAAACTGTTTTATCCCAGTAGTTCTAATATGCGACTCATCAACAAAAATATGTTTTTCTCAAGAAATTACTGCTTAACATTTCTGTTGTTTGATGAAAAGTTGACGTATCTTCAAGCATGTAGGGTAGGAATTCATTTGAGTGGATTTTTTCAGTATTAAAATGATACCATAGTCATAATTCAAAACATAATAAAACTTCTCCATGTATCTAACCAAAATGTACGACTTTTTCCGGTACAATTCTCAAATTAAATTCTCACTACTAATCTTACTTTAATTTTTTTTTAAATTTGTGAAGTAGGCTATGGAGTTAAATGAGTAATCTATGATAAAAATTAAATATATTCAAACAAACTTACGAAAAAATATATTGTCAACCTCACTCAATTGAGAATTCTAGAGTGTAAGGTCAAACAAAATAGATTTAAACTTATTTAATAAAAAAACACAAATTATGAGTAATCTGTTTTTTCTTAAAATTCTTAATACACTGCTCTCGCGTACATTCGTTCTTCCGCTAATTTGAGAAATACTGAACTTTCCGTGCCGTATAACATCCAAACATTTAGTTGCACTTTTCAATGTTTTTCGAAGGATTATGTGGTTTTATGAAATCAGTTATAACTGAATTTTGTCAAAATTCTACTAACAGTAGACTGCTGTATATTTTTTCCTGGGTGTCGTATATTAAAATCTTCAGCGACTTGTCGATGGGGCGTACTTTCTCCACACATTCAAACAATCTCAATTTTTTCTTGTACAGATAACATTAATACGTTTTTCTGATTCGAACGTATTGAACCGCGTATTTAACTGTCAAACAATCCTCAATATGAAATTGTTTCCATTGACTACCTTTTCCATTTGTGTTGAAAAAATACACTTAAGTGAATTATTATCCTACATGCTTGAAGATACATCAAACATAACAGAAATGTTAAGCAGTAATTCTCATTTTCTTGAGAAAACATATTTTTGATGATTCCTGATTGAAGGTCAGTCGCATATTAAAGCTACTGGTATAAAACAGTTTTGTCGAAGTTACGAATTTTTTGATTATCAAAAAAATTGCAAAAGGTGAAAGTTGCAATAGAACGTTCAAGTTCGAACGAAATGTAGGTGTAAAATCGAAAAAGAAACAACTTTTTTCTTTAAAATTTTTTGATATTCGAATGAATAAGCCTATTTTCAGCGATCACTTTGAAAAAATATTACTTTTGACAGGTAGCGAGAGTCACGTGACCAAATCCGAATAGGTCATTTTTCATATTTTTTAAAGCCCAATAAAAGTTTTTCCTATATGATGCGAACTTTATGAAGGACACTGTAAACTCGTATCCAGAAAGACAAATGTCAAAAAATAATCGCAACTCCTCAAAGCCCTTGTGCGTCTCCTTACTTGCTATCAAAGAAACCATAACCGCACTAAATCCACATCAAATAGCTTTCAAGTTCAGACGTCCCCGGGACTTTCTGGCCGACTTCACAGAAAAGCTACATTTCGGTGTTCACCCTCTGTTGTATAGATAGGACTGGTGCTCGCTGGGTCGCTGGGCGCAAGAGATGCCACAATTTATTACATACCCCGAGGTAGACGCAATCCCCAAGGTACACGTTATTGCGACGTATAAAATTCACGTTATTGAAACCGCCATCAGTGCTGAAGTCGAGTGACGCAGGTTAAGGGAAATGAATTGCGAGTTGAAATGATTCCGTCTGCTGCGGTCTGTGAAGATGAGAAATTGCAGAACTTATTTGGTTATTCAATATCATGGGCGATCAGTTTAATACTGATTCAAACACAGCGAAAGTTATCACCAAATATTTCTCAACTGTCGGCACAAAATTAGCAGAAAAAATTAAGCAGAACAATACAATTATTCCGGCGGCACGATTCATTTTTTTATGGAAGATACGAAAATAAGTTGAAGAAATAATTTTCACCTTAAAAGATAAAAAAGCTCTGGGAACTGATTTTATTACAGCAGAAACGCTCAAACTCGCAGCCGATTTCATTTCAAATCCACTTAGTGATATCTTGAATCATTGCTATAGTGTTGGAAAAGTTATATATATATAAGATATTCGAAAAAAAAAAAATAAGAGGATGATCATGTTCCTGAGAAAATATCAACAAACCAATATGGTTTCAGAGAAAATAGGTCGACAGAAGATGCCATAACTCATCTCACAACCAAGATCAGTGAATAATAAATAATAAGAAGCCTTCATTGTGTATATTGATATTGATTGATATTGCTAAAACATTCGATACTGTTAGCCAAGAACAACTATTAATGGTTCTTGAAAACATTGGTATCAGGGGAACATCGTATGAAATTCTCAAAATTATTTAACGGATCGCAAACAAATGGTTTCAAATAAATGAAACCAGAAGCTGCACAACCGATGTAGAATATGGAGTACCCCAAGGTACAGTTATTGGACCGTTGATATTGAATATATACGTAAATGACTTTTGAGACTGAGGAAGATGTTTTTTGAGTTTTGCCGACGATACAGCTGTAATTTATAACAGTAATAGCTGGAAATGTTTGAAGGCAAAGGCAGAGAGAGATTTTAGAAAAACATCATAATTTTTTCATAATTTTCTTCTGACTATAAACTTGAGTATGATTCCCATTCACATCATATGCCAAATACTTACCTTAAATACACGAAATTATGAATAAAGATTCATAATTGTCAAGCTCTTACATAGTACTATGAAACAGCAGATAAGGTAAGGTTCCTATTAGTACACATGTTTTCGATGTATACAATAATATTCAATACAATCAGAATAATTACTTTCGTGAAATGACACATGAAAACCAAACCAATTCACATCTATCGTAATTCTTGATTTTTTGGTTTACAGTTTTCTTTTTGTTATTTATTTTTACCATTTTAACAAAGCCCCAACCGCAATTGAAAAAATGTATTTCTGACCGGGATATTATACGCTTATATCGTCATAGTTACGCTATCAATAAAGAGGGTCATAACTCCCTTGGGACATTATAGATTGTATAATTACCTCTACCTTTCACAAGTAAAAATAAAATAAGAAATATATGTGTATATATTTATGAAATGAAAACTGAACCAAATTTTATTTATTCACGTCATTGCAAGTAATAAATATACATGTATGGCTGGAGCTTCTGTTCACTACAGTCGAGGTACCTGCCTCTTGTAATGGCAAAGTAGACAACATACGCCTCGTTTTATTTCTCAATTCGATGCTATCTTCCAAATATCCCTCCGCCAAATACATTGCGATTTTGCTGGGGATTTTCCCAAACATGTTTTTCTGGCGGGTCAATAAATTCTCTCTCACACACATTGAGCTTAGGAATAAAATAATAGGCGATATCTCCGTACTCTTAAGAGATAATAGCATCAAACTTGGTATCGTTGGATTCCTTACCGGTCATGAAATAATATAATAATAATAATAAATTTGCTATACGAAATACAACTATTTCATTCGATTAACATTGAAGATACTTTACTCCACAGCTGAAATAACATGTTTTGTTCTCCTCGTGTATAATATGCAGTGCTCCCATTTTTCATAAAATCTGTAATACAAAAGTTTTCCATCGTAAGCCGGTTCAGTTTTTCTGTTGGATCTGAATAATCTTCATCGAATATTACCTCTCTAAAACAGTTCTGTAAGGTCAGTAAACAACAACGAAAGACCTTACAAGTTCTTCAACTTGTATTAAATTTTGTTCCTCCCTACCCGTGTATTTCAAACGTGATGTGAAACACTGGCGATACTTGTGTTTGAATTGGATTGTAAACAACTATCAATTCAATGCAGCTCGTGCAATTTGTTTGCACTAGACTCGATCTAGAACGTGTAATAACATGCTTTTCCAACATTTGAAGAACACATGGAAAAAACGGTGAATGTCCAAAAACGATAAATTTTCAGGAGAGCGTTTTTTAACTAAAATTCGGTTTATCAACAAGTCGGTTATGTATTTTCAGCAAGTAAGAAAAACAGGCCCTCCTAATATTTT
The DNA here is from genome assembly GCA_958298965.1 of Chrysolina haemoptera. Lineage (NCBI taxonomy): Eukaryota > Metazoa > Arthropoda > Insecta > Coleoptera > Chrysomelidae > Chrysolina > Chrysolina haemoptera. Next base: position 28,364,644 of record OY282590.1, read on the forward strand.
ACCTTATTGCTATAAATACGGTTTTCGACAATCAGACCTGCCTAATAGAAAATATCCCTCGAAATCTAATCACGTACTTTTTCTGGGAAAAATGATGAAAGTCCGATTTCTGTGGAAAATTATTTATTTATCCAACACAAGACAGTTATTACTGTCATTATTAATGTCATTTGAAACAAGTAAACTATCAAATAACATCATAACTCACTAGTGACTTATGGATTGTAACTCACTAGTGTGTTATTTGATAGTTTACTTGTCCGAAATGACATTAATGACAGTCATAACTGTCATGTGTTAATAAAACATTGTATGCCACTCGTGTGTTATGTTGCCTAAGTCACTTTAGAATTTATACCACTCGTGGTATAAATCTTTCTCGCGTGACTTGTTTTCAACATAACACACTAGTTAATAAATAACTATTTCACCATCACCTTATTTCAATTTAACATATGAATGTTCTGATTTAGGCGGTAAATGAAGAACATGGAGACCTTTGTTATGTCGTATTTTGCCTTATACAAGCTACTAAACCTGAAAGTGAAAGTGATGAAACAATTAATAAATTTGTTTTTTTTTTCAAACACCACATGATTGAATAATATTCGCACGAAGTGAATTTAACCTGAAAATCTCACGTGGATTCAACAAAAACTTATTGTGTTTCTGAGGATTGATAAGCGGACCCTTTCATCGTTTTTCCCGAGTATATGTATTTTTAAATGCATTTTTTCTGTGTGACTGTCCTCGTTTATTTAGGTATAAAAAGATGCACCTTTTTAAAAGGAATAATATTATGTATACAAATGATTTGGCAAAAAATGGACTTTCATCGTTTGTCCCGTGTGCTCTTCATTTAGTTTCATCACTCGGGCCCTTGAGGTGATTTCGGACAAGATGTTTATGGAGAAACCGATCAAGCAATAATCGGGGTACCTGTTGATTAAAAGTTTGATTTTGTGGAGGGTCATCATCATTATTGTAAGAATTGGTCATTGTGATTAATTACATATTCAAAAAATGTTGTCTCAATGAGTCTGTGCCATAACATGTTTTGTAACATGAAAAGAGTGCTGAACACGAGTATGGAAAAAAATTGTGGTAGTCTCAAGTACTTTTCGAGTTATGCTCTTCCCAATATTGAAAGTCGACCATATTCAGACACGACTTTTTCAGGGGTAATATAACAAGACCTCGTTTATCAGTGAATACATTTTTCAATTTCAACGAAAACGATTTTGTTTGAAAATTAATTGAGTTGAATTCGGAGATTTATGTTCTGAATAAAACCCGAGAGCTTTTATTATTTGAACATAAATCTTCGAATTTAACGAGACAAATTTTCTAAATTTCCATCGATTCCTGTGGTTAAAATGTAATAAAAAGTGTCCACCCCCGAGATGGGGTGGGATCCACCCCCCAAGATAAAAGCGCCCCTCGGCATGATATAGATTTTGATCCTTAGGCTATTCCTTACCATCTCTCAAAAAGAAGAAAGCATTTTGTTAGATTTTTCACTGAAAAAATTGTGTTTGAAAATGGTCAATTCTCAAGTTTTGGAAGGGTATGGTATAACTCAAAAATAACTCTACCAAGAATGGAGTATGGCATCAGAATAGAAAAAAATAATCAGCCCAGGTAAAATAAGTAATTGCTTTTTCTATGTTTAAATGAGTATACTTGTTTTTGGTATATTCTTAATCAGAAATGGACTAGCGTTTGAAAGGAATTCAAAAAAGTGGTTTCAAACGTTATAAGATATATATTTCACAAAAATTACATTCAGGTGATCCTGAGAGAAGGATGGAAAATGGGATATTGGACGCCGGTGGTGTGGCTCAATGAGAATGAGAAGTATTTTCCTCTTCACTACACAAATTATTCAAATCCTTATCAGTAGGTATTACTAAACTTAAATAAATAAATAAGACAGGTCTGATTATTTACGCTCCATGGAAGTCAGACCACAAGTTCAGTTTCGCTTCTATGCGATTGGGAAATTTAGGACCAGTGAGGTGGCCGGAAAAGTTACCTGAAGCTTTGGTTTTTATTAAACTCCGTCACGGAAAATTCCGCTGAGGTAGCACGAATTTTTTCTGATCTGATCTATAGTGGGGATAGAACGTGGATTTTATTGAAGGAATTCCGTGGAAACTAGATTCAATTCAACGGAATACTTCGTGGCAGTTTTTGCTTGGTGTGTTTGCTTTCGACGTAGTGAATAAAGAAAAAATACTATAATGCCTTTGAAACAATACTGTAAGCTGTCTTTTTCAGCTGTAGAGGATGAACATTTAATTCAAAAAGTTAAAGATCACCCTCACTTGTTTTTCTTCTGGTGATATTGGCCTAGGATATTTTTTAGACGGGGTTGACTTGTATCTTGTTCTTAATTTTGCTCAGTACATTGTTAAATAAATATGATGTTAAGCGAAGAAATTCCTTAAATTCAAGATCATTGTCAACCAAGTGTTTTAAAACTAATATCTGGTACCTTTTTTCTCTTTTCTTAAAAACTATATCGCCAAATCATCATCCTCATCCTCTTCATTTTCCAGCAATACAACCACCAAATTTGCACTGGCTATCGTACTTGTCCCATGCACACCGTGCTTTTAATTTCCGGTACGGAAATTATCGCTCTATTATAACGGAAAAAAATAATAAAAACCGCTTTTGCATTTCGAAAGATTTTTCGTTAGCAGAATTGGGTTGACAAACTGTCACCAAAAAAAATTCGTGCTACATCAGCGGAATTTTCCGTAACGGAATTTAATAAAAACCAAAGCTTGACGTTACGGTTTTAGATACTTTCTTGTGGGGCATTCTGGTGAAAAACAGAATCTATTTAGAGAAAGAATACGACACAGTGAATGAACTCAGAGAAAATATCATCATGAAATATAGATCTATTAGTAGAGGAGTTGTTGTTAGGGCTGTTCTTAATAAGAGACGAAAAATTCGCCTATGCATTCAAGAAAAAGGCCATAATTTCGAACACTTATTGTAATTTTTTTAGGTATTCTTACACGCTCATCATTTCGAATTATATTTCACCGAGCTTATACTGCCTTCTTAAGCCCAAAGGGCGTTTCTCAATTGTTTCAATATTTTAGATTTCTCTCCCTACAGGTTCCCTATGACCAAGCCGTTGACTTGAATTTGGCTGGATCGCATCGTTCTATGCCGTCTAAAACATTGGTAAAAAAGTCGTATATCCAAAATACACCTAAAATTCTATGATAGGGAATCTAAAATTTGGGCTTAGGACTCCAGTATAATTTTCGTGTATAATTCAAATACCTAGTGATTAACAAATTATACATGAATGAAGCCAAAATGAGATACACTTTTTTAATGTCTGAATAAACCAAATCGCGTCAATAATTGTTAAAATTATGAAATAAAAATTATGGAAAAAAAGTGGCCAGAAGACGTCGGAAACTAAATCTAAAAATGCCAACGTGTAGATGAGAAAAAGTAGCAATGGAAATGTGTTTTGCCTTCAGGCTATCTTGTCAAATAACGCAGAAAAATCAAACTACAATTCAGATTTTAATTTTATTCGGGATATTTCCGAAAGTACTTGGATTTTCCCAAGTTTTAAAACAGTATTTCGTCAAACACCAAAATACGCAACTTTTCTCTGATCAAGCTTCGTCGATCTCCTGTAGTTCAGGAGATTCCAATGATGGGTTCGAATTTGAATTACCTAGAATAACATATTTTCGAATATTGTGATCTTACCTGCAAAATTCTTTTGAAGAATATATTCACTACAGTCTTACAGATATAATTCAGTGATTGTAAGATACACTAGTTATTTTCTTTCCAATGCTAGCCGGAAGCCAGATTTAAAATGAAGTTTGTGTTACTAATTCAATAACTTTCCGTCAAACATTGCCAAATTATCTTATCTTCTAGCAAATAACCATAAATATTTTCATTTTCTTATTAAATTCGATATCAACTCTCACCTGATTACTTTTTCCTAGTTCTCACGATCATTAAATGAACAATACAGGATTTTTTCGTGGTCACAAAAGTTAAAAAATAATCGTATAAAACAATGATTAAGTAACACAAATCTTGTAAGACACAATGGCTATTTATGATGACAAGTTCATAAAGTAGGACTTTTTTTGTACGAGCGGGTACAAAAAAGCCCTTCACGAAAGTGTACCATACAAAGCTTTTTATTCGACAGTTATTATATTGCCGAATTGTAGCAATTGTATCATTATTTTGAATGTTTTATTTTATGAATCGTCGTCGTATTATTAAATGATGACTTCCTAGTTATATTTGACGCAAAATACTGTATTTTTCAAAAATACATAGGTAAATGATTGAACAGATTTTTTTTACGGACAGTTGGTGATTTTACGCACAGGTGATATTTTTACGCACTTGTGCGAAAAAGTATTACTTTAAGCACTGTCAACAGTGAATAAAAGCTTGGTTTACGAACTGCCGTACAAAAATATGTTTGCTTTGTTTTTGAAATCGCAGTAAAAATATCAAAACCTGCTGAAAAGTTACAAAAGCCTCAACAATAAAACTTACTTCTCAAATTAACATTTTCATGGCATCGAAAAGATGAAAATCTGCAAACACAGGCACAGCACAGCCCGAAAGTTCGTTACGACAGTTGAAACATATCTCTCGCGCGCGTTTCATCGGCCACTTTTCGCTTTTCCGACCGCTGAACTGGGAAAGCGGATGGACGAATACTGATACGGTCTTGCGAAATTTCCCGGTTGATTTTCGAAAAGGGTGCGCACGCGCTTGGCTTCGCGAAAATGTGATTCAGCTAGCACTAATCCATTTCAACAACGTTTTACTTTCATGAACTGAATCGGGCGGTAGATGACAATCCATGGTAACAATAATGATAATCAAAACGAACAAAGTTCGAAAACTGTTCGGTGCAAGTATCAATTTGATAAAACAAATGATTTTTGTTTTGGCTTTGGGAGTACCCACGAATTGTTGATAGAAGCCAGAAGAGAAATACAAGTCGGGAATTCATGAAATTAAGTGTAAGAACTGAGAGAAGTATGTAGGTCAGACCAGAAGTGCCATGAAAGGACGGTTAAAAGAAAACATTGTTGTTTCCGATTTTAGAGACCAGAAAAATCGAGTGTGTCCTAACATGCTTTGGATCAGGACCACTGATTTGATTTGATGAAATTAATCAGAAAGGTTCATGATCATATAGACTTCTCGATGCATTCGAGAATTCGAAAATTTCGAAGTGTATATATAGTTTGAATACGACCCAATTCCATACAGTCCATTGTTCAAGTTCATTGTACAATATGAAGGTTTATCCCCTCCATAACTTTGTTTCTTATTCATTGTGTGAACTATTCCATTATTTTTTATATATTTTGATAGTAAATGTTATTATATTAATAACGTATGCCATTAAATCCAAAACAAGTAGGTATAAATTTATTTTTTCATACATTCATGCAAAAAGCAAACGGCTACTATAATTTTGATTGTAATAATGCAACTGTGGTTATAGAAACGTCAGTCAAAAATTAATTCTGACAATTGAAATTGAAAGAATTGAAATTAGTATTATTAATGGAAATATAAATGATAGTATGATCTTTTATAATGCGACAGTAATAATTAATTATTCAAGTTGCGATTTTCATTTTCTTACACCTAGTGCCGCACCTTTAATAAATCATTTTTATCTTTTTGCATGAACGTAGAAAAAATGTTGGTTGCAACTCCTTCAAGAATTGTTTATTGCACTCGACGTGTTGTCCAACTCGGCATCGTTGGACCATTTCACGTCGAGTACAATAAACACTTATACTTTTTGCACTTATATAACTATAGAGCAAGTAAACTCTAATGACTCTTATAACTTTGAGTTTTTCTGCATCGTAAATCTAATAATTGAAGTAAACAATCAAAGTAAACAGTTTGATGTAGTCAGGAATAATTAGTAGGTGAAGTAAATTCCAAAACTAAGAGACGTATACTTAACTACGGCTGAAACAACGCCGATCCCAAGAAGTAATCACTGTTAAGAACTATCAGGTCTAAGGCGCAGGCCGTTCGAAACTTCAGTATAGCGGTAGTCGGTTCGAGCCCGATGTATGTACAAGGGATTTTTTCTCAAGTACTCAATTTCAGAATCGATAGACGACCATAGTCTTGACATAATTTTTTGGGTTTATCACCTTCCACAATCTGAAAATGAAAAAATTTTTTTAATCCAAAGAAATCTGTACAAGTGTAGAAGGGCAAATTAATTAATTTGCCCGATAAGTTACTGCGTTCACAAGACTGTTGTCTTGAAAGAAATTAATTTTTGTCAGTAACGTACCCTACACTGAATTTGCCTATCTGAAAAAATGAGATCGAATTAACAAAGAATACTTCTCTTTTTTTTTTTTTTTTTTTTTTTTTTTTTGAAAACTGTTGACGTTTCGGAGGCTGTATCTGCCTCCGTTATCAAAACTTCTTAGAAAGACGCTGAGAAAACTGAATTTGAATTGCGATTTTGGTAATAAGACCTTTCTTTGAAAGTAAGTGTATTGTGTGTAGTCTAGATGCCCATCTGGTCTAGTGCTAGCTTGGAGTGCACGCCGGCCACCCGAGGTGGTGCTGTAGGTTTTTCGGGTTTTCCTGCAGCTGAAAAATGAATACGCCACCAAAAATCAGTGAGTCGCCCGGAGCGCCACGGCAAATAATAATAATAGCCGTCCTCTACCCGCACAGGCCATGTCTTTGGGTACACTCTACGAGTGTTTATGAGGGAGTATTATTATTATTATTATTATTATTATTATTATTATTATTATTATTATTATTATTATTATTATTATTATTATCTCCGTGGCAAGTATCAGCATGAACTCCGACAAATCTGATCATCAGAACTGTCGGGAAAGAACAAAGTTGCTGCAACTAATATGCTTGCCGTTCCGATCCTACTCTGCTTCTTTGAACTGATGAAATTAATTCAAAAGAAGCTACGACTCGACTCGACGTAAAAACTGGAAAAATTGTGCAACTTCATAAGAGTTTATTGAATCCTAAATCTTCCGTTCCGCTGTTGTACAGTTCCAGACAACAGGGAGGCCGCAGTCGTGGACTCTTTTTGGAGTCTCTACTTAACAGAATGGTACTGGATGGAGTCTGTAAAGTAATCAGGAGTTCGCTTGTCTGCGACCGTGAGAAGGTAGGGATCAGACCATTCATCTTCATGGCAGCAGCCCGTGCAGCCGATGAACTTTGTCTCGCTTCCGACTCCTACAGCTACATTAGGATAAGCCAATGCATGAGGTTTTCAAGGACAATAAAGACATTGGCTCGTCCAAAAATTTGACATTCGCATTTCTCAGGTCAACAAGGGTGACCGTCGAAGACCGAAAGATTCATAATGGCCTGCCATTTCAGCACTTTCATTTGCGCTCTGCTTGTCAAGCTTATGTGGTATCAGCCTATATCCACAGGCATAACGCGGCGCTACGAGTATTGTACTACCATCTACTACATTCGTTCGGTATATACGAGACACCGGTGTTGCATTATGCTCCGGGGGATATTGGGTCCATTTTGGAGTATGAGATGAGTATGAGATTGGAACTACTCATTCCCTACCCTTAGGCAAATAAGCCAGTTGTGTATTGCTTCTGTGGATTTCCTTCATAATAAAAATTCCAGGTCATTTATTTGAGGATTTTTAATGACAAAAATTTTTTTTTCAAAGTTTCAAAGTTTTAGTAATGACTTTTTTCTAACTCTTTAGTCTTTAAACTCTTTCTGCAAAATACCCAAATTATTAATTTCTATGTCAAATGTCAATTTCTCAAATCACAGGTTACGGAATCTTTCCTTCAAATCCTCTTACTACTGATGCACGTGAGAGTGTATATTAAAATTTCGTTAGTGATAAATTAATTTGATATTTCTACCTTTTTCTATATTCTATATTCTTATAGGTATAAATCAAAATACGCAACCGATTCACAGGTTTCCTTTCTAAATCAATAGTTCTCAAATTATGTCAAATGTCAATACGATCTCGCAAGAAATCGTATCTTCAGAACGAAGAATTTTTGTTCAAAAATGGGGAAGTAGTTGTTTTCTGTTAAATATTACAAATAAATCACATTTTTCATTTTTCAATTTTCATGGAGAATGTTCCACTTTTCATGGTAGAAAATATTTGGATATACTTTTTTTAGATGTTGTTTGAGATCGCTGACCGGCTTCTGTTCACAATTACTTCACTGAACATCTTAATGGTAAGATTTTTACAACCGTTTGTAGGTTAAGCGCTAGTATTCATATTTATTTGTTGATTATTCCACTTAATATTTCAATTGGCTTTCTTTCTGAAAAAAAAATCAAGTCACATTTTGCTGTCAATGCGCGAACCTTGTCATTTTTTGACGTTTATAGAAAAAAATATTATAACAACCCAATGGGCACACGTACGTTTTTCAAACGTGTTATAAACGTGGCCTTAGTTGAATAAACGTTTCTGGTTGAAAATTTTAACTGAAATAATTTAGTATAATCTTCAACGTTGAAAGAATACGTTATAAAGATGTATTTTCAACGTTACTTCCTCAACAAGTCGTTACATATCCGTTTAACAATCGTTATGTTAATTCAAAAAGTATTTTTAATCAAACTTGCTTTATGCGATTTATTTATCAATGTTTATGATACGTTCCTTAACCTTTTATTTGGTCAAAATAATGTTGTTTTATTGAGTATTTTCAAAAATCCTGATTGAAAACGGCAATAAAGCGATAATTAGTAAGCAATTGGTTTAATATTACGTTGTTTCACGCGAAATTTTTTCGTTGAAAAAACGTTTGGTTTTCAGCCATTTCACAACGTTATTTCAACGTCCTTGTGCCCATTGGGAAAGGGTACGGTTTGTTTCAGAAGATACTCACAAACATTGTCATCAACCAGTGAACCATCTTTACCGTACTAAGGGCTGGTTTATCAATATCTTGTATAGCGTAGTAAATTTGATTGATGGTTGGAATGAATATGAGTTTGGCTCAAATGAAGGAATAAACTCACATTCTAACATCAGTCACGTAGCAAAGACATTTGACTGACCATTGACAAACAGGCCCTTTAATACTATAAACAATGCGCACCAAAATATGCAGATGAACGGAACTACAGAGTGATATGAAGTACGTGGCCTCTCGTATAATGAGGAATGAACTTCCTTAAGGAAAGTCGTTTAACATCTAATTATCATTCATTCCCGATATTCAGTAAGCTGTAAACTCTCAGCGAATGCCCTATTGCCAACTGTATCACCTAGGGCGCGAAATCAGCGTTAATAAAGGCCACCCCAACCATCCCTAACCCAACCCAGCTCGATGTCAACTACGAAGTGAGAAACGACGGTAGTTTAAAATTTCAAAATGAGGACGAATTAGACTTGGAATGACTTGATAACGACTTCAATGTGAAGATGTTTTCCCCGACGGAAAATGAGTTGACTCGGGAAGTGAACTTATTCAGTCTGAGGGATCAATAGAAACTTGTGATATAGGGTTCATTAGAAAGTTACCATGGATTTGCAGAGGTAACTTTGCCGTACTTTGATTTATTGGAAGGACGTTGCGATGCGTACGTGTGAGACAATGCCAATATACAGGGTCAGAACAAGACCGACAAATTCCGAATACAGATTCGTCACCTCTTTTCGAGGTGAAAAGTTCCTATCAAGGTATGTCCTAAAATGCATCCCCTCTGAGATACAGTTTGTCAAAAGTACGAAAAAAATCATTTTTTTCCCTAAAACTCCTTAAGAAAAAAAGATTCAAACTTGGTACACTGATCAAGGTTTACCAACGTAATAATTTGAAGTTATAATTTTTAGTTTTTGTAAACCATTGGGGTAGTTACGATGGTATGTGGTCATATTTTCTTTGGACAGGTGAATGAACAAAAAATGAGCGTTTGACATCGGTTAGACTCACCGACACTCGACCTGCGAGTCATAACATTCCATATGCCTGAAAGTGGAGATTTTTGAGATAACTAAGAAAAGCTGAAGATATGTGCTGAGTAGCAACATAATTTCATGTTCAATAATCGCATAAGGCGAATTTTTTACAACATATTGGAGTATTTGTCAACCTCCTGAATTTTCAAATGTTTTCCTTCAGGTGTTATGGAGACCAACAAATAAATCTAAATCTTTTTCGTACTTTTGACACCCTGTATCCCAGAGGAAATGCATTTTAGGACATACTTTTAGAAACTTTTCACTCAGAAAGGAGGAAATCTGTATTTGGAGTTTTTGGGTATTATTCTGACTTACTCTGTATAGTAATAGTGTGGAGAATTGTACTTTTGTTCCAAACAACGCGACAAGAAAGACTCTGAGAGTGGAAATTTCAATTTCAATATTCTGTAATAACATAATTACAATATCTAGTTATTCAAATGAATCAGCAACAATTTGTAAAAATACATACTTGATATATAAACATATAGTAAAAGATGAAGAAAGGATGATCGTTGCCGACCGATTTTTCAACCCTTTCTTATTCCCTTTCACCTACTATGCTGTAGAATATTATTTCAAATGCCTGTCTGAAAGCAACTACTCCCCTGACTAATACCGTGACGGGTCTTGAATTATATCGACCAGATACTTGTGCAATGTTCCTCAGAACAGAGAATACAATTGCAAATACTCCCTGTAACCGAATAGCAGATTTCGTTGCCGATCGTTATTTTACCCTTTTTACTCCCATCCACCTACAATGCTGTAGGCTATTATTGTCTGAAAACAACTACTCAAAAATTGTGGACACCAGGAAAGGGACGTTATGACAATTTCCGTATAATGTTCCATAACGAACTGAAAAGCCCCTTACTGCACGTTCTCGAAAGTTCGGCCATCAGGGAAAATGGAATATAAAAACAAATTTCTAGAATACGAAGGAAAGTTCTAGAATGTTGTGGAAGCTTATGGAAAGTTCTGAAAAATTCGAGATCTCCGTGAAATAAGCTAGAACGTACTAAAAAGATACTCTAGTAAAAAAAGTTCTCGAGAGTTTGGCGAAAAGGATAAAGGGCGTGGTGAAAAGTTCTCGGGAATTTCTGGAACATGAAAAAGAAAATTCTAGAATATTCTCGCAGCCTCTGTAAAATTCTAGAATATTCACGCAGCCTCTGTAAATTTCTGGAATATTCGTGGAAACCGTGAAATGAACCAGAACAGTGTCTTCGGATGGTTCTAGAACACACGAGTGAAATCCAGAAATCGTCTAAAGCCGATTCAGATACATGGGTTTCCACCCATGGTTTTTGACCCCGCATGATAAATTCTTCCAGTTAATAAAATTAATACTTCTGAACCAAAGAAAATATGACTTTGTGAACTGTCTCGCAATTTATAGGCACAATGGTAAGAAATATTTGCTTGTAATTTGCACGTGCTTCTATTTTTTACCCTTGTGCCTTTGAACTACAAGACAGTTCACATGCGTTTCTTTTACTTCCTTTTCTATCACAAAGTCATATTTTTTTTTTGGCTCAGAAGTATTAATTTTATTAATTTTGGAGGAATTTATGATGCGGGGTCAAAAACCCTGGATGGGCACCCATGTATCTGAATCGGCCCTAACATCATATATTTTCACCAGGGCAACGCCAAGTTTTGCAGCTAGTAAATAAATAGATGAATATTCCTACTTTTCCGACGTCAGAGATCGATTCTATGATTAAAAGCTTTTATATATCATGCTATGGTAGTTTGTGTGTATTATGTGTGTTAGATGGGTTCAAATGGGTTGAAAAGTTTTTTTGACTGATTTGAGAGTAAAAAAAAATAGGTCGAGGAGGGCCCACCACCCTTTTCAAAAAAGTTAGAAAACTCGCGAAATAGAAAACGGAAATATATACCCCTAAAAATAGTGAAAATTATCTGACCGTTGAGTAATACGGTTTCAAAATTTTGTACCCCTATACCCCTCTTGAAAACTAAACAGAGAACACGTAGGAATACGGAAAATTTTCCATGGAAAATTACGACAAAAAATATGTTCGCAGGTGGGCTTGGTCCCTCTCCCCTTTTCAAAAAAGTTGGGAAAACTTGCGTACTTAAAACGGAAAAATCTGTAAGAATAGTGAAAAATATCTAACCTGCCTGGATTGAGAATGTGTAGAAAATTGGAAAATTTTCAGATTCTTTCGGACCTCCCTAGTTTCGAAAACTAACGAAACTTAAATAAGTAACAATTGTGATAAACATCGAATCGTCAAATAATTTTCGTAACTTGACCTGTATGTAAGTATCTATTGAAATAATAAATCAAATTATAAATAATCAAAGTAACAAAAAAAAACAAAAAAATAACTACCTATAGAAAAAATATTTTATTCAAATGCACTGAAAAGAAAGAAATAAACTTTGAAGTAAATCGAACCCATAATTTTGTTACATTATAAAATTTTATATGATATAAAAGCCGTTGCTAGAATAAATCTTGTTACGGATGATTTCAAATTCAATTTATAAGAAAATTTTTCGCGACAAGCTTTTATATCATAGGAAATTTATAACGTTACAAAATTAACTTTGAAGTTCATTTTCTTTTTTTTTAGTGCATTTAAATAAAATCTTCTTTACAAAATTATTTATTTACTTATTTTTTTTCTGCATGAAATTCAAAGTTGAAACAAGCTTGAAATAAAATGTAACTATCAATCCGAATTATCTCAACACAAAAGCCCTCTCCTATAAAAAATCGCTTCATTAAAACTTTTAGTACTCTTTATCCCTTTTCCAGGCGGAAATCTCCCGCGTAAAATATGAAAAATATATTGGTTGCCGAATTGGCGATGAAGGGTAAACCTCCTCCTTCTTCTTTTTCTTTATAGCTTTGTTTAGGATTCCATAAATCTGCACAAATTATGCAAATAGCGCGAAAGTTGCGTGGCGGAAAGTTTTATTGAAACATAGATCGGAACGAGACAGTTTTGAAATAGTGGTCTAGTTATATTTTCGACAAGGTCTCACCTTGAATAGTAAAAGAGTTGTTTTAATGAATTTCTCTTCTTATGTTGCGTCACGCATAGGCCAATCAATTGAGGATATTTTCTTGATAAAAATACCGGAAGGAAATAGACAATTGAATCCAAAAATTGTATTTTATAAACCCAGGGACTAAAGTGGCACTTTTAATCCCTAGGCAAACGGTTTGTAACCCGACCGGAGGCTACCATTCGTGGAAGGATTAAAAAGAACTTTAGTCCCCGTGGTTTGAACAGGGTGAACCACTACTTAAAGAAAATTTAATGGGGGTCTATCATATATAGACACACCTGTGAAATTTCAAAGAAATCAGAGAATTATTCCATTAATTTGACAATCAACTTTCCTACACGCGTCACTGAAATTAACCTGTCGTTCAGCCTGAGTCGAACTCATCATCTAGAATATCTGTGTTTCACGCGAAGTAACAATTAGCAGACTGTCAGTTTCAATTCATTGTTCACCGTGTTTACTTACTGAGATATTTATTAAGCTCCTATTTGTTATCATGTTAATAAAACTTAATTTCAAGTAACCAGCTTCAGTTTTACTGTGAGAGTTCCCTGTCTCATATTTCCCTAACTGCTAACTTTTTTGGCGAGTGAAAGTGGCGTAGTTTTGGTTAGTTTCTATTCCAATTATTTCCGTTGAAGACACCATTATTTGTAAATTTAGCTTCGTCTGTCCATATGATACTATCAAAAATAATTTGTTCCCTTGCGACCAAGTTAAAACGAATTCACAAAATCTCAGTCTTCCTGGAACATCCTGTTTCTTTCAGGTGCTCAACTATGGAGTACTGCCTATAGGTATGGGTGAAATTTATGTTTACGCAGTATTCTGAGTTTTTTGACAATCCTGATTCTCTTGCAACTTGTCTCAAATATATTGTTGGATATGCTGCAAAATATTCCAAAATAGCAATTTCAATATCTTCTTCTTTCTTTCTTCTTTTTCTCTGCAATCTTGCTTTGACGGATCCAGAGTTTTTGAAAATTTCTATAATTCGTTTAAAAGTAAGGGCTTCTGCTTCTCCGGAAACCGAATAGCAAATAAATATATCACATATTCTTGAGATAGCCCTATTACATTCGCCATAAATAATGAATAGATTTAAGTTTTCTATAATCCGTTTAAAAGTGTTTTGTGAGGGCTTCTGCGGATATCGAATAGCAAATATATCACATGTTCTTGAGTTAACCCTACTTATTACATTCGCCATAAATTATTTATTTATTATTTGAGTAATTTTCATTAGAATAATTCAAACGAGCCGGCATATGATGAACTTTGATGACATTTCCTTGGCAGTTGATTGTTTCCAACGCAATCGCGGGCGCCATGGCCAACTAAGAATAAGTAAACTCAAGAATACTGTTTCCATTTGAAAAAATGGGCTTACAATAAATTTTTCAACCGCATCTATATCATTTTCTTGCTTACGCCCTGTACAACTCTAATCGAATTGATATCAAAATTCAGCAAACGCAATTTTCAACTCAAAATTTCAAATATTTCGAAAACGGTTATACTTGGGTATAGGGCATTACACATGAAACATGTTCAGAATGATGCGTAAAATCTAAAACTTTGATAATATACAAGGTGTCCTATTTAAAAAAAACGAAGTTGGGTCTACTTCCGGTACAACCGGAAGTTGCATTCTTGAAAATATTTTAGCCGGATAGCCCTTATCATAGTGAACTTTCAAATTTTCAAATCAGCCCCCCCCCTAGTTTTCTATCTAAGAGACATGGTGGGTGGAAACATGGCACTGTTTCGGAAGGCTACGTTGAAAAAAGACTGACACAGAAAATAAAATGCCAGACCAGATTTTCGCCACTGCCTCTAAAGGGGTTTCCATTACTTCAATCTGGAAGATTCAATGTCAGAAAATACGGCGCCAATGGCCAAACAATATAGCCTTCAACTGTCCGCCTCTTTTCAGCCTGGCACAAACTGTCGTGGAGCGAACATAAATGTAAATACAGGGTGTCCCACGACGATTAAGACAAATTATATATCGGATCTCGATAATAGTAGAGAATTGTAATTTTGGGGTTGTAAATTTAAGCAATTGGTGCAGCTTTTTTTGATATTATGTTACCCAATGAGATTGTTGTTTTCGGTCACGTGACATCAGATTAAAAATTCTAAATGGGACAACCAGTATATTTTGGCATTTCTATGTTCCTCCCGATGAAACGATTCAAAAAAAATATCATACTTGTGGCACAATTTATAGCTAAAGAATCAGTTCGGTCACTCGCCACGATCTGCTCGTGAGAAACAGTTGAGCATATATGAATTCTTGGGAAGCGCGCATCAAGCCTTATGATAGATAGTATTGTGGTCAGCACGTTATCTTTCTGCCTAGCAGTTTGGGTTGTAAATTACAGAGAAGTTTTGGAAAAAGCTCAAGTCAACTTTTTTAAACGACTTCTCCTGCTTCCTCTTAACACACCAGATTTCCTAGTGCTAAGAAACCGGTTCCACTCATTTGGAATATTCTGTTTTCAAACATGTACTGAACTTGACAAAAAAATCGTTAACTATGAACAATCATAAACACCACCGAAAGTGTCTGCTGAGATTACTGTGCGGCGACGATATTAGGTACAACTGAACCAGTAAAGTTAAACTCTGGTTCGGAACTATTGATTGTCTAGAGATATTTAACCAACTGAATCCTCGGCTTTTATAGTTAGAAACAAAAGTATATTACTCGAAAAATTTGCTTCCAAATTGCAAAATGAAGACGTCAATAAACTGTCATTGTCTAGATAAAGTCTTTTTCGTCCAATCTTTACACTAAATTGCTCTCCTCAAAAGTATCTCACTTTCCGAATACATATTTACGTCATCCGCATAATCGCTCAGATTTGTTTAAGCTACAAAACTCACTGAGACTGGCATTCAAAGGAATGTATTATACCATTGACTTCAATGCAATTTGTACTATATGCAATATTTATCAGTGTCAAACCATGAACCATTTATTATTCGAATGTCCCATACTTTCTGTTGCTAGGCCCAAAGAAAGTCAAAACTACGAGCCTTCGTTGTTAACGAGTAAACAATTTATAGGTAACTGTTTTTTGCTTTTTTTTATTTATTAGAAAATAATCCAAACTTTTTGTTATGTTAATCTTTAGATACAATAAATCAATTGAAATGAATTAACTTGTCAACAACAACAAATAAGAACAAGCGGCGCGAGTGCCCAGAACAGAAATCTAAGACCGTGTCCAGTCGCGGCTAAGGAAGTAATAAAAGTAGGTAATTGGTGGTAAAACTCGCGTCTTATGTCGTCACATGCGAGTCCGAGACCACAGACATTCTGCGCTAAAATTCATTCATCATTTACGGTTTTTTTTTATTTCACTGTTTTATTAGTCTTGTTCTATATTTTCATTCATTCGCGTTAAATATATAATTAAAAACATCACTGAACTTGTTCATTCACTACTACTCCCGAATTTCGAGATATTCCAAGTCTTAATCGTCGTGGGACACCCTGTATAACCTAAATAAAAACTTAATCTATTCTTTGAAATACATGGGTGTTATTTAGCCAATTTCAATAAAATATACTTAATGTAAAAATATGGATTTTGTCTTAAGTTAGAAAAAAAAACATGTGTACATTTCTACGTTCAATCCCTTGGGGTTAAAGGGCAGGGCATAAAACCCTATAAAAATGTCTTTCAGCAAAATTTGATAATTTTTTAATATTTTGTTCAGTCTAATCTTTTTCTTCTGCATACTTACTCCAAGATTATTAGCTATGCTGATGACACGGTTTTGTTCTGCAAAGATGATGACTGGTTTAACTTGAAACTGAAACTAGAACAGGATTTGGGACAAAAGTTAAGAAATGGTTTGATTACAGGCTACTATCAATAAATTTCGAAAAAACATTCTACCTACCTTTCAGTAGCTATGATATAGCACTGCCTGAATATGATATTGCTCTCTCCGATACGACTAATATCAGGACTGTCAGGAAAATTAAGTACCTAGGTATAATTCTCGACAGCCATCTTCGATGGGACCAACATATCCATCACTTGGTAAAAAAACTGAGGTGCATTCTATATAAATTCAAAAGTATAACCAGCATTCTTAACCTCGAACAAAAAATAACCATATACAAAAGTTTGGCTGAATCTCATCTAAACTACGGCATAATTGGCTGGGGCGGAGTCTCAAAAACGCATCTGCGCTCTCTAGAGGTTATGCAAAAACGCTTTCTCAGATGTATTCTGCAGAAAGATTATACCTACCCCAGTGAACTCCTTTACGCAGAATCCGCGATTTTAGACCCAAGGCAGCTGTTCTTTATCAGCATAACCACAGAACAATATAAGCACAGGCATGAACTGATCATCTCAGACCATCAATATAGCACCCGTCATAAAAGAAATATAGTAATACCAGTCATGCAAAAGTCAGTAGGTCAAAAAAATTATCAATACCTAGACCCAAAACTTTTTAGTTCACTACCTATAAACCTCAGATGTGAGGTAAATCCAAAATTTTTAAAAAAAAATCTTAAATTATATGTCAATCTTGTATGCCGTACAGAAATAAATGAAAAACTGGAGAACTAAATTTTAATTTTCACAGCTTTTATACTCCAATTGTATTACTCAAATTATCATATGATCCACCTATCTATACCCTATATGTCTTAAACCATGTACATGTCCCAACAATAATTTATGTATTTATATTGATATTACTACGATATTTTAAATATTATTTTTCCTTACACACAAGCAGATATCTGCTTCGTAAGTATTTCTTAATTTATTCACCATTTATTGTTTGAATGAACTTGTAGATATTTTTAAAAGAAAGTGAATACATTTTATTATTTTATTTATTATTATTATTATTATTATTAAAACCTCTCACAATTTTGACAAGTTGTACGTAGAAGATCGGATGATTAGGAGAACGGCTAGAGGACGCCAAAAGTTGAATAACTCAAAATGCACTGTTATGGTATTTTTCCAGAAAAATCATGATTTATTTGATTATGAAACGATTTAATGAAATATATCATCAAATCAAGAGTCAGTAATATTCATAAGTGTACAAGGAACACTGAAACTCAGTAGATTGAGTAATTACAACTGATTCTAGTGTTTTGATTCCCAACTGTTTTTTTATTATTTCATCTCCTGTACTACTCAATCTATTGAGTTTTAGTGTTTTAGTGAACAGAACAGAACAGAATATTACTGACTCATGATTCAATGATATTTTTTCATTAACTGTATCACAATCAAATACATCATGATCATTTTCGAAAATACCATAACAAGGAATTTTGATTTATTCAACTTTGGCGCCCTCTAGCGGCTCTCCCAATCATACGATCTTCTTATAACTTGTCAGAATTGAGCAGGGTCTTGGACCAAACAATATATATCAAAATATTATCAAACTTTGCTGAAAGCCATTTTTATAGGGTTTTGTGCCCTGTCTTTTACTTTCATTCCCTCAAATGATGAGATGAGAGGGGAGAGGTGGCAGGGGGTGGGGCAGTTGTTATCAGCCAGGAGTGTTTCGCTATATAATACCTATCTCCGACACCGATATAATATAAACTCCTGTTATTTTCTGCGCGCCCTCTGGAGTTTCTTCCAAAGTTTGCTCCAAACAATTGAATAACTGATGTATGTAACTATGTATCTTTGTATGTTGAAAACATTAGCAAAGCTTGTTCCTCCATCAAGCTCCTCTGTTTTCTTAAAAACGCTAAAACACAAGAGTTTCCTGCTAATATATTTTTTTCAAAGTTATTCTTCAATTGAAAGGTAATGGCACTAAGTCAACATTGTTATTGTGGGAAAACTTTGCAATGTACTCAGCGCAAAAACAAAGTTGGGCATCAATTATTGTAGCAAACATACGAATAAAACTTTATTATCCCGGGATTTGTGTTTAAGTGAATAAGAAAACTTCGAGCTACTGCTAATTTAGGCAAATTTTTACGGATAACAGCTTTATTTGTTTGATGTTATTGAAAACCAATTGTCATTTGTCATCAGGTTTTACTGTACGAATTACTAGTTTAGGTGAAATCATGTATGTACCCTTTTGAGATAATTACCAACATTTGCTACCTTAACAGTAACACAACGTATCCACTGTATTTTTTCAAACAATTCCACTTTAAATTTTCTATTCATTTCAAAAATCAACTTCAATGTTAGAATTGGTTTATTTCTTTGAATATCTATCTATCTAAGAAGCAGAAGTTTTCTTAAAAACCATTAATTTAAGGTGGAATACAGAAAAGTTTTATAATTAGCATTTCCAAGTCTACTTTTGAAAATTATATTTCTTAATGCGCAAGCGCATCAAGGATATTCGACGGCCTCTGGCGGTTTTATTCAATTTGGTACCATTTAGTACAATTTTGAAATACGATCTAACACGAAAAAAAAATCTGGAGTGGCAACCCTGGTGCCCATATTGCCAATATTGTTTTCAATTACAAGCAACTTTTCTAAATTACCTTTTTTGATAAGGTTGAAAATAAGGGGGGTTTACTCTTGATCAAAATTCCTCATCCCCTCTCTAAACCGTTTGGAAAATTACAATTTTGATAACAATTGGAAATTTGTGGCAGTGCACCAATTTTCATGAAAATAACATTATCTGACAAATCGATAATAAAGAAAGTTTTCCATATAGTGCAAACATTTTGAAACTCAATGTATATTAAAAATAGAATTTGATTTTGTGTCCTTAGACTCGGAATAATTATTTGTTTTCTTCTAGAAGTGCTAATGGGTCGCCAAAATGGATCTTTTGTGAGCAAATTACAGTACTTATTCATCTCAGAAAAAGAGGACAGGTAGCGGGAACCCGCATGTACGCAACTGTGATAACCTAGGCTGCACTAATGAGGAATTTACATTCTGAAACCGGTCTGCATCAGTTCGTTCCCCATTTGGAACAGTCCTGTTTATCTGAGAGAGCTCCTAACAACCATAGGCAGCTGTTTTGGGCTAGCTGACCTCTTAAGTACGGTGTAACCAAGTGCAACACTTAGTTCCTTGGTTGAAAGCAGTGAGTTCAAAAAGTTTGCACCATGTGGGAAACGTTTTATTATTCATTTGTCAGAAAATTGTGTTCTTCATAAAAATGGATGCATCGCGAAAAACTCGTATTAGTTATCAAAATTCTAAATTTCCAAACGGTGTACAGGGAAGAACAAAATATAGGAATTTTGATCAATAGGAAACTATACCCTTATTTTAGACATCAACAATAAAGAAAATTTAGATAAGTTGTTTGTTATTGAAGACAGTTATTAGATTAAGAATCACAGCCATCTACGCAACGACATATTTTTTTCGCATTTTGTATGGTTCTAGCCTCATAAGTACCAGTATCTCATATACACCCTCATATTCCTATATAAATCATATATAGGTATATATATATATATATAGAAAAAGTTTGGACAATATATATATATATATATATATATATATATATATATTCATATCCATATATATATATAGGATATAGGACAGGATATTATTATTAACACAGTAGACGGGTTCTCAAATAACCCTTTTGGTTAATGATTTGATTCAACAGTGACATGAAGAAGATGATGAATTCTTCAATTAGCTGTTTTTATTTTTTAATCCCGTCCCAAGTAGTCTCATCAGGGAAGAGAATTGGTTTACAAATTTTACAGACTACGAATTTCTCATACACTTCCGGGTGTCAAAAATACATTCGGTATATAAACTCCTGACTGAAATAAATAATCAAAAATTAGGGGGGCCTAATTTATAAAATCCCTATACTGAAGGTGGAGGACCTATTTTCCCAGAGTGCCAGCTGATTTTAACCCTTCCTTGGTTGGGACAAGGCTATACTTTATTATCTGTCTCCGATATATTTAAAGTCTTCCCATTATTATCTACTGTTAATGTGAGATCTTTTAGCTGAATTTGTACTATACCCTTCATTTCACAAATTTTCAATTTCTCTGAACGATACATAAAAAGTTATTATTTTTATTTCCCTTATTTTTGAACTCAACGTATTCAACTAAATAATGACACCTGACATGCGTCACACTCTTTTGAAACATCCTCCCGATGTGATTTTCAAATACTTTCAATATTTGACAGTTCTGACGTCATGGTTCGAAATTATTCCATCGAGAAAATATATTTTCAAATTATTTGAAATACTTTCATGAGAAAATATGGCTCTATTATTATAAAATTATACTGGCAGATAACACTTGACACTTCACTTCATTACGATTATCACGACCCCTGTCGAGAAATATTTACAATATTTACATCTGTCTATTTGCAACACCTGTAAATATCATAGTTATTATTCCCTTCGATATTTTGATAACACTTGGTTTGATTACTCTTGAGGGATATGAAAAACGAGGGGATTACAATAATAAGTCAAACACGATAAAATTAAACGAATCTACAAATGATGATGATTTCATGTTTTCACATAAAGAAATGTAAACAAATAAATACTGCCTAGTAGCCATTTTACTAGCGATAGTAGCGACCCCATCGGTCGATTTACTCTTTTAAAGTGAGATGACATTATAGTTGAATTAATGGGAGAGAAAGAGACAAAACTGTCGATAATCACAGAATCCCACCCCTGATCCTGACGTTCACGTTCACAATCACAAAAGCTATATCGGTTTTAAGAAGTTTATTAGAGAATTTAGTCCAAAATTCTATCAATTCATCTATCAACTATCAACAAAATCCTACTAGGAATTCGGAAATGGATACTGGTGAATTTGTAATTGGGCAAGATGAACGGAAAATCGACCGTAACTATGCATTGAAAACTGAACCACCCGAAATTAATACTTTCTATAAATATGAGAGCTATTGTAACACTTCCAGCAGTAAAACAGAGTTTGTAGATCACAAACATGCTATCGACATCTACCAAGAATACAACGAAGAAAAGTTTGTTGTGAAGCATTCGAATCCAGGAAACTTGGATCATTCCAGATTTTCCCAAAATGTATCAACAACTGAATGTAACACAAAACAAATCAAAAATGAGGACGACCTTGACATTTTTTACGAAGATATCAAAAAAGAAACTGAGGAAGGTAAATTTGAATTCTGCGAAATGTGTTATCAAAAATTTGGTAGGAAAACGGATATCTTTAAATCCACAAGTTATAGATTCGAATGTAGGTGGCAAAAGCATAGTGAACCCCTATTCTTGTTCTGTTAATTCTTGTGTACTTCGTTTCAGAAAACCGATCAACTTATTCAATTCTTTCACAACTTTCTGAATGTATCGATTGAACTTAAAGTCATTTTGAAATATCCATCCTTGGTCACATATTTCATTGACTCTTTCTAAATAGTGTTTTGAATAGTATAAATGGAATTATGTTGATTTTTGTTCCGTCACGACATAATAACTTTACATTTAGTTAGATTAAATAACATTTTATTTTCCAAAGACCAATTTGATATGTTATCCAAATCATTTGAAGTTCCAAATAATCATTGAGATCTTGTATTTTTCTATATATCTTGAAATTATCAGCATACAGTAAACACTCAAATGACACCCTTTCTGGAAGATCACTGATGAATATTGAAAAGAGTAATGGACCTAGATTCGAACCTTGTGGTACGCTTGATTCAGCTAAAAAGGAGTGAGACTTCTCACCTTTATAAATAACATGTTGACCCCATTCCTTTAAATATTAAACAAAAAATATTATTAGGTGATTACCCCAATTTATAGGATTTCAGTTTGGCCAGTAATATATCATGAGATACCTTATCGAAGGCTTTATGGAAATCTGTGTAGGTGCAATCAACTAGAGTTTTAGTATTTATACATTCAGATATACTCGTACTTGAAGTTAGTGAGTTAGTATCTATCGATTTTTTCCTTGTGAGTCCATGCTGTTCAGCTGAAATATAATTTCAATAGTTTTTTATTTCATTTCTTTTACCCTTTTTGAAAATTGTTATTTGTGTCTGTATGAACTGATTTGGAAATACTCCACAGTGGGTAAGCTAGACAATCTTTGCATGCTTTAAAAATATAGCAAGGAATATTGTCAGGTTCAGGTGCTCAAGTTCATAGTGAAAGATCTGGTCAAAATGTATATTTTGGGAAAAATCGACATGCCGATTAGAAGCTATCCTATTTATTTCATCTGGATCGTAGGTAGAATTGTTTTCATATACCGAGCAAAAGTAATCAGCAAATTCACCAGAAATGAATTTTGTATCGGGTACCCGGCGATCATTAATTAAAAAGTTATTTTCATCATTCATCTTTTTCTTTCTACTCCAAAAAAAAATCCAAAAAAGTGTACTATCATGTTTTCGATATAGTTTCAACGGGCATTTTCTATTTTCAATTTGAATGATTCTTTTGAAATTTTCAAGATAATAAGAAGAAATGTTTTTCTTTAAAATATCCTTTGATTTTCATATCCTTTAATTTCAGTTGTGAACCAAGGTGGATAGTTTTTGAAATGTCTTGGGTATTCTGGGAAGTGTGGGATTGATATGTCAAGACCATTGTAAAAAACTTTGTAAAAGTATGTTACACAATCATTGACCTCTTGATAAAGGTTTAGTGCTGATCAGTCAAAATCTCTAAGTAGCTCATAAAGTTGGTGGAAATTAGCCTTTTTGTAGATCTACTTGCTCCTAAGATTATTAATAGTTGGCATATCCTGAGTTTTTGTCATTATAAGTTCTAACAAAGTTACTAAACACCAAGTCCAATGTTCTATTGTTTTCATTCAAAACATTATTGTACATTTTCAAATTGTGTGTATCAATGAGTGATGACATTGCACTAATAACTTCATTGCGATTGTCAAATTGAAATTGAATACCATTTATTTCTGATATGTTATAATCCCCAACAAATAGAAAAAAAGTGTTTTGATCAATTGTTAAACCGTCGCATAAATCAGCATACTCTTTATACACCTGTGATTTAGACCCTGGTGGAATGTATGTTGAGTTTATAATGATTTTACTTCCTAAAATATTTGTCCTGACAAAGATAGTTTCCAAGGTGGTTTGTGTTATAATCAAAGAAGAATTAAACTTATTTGTCTTCATAAAATCTGCATCCAAGGTAACATTTAACATCGCCATTTACCCCTCAACAAAAGCTGCAGCTCGGCCGCACACATTAAAATTCTACCTTTAAGAACAGGCGTGGCTGAGCTTCGTGAAAGATCCTGCATAGTTGGGTAGGATGAAAAACAGATATGGTCTCCAGTCCATCACCACCCTCGAGCCCCAGTGTGACTGACATACTGCTGCAGCTCATTTCCTGCAAATTCAAGGTAGACTTGCAAATGGCATTGGGGATGTATGAAGGCTGGCTTATATTGCTCCTGGCTGTGCCAAAACTGAATGAAATTTCATCAGTATGAAAATATATTTTGCTGCTGACCAGGATTTGGATGAAGTGGATGACACACCTCCAATCCAGCACATTTTAAAAGGACATGGATTTCGTTGGAGCGCACATTTGTAATTTCCACATCTCTAGTACCTACTAATTTGATTAAAGTTACATGCAGCTTCCCTAACACCATCATGTTTCCATTAAGTTTTCAAATGACTTGCATACCCCAGGGTCTTCTCACTGCATCAGTGAGCCACAGACCACTTAGTGGTTGCAGATGAAAGAGGTAGGTATACAATATTGAATTCAATGCATTCGTACTGAAAATTATTCTTTAGTATCATTGTTACTAATTTTTTTCTCATATTCTAGAAGAGCAACCAAGACATCCAAAATCTAAGCGTTAGGACTGTAGGACCTATATTAATGATAATGAATTATTGTGTCTGAATACCCACATATACTTTGCACAAATATAGTTGATATTATTAATAAGTATCTAGTGATTATAATTACCAAACCAATAGTTTTAAATGAGTAAATGTTAATAATATGGGTCTCGATTGAATTTTGGTTGAAGGGCTCTGGCTATGACATACAATTTGAATGCGCTCTAGCGGCTACATGGTTTGACCAAAATTAGTGATTAAGGTGTGTAATTTGTAGCATTCATTATCGAAATCTTCATGTAACTAAAATCATAGTTTTTGAGATACCAGCGAAAAACTAACGAGAAAACTGGGTTTACTTTGTGAAGAAAATTTAATATTCGTCATTTTTGTATAGCATGGTCCACCTCGAAAATTGTGTTGTTTTATCACTTTTTGACAAAAAACTGAAACAAGTTCGAAAATTTCAAGGATTTTTGCGATTTTTGTTGTGAAGTATCAAAGTTAAAATTCGCATTCAGCACCCCGAAAAACATATAGAACAAGTGAGAAAGCAACTACTATATATTTTTTTTAAACAGACACCCCCGAAGACAATTTGACTGGATTATACATATAACAATATATGTATATTAGGATGTCCTATTTGAAAAAAATTAAAATTATTGATTTTTTATTATTATGAGGAAAACAAACTTTCTAGGAAAATAGTTGTTACCAAACAAAGTATGGTCAATTTATAGAAATATTATCAACCAATTTTTTTTGTTTTAGTTTCTGGACTGCATTCACTTGAGGCACAAGATGAAACGATACATGGAGATGAAGTTACCAAGAAAAAAGACTCATTTGCTGTTCGGACGCTTTCAATGTGTTTTATGGAAAATAATTATGAAATGGAACAAAAATTCTGTTCAAAAGCTGTTGAGAATAACCCAACAAAGAAAGAGTGCAAGTTCTGCTCAAATTTTTTTTCTCGTGATTATATAAAAATTCATGAGAGCAGTCACACCGGTGAAAAACCCCATCATTGTAAAATTTGTTCAGAGTTTTTTTCTAGTTCTATCTTATTGAGGGCTCATGGAAAGATTCATACAGGAGAAAAAACATTACACACCGGAGAAAAACCATTTCATTGCAAAAGCTGTTTTAAATCTTTCAGTCATATACAAACTTTGCAAAATCATGAGAGGATCCACACTGGTGAAAAACTACTTCATTGCACAATTTGTTCCAAGGTTTTTTGTAGTTTGAGTTCGTTGAAGGGTCACGAGAGTATTCATACAGGAGAAAGACCATTTCCTTGCAAAATCTGTTCCGTCTCTTTCAGGAAAAAGAGTAATTTGAAAGTTCATGAGAGAAAACATACTGGTGAAAAACCATTTCAATGCAGAATATGTTCAAAATTTTTCTTTGAAAAGTGTGTGTTGGAAATTCATGAGAGGGTTCACACTGGTGAAAAACCATTTCATTGCAAAACTTGTTCAAAATCATTTAGTCAGAAGTGTGGCTTGGAAAATCACGAAAGGAGTCACACTGGTGAAAAACCTTTTCATTGCAATAATTGTTCAAAATCCTTCAGTCAAAAGAGTAGTTTGAACTATCATGAAAGGAATCACACTGGTGAGAAACCATTTCGTTGTCAAATTTGTTCTAAGGCTTTTACTAATTCTAGTAATTTGAGGGTGCATAAGAGGATTCATACAGGTGAAAGACCATATCATTGCAAAATTTGTAAAAAAAAATTCGCTTATTCGAGTGTGTTGAGGGTCCATGGTAGGATTCATACAGATGAAAAACTAAAACATGTTACAAGCCTTTCAGCTTAAGGAGTTTCCCTAAAGTTCATGAGATGTCACACTAAGGAATTTCTTGACAAAAAGAAAACGAAATTTGATAATATTTTGATATTTTGTTCGATACAAGACCCTACACTATTTTGACAAGTTATAAGAAGATCATATGTTCTGTTTAGGCTTTTGCATAGATATTTGTCTTTGTTTTTCGTTGAAATAAATACTTTTGAAGTTTATACGAGGGGTTGTGAATACCCGTTTTGTTGCAAAGTTCTTCAAAATCTTACGAACATAGGACTGGTTTGAAACATTATGAGTGAGGTCACACTGATGGTGAAGAAATCTTACGCTTGAAAGACTTCTTTGAAATTTCATAAGACAGTTCACACTGGTTCACTGGTAGATAGAAGAAAAGCGTAATATAAACGTTAATTAATATACTCAATAAAAAATAAAATGTGTCCATTTTAAAAAAATAGCAGAAAAACTGCATCACAGAACATTATTGGATAGGTACAAATTTATATTTACATTCCAACAAAGCTGTATAGTTATTAATATATTTTAAATGTAAATTATATATAATTTGATTTGATTGGTTGTTATAAATATTATGAAATCCCTTGATGAAAAATCTTAAAGAAGTAGAATTTTTTGTGTGTGGCAGTTTGTTAATCTATTGAGACCCTTAGGAAATAAAAAGTTATACTGCAACGTGAATTTGTCCTGGTACTGTGAAAATTAGTGTTTGAACTGGTATTATGATGATATTTACACCATAATATGTAATTAAAAGGTTATCAAAATATGTTTGTTGCAATTTATTTATTATTTAAAATATAAATATCCTAGTTAGATAGAAAAGTCCTCGAAGAACCGTAAGTCACATTAATCTGCAAAGCATATCTTGTATAGGTGTAATTTTGTTGCACCGTTGTATTATTCGCATTCCACGATTCCGCATTTTTCTTGTAATTGGTTTAATTTGTTATGATTAATAAGATATAAGAGTACATTTTGGTGTTTCAGTGCCTTATGCGCATGCGCAGGAAATATTTGCGCCTCTAGTGGCGCAATTGTAAGCTAACTTCAAGCGGTACTGTTTCCGAATGATAGAGGTCGCTCCAAATCTATATGTTTTAATAAGGTTTATTCGTTTGCATCGAGGTGTGGCACTCTCTGGTGTAATTTACACTTCTCTCTATCTCTCGCCATTGAACGAAAAAGAGAGATACAAGTGTGAATTACACCAGAAAGTGCTACACCTCGATGCAAACGAATAAAGCAATATATTATTTATTTTCATCATAATTCAAATAAAACAATGTGTTGAAGTTGAATCTTTAATAGAAAAATAAAATTCTCAAAAAACTTCGAACAAAGCAGCTTCCATTCAATAAAAGATAAATAATATCAGAGCATCAGTCACAACGTATTCTAGTAGTAGTGGTAGTGAATGTTTTTTTAATCAGGAACCTTGAAAAAATTAGCCCCATTTAAAATGTTTTTCAAAACAAAAAAAAATCCGAATATGGAAGCTATTGAATATTCACCTGTCCATAATCTCTAATCTCTAGGACCTAGGACCTAGGTGCTCTTTTTGTCTTTTTCGCACGGGAAACGGGAAACCATTCGCGGGAAACTCAAACCAAAAATAGATGTCAAAAGTGTCAAATCAGTCAAATGTCAATATTCAATGTCACAGAACTCACAGATCATGTGCCTCAAGACCGTGATTTATATCGCATGCATAGAACTTTCAACTTCTGTAGTTGCATATCTTTCATTGGTGTTCCATGTTACGAATAATTGAACCCTAATTTTTAAATTCACCCGTTGGGCGTTGATGACATTTTGTTGAAATAGTAATAGATTTCGCATTTTTTAAGACTGTACGTAATAGCGTAATAGATAGGATCCGAAAGTAATAGAACTATTACTATAGTAATAGTATATGCAACACTGATGTAGACACTTTCAAATGCTTAAACAATTTGACTGTAGCAGGCTGTGCATCTTTATCTATCAGAACAGAGATACGTTTTCTTCTAATGGAGAAAATTTTGGTAGGTAATTATTGTTTTCTCCTGATGACACATTTAAAGTGCAGTTCTGATACTTTCATTGCATAAAAAGTATATAACAACAGAAAATCATCTGCGCGAAACAAGATCTAGAAATATGCTTGTGCCAAGCCAACATCGTACAAAAAAGTTTCAGAGAAGCCACCTGTTTCTTGGCTGTGAAGTCTATAATAAATTACTCTGATTAACAAGTGCGAGGCGCAGGATCCACTAATGCTAGGATCCGCCTTGCGGTCGTACTTGTCCTGCTGGTGGCTTAACTATCGCGGTGTACGCGACGATCCTAGCCGGGTAAACTTATATCCTTTCCGTATACGCGTATATCCTTTCCGTATACGCGTGTATCTTTTCCGTGTACACGTATATCCTTTCAGTGGACACGTATATTCCCTAGAAGTTGAGGGACCTAGAAGTTGTTGAAAATGGTGTAGACTATAACTGGTCACCAATAATCTGAATACTACGATAAGGTATAGAATGGTCGTCTGTCTTGATCATTTTATCATTTCAAACTATACTTAGACACCAATCATGTGAATAGTACGATCAATGCGTGTCTGGAATACAGATATTTAATTTTTTTTTCATAAATTTCTTAAAAAAATAATATTTCACTCATGATTGTGTCTTTATCATTGAATCCTTTTAAAACTATAATTGGACACCAATAATGTCAATACTACGATCAATGCGTGTCTGGAAAACAGATATCTCAATTTTTTCCCAAAATAAAAAAAAAAACATATTTCAGTCATGAATGAAACTTTAAAAAAGTCCAATGGTGAAACATTTGGAATGAACATACCTTCCAAGGAAAAATACAGCACTGGGTTGTGCATCAAAAAAAAGGGAGAGGTGTTGAGGGGAAGGAATATGGAGGTGAGTGAAATAATTCTTTTTTTATTTGTTTTGTAAAAAACATTCATAAGAAAACCGGGCGCGAAGACCTCTGAAAAATGTGGGGAGAGGGGGGAAAATGGGGGGTACTGAAATAAAATCTTTGGGGGAAATACTGGACATAATTCTGTTTGTTTTAATTGTTTAAAAAAAAATGTTCATAAGAAAACCGCGAAGCGCCGGGAAAAATGTAAAAAAAAAACTCTGGGAGAGGGGGTTACTGTCATAATTCTATTTGAATTGTAAAAAATATTAACAGCAAAACCGGGCGCCAGAACAAATTGGTCTACTGGGGGATAATGATGGGTACTATCATTATAAATTGTGAAAAGGGACGGAAGGGAGTAATGTGGGATACGGGTTTTCACTGTTTGTTGAATAATGATTATGAAAACACTGACTTTCAACTGACCTGTTCGAGTTAAAGTTTTCGACAGATTTTTTGATTTTATTTTATCCACAGCTGGCATCTATAAAGTCCTAATGCTTGTATTTATAATCTTCATAAGGCGTCTCTTTTGAGTCATATTGATTTGACATGTTATCGAGAATTAATTAAGGTCAAGTCACTCTTTTTCTATATCATAACCTCGGCAATTATCATAAACGTCAAAGAAGAAGCCGTCAAATTATGTTTATAACATATCAGCTGTGGATAGAATTTTGTATTGCATTTCATGTCTTATCAGAATATAAATCAGTTAAAAAATAAGTAACTATTCATTTATTTATTCAACGGGACTAGCCCAGTACAGGATGTAATAAATACAAGCTGTGACATCAGAAAGAGATGACAAACAAAACAATGGTTATTGGACAATAGATTACTCAGCAAGTTATACATTTCACAAGTAGTTTTATTTATTATTAAAATATAATTTACATAACAACAAAAAACTCCATATAGTGTCCGGCATAAAGTTCACAGCATATAGAAAACTTTAAGTTGGAAGATTAGGTACAGGTTTTGTAATTAATAAATCGTTTTATTATGGACTTTTGAATAATTTTTTTACGAGCAGATTTTGCAGTGTAATGGTTTTTCTCCTGTACCAATCCTTCCGTTTGCCTTCAACTTGCTTAAAGTAGTGAAAGCTTTGTAGAACATTTCACAATGAAATGGTTTTTCACCAGTATGACTTTTCTCATGAAGTTTTGCAATGAAAAGGATTTTCTCCTGTATAAATCTTCCTTCCGTGATTTTCAACTTGACCAAAGTGATGAAAGCTTTGCAGCTAATTTTACAATGAAAAAGTTGTTCACCAGTGTGACTCCTCTCACGATCTTTCGATGAAATCGATTGAACAAATGATCATGAACAGGTTTTGCAATGAATAGGATTTTCTCCTGTATAAATCATCCTTCCGTGGATGTTTGACTTAGCCAAAGTAGTGAAAGCTTTGTAGCAAATTTCACGATGAAATGGTTTCTCACCAGTGTGACTCCTCGCATGAACTTTCAAAGAACGCGATAGACTGAATGATATTAAACAGGTTTTGCAACGAATGAGTTTTCTCTCTAGTGAAAGCTTTGTAGCAAATTTGACAATGTGATTCCTCGCATGAACTTTCAAAGAACGCGATTTATTGAATGATCCTAAACAGGTTTTGCAACGAAATGGGTTTTCTCTATGAATCCGTCCGTGGACCTTCAGCTAGCTCACAGTAGTGAGAGCTTTGCAGCAAATTTTACAATGAAATGCGTTTTCACCAGTGTGACCCCCCTCATGAGCTTCCAATGAACTCGTTTTACTGAATGATCTTGGATATGTTTTGGAATGAACAGGGTTTTTTTCTGTTTCAATCATCCGTGAATTTTCAATTTGGCCAAAGTAGTGAAAACTTTGGAGCAAATTTTAAAATGAAATGGTTTCTCACCAGTGTGACTCGATTTCTACTTCTTTCAATTTTTCACGTTTCAATTGTTTGAATTCAGGTGATTATTCATGTGAAGACTATTGCGGATTCAAGCGATTGAAACGTTCTGAAAAACTGAAAGAAGTAAAATGTTTCAACCAATACGACGATGGACGTCCGAAATGTAAGTAATCAAGATCATGAACAGGTCCTGAAGTGAAAAGGTTTTTCTTTTGTATGGGCCATCCTGTGAATTTTCAACTTGAAAAAAGTAGTGGAAGCTTTCGAGCAAATTTTACAATGAAATGGTTATCCACCAGTGTGTCTCCTTTCATGAACTTTCAATGAACTCGCTTGACTGAATGATCTTAAACAGGTTTTGCAATGAAATGGTTTTTCTCCTGTATGAATCCTTCCGTGGACTTTCAACTTGCTCAAAGTAGTGAAAGCCTTGGAGCAAATTACACAATGAAATGTTTTTTCAGCAGTGTGATTCCTCTCATGAACATTCAAATCACCAACCCGCATAAAAGATTTTGAACAGACTCTGCAACTAAATGGTTTTTCACCAGTGTGACTCCTCTCATGAACCTTCAAATCACCAGCTCGCATAAAATATTTTGAACAGACTTTGCAATTAAATAGTTTTTCTCCTGTATGTATCTTTCCATGGATTTTCAAGATTTTCGAAGTAGTAAAAGCCTTTGAACAAATTATGCAATGAAATGGTTTTTTACCAGCATGACCCCTCTCATGAATCATTAAATAACCTTTTTGACTGAAAGATTTCAAACAGATTCTGCAATGAAATGGTTTTTCACCTGTGTGAACCCTTTCATGAATTAGCAAATGACCCTTTTGACTGAAAGATGTAGAACATACTTTGCAATGAAATGGTTTTTCGCCAGTGTGACTCCTTTCATGAACTTTCAATGAACCCAAGTGACGGAATGATTTTGAACAGATTTTGCAATTATATGGTTTTTCTCCAGTATGAACCCTTCCGTGGATTTTCAACGCGGCAGAAGTAATAAAAGCCTCGTAACAAATTTTACAATCAAATGGTTTTTCGCCAGTGTGTCTCCTTTCATGAACCTTCATATCACCAACTCGAATAAAAGATTTTGAACAGACTTTGCAATTAAATGGTTTTTCACCTGGCGCCTCAAATGAACCGTCAAATTACTCGTTTGACTGAAAGATTTAAAACAGATTTTGCAATTAAACTGTTTTTCTCCTGTATGAATTCTTCCATGGATTTTCAAGTGATTCGAAGTAGTGAAAGCCTTCGAACAAATTATGCAATTAAATGTATTTTCGTCACTGTGGCTCCTCTCGTGATCTTTCAATGAACTCGAGTGAAATTGCACTGGAAGGCTCAGAGGTACAGTAGATGAGTCTTGTTCCTCAGTAACGTCATCTTCAGATATACTCTTATCTTGTAATTCAAGAGGCTTCAATCTGGAAACTAAAAAAAGAAAAAATTTATAGTAAATAATTGGTAGAGTGAATTTTATAAAAAACTACTTTAGATTGGTCGTTTTCTTTGGTGGTGTGTGAAAGTAGCAACGATTTCTAACTAATAATAATGGTGGGTTTTAAACTCAACCAAAATTATAATTAAATCAACAAGTAAAAATTAAGAAAGATGTACACAAGAAAACGCCATTAAAGGTTTATACTTTCATTTGTCAAATAAAATAATTGTCTTGATTGAAAACGGGCGTGGGTATGCGCAAAATCGGTGTAATGAAATGTCATTGGTCATTGTTAGTAGTCCAGCATATGTAGTGTTGTCAAGCTGAATTTCTGGCTTGAGTTGACAAAGGCAGTAAAACAACACTAAATTGTTCAGTGATAAAGAGTTCTAACCCTCCATATAACTGATCCAACAGGATTCTTTTACAAGTGCTCATTATCGAATAAATTAATATTTGGAACCTTTGATGAGAATGCAATTCAAAAAATACCCAAAACACCAAAACTACATCAGTTTTCAATCCACGAGGGTTTCACCAACAAAGTTGGCAACTCATGCCTCGGTGTTTTTGGTATTTCAATTTCTTGAATTGGAAGTGGCTCATTAGCAGTATTCAGGGAGACTTAAGTAACTGACTAGGTATTGCATATAATTTTGCATTGTATCTGCTCAAATTGTTTTGCTTGACAGAAGTGTCTTTTAAAAAACTACCAACTGAATACAGGCATTCTTCTTACTGAATTAATTATTGTAGATCATACCCAAATTTGTAAGGTCCATAAAACAAGGTGAACAAAATTTGTGTGAATGAATAAAATTTAAATGAGCATACTGCATAAAATAAACAGCTTTGAAACATTTTATTCAAATATCATATTCATATAAGCATTTTGTAATCTAATAAATTAGGTCTGACTCTAATTACACAAATAATTGTTGAACTTCTCAACATTTCAATGTCCCGGCTCCTGCTATTACAAGATTCTTCATTCTGCATTTGCTGGTTCAACTTCCCGTTTAGAGCCTTAAGACGCAATTGACGGGTCTTTCGTGAATCTTCTTATGTGCCACTGAGTATGAATTGACAGTGAAAGCTTTTGAGCAAATAAAGCAATCACAACCTTCAGACAAACGAAGCACTGTCCACCAATCTCAATTAAACCAACCTGTTTATGGACCCGGCAACAAGGATACTTTCCGAAAGATCATTTCCAATCAGTAGACAAGAGACAAGTAGATGTCAGTTGTAATGCAATATTCGTAAGGGAAAGTAGTTGTTGAGTGACAGATATTTGCCTGTCTTCATTTTGTGGAAATTCACTTGAAAACGACTGCAGATGTTAGCAGTTGAAACTTCGTGATTTGGTAAACGTAGAGAATTAGTTTTCTTTTTTGTGATTATTTTTTAGTTATTATTGAGCTATGTTCTATACTCTGTTACTGTTTTATAGCCACCCTCTTGTGAAAACTTTACCGAGACTGATAAATAAATTGTTTAGTATATGTACACCACCAAAGCAAAGCAAAAGCAAGACGACAAATTGCATCATTGATAACAATTGATAACATGTCATTCAGAAGCTAGTTTTTTACACATAGCCGTCACATGTTCTATAAAAAGTAGTTTATAATCGATAATAAACCTATTATGTTGAAGTGTAGTATCGTTTCATTATATTCTTGCCAGAAAATAGTGGTGTCAATAATAGTTGAACAATGATTTCTAAGCCAGTATTGATTAGGATTGAAAAGGTTAAATCTTTAACAATACTAGAGGTCAAATCTTCACCAATACGAATCTGAGAGCAACAGTGTCTACTGAGGAAGAAGCTGAAGAAAACATGAGAATGTATGGCTGAGACTATCTGCTTCTAAATTTTACTCGATCATTAAATAAAACATCGTGTATTAAACTTCCATGAATTTTATTGCATATCTGATTTTTTAGAAATATTTTACAATGAATTTTTTCTTCCATTTGACTTCTCACATGGACTCATGAACAACTACTGCGTTGGAATAATCTTGCACAAAGATGATTTTTCTTCTTTATGGTTCTCTTCATGGACTTTCAAATGACTCCTCCAATAGAATGCCTCTGAGCACAGTTTGCATTGAAATGATTTTTCTTCTGTATGCATCTTCAAATGGGTATTGAAGTAGTTTTCATCAACGAAAGATGTTGAGCAGATTTTGCAATGAAATGGTTTATTTCTTGTATGAGTCTTTTCATGGATTTTTAAATAGCTTAAGAAAATGAAAGATTGTGGGCAGACTTTGCAATTAAATCGTTTTTCTGCTGTATGAAACTTCAAATGATTATTCAAGGCCTTTCCACTAATGAAAGATTTTGAGCAGATTTTACAATGAAAAAGTTTTTCTCCAGTATGAATCATTGAATGAACATTCAGTGTGCCTTTCGTAACAAATGATTTTGAGCAGGTTTTGCAATAATATGGTTTTTCTCCAGTATGCATCCTTTCATGTTGTTTCAAGGCGCTTTGATACAAGAAAGATTTCGAGCAGCCTTTGCAATGATACGGTTGTTCTTCTCCAGTATGGATCTTTTCATGAAATTTCAATTTGCTTTGGTACATGAAAGATTTTGAGCAGACTTTGCAATGATATGGTTTTTCTCCAGTATGCAACTTTTCATGAACTCTCAAATTCCTCGAGGCATGGAAAGATTTTGAGCAAATTTTGCAATGAAATGGTTTGTCTCCAGTGTGAATATTTAAATGATTCTTCAATATGCCACTGCTAATAAAAGATTTTGAACAGATTTTGCAACAAAATTGTTTAGTATGAAGCTTTAAATGAGAATTCAAGAGGCTGTTAGTTAAGAAAGATTTTGAACAGATTTGACAATGAAATGGTCTTTCTCCAGTATGAATCCTTTCATGAACTTTTAATGAGGTTCTATTTCCGAAATATTTTGAGCAGACTTCACAATGAAATGGTGTTTTTTTTGTATGAATCCTCTCATGAACCTTTAACTGTTGGGCACTACACAAGGATTTTGAGCATATTTTGCACAGGAATTTTGTCTTCTGCTTATCAGTCAGTTGGTATTCGGACAGAAGAAAGTCATCGGACATGTTGCTAGCTGTCTGCTTGTTATTTTTCGAAGGAGTAACTAAACCAATTTGATGAGCAGAATCTGAAAAATTAACCAATATTTATAAACCATAGAGTAAAGATTTTCAATAACTAATCTTTCACACTAATTGGTACCTGCAGTGTGGGCCATAACGTTTGCAGCATATGGGAAACATTTTGAGTTATAAAAAATACATTATAAGGATAGCATATTGGAAAACCTAATAATCGATTTTCACATACGTCGCCTAACTACCAATACAGCGACAATTTAGAAAAAGTGATTATGAATTGGCAAAATTGGGGTTATTTGTAAAGATCTAAAAAAAAGTTATTTGAGAAAGTTGTTAATAATTCAATTTTAGGACCACATGCGGAATTTGAAATATCTATTTGAAAAAATCGAAAATCGCCTAGATGGGGGGTTTTTCTGCATCAATCTATTCTAGCGAAGGTGCTCTACAAGACCTATTTGTCGAAATATTTTGTGGGGCAGGGTGTTTACCTCCACCACTAATGAAAAATATCACCAACTTTTGATTTTCTCCTTACAATACATTCTGAGAAGAATTCTGGACTTCCATTGTCTGGAAACAAACAAAATAAATTCTTTTCATGTGTTTTGAGTTTACTCACACTAATATATTGTCAACCACTTTCAAAAACAATACCCTCTATTAAAAATGAAAAAATACCATAATATTTTTTTATACGTCTTATAGTTTCTGAGATGTTTGATGAGTAAGTAAATGTTACTACAGTAACTACACTTAATAAACGTAGATCTAACTATATTTGATAAAGGATATATTATTTATAATTTATGTGGGTCATAGGATGCAAATATTTTTGAATTTTTATTGTGTTTGTTTGCTAGAGTGAGTGTTTTAAAGATTAAGTTTACATTTAGGTACATAGGTTTAATATTGGAAGTTTAACCCATTATTATATATTTTTTGTGTTTGATTGAAAAAGACATGGAAAAGTATAAATTAGTTGGAGGTGGAATTAAATTTAAAAAAGGAGTTGTTCCTTATAGATTTGAGAGCCAAAAAACAATTAACGTTAAGCCTGAAAGGTGTGCAGTACATAAACGGAACCAAACCAAGTTTTTTGAGCAACTTATGTACGAAGATAATACTTCAACATCAGTCATACCTGTTACCCAAAAAAGTATTTGTTGCTTGTTTTCAAGAGGATGATGTAATATTAAATCTATTAGGTGATAACAATAATACAAGCATAAAAAAGTCTATGAATCACAAAGCTGTGCAGGTAAAACTGAAAAATAAGTTGGCCATAAAGCAACAATCACTGAAAAAAAAAAATTGACAAGGAAAAGAACAATCCACTCAAAAAGTCAACTATGCAGTACAGGAATTTAATGTCAAGTTCATAGTATCAGTATGACGTACATTTATAAAACACTAGTAATGAGAAATATGTACTTATAGGGATTAAAAGATTTATGAAAAAATGTTAAATGTTATTAAGTAGTGGGCAACCATTAATCCGTCTATTTCAGGCAAGTTATCAGATTGTCCTTTTTCGAAAACGTCATCCATACTGATATTATAACACTTATAACACCATTGTAACACTGATTCACATAGCACCATAAGTTAAAAACGTTATAGCAAAGCAATGAATGATTGTACGGTGAAAACGTTGAGTTGTAATTTGACGTCACGCGAGCATGGCGCGTTCGCACGATATATTTGAGAACGGAAACTAAAATTGTCATAATTTCAACAACTACTCTCTTGAGTCAAATGAAACAAATACAGGTGTATTCCTAAACATTTAGAATACACGGCCATAAAGTTTCAAGTCATTTAACAGACCCAGTGACATTCTTCGTTATGATGATTTTCAAAATAAATTCATAGTCCGTCAAAGTTTTCATGGATGGGGATTTTTTTGCATAAATCTATGCTTCCGAAGGTGCTTCACGCTGATAGGATACATATATCTTTATATGCTTTATATCTGATACGAATGAGTATTAGTTACATTGATTTCTGTTCAGCAGTTAACGATACAGCTGGTAAGATCGGTATGCCCACGGTTATGCACTCTTCTTATTCCACTAAATTGTATTCAAATAAACCGTGGTTTGACACTGAGTGTAGACAATTGAAGAGCGAACTTAATCGTACATCAAAACAGTGCAAATGCAATAATTTTTCGAATGAATCCAGGACATATGTTAATAACAAAAAAGCAATACAAAACTTTAACTAAACTGAAAAAATTGGAATATGACTATCATATGGGAAAAATAGAGCAACGTGAGGATTATCAGAGATTTTTGGCAAACTCTAAAGCAGTTTTGAGGCAGTCAATACAGGCCGCATATACCTGTATCTGTATGGGAAGAATTTTACGAAAATAGACTTCCACCAAGGTCTATCAATAACTTTTTTCGATGCTCGCAATGAAATATTAGATAAGGAAATTACATTACAAGAACTAGAAATAAGCTTGCTGAGTTGTAAAAATAATAAAGCTCCGGGTGAGGATGGTATACCATACAAGTTTCTGAAATATTTACAAGATACTTGCCTCATTTATCTCTGTACTTTGTTTAATAACATTTTTGAGACAGGATTGGTTCCCTCGTCCTGGAGTGAAAAATTATCTTATTCATGCTTCACAAAAAAGGTTCTGTTGATCAGCCAGAAAATTACAGAGGTATTGCGCTTGTCGACTGTTTGCCAAGCTTTAGACAGATTGACAGAATGGTCTGACTGTTTCAAAATTATTCCTGAATGTCAAAATGGGTTTCAGGAAGGTCAGAGATGCACTGATAATATTTTTGTACTCAGCAGTATCAAAGGCTTTTGACTCAATTGTTCACGAGAATCTGTGGCAGAAACTTTCTGCAGGAGGAGGTGAGCTCAAATTTCATTTATGTTATTCGGAACCTGTATAATGTAGTCACCATTACAGTTAAATCAAATTATCAGTTTTTGAAAAAAATGTACGTCTCCACAGGAGTTTTACAAGGTGAAAGCCTCAGCCCTATATTATTTTCACTACTCATCTCTGATTTAGAATAATTATTTCATGCTAATGGGGCTGGGGGTATAAGTATCGACAACACCTCTGACATTGTTATCCTTTTGTATGCTGACGATCTAGTGATACTAGCCGACATGGAAATTGATGAAATGGCCTAATATTGAGTTTTTACATCTATAGCAAATTCTGAATGTAATTAGCCGAATATTTAATTTTTTTGATGTTAAGTTGACTTTTCACATGCTTATAATCTAAGCTTACCTTTATCTGAAGATATGCCAAATTTTGAAAGGTACATTTAAATTTAATATAATTAGATCTTACCTGAAGTCAGGCACAGAGAGGGCAGTTTCACATCCAGAGTCATATCTTCCCTTTGCAGGTTGATTGAATCATTTTGGTTTTGACAGCTACATTTGAACTTGTTATTTTTGGAATCGATGAAACCTGTCTCACCACTGGAGATGTGGCACACCTCACAGAACCTGTCGAGTTTACAAAGTTTTTCCTCGACAATTTCAATTTCAGATTTGATATCTTCACAAACAATATCAAAGTCATTTTGCCATTTTACTTGTTCTGTCTTACATTCAGTAGTTGATATATCCTCGCAAACTTCGGAAGGATCTACATATTCTGGCTTGTCAATAAAATCTGTTCCACTACCATCATCATACCTTCCACATTCACTGGATGTATTGATGTTGGATGGCTCATGTATCACTGTATCTGTTTGAAAGGCTTCATCAAAATCGTTATAGTCCACTTCTTTTTTGACTTGTTCTGTTCTAAATTCACCAGTATCCATTTTCAGATTTTTATTTCTTAAAACTTGTTTCAACAAACACTTTCTCTCTGTTCGTCCTTATTTTTCAGTCTGGTACGAAGGTACGAAAGTCACAAACAAACGTTTATGAGATGAACACTAGAGGACGCCCACTTTACATGGTCAATTAGGGTCACTGGATCCAGAAGGCTTTGCTTCTACGGGTACGGCCAATGGGAGGAGTCTAATGGTTCAAATCTCTTGTAGTAGTTCGAATGTCAAAAATAACCTACAAAAGCACCAATAAAAAAGCAACAAATAAGTGGGGTTATAATATAAAAAAAGATTTGACACTCGTTTTGACAGTTATCTATGAACATGTAATTCCGGATTTCACTATTTTTGAACATTTCGTACATAAAATTGACATGTGTTGGTAGTTCAAAGGTTGGCTCTAACCTAACCTAACTTTTTCTGTGGCATTCGAACTAATAGACTCCTCCCATTGGCCGTACCCGTAGAAGCAAAGCCTTCTGGATCCAGTGACCCTAATGGTCAATACAACAAAAAACGTTGTCCTCTCCTTTCTCCAGAAGAATTGTAAAGTTATTTCATACACGAGGAGTGTGGTGGGAACTGAAACATAAGGGCAAACCCGTCACACAGTGCAGACGATGCCAAGAATATGGACACGCAATGTCCAATTGTTTTCACCCACCTCGTTGTGTGAAATGCACAGGGGGTCACTCATCGATGTCATGTAATCTGTCACCGGACTTGGAATACAAGTGTGCCAACTGTCAAGGTAATCATATGGTTAGCTCTGAAGACTGCCCCAAATATCTAGAAAAGCTAGACCAAATACAGGCAGCAAAAAATAAACAGCAACAACGTACGGGGCCAAAACAATCAGTCTAGTACCGGCAAGCCAACCAGAAGAAAATGCGTGGATGAAGAGAGCTAGATTAGCTAGAGGCCAGGGACAAGGTCCCCCAACAGGAAGCCAGTCAGCCGAGATAAGAAGAAGCGAGCAGTCAACCTTCTCCTTTCCCAACCAACCTCCCTCTTCTCCCCCTTCTAGGCGGACAGCCCCTCTTCGGGGAACCGAGGACGAGGCGGAGAGATGCGGCCCAGCTCGTTGGCCAGTGAGTTCCGACGATTCTCCCAGATATTTAATATACCAGATCTTATTAAGAAGATGCGGTATTACATAAGAAAATCAGAACAGAATCCAGGTTCCGTGGGACTCCTGTCTATGGGGTTCATGGAAGAAATGTTAAGGGTGTGAAGCCAACAAGGGTGTGCATGCACAATGTCAACGGGGTTGGTAATGAGCTTCCGCTTATTATTAGCTTCGTTGACAGATACAAGGTCTACCTGATGTGTCTATCCGAGATCAAGCTTCAGCAGGACCATCGCCTGAACCTTAGAGGCTTTTCAACCATCAGAGCTGATCGCGCTGACGCGGTGAGAAGCAGCGGAGTGGATATCCTGATTAGAAAGGGTATACCGTTTATACGCGGGTGCCACCTCAACAAAGTTCGATAGAACACATAGGTATTGAACTCGAGGATGGCACCGTAGTGTTTGCGATATACAATATGCTCCGAACAGGCAGTTTGGAGCAATGGACTTGGACAACCTGTTTAGTGCGCTGCTCATAACGTCCTGCTCATCGGAGACTTCAATGCTAGAAGATCGGAGTGGAACTGCACTAACCAGCCCAATAAAAACGGTAGGACGTTGTGGGAGTATTCCCTAAATAATTATGTCATTATTGACTTTAGTGACTCCCCTACGCACTATCCCTGGAATGGCACA
This sequence comes from Chrysolina haemoptera, assembly GCA_958298965.1. NCBI lineage: Eukaryota > Metazoa > Arthropoda > Insecta > Coleoptera > Chrysomelidae > Chrysolina > Chrysolina haemoptera. Next base: position 28,406,361 of record OY282590.1, read on the forward strand.
ACTCCCACAACCATTGACTTGGTGGCGAGAAAAAATGTCGCTAATATATCGGATCTAGTGGCTCTGGACGAACTTACCTCGGACCACAATCTGGCCCTGTTCACGTTGAAGGGGGGGACTGACCAAACCAGGTCCAGGTCCGCCTATGACTACATGAACACGGACTGGAAGGAGTTCAGAAAGGTTCTTAACGAACTGACCATTTTAGAACCCCAAGTTCTCGAGGGGGATTTGGACGGACTCACGGAAAAGTTTATCAGTGACATTCTCAGAGCGAGAAATCTCACCACCAGGAAAGTGACGGTGAGGGATGGTCACGATATTCTTCCGCAGTTCATCACAGAGCGCAGGAAATGGCAGCGAACGCATACGCCTGTTCATCGAAGAAATCTCATGAATCTAGGACGAGGAATCAACGAGTTGATAAAGCAGTGATGAGCGGTGGAACAATAAACTGGCCAACCTGAGTACTAGGGACAACTCGTTCTGGCGCATGTCGAGGCGAATCCAAAAAAAACGCCCGGAGATGCCCACAATAGTTGGTCAGAGCAATGCCGTTACGGATGGTGCGAAGGCGGAAGCGTTTGGGAAGTATTTCCTCGACGTCGCCAAACCCAAGCCAAACGACACCGAAGAACAAAGGCAAGCATCCATCGTGGCAAGAGAACTCAGGCAAATGCCTAAAATTGACTTGAACAGCCGGACCTTCTCGAAGCTAATGACAAGCTTCAAGGAGGTGAAGGATCTCATAAAGAGGATGCCATAAAGCAAAGCCGCTGGTTTGGACGAGTTGGATGCGGTTCTTCTCCGTAATCTGCCAAGGAAGTATCTGGTGCAGATAGTTTACATCATTAATGGGATCATTAGACAGCAGTATTATCCAGGCTGTCTGAAGAAGGCTCTAATCGTGCCTATTCCCAAACCAGGGAAGTAACTTGATAATCTGGATGGCTATCGGCCGATATCGCTGTTGAGCGCGTTCGCTAAGTTGGCCGACAAGATTCTTCTCAAAAGGTTGGTGAAGCTCGAGGAAAGGCTGAAGGTCGTCCGGATAGTTCGCGGGGTGAAGGAGGCCTTTCACCGAGCTGAGAACATGGTAATGGTCCTATGTTGGATATGCGAAAAGCGTTCGACACGGTCTGGATAGACAGTCTGGTCACCAAGTTGATTAGGAGGCGCACACCCTTGTTCATGGTTAAACTCCTCGATTCGTACCTGGTGGGTCGAACTCTTAGGGTGCGTATAGGTGGCCAGGTCTCGAGGGAATTTCCGATCGGAGCCTGAGTACCTCAGGGCTCAAGCCTCTCACCTCACTTGTACTCGCTATATACGAGTGATTTCCCGACGGTCGCAACGACGCAAACCACAATATATGCAGACGACACTGCAATATATGCGCATGCGTCTGCGAGCGGTGAGGCAGCCAATAATACAAATACTTGACATCCAGCAAAAACATTAATTCCTAATACCATAATGAAACAATATCAACGAACACACGTATTAGCAATGCGGGAGACGTGGTAGAGTGCTACTTTGACTTCACACTTAGGTAGTCTATTTCAAACCTTAAAATTTCGGAAAAAAAATACGTGTTTCCTATTGGGGATTCAACATTAGATGCCAGCGCAGAAGTGGCAAAAATGGAACTACTTTCGAGTACATTATATCAACAGAAAAACTGAATATTCACCATTTATATGTACCAGAAATTCATCACTCATCAATAATGATTACAGGTTCAACAAAATGCACATAAACAACTGCCAAAATTTTGGGAATTTTGACGAAAACAATAATTTCAATGTACTTATCTATAGTGTCAAAACTTGACACAAGAGAGAGTATCCCTTATGTTGAATTCCCAATTTCAAGGTGGAGCCGTTGGTGGAGCTCAACACCTTGATGTTCTGTGGTAGTGATGGGTGATGTGATGACCGATGACAGTGATGACTAATGACAATGATGACTGATAACAGTTGATGACTGATGACAGTTGATGACTGATGACAGTTGATGAAATGAAAAGTGTGGAAATGTTTTTGTTTTTGGTTGAATATCTTGGTTTTGGTTTCAAACTTGATATTCTAGTAAATCTTTTTCTATGAAACTGTATCGATTCCCTTATCAAAGAAGGTTCATTCCCAATGCATATGTTCTTCGAAAAGAATGGCTAGTCGATGAAACTTAGGACACATTTAAATAGACTAGAATGGATAACTTGGAAGCTTATGTGAATATATCTGTGGAAGAATTTCCACTCATTTGTCGCATTTGCTTAGCCAAGGGAAAGTTAAAGTCTTTCAAAGAATCGTTGGTGACAATATTTTCCAATTTGACTGGTATTCAGGTAGAAACGTTTATTGGAGCTTATGTACTGTAAATCTTTTTTCAATTTTATTTTTTAATAGGTTGAACGGGAGGATAACCTTCCTGGTAACATATGTCTTGTTTGCACCAGTAAACTTGAAGATATATCAACATTCATAGACTTGGCAAAGCTGAATGATGCTGGACTGAGAAGAATTTTACAGGTTAAAAAACAAACTTATTTAGAAGAATGTGAAGAATCCCTGGATAATGATGTTTTTGATGAAGCTCCTGAATATGCTGGTAGAACTCTGAAATTGGAAAAGCAGTGTGTAGATTCTGATGAAAACAAGGTCATTGAAAGTGCCCTCTTCAGTGAATTCTCTGAAAATCTTGAAGAGGAAATTAGCTCTGGATCAAAAGAGATTGATGAAAAACAAGGAAGTTCAACATCTGATTCAAAAAAATTCGATTGTTTCCATTGCAAAAAAACATTCCCTACCAAAAATAAGTTGAAGGTACATTTGGTAGCACACTCTGAAGAAGGGCAGTTTGAATGTAAGCTTTGCGGGAAGAAGTTCAAGTTTTCTCAAAACCTTGTAAGACACAATAATTCTGTACACAAGAATTTGAAGCCCTTCAAGTGTGAAATATGCCATAAAGGTGAGTTTTTTGAAATAATTATATATTGGGTTAGACCAATTCAAAAAGCTAGATAGTCTGTTATACTGCTCTTATTAATTTTTCATTTCATTTTTAACATCATACTAGGAGTTACCACTTAATATTATAACAGTGTGCATATGAGATGATTGTGGAGTAGAGTTTATTCAGGCACCAACTTGTACACTATTCTGATTGCTTGAGGTATCTCCTACTTTGACTTGTCTTTTTCCTAAGTAATTCTGAAAGATATTCAAAACAGAATTCTATAATGATTTAGTACAATAGGAGTTTGTTATGGTTGACCACATCAAAGGCTTTTAGCATTTCTAAAAACAAAAGTTAAAAAAAATTGTTTTCAAGTTTTCCGTGGTTTCTTTCACTACAGAGTTAGTACATTGAATCTGTAATTGATATTCCCGTCTGAAAACTGAAGTGAAACTTGTGTAGTACTTTAGTTGCATTGAAAAAATTCACTGAACATTGTTTCAAACATCTTTTAAATACAGGGTGAGTCTGTATAAAACCAAAAGTTTCTATCAAGGTATGTCCTGAAATGCATCCCCTCTGAGAGAGGGTATCAAAAGTACAAAGAAATATTTGAATTATTTTTTTTTTCTCCAAAATTCCTGACAAAAAAAAATTCAAACTTGGTATACTGACCAAGGTTTATCAACTTCATAATTTGAAGTTATGATTTTTAAATTTCGTAAACCAGTGGCGTAGTTATGATGGTATGTGGTCATATTTTCCTTCGTATTTTCTTGGGACAGGTGAATGAACAAATGAGTGTTTGACATCAGTTAGGCTCATCGATACTCAACCTAAAACTCATAACATTCCATGTACCTTAAGTGGAGGTTTCTGAGATGATTGAGAAAAACTGGAGATATGTCCTGAGTAGCAACGTAAATTCATACGTGAAATAATCACATAATGCTAATTTCTTTTCGAAATATCGAAATATTTGTCAACTTCCTGAAATTTTTTTTATGTTGAAAGAATCGGAAAAATATTAAGGGTGAGTAAGAATGAGACCAACAACTCCATTTTTTCATTTATTGCGATATCATTTGATTGATGTTGTGGGTGTGTTACCATAATTGTTGCATATGATTGTTTTGACAGATCAACTAACAAAGAAACCCCCACCCTCAAATTTATATTACTACTCTCCGATAATTTGTTGAATTTCATGATGGAGTATCATTTTTAGAACCTTTTCTGATTTATTCATCTACGAAAATATTATCCAATCAGCCCAAAAAAATCCACAAAAATTTTTCATTGTTCTTCATCAGAAACATGCTGATAAATCAATAAGAAAACTCTAAAATTGATACTCCAACATAAAAAACAACAAATTGAGAGTATGTCAGTTTGTTGCAAAAATTATTTCAGACCTTAACTCTTATCTGAGTAGAGTATTATGAATTTGAGGTCATTTGACATTTGATGAATTAATTATCACAATGATGCAAAGAACTTTCTCCTAGGAAATAACTTTTTGCAGAAAATTTACCAGAAAGATTCACGTAGCCTTATGGAAAATGGGTTCAATGGGTGTGTTTTTGTTCAGTTTGGTTTGTTTGTCCCCCTATGACATTGTACAGTAACAAACTATTGAATATACAACTCTAGTACACATTATTAATCTTATCTTTGTAACAGGTATCGTTCTCAAACAATTTAAATCATCTATAGTGAAACTCATTTATAAAGCTAATAACAAAACTGATGTTTCTAACTATAGACCCATCAATGTGATCAACAACTTCGCTAAATTGTTTGGAAAATGTATGAAAGTAAAAGATACCTTAAACAACCCAAAAACTGTACAAATTTATGTTCCTCAAGGTACTGTCATAGGCCTCTTACTCTTCCTGGCATAAATACATTCTCTATTCCATTTAACAGTCAATAACAAAATAGTCTTGTATGTAGATGACACGGTTATAATAGTTATTGGTAACTCCTACTCTGAGGTGAAAAATACAATGAAAAATGGAATGAGAGCAGTAAAACAATGGCTAAGTGGGTATTAACTATCTTAAAATTATTTAACTTCAATAGAGAAATACTCTTCCTAATTTCTTTATCGACATATTTTCACCATGTAATCAAGCCACAAGCCTGAATATTGAAAATGCAGCTAATGCATGATGCATAATTATTACATATTGAAAGCTTTGTTACCGTATCTGCATTGATACGAGAACAAGTATTCATTTTAGAAGTGAATGACTGCTTCAAATAACTATCTGCTATCATTCCGGCACAACCGTTGTCAGTTTTTTTAGTGATGATCAATTTATTTGAAATAGATTCTTCAATAGCTCTCAGCTACTATAGTTTCACATTCCCCATACTGTTACTCTTGATTATTGTATACATAACGTATGAAACGTGTAGACCATTGAAATTCAAGTCAGTATTTGTGATTTGCGCTATAAAACTTCTAGAGCATAGAATATTGTATGTATCACCTGCGTAAAATGCGTTTATGGCTTTCGGCGTATTATGGCCCTTGGCAGACACCATCGGGCCATCATCCACGCCGCAGGCCATAAATGCCTACGTTACGCCCTTGATAAATAAATATTATAATACCCTAGATACCAAATGGCACGATAACATGACAATAACGTGACATAACCAGTGTTGTTGATTTTATTTTCACATCATCAATGATACGATAAAGCTTTTAATGTAACTTGATTATTATACAATTTAAATAATCCTCGGAAGTTGCACAGGTGACATCCTCGATTATTATAAATCGGATAATAATCTCTTTACATTAATATATATTATTAGTATAAATATATTAATTTTAAGTAGTGCTGTAAGATTATGATATGTGCAAATTTTTTGTAGTCTTGTAATGAATAAATAAAATTATAATTATGTTTCAATTGTAGTTGCCACTCAGGTTGGTTTATTTATGTTGGGTTTGACATGTTTGGCAAGCATAGGTAGATATTTGCTGGTGTTTGGATTATTTTCATCTAAGATATCAATATTAATGTCTCATGTGCAAAATTCAGTGTTGTTATATTGTTGGTATCGATCTGAATACACACCAAATTCCTCAATGAATGAAATAAGGTTGCTTGATTTCGGTCTATAAAGATCAATAATAGCCATTTTCAAATAACCGATTGTCAGATTAATTATACATAAGATTCACTGCATGCAGGCAAGTTAACATTTGATGTGAGATTAATTAGTAAGAAAATACCATAATTTCTGTTGAAATCACCATCACTATGTATTTGTGTATGATTTGAAATATTATATAAGTTTCAGTTTTTGCTAGAAATTTATCACAATTTTTGTTTTGGTGAATCTTATGTTGAATGGCATAACACTTAAGAGTTTTTGGACTGTAGGTAATTGATTGAGATCAATGAATTGTCCACTGCTAGATTTCCTAAAATCATTTCCATCTCTATCAGAACCATTATGTGAAATTAATCTGTTTTATTTTTTACGAATGTTATCTTGTATTTCAAAGTTGGATATTCCTGGGGTGGAATTCCGTGTGCCATAAAATCCTTTTTTCGACGGCTATGTCTCTCTCTCCCATGAACTCAACCATAATGCCATACAGTGTAGGCCATAACGTTTGCAGCATATGGGAAACATTTTTACTATTAGCTTTAATTTAATTTAATTTAATTCTAATAATAAAAATGTTTTTCATATGCTTCAAACGTTATGGCCCACACTGTATAACATATTCGTAGATATTACGTGATATTGCTTTCTTCTGCAATTAACTAACTAAAATTTTGATTTTTCGAGTAAGCTGTGTTTATTCACCGGCAGGTGAAATTGAATTGTTGTAAAATCCTATTTAGATGGAACTATTCATGAGCAATGGTTTGGAACCGACAGTCCGCAACTATGGCCACCGTGATCTCCCGATTTAACTCCAATGGATTTTTTAATTTGAAGTCATAAAAAAAAATGTGTATTTTCATATGCCAACAACAAAAAAAAGATTTTCTGCCTTCAACTATGTTCCACCTGAATTGATGATGAGCTGTAGCGTAGGATATGCCATACGAACATGAGAAAAAACTTTGAATCCAATATGTTTGCTATTTGATACAATAAAAACCATCTTTAGTAGATATGCATTGCTTAATATAAAAATTCAAATTTCAGGCAGTTGATATGCACAATTATTAATAGCTGTTTATGTACCAAGTGCGTTATGAAGATGATAATGTCCGAAGGGTGATGATGACCAAGCCAGAGAGCCTTTCGCCTAAGGATAGATATCACCAGATGGGCATTATCATCCAGTTACGTTCGTGGTTCATAGAAGATTTATTTTTCACCAGAATGTATTCAATACGTGATAATGCATATATTATTATTATTATTATTATTATGTCTACCGATTTTACTAAATGTTCACCAAATTTAGAATTTAGGCATTTTCGACTTGCAAGCTGGTTAGCTTGCTCAGGTTAGCTTTGTTAAGTGCGAGCGATTAACTAATTCACTCGTTTTCGACTCGCAAGCTAGGCTAGCTTTCTCAGGTTAGGTCTGTGTGTCAAGTGTCAGCGAAAAACTAATTCAGTCATGTTCGACTCCCAAGCTAGGTTAGCTTGCTGAGGTTAGGCTTGTGTGTCAAGTGCGAGCGAAAAACTAATTTATGCATTTTCGACTCGCAAACCAGGTTAGCTTGTTCAGGTTAGGTTTGTGTGTCAAGTGTGAGCGAAAAACTAATTCACTCATGTTTGACTCGTAAGCTAGGTAAGCTTGCTCAGGTTATAGGTTTGTTTGTTAAGTGCGAGCGATTAACTAATTCACGAGTTTTCGACTCGCAAGCTAGGTTAGCTTGCTCAGGTTGGGTTTGTGTGTCAAGTTCGAGTGAAAAACTAATTCACTCATGTTCGACTCGCAAGCTAGGTTAGCTTGCTCAGGATGAATTGTTCAAAATGTTCACCATTCTCTTCAATACACTTGGAGATCCTGAAATTCAGATTTTTCATGCAATTGCTTATTTCTTCTTCTGGGATAAGTTCTAATGCATCTACAATATTTTCGTGGAGAATCTCAATTGTTGCATTCGTTGCATTGTACACTTCATTTTTGAGATGCTCCGCAAATAAAAATATAATGGATTCAGATCTGGAGATTTGGTAGACCACGCCTGTTGATCTATTGATCCAATCCATGAAATGAAAAAAGTCTGATTCAAATAGTCTATATGACCATTGAATTGTGCGAACTACATTAATCAGATTTCATTATGACGATTTTATATAAGGAGATCATCCAACACGTTCTGCAAAATATCTAAATATTTTGCTGCAGTCAGGTTACCATCAATAAAATATGGTCCCAGTAATTTATTATCTAACAAACCACACCACACATTCAAATAGAAACGATATTGATGACTCACTTCTTGGATTATGTGAGAATTTTTTGTGGCATAAAAATTATTCTTTGATTGAACATAGCAGAATTTGTTGTTTCGTGTCCCCAAATGATATCGTGTACAAAGTTGTTATTACTTCTTATCTTCTGTTGGAACAATTAAAAAATCGCAATATTCTTTCAGGATCATAAGAATATAGTTTTTTTACCACTTAGTATTTGTAGTCATGTTATCCATGTCTGTTGACTATATCTATGTCCTCGCTCCTTTGTTTAGCTCTCTCTGTCCGGTTTAATGTACAATTCGTACATACCTCGTTTTTCTTCTGCAGTGCGTCTTACCATATTGAAGTTGGATTAGAAACGCACCAAAAACTTGTGAACAATGAGAAATGTTCGCAACACAACGAAGAACAACGTAACAAACAATGTGACAGTTTTATTATATGTATAGATTTCACGTCCTTCTACATTTAATAACAATAGTTTAAAATAATTTCAATCGATGTGCAAATATTAATAATGGGGCATCAATGATAATTTGACGGAAAATAATATAGATATAATAATGACACCTCTAAATTATAAGAAAAAAAAAACAAAAAATATGAATTTGCTTTGAAACCTCGTTTGGAACTATAGGATCGTTGCACTAGTTCATATTGCAAATTGAGTCATTGAACAGAGTGGTAGAAGTTCTCAGCAATTGAAAGTTATTTTTTGATCACTTATTTTTGATCAGTTACTTACTTTAATTACTTTATCGCATCAAAATATATTATTTCTGCTCCCACATGTATGAGAAATGTCAGATACTAATAAATAAATTCAACTACGAATTTTGTTTGTTGGGTCGTGACAAAGTATGCTGTACAAATAGAGTAGATTGTCCACATCGCGCTGGGACCATTGAGAACTCCAATGGCATGTATTGCATTCCCTGATCGAAATATTCGAATAATTGAATGTGTAATTATTGATTCTCATTTATTTTTTTCAATAAGTCTCTTTATGCTAGAAGTTTTGTACAGTTCATAAAAATGAACACTGGTTATAAATTCAATACAGATCCGTTCCAATAAAATTTTATTAACGATCCATATTGCTTGAATGCTGATTCAACTGGATATGGAGGAAACTAACGATACATTTAATAAAATTTGGATTCAGGATGAAAAGTTATTTCGAAAAGTGTCATAAAATATCCAGGTCCATATTTAAAAAAAAAGTTGAAGATGGCCCGGAGAATACGAAACGTCGGATGCAAAATCTAAAACGACAAATCAAAGAGAATTTACTATCGATTGAAAAACCTTCAAAAAATTTTTTGGTAGTTCTGAAAAGAAATGAAGGATAACCCAAAAACCGAATCGATCGAATTTCGGTCCTGATATTTTCAATTAGTTTTCACCTCTAGATGATGCTTTCGGACATGCAACTTTTTCCCAATTTAACCGACCTTCTAACTATTTCATTGGAAGTTATCAATACAATCCCATGTACATAGTATGAACATAGTAGTGCTAAATTGTCACTGAAAGAGAAGTAACTAACTGTTAATTTCATCTAGTATTTCTCTGTTTACATTGCAGAGTTCCTGACACTATCATCGAGAGAAAAACATAACTGTGGGATTTCAGAAAACTTTTCCCCACCTATCGATATCCCAGAGATACCTGAGAGACCGACAAGTGAAGATGGCGAGATTTTCAAAATGGAAAGGTCACTGGAAACAAACCCTAACTCGCACTCAAATCTTCATTCCAAACGGCACGAATGCCAGGTTTGTCACAAGACGTTTTCGAAAAAATTCAATCTTGAAAATCACGAACTCATACACACTGGTGAAAAGCCATTCGAATGCAAGCAATGCGGGAAGTTTTTCCGCTTAAAATCGACGTTGAACACGCATCTCAAGTCACATTCCGGTGAAAAACCCTATCAATGCAACATCTGCCATAAAAAATTTGCTTACAGAGTGAGTTTGCGTGACCACGAGGGGTACACTCACAGTGCGGGTAGTGGAGTCGACACCGGAGCGAAAAAAAAGTGCAACGTGTGTGAGAGAGTATTGTCCACGAAAAAAACCCTTGCCGCACACATGGCAACACACTTCAAACGCCACCATTGTCATATTTGCGGAAATTCCTATGCGAAGAAAAAAATGCTGGATGATCATCTCGAATCGCATAACGGCGTTGAATTTTACCCTTGCAGTATTTGTAATAAGAAGATAGCATCGAAGAGCGCCCTAACCCAACATTTATATCTCCATTCGAAGCTCGAAAATAAGCAGTACCAGTGTCAGGTTTGCAAAAAGACCTTTTCGAAAAAATTTCATCTCGATAATCATTCTCGCTTGCACTCTGGGGAGAAACCGTTCGAATGCGAGTACTGCGAGAAGACTTTCAGGGTGAAAAATTCATACCGGTTGCATGTCAGGACACATTCTGGGAATAAACCGCATCAGTGCAATTTTTGCGAAAAAAGTTTCGCTCGGGTTACTCATTGGAGTTACCATGAGGCGACCCATACATCAGGGAAGGTATCATTGCCCCTGGGGTTGAATACCGGTGTGGCTGAAGGTGATTTCGACCCAAAGGGAGACAAGAAGGGGGATGAATTGGATTGTGTTGTCATTAAAGAAGAAGCTGAAGCAATATTGTATGAACCAGAGTTTGTAGATATTAAGATTGAACCAAATGTAGAGTTTCATTAGATTCTACTGGGCACATGGGAAGTTTCGTGTTCTTATTATATTTTTAATTATATAACTCATTCAGTGATTTTGGAATTTATTCAAGTTTTTTGTTGGAACTTGATGAATTGGAATTTTTTTACTACTAAAGTAAGTGATTCTAAGCATTTATTTAATTTTTCTACATTCAAGCAAAAAGCAAAACTTTATTGAACTATATTTAGTGGAAAAAGAAGTTCTTTATTGCACTAGTGCAATAAAGTTTTTATTGCACTCATCTGTCATTCTACTTCAACGTGCTGTCATCATGACAAACATGAACGTTCAAACCTACTACCCATCAAGTAGATATTCTGTGAGGTTGGCAATAAGTTTTGAACAGTTACATATTTTATATTATTTTGTATTAATGTTAGCAGCCAGACTTGAAAAAATAATGTCTTCCCGAGAATAACTCCATAATCAAAACTGATCCGCTTTGTTCTTAACCGTCTACCTGCATACAGCAAAGTGTCTGTACTATGACCACACCTCATGATAACATACGCGCTCACGGCTACTATAATTTTGATTTTTATAATGCATCTGTAGTTACAGAAACGTCAGTCAAAATTTAATTCTGACAATTACAGAATTGAAAGTTTCAAATTGAGTAATAATAATGGAAACATAGATGATAGTAATTTGTTTCGATGCAAATCGATAGTAATAATCAATTATTTAAGTTGTGATTTTTATTTTCCTATACCTAGTGCCGCACCTTAATAATTCATTTTTTGCTTTTTGCATGAACGTAGAAAAAATGTTGTATGCAACTCGTGCAAAAATTGTTTATTGCACTCGACGTGTTGTCCAACTCGGCCTAACGGCCTCGTCGAACGATTTCACGTCGAGTGCAATAAACACTACTTTTTGCATTAGTTGCGTAAATAACTATTTTTGCAGTTTTTAACTATAAAACAGGCAATCAGTTTGAGAAAAATTATTTTTCTAATTGGTGATTTTTGAAAGGAAGTCTAAAAAGTCTTTCAAATGGAACACTCTGTATATTTCTTGACTGTGGTGTAGCATCAAAAAACAATTTTTTTTGTGAACCAGTCTCTTTGGCTATTTGTAAGCATTTTCGATTTATTGTTCAATACCAAGGTTGCCTGTAAATAAAAAAAAATAAAACCAAATCAAAATATTCTTTATTCTCGAAATCAAAATCTTATAAAGTTTTGTAAAAAAGTATATGTATAGATATAAATATAGAAACGAGTGTCACAACAATTAATAAATACACATTAATTAAACAAAAAAAAAATGTTTTTTCCGTTAACCTGCTCGTCCCCCTACGAACGACATCCCTCAAAAGTAGAAACTTGTGCGAGCGAAGGATTAAATAATAAGATAAAATACATTCACAAACACTGCAGAACTAGAAAATATTTAACACTTTATGCTTTTATTGAAATATTTCTGAACATCATAAAATACCTCTTCTAATAGCCTATGTTTAACTGACTTCCTGAATAAATCGATAATGTTTTTGACAGTGGATGCGAAATAGTGATCAAGAAACTTAAAAATGCTGGAAGATCAATACCAGGCCCACTACTTTTCGACATCTTTGTAAATTATATTGACGAATATATTTTCACCACTAAATTATTAATACCTGCAGACGATCTGAAGATCTATAGGAAAGTGAATACTATAACTGATTGTGAAATGTTACAATGTATATAATATGATGACCGGTAGCTTAGTGGTCTATGGCGCAGAGCGCAGACCATTGGAAACTTCAGTATAGCGATAGTTGGTTCGAGATAGTCGAGAGATATTTTCTCAAATACTTAATATCGTATTGATAGGCAACCACATGCCTTGTTGAAAAGCAAGTGTACTGTGAATTGCCTAAATGCCAATCTGGTCTAGTGCTAACTTGGAGTTCTTACCGACCCACTCGAGGTGGTGCTGTATGTTTTCCGGGTTTTCCTACAGGTGAAAAGTGGATACGCTACCAAAAATCAGTAAGTCGCCCCAGAGCGCCACGGCAAATAATAGTAATAGCCGTCTTCTACCCACACAGGCTATGCCTTTGGGTACACTCGAGTGTTTATGAGGGAGTATTTTTATTGCATTTTAAGGCTTGACATGTTTGTGTTGCAGTATAAATAAATTTCTTCTTCAATATAATTCGGCGGCATTATAAACAGTTGATATTTTTATCAAATCAAGGAATGGATTGGGCCTTGGGTTGTTATTTTGGCAGGTAGTTCCTAGAAACGATGTCATATGTTGCTTTGTTTTTTCTTCATCTAGCTCCGATGCGTTATTCTTAAAAAAAATTGAAAATATTTGTTGATGATCTCTTTGCTAGTAATATGCATTATATTTCGGTGGGAGATCTTAATTTAGATTTTTTTATTCTGGTACCTAAATTAGGTGGTTTATGAAATTAAGGTTTTTCGATAAATATAATGAACGCGGTTTGGGAATTCATATCACATAAGCTGTATGTTAATTTTTAACGGGTGTTAATTTTCATACATATTTAATGTCTGGTTATTCTGTAAAAAATATATAAATGTAGTGGTATCTCTGCAAGCTGCATGGCCTGTATGTTTATATGCTAATTCATATGTTCACACATATTAACATACCTGTTTATTGTGTAAAAAATGTAAGAACGTGTAAAATTATCATAAAGCTTACAGAATTACCACTAATATGCAATATAAGTTTCGTATTCATTCATTCATATTCTCGTAATTCACCAATGATTCGTGTTCTATTTACCGACACAAAAGGGAAATTCTCATGTATTTTCGCTGTTTATACTCTTCTTGGCCTTCGCAGCAGTCCAGAACTGTGTGTATGAGTAAATATTTTCGGCACAAGAAATGAGCAAGAGCAAAAAGTGGTTGGCATCAAAAATAAGGAAATATGAATGGGGTCATCTACTATTTCCTAATTTGAAAGATTTCCTTCCTTTTACAATAAATATGGAAAATATAGCGAAATGGCATGAAAGGCGTAAAAATTATTTCTGAGATACCGTGTAGCGCTTTGAAAATGAGCCTCAGAAAGGCTTCGTTACAGTTTTTTAATTTCAGCTTAATTTACCTGCCTGTAATGCGATAAACTTATTTTCGATTTATATTCAAATATACTTCATTTGAATCTTGAATTGCTCACCATTACAAAACTTTTGAGTGAATACTGAATTTATAATGGGTACCCAAGCATTTATTTTCAATTTTCTAAGACTGGCATTACTGTGATGACATTCATTGGAAATGGTTGCTGAAGTGTGTTGTGAGTTATATATGTATTGAAGTTCCCTTCGGTATTGTGCATGATTTGTTTTACCTAAGAATGTCTTCGCCACTTGCATTACTAAAAGAGTGTTATTTCTAGAATTCGCTCGACGTGAACGCAAAGTGCGCCATCTCAAAACGCACACCGTAAAATCAGAAAGTAGAATATGCTACTGCTGCAAAGAATGCCAGAGAACTTTCAACCGTAGAATGGAGTACCGAGAGCACATGGAGAGACACCACGTACCAAACGAAGAGACGCGAGATGCGACCGGCTTGAAGTGTCACATTTGCAAAAAGACGTTCGTATCGAAATACGTGCTGCAGACCCACATGATTACGCACGATGGCAAGAAGGAATTTCTGTGTAACATTTGTGGCAAGGAGTTCCTGAAGAAGGTCTACCTGGACATCCACGCCAAAACCCACACCGACGATAAACCGTTCGAGTGTAAAGTGTGCGGGAAAAGGTTCCGACAATCCAGCACCTACAAAACGCACTTCGTCATCCATACGGGAGAACGGTACTACAAATGCAACCAGTGCGATAAAACCTTCAAGCAGAATAATCACTTGAAGAGGCACCTGATGATTCACCAAGGGATAAAGCCTTATGAGTGTTCGTTTTGTGGTAAAAGTTTCGCTCAGTTGGGAAATTTGAAGTCTCACACGAGGCTTCACACCGGGGAAACGCCATACCAGTGTTCGCTTTGTGGTAAAAAATTCTCCAATTCCGGTAATTTGAAAAAACACAAGAAAAGCCATAGTATCACGAAGATTGAAATGGGTGGAACAGAAGTGAACTATAATTTATGAACATTCAGAAAAGAACTATTGAAGTGCATGGTTTTGTTAACTACTCTGGTTTAACATATCAATAATAATATTAGTAATAATGTTCATTCAAAGAAACAGATACATGCATATACCTACATCAAAGATTTTGTACTGTTTGTCTATAAATAAATTGTCCATTTCCACAGAAGCTGATTTAAGGAATTGGCTTGTACGTGGTAGGTACTCACCACGGAGTTTAAAATCAAATAAAAAATAGTTGAAAACTTAAATCTAAAAATTATTCAAAAAGTCAATTATGCAGGGTATGTCAGGTAGCCGAATTATTATAATCACTGCTTTCCAGTCATTCTGGCTGCCGGTCCGTGGTTCAAAGCCACGCGACTGCAGAATCTTTTTTCTGATGGATTTTAACAATATATAAAATTTCAGAATTACGTTAAAAATGTGAAATTTTACGAATAAAAATAAAATTAAATTTTACAAACGAAAATAAAAACTTTTCCTAGATCTATAGATTTTATATTCATATCACATATAGAGTATCAATCTAGCGGGGGAAATATCTCAATTCGGGTAGATAAATATCACATATCGGTTAGGAAATATCACATATAGAGTGGTTAGGTATCGCATATTTTATCAATAACATTTTCATATTGTTTAAATTTTCATAGTTAACATCAGATTGGATTTAAAATGTTTATTATTAGATATTTCGCACTAGTGCGAAATGAAATATTGTACATACTCAGTTATAGATAGGTAGCTGTGGCAATGACATATCAGTGTGTTAATATTTACTGAGTAAGTAAGTTTTCTTTGCTGTTGTGTCATCCGACGATAAAAAAGGATTCTTCGATAGTCGTATTCGTAAATCGTATTTGATAAATGGTATTAATATTCTTCAATAGCTCAACGCGTCAATATGAGTGTGATGTAGTGCGAATCCCTGCCAAGTAACTATATTTTTTATTTTTCCTATTTTAATGTTTCATAATCGAAGACTAATAATGATGTCACTTATAAACTCATTTTATGGTAGATATATTATAGAAATTGTCTAAATTATATATGTTTTTGTCAAGATACAGTGCTATAAATAACAAATGTTTATTTTAATCCTTCCAGATTGCCTTAGCATTCGTTATAAGCAGACCTCTGAGACTAATATAAAAATATGCTATTTAAATGATGTAACATCTGCATTAATTATGGAGGTTCCGACATACCTCTATTTTTCATGTAGGTCGTCGGAAAAGTTTGTATACAACTCGTGCGGAAACTGGATATTTCATACTCGTTTGACAAAATGTTGATGAAACATCATCACTATCTTGTCAAACTCGTATGAAATATCCTATTTTCCGCTCTCACTAGCACAATATACTATTATTATATTATGGTATACTTTACGGTCTTCTGACTTCTTTAACTTCTTTCTTATATTGGTGAATATTTCTTACGAAGGTGATTATATAACTTTGAACTTTTGTACTGGTAGCTGTGCTGACCAATTGCTTTATCACATTTGTTCAAGGTCGTTTTGAATTCTTTATTCCTATCATATCCGTTTAATTGACTGTATATCGGGATCTTTCCTTTATGAATATTGATCAAAATTTTATGTGAGGGCAGGCAGTTATGCCTTGTATCATCAAAGGGGTAAATAGTCCCTTTTTCCTAATTTATTTCACGTTCGTTTGTATATGATTCGTAGTTTTATGAAAAAATGGAAATCATGGTTATTTATTGTATAAGTGTTTTAAATTTTCATTTTATTCGCGTAAGTCTGGTCTAGTCTGGTTTTTTTAAGCGAATGACATGTATCTAAAACACGAATGCAATACGTTTTATTCACAATCACATTCATTTAATATCAGAATCGCTGAAATTTTTCATAAAAATTTATTTGACATTTTGCTCTGACAGCGGCTGTCACCTCCTCAAAAATCATTCAAATTACGTACAAAAATATCGGGAGGTGTTGAATGGTTCTATTTATTTTTGATTTATTATAAATGTTAATATTAATTGATTGTTGATAAAAATGTATTATTAATGTTTGTTACACAATGCTACGCCAATAATTTTCGCTATCTTGGCTATATCAATATAAATATTTTTATCTTCGTGACAAGGCAGGTAGTATGTTACCTCATCTCGGCAAAATTAAGGAAATCATATTCCATCTGCAATTCTGGGGTACAGATAATTTTTGTAGATGAAAAAAATATTTTATCATTTTACTGGAGCTCGATAATACTCATATGAAAGTTATAACATTATGTGCCGTCATTTGAAATTGTAATTTCACTGTCTTATAGAGAACAAAAAGACGTTTCGAATGAGGCATCACTCGACCACCATGCCGTCCGACTCCATTTTTATGCTCCGGGGGATATTGAGTCCGTTGTGGAGAATGAGAAGTGTCGAATATATTGGAACTACTCATTACCCACCCTCAGGCAAATACAAGCCAATAAGCCTGATGTAGTCCTCCTCGACCATCAGAGTAAGACGATTTTCGTCATGGAGTTTTCGGCTCCTGGTGAAACGAACATCGTCCGAAAAGAGGAGGAGAAACGGACTAAATATCGAGACTTACTCTTTGAACTCCGCAGGCCCTACCCAAACCATTCTGTTAAAATGGTGGTTCTGATTATAGGGGTCCTTGGTTGAATGATGGACACACTGCTCTCGAACTGCAGAAGGCCGTCATCCTTGGTTCACTGCGTCTGCTCAGGGCACATGATTCTTGGACCCAGTGATCGCTTACCCCACGGACGTGAGGAGTGGTTATCTGGGTAAACGATCCAGCGCGCCCTCCGGATGTGTCGGAGCTCCGGAGACAGGACCTGACTGGAATATTCTCTTAGGAAAAAAAAATAGATAAATAAGATTAGGTTAATAAACACCACTACGCTGCCTTGTACAAATTTGTACAAGTCACAAAAGTACTGGAGTTATTGTTATTAAACAACCCAATTTTTTTATTAACTTTCATGGTGTGCAATCTATCAATCTTATTTTTTGCACTATATATTCCCTTTCTCCGGTTTATCTTCAATCTAATTGCATGATGGTATTTGCCTGAAAAATCAAATTGAAAATGGTTCCTAATTTGGTTCAGGTTCACATTAATGCTGAAACTGCTAGTAGTTTGAAGAATGAAATCGTGTTTTTGATTTATAGATATTAATACGGATCCGGAGGAACACATGAAAGAACATTCTACAAAAAATCAACGAGCTGATGGAAATAAATCAGGCACCGCTCGACAAATAGATGAAGGACTATTAAATCATGATACTTTCAAACTAGAAATTTGCGACGATGAACTTGAAGATCCAATAAAGAAAAATTACTGTGCGGAATGTGATAGAAGTTTCACTCAGTCTTTCAACTATAAAATACACATGAGAAATCATACAGGAGAAAAAGTGTTCAGCTGCAAGAAGTGTCGCAGAAAATACCTAACCGAAGCGGCTCTTTCAAAACATCTCAGTTGCCACGTCGCAGACGTTTTTACTTGTGAAATATGCGGAAAAACTTACAAAATGAAGGATAGTTTGGATTTTCATTTGAAAATTCACTCAGATAAAAGGCCTTTCGAGTGTAAAGACTGTGGAAAGTCTTTCAAAATACTAGGCTATTACAATCAACACATGAAAAATCACCAAACGATAAAAGACTTTCTGTGCTCGGTGTGCGGCAAAGAGTTCACCAAAGTTCAACTTCTGAATATCCACATGAGGGTTCATAGTGGAGAGAAACCTTACTGTTGCAAGATGTGCGGGAAGAGGTTCACGCAGAGCAGCGCTCTGAGCCTGCATTCTAGAAACCATACGGGGGAGAGGAAATTCCGATGTCAGGTTTGCGATCGGGCGTTTTTCCAGCATCATCATCTTCAAGATCACGTGAAACTGAAACATACAATGGAAAAAGCGCATCGATGCAAATGCTGTGAGAAGGCGTTTACTTTGAAAAGTTCTTTAAACCGGCATATTCTCATCCATAGTGGTGAAAAGCCACACTCTTGTTCTGTGTGCAGCATGGAATTCCGTGAGATACGGCAACTGAAAGCTCATGTTAAGCAGTGTGCTCAGTAATAGTCCAGGAACCAGGGGTTTCAACCTGACACTAAAACCAGTAGAAATGATTTTTGTTATACCAGTAGTTTTTCAGGAGTACTTTGATAAAAAGCAACTCGGAATATCATAAGATCTATTCCGACGCTCGACTTGTTTTTGGTCGAAAATGCATAAACTAAAAGTTATTTTAGAGGAAAATCCTTCAACAATTATCATATGATGGTATAGCTGACGGGTGTCAGTGGAAGTGGTTGTATTTGATATTCGAAGGTGGAATAATGATCATTGATAAATACACAATGTAATTTTACCAAATTTTTTATGTTCTCCAATCGAATTAGCTCGGCAAGCTAAGTTTGCTTGATATTCAAATTTGAGCAAATCAGATATAACATTAATTCCCAATTTATCTTGGGCCTAACTGAATCAAGTTTTTCTGTACCTTTTGTTTTTTAGTTCACTCATTTTTCAAGACCGATGTCTTTACAATCGACGTCAAAATATGAAAGTGGAGATTTTTTAAAAAGCGTTCTGATGATTTTATTGCAAAGACACTGTATTTTCAGAATATATATCTAAAAACCTCTGATAACAAAGTTTTCATTCATCATTTTCTACCTTTCCCGGAAATTTTCTGGACTAAAAAACAATGGGTACAGAAAAACTTAATTTAGATAGGACCAAGAAAAAATGGAAATGAATGTTACATCTGATTTGCTCAAATTTGACCTACTGAATCTTTGAGAAAACTCAGCTTGTCGAACTTATTCGAAAGGAAAACATAGGGAGTTGGTAACATTACATTGTTTAATTATCAATGACCATTATTTCACTTTCGAATATCAAATATAACCACTTCTACCGACACCCAACCGCTATATATGATATTTGTTGAAGGATTTTCCTTTAAAATACCGTTTGGTTTATGAATTTTCAAAAAAACAAGGAGGATTTAGTCGAGCGTCGGGGAAATCTTATAACCCAAAAAAAATGTCGATACCTTTTTTATGTAGATTTTTACGTTCTACTAGTTTGTTTCTGAACATTATATCGAAATTCTCAACCCCTTTAATATAATATAATATAACCACTTCTACCGACACCCAACCGCTATATATGATATTTGTTGAAGGATTTTCCTTTAAAATACCGTTTGGTTTATGAATTTTCAAAAAAACAAGGAGGATTTAGTCGAGCGTCGGGGTAAATCTTATAACCCAAAAAAAATGTCGATACCTATTTTATGTAGATTTTTACGTTCTACTAGTTTGTTTCTGAACATTATATCGAAATTCTCAACCCCTTTCAAGTTATTGATGGAATACCGGTTTTTCCGAGATTTCTCGGGAATTTTCCCAACTCTCCATCGCGTTCAGAATTTTTTTCCTTGAAGTACTCTTCAAAAACTGCCCGTATACAAAAAATTTCTATTGGATTTATTGTGGACTATTATAAGTGTGGGGTAAACTTCTTTGTGGACTAGGCAGTTATTTATAGAAATTTTTTCATGGAAACCAAGAGTACCTACTCACCTGTATTTTTTTTAACTCGAAAAAAAAAAAAATTCAGACTTTTGGTATACAGATTGGATGCTCTTCTTTTTGTGTGAATATACTCGTTTTTATTCTTAATATTTCATTTTACTCTTCACATGTTTGAGAAAGTTTCAGTTGATAAAGATATATAACTGTGCAATGCCGCAGTCCAATAAAAAAAAAGATATAAGAACCAATTCAAAACTCATCCTACTCCTACTCAACATAAAAACATAAGTTGAACATGAATATTACATCACATTGTGACTTTGATTTGTGCCTCTTATATTCAATGCTAAGTATTGCACAATATATAAAATTTGGCATAATTACAATGTAATTTTATTACATATATTCAGTGCTACTCAAAATATTTGTGTGACATTTGTATAATGTAACATTGTAACATCAAAACATCATCGTTACCCTTTTACACTGATATTGTGTTTCTCAGCATATAAGTTAGAGCATATATTCATGGTATACCACTACTTTTTTCTATGTAGGTATATTTCTAGAATTTCGTTTTTCACCTTTTGGTAGGTAAATAATTTCGATTATTGTTAAATGTTATTAACAAACTTAATCATCTACTAAAAAGTGACGACTGAAATTCCAAAAATATACCTATAAATATTGAAATAAGTGTCTGTATACCGTGAGTATATGCACCAGCATATACTCATCATAAGGAACAAATTATTAATATAAAAGGGTAACAATTATGTAAATGTAGAAAGAGAATGTATACGATGAGCCTGACTCACCATCTGTAACAAATGAATAAATTATTGATATATGTTCAAAAGTTGAATGTTACTGGGAAAATAATATTGAATTAAGAACCATAACTGTATAAAGTCTATAATGGAATCATTTTTTTTAAAAATATCATCCTCTTCAAAAATTCACCGCTGAATCGATGATTATATGATCTCTCTTTCACTACTACTTTCTTTTTAGCCTCTGATTTGCAAATACCATTCAATCCATCACAATGAGTCCAAACTCTTCATCTGTGGTTGAACAGATTACATCTTTTACAGATTCTGAAAATATAAAGTGAATCTAGGCCCCAGAGCATCTACAACTCTCCCTACAGAGCCTTTACTACCATATCAACAGAGCCGTTATGACCCTCCCCTACATTAAGAATTCAGAAGACGAGATTAAATATTTAATTTGTTTATTACTGTGGCAATAGGTATAACTGGTGAGCTGTTAGCAGTGTTAATCCTAAGTTAACAGAAGGCTTTATGCAAATGGCACTAGAGGCAAAAGAAAAAAAATCACTTACATTTGAATATGTCCATAATTTTTTCCCTGTCCAAAAACTATACTTCATCTTCGAATATCTGTTCGAAACAACCCCTATTAAAATTACCGTAATCTGATCCACCAATGAGCACCAATAGAGACTGAAATGAAAGACATTTCAACAAGGTAGTTTTTTTTTTAAATTTGTATTCAAGTGATTTCTATAAAAATTGATATTTGAACCTTCAAGTCATTCCTGATCAACTCGAGATCTACAATCTCAATAAACAATGGATTATAGTGTAATGAAATTAGGAAGGACCAACACACTGTATAAAATATATAATTTTGGGTTTACTCACAAAAAGCAGCAAGAATTTTGTTGTTTATACTAGAAATCTTCTGGACTTAGTAAGCTGTTCATTGTTTTCAGTTGCAAAAATTCTTTGATCAATTTATCAGAGAAATCAATGTTCCCACTTCTATCTACCGATTGTTCTATCCACCAATTATTCAACCTTTTCCATATTGTTTAATATCTGATTGCTTTGAACCACAACTGATAACTTCTCTATTATTGTTACCTCTGTAGTAAGTAGTAGATATCACATCACCTGAATGATAAAATAATAATTGGTGTGGGGGATATGAAAAATCTTAACCTCAATGAAAATTGTGAATTTTATAATCATATTGATTCCAAGGGTCTTGATTGTAATGTTTGAAATGATTTATGTTTACCTATATGAAGGAATTACTGCTACATCTCCTAGCTTCTCGTTTTATATGAATTGAACAACAGCATAAATTGAATTATATTTTGATTTGTATGATTTTTATTTGTTTTCAGTATTAAATAGATGAGTAAATTTAGATAGTTACGCGTTGAATGAAATAAAATTCATTTTGTGGATCTTGATGTCAATTTTGATTGAAACACTGAATTTTCTTCGATCGCGGGGGAAAGTAATTACCCCCATTACCACCCTCCTTGTATACGCGCCTGGACAGTCTCTTTTTTCCATAAATATTTCTGATACAATTGATTTCACTCTTTTCCAAATTTTTTCTCTTATAACTATATTATACAAAAGAGTTATCAGAAATCTAATTTGTTATAATTTCGCCCTTATTATTTTCCAAATAGGGTTACATGTTGGACATATAAGTTTTTTACTTATAGATGCAATTCATTCATTCATGATGAGGCTATAATTATTACTTTTTTCTACGTTCATCCAAAAAACAAAACTTTATTGAATTATATTTGGTGGAAAAACTGTCTCTTTTTTGTACTGAGACTTTATTGCACTCATCAGTCATTCTACTATAGCGTTCTGTCATCATGACAGACATAAACTTTCAAATCGACGCAAAATTTAGCCCATTTTCTGTGAGATTGTATTACGTTTTAAATAGTTGCATGTTTCATCATATTCATTATATAATGGACTATGAAATTACTAAAAAATGCAATTTGTTAGAAATAAAATTATTTCCTTCGAATATCATCTGAATTACACAAAATGTTTTTGAATTACTTTTAGCAGATAGATTTAGATAAACAATGTCTTCCTTACAGTTTAGTGCCACCTAAATGAAACATTTTCTGGTTTTTGCATGAACGTAGAAAAAATATTGTATGAAACTCGTGCAAAAAGAGTTTATTGCACTCGACATGTTGTCCAACTCGGCCTGAATTTCACGTCGAGTGCAATAAACACCTACTTTTTGCACTTGTTGCATAAATAACTATTGTTCAACTGATTTGAAATTTAATCTTGTTGACATGGATTGTATGAAATACGATTTATTTTCATGTGATGTGCTATCCCAATTTGATTCTCAGTAATACTATAACTGATAGCGACTTGAAGAATGAGATTGTGTCTTTGATTTATAGATATTGATACGGA
This sequence comes from Chrysolina haemoptera, assembly GCA_958298965.1. Taxonomy (NCBI): domain Eukaryota; kingdom Metazoa; phylum Arthropoda; class Insecta; order Coleoptera; family Chrysomelidae; genus Chrysolina; species Chrysolina haemoptera. The sequence goes on from OY282590.1 coordinate 28,430,334, forward strand.
TCCGGAGGAACATATGGACACACATTATGCAAACAATATAGAAGATGATGGGATGATATTAGACATTGCTTACATAAGAGATGAATTATTAAAGAATGATGACATTATTAAAATAGAAATTTGCAGTGATGAATCTCAAGAACCAATAAGAAAAAAAAATTACTGTGCGGAATGTGAGAGAAGCTTCATCCTACGATCCCAATATGAAATACACATGAGAGAACATCAAGAGAAGGAAATAAATGATGAGGAAAGCTACGGAGAATACTCAACACTTTCAGAAAATGCCGGTGGACATAGTGCAGATGTATTCACGTGCGAGGTATGCTGTAAAACCTATAAAAAGAAAGAAAATTTCGATAGTCATTTGAAAATTCATTCGGATGAAAGAGATTACAAGTGTGAAGACTGCGGAATGTCTTTCAAAAACCAATCCTATTACAATCAACATATGAGAAATCACCAAGCGACAAAAGACTTTTTGTGTTGGGTATGTGGCAAGAAGTTTACCATGCCTCGGCTTCTGGATTGCCACATGCGGATTCATAGCGGAGAGAAACCTTTCTGTTGCAACTTGTGCGGGAAGAGGTTCACACAGGACAGCACGCTCCGTTTGCATTTGAGAAATCATACAGGGGAGAGGAATTTCCGATGCTCAATTTGCAATCAGGCGTTTATTCAGCATCACCATCTGCTGGATCACATTAAGCAGAAACATACCGATGAAAAAGGGTATGAGTGCAAGTACTGCGCAAAGGCGTTCACTTTGAAAAGCTCGTTGAACCGGCATATCCTTATCCATACCGGTGAGAAGCCACATAATTGCTCTATTTGTGGCATGGGATTTCGAGAGTCAAGACAACTGAAAAATCACACTAAGAGTTGTCCTAAGTGAACATGAAACTGTATTATATTTCGGAAACTTACTCTTGGTACCAACCAGATCTAAGAACATCATCTACTAGGGTTCACAATCGTATCAGGCGTTTCCAGTAATGCTGCTAGAAAACGCCTCAGATCAGAGTTTTTTTGAAAATGGCTCTGGAAAATTTTCAAGTTAATGAACATATTTCGATGAATTCTTCACCATCCGATAGCCTGATCTCTTTAGAATCCATACTTGTTGAAATCAAGTCATTATCATATTCAACTGAAGTAAAATAAAAATATTGAAGTAATATGGGTGCAAAATATGCATTTGGTTTTTTATTTTTATTTGAAAATATGAACAGGATGTTCATAAAATCAGTTGTAGAATCATCTGCGTCTGAAAGACAAAGTTTAGTCGCTATTTTCCATCTTTCAAGATAACTTCTTGAGATGTATTTATGTTGAAAAGGGGAACATTCTTTATGAACATTGGAAAATGAAAAATGTGATTTTTTTGTAATATCTAACAGAAAACAACTACTCCCAGCTAAAGCCACGCTGGACATTGAACTACATCTGATAGATATTGTGAAAAGACTCTAACTGAAAAGAAAAAATCTGAAAGTGAAATATCGCATTTTCATTCAGATTGTTGATTTTTTTAATTATCTTTAGTTTTCATTGAAAATTCATTAAATAAATTAGATAGGGAGGATGTTATTCAAAAATATCACTCACAGAAATCGTTCATTTCTTATTCTAGTCATATTTTCGAACAAAAATCAAAAGGCAATTCCCATGGCAGGTTTATGTCAAAAAATAACTATTAAAGTGTTACAGCAGAAGAAATATTCCCATCATTTATCCATCCTTGATGTGTATAATTGCTTCTGAAGAGCCTGCTTTCCAATTCTTCCAATCTTCCTGATGAGCTTGGCAAAGCTGTATTCGGGATTAAATGCGAGAGAAGCGAACCTTGCTTCAATGAAATGAACGATTACCGTGAGTAATATTTTCGAATAATATTCTACCTATCTAATTTATTCAATGTATTTTCAATGAAAACTAGGAATGATTAAAAAAAATCAACTATTTATCTGAATGAAAATGCGAATTTTCACTTAGAGTCTTTTCACAATATCTATCAGATGTAATTCAATGTCCAGCGTGGCTTCAGCCAGGGAAGTAGTTGTTCTCTGTTAGACGAAAAAATAACCATTTTTCATTTTTCAATTCTCATGGAGAATGTTCCCCTTTTCAACATTAAGTTTTCTTATTTTACGGTTTATGAAAGTACATTTTAATTTTTTTGTACTAAAAATATATTTTTGCATTATATTAATGGGGCATATCTCATTTGTTTAAACTTTTTTCTCTTTTATTTATAACATATTCGGCGTGAATGTATACCGGGTGTCCCAGATTTTTTCATACAGGCAATATCTCAGTTATGCTGCTGAGAAAAAAATTGAAAAAAAAAAATGCATTTATATCAAACCCGTATAACTTTAAAGCTTTTGTGTTAAAGTCAACTTCTGTCAAACTATTTCCTCCGTTACTGTGGTGCAGGCGCGTACAATCTTCTCTTGTAAGTCGTTCAAGTCAATTGGTTCAGTTTTATACACGATTGTCTTCAAATACCCCCAAAGAAAAAAATCTAACGGTGTCAGATCTGGCGAACGTGCTGGCCACCTAATAGGACCTCTGTTTCCTATCCATCTATCTGCAAATATTGATCGAGATATTCGGTTACAATGTGGTGATTATGTGGTGGAGCACCATCTTGTTACCACCACATGAGTTGTCGTTCTTGTTGAGGAATAACATGTCGCAATCTCTGAAGGTCGTTTTGTAAGAATTCCAGATATTTACGCCCCGTCAGAGTGTGTTGATAAAAATAAGGGCCTATCAAACGTCCATTGAACACCGCACACCATACATTCACGCCCCACATAGTTTGGAAATTTGTTTCTCGCACCCAATGAGGATTTTCACGTGACCAATAATGCATATTATGTCGGTTCACTGTCCCATTATTGTGAAATCTTGATTCGTCACTCGACATGATCTGATCCAATAAACTTTGATTATTTTCAATCAAAACTTGCATAGTGGCAATAAAATTTTGTCTCCTTTCAAAATCATCAGGTCGTAGCCCCTGGTGCATATGTATTTTGAAAGGACGATAACTATGCGTTTTTTTTAATTCTATGCACAGACGACTTACTTATTCCAACTTCGTCAGCTAGTGCTCGAATAGAAATATGAGGGTGAGCCTCCATATAGGCCAATACATTAATACACATTTCCTCAGTTTGCACTGGTGCAGCATGTTGAACATGCTTACCTTTTCCTGGAAATTCTCCTGTTCTCATTTTGTTCTCTACATAAGAAAATGTGGTATGATTTGGTAGTCGTCGATCGGGAAAACGCTGTTGGTATAATTCGACGGCAGCACGGGAATTTTTCCGGCATTCACCAAAAATTAATAACATATCAACATACTCATTTGGAATGAATGTAAAAGGCATTTTTCTTGAAGGTATTATCAAACTGACTGAAAGACTGCAAGAACAACTGTCAAAAAACGAAGATAACAAAAGAAATTATCAACAGCATTGACAGTTTTTATTACTCGATTCGAATGAAGTACACTGTGAGCCAAAACTTTATACCAAAATTATTTAATATAAAATTCTGTTTACATCGAAGATGCTAATTTTGCGAGTTTGACGTCTGTCAAAATATCAAGTGTGATACATCGTTGAAATTAGAATTGACTGCAGTTCACAATTCAGAAAAAAAATTATAGGGTGCCATTTGAAAATTTGAGGTTAGGGGTAGTTTCTCAGGAATAGTTTGACAGAAGTTGACTTTAACACAAAAGCTTTAAAGTTATTAATGGTTTGATATAAGTGTATTTTTTTTCAATTTTTTTCTAAGCAGCATAACTGAGATATTGGCTGTATGAAAAAATCCGGGACACACGGTATAGAGAATATGTATTCTCTTTGTGACTGAAAATCCCAAACTACAGCCATAAAAACTTCTTATGACAGAAGTTTTAATCGCTTTTAATCGCTTTCCTGCAAAACTATCAATTTTGAGAAACGCCCTCTCGTATGCAAGACGATATGATATTTCTCAGAAAAAAAAATTTCTTTATTCGTGAAATATATTCCAATGAATTACACTCGTGCATAAAAATTACCAGATAATTTTACATTCAAGCGTGTTATAAAAATTTTCACTTGGTTATTTTCATATTTCGTACTCGGGCTCTTTCGCCAAAATATGAATAAACTCGTGCAATTTTCAGTAAACACGCTTTCTTGCAGAATTATACGTAATTTTCATGCACTTGTGCAATTATAACCGAAAAGTTGTCTATGTCTATTCAAGAACGCTTTTATGAAGATATTAATTTGAAAGTTGCTTCCATGCAAAATCATTATAATTATATTAAACAGTCGCTTCCTTAGTCTCAACTGGAGATGCTGACTTCTGCCATGTTCATCGTGTCGTTAATTCTTCCTCGTCATTTAACTTATAACCTATTCCAAAGTAGAGACCGATCTTGGAACAGTCTTATTGGGATTGATGAAAGGCCAGAAATTCAAGATGTTAACATTCATTCAACATAGCTTAGCTCTGCACCCACCGCTCGAGATAATAAATTCATCGCAGCAGTCTGAAACTTTCAGGAATGAACGTGGGTTTACAGGTGAACATTGAAGGCGATCAACAAAAGCTCAGATCCGAGTTGGATTCGCGGGAAGAATTCGTGAGGCGAATACTAAGTGTTGTTCGCCGAAAAACTTGAGTACAAAACATTCGGAGATAGAACGAGAATATGAACAAGTTTTTGTCTGTCTACGGGTTAACCCTGAGCTCTTCAACCCTTCATTTCGATGTACGAATGGTGAAAAGAAACAGCGATTTTTTTATCAAGAGTAAAGTAAGTGTAGTGAATAAATTACATGTCGGCGAATAATATTTTCGCTACAGAACAAAATAATTCATAAATATGTCTGGACCATATATTTGCTCATACAAATAATTATGTATATTATAATATACTATCTATGGTAATCTCCACATCTATAACTGACCATTATACTAGTTCGTTGTTACTCGTTCTCGATACCAAAATGAAAAGAAATAATAACATAACCGGAAGTATGCAAAAGGCCGTCATCTTTGGTTGTATGCTGGACATTGAACTACATCTGATATATATTGTGAAAAGACTCTGAAAGTGAAAATTCACATTTTCATTCAAATAATTGATTTTTTTAATTTTCGCTAGTTTTCATTGAAAATTCATTAAATGAATTGGATAGGGAGAATGTAATTGAAAAATATCACTCACAGAAATCGTTCATTTCATTGAAGCAACGTTTGCTTCTCTCGCATTTAATCCCCAATACACTTTTGGTCGACGAAAATCTATTCCGCTTTGCAAGCTCTTCAGGAAGATTGATAGAATTGGAAAACAGGCTCTTCAGAAGCAGTTATACACATCAAGGATGGAAATGATGAAAATCTTTTTCCTGCGGTAACACTTTGAAAGTTATTTTTGACATAGACCTTTTCAACATGAATACCTCCCAAGAGGTTATCTTGAACGATGCAAAATAGCGACTAAAGTTTGTCTTTCAGACGCAGATGATGCCACAACAGATTGTATGAATATTCTATTCATGTTGAAAAGGGGAACATTCTCCATGAAAAAATGTGACTTATTTGTAATATCTAACAGAAAACAACTACTTCCCCGGCACAAGCCACGCTGGATGTTGAACTACATCTGATAGATATTGTGAAAAGACTCTAACTGAAAAGGAAAGAAATTTTCATGGAGAATGTTCCCCTTTTCAACATGAATACCTCCCAAGAGGTTATCTTGAACGATCGAAAATAGCGACTAAAGTTTATCTTTCAGTCGCAGATGATTCCACAAAAGATTTTATGAATTTCCTATTCATATTTTCGAACTAAAATTCTATTCATATTTTCAAATCAAAATGCAATGCCCATGACAAGTCTATGTCAAAAAATAACTTTCAAAGAGTGTTACCGCAGAAGAAATATTTCCATAATTTCCATCCTTGATGTGTATAATTGCTTCTGAAGAGCCTGCTTTCCAATTCTATCAATCTCCCCTGATGATCTTGGCGTCGACCAAAATGTATTGGGGATTAAATGCGAGAGAAGCTAACCTTGCTTCAATGAAATGAACGATTTCTGTGAGCGATATTTTTTAATAACATTTTCCCTATCCAATTTATTTTATGGATTTTCAATGAAAAATGGAGAAAATTAAAAAAATCAACTTTCTGAATGAAAATGCGATTCAGATTTTTTCTTTTCAGTTAGAGTCTTTTCACAAAATCTATCAGATGTAGTCCAATGTCCAGCGTGGCTTTGGCCGGGGAAGTAGTTGTTTTCTGTTAGATATTACAAATAAATTACATTTTTCATTTTTCAATTTTTATGAAGAATGTTCCCCTTTTCAACATGAATACCTCCCAAGAGGTTATCTTGAACGATGGAAAATCACTCGAGCTACGCTCTCATGATTTTGGTCAGAACAGCTCTCGTTGCAAATGAAAGTAAGTATTCTAAAACAACCACAAAAAATATCCGGTTAAATCTGAGCTCTTGTATTACCCCCGATAAATACCCACGTATATAGAAAAGAAGACAAAGGAAAAACGATATTTCAATGTTTTATTTTTAAAATGTTTGAAATAATAAAGATGATCCTATGCTCAGCTGTTACCCTGATTTGTCTGCAAATCTTTGGCATGGTTCCTAGTGGTAAGCTAGACATGAGTGAGAACCGTCTGTCATAGGTTCAGGGATGATGATTAATATTTTAATTTCTGGCGAAGGTACTGCTTCTGATAGTATCTCAGTAAAAAAAAATTGGTTTGCTTTTCCATACTTGGAGTTTCAGTATATTAATATTGTTATGGAAACTCATCTAAGATAAATTTTGGACGTTTGGAGCGAAATGTCATACTGGACGTCTGTGAGGTCACAAAATGAGAACAAAATATATCATTCTCCTTTACCATTCATTACATTATACATATTTTTTGATTAGCAATTCTATAACCAAATTACTTTCAACAGGTTAGGGCTTTACATTTGTGTCATGGCATATGATTCATTATATTCATATTTACTTTAATTTTGAAACGTATATTTATTTGAATTACTGATTTATGTATGAGTAGAAATATTGAGAACATCGTAGTATTTTTCACTAGCACCTGAACAAACTGAATTCTTAACACTTCACTAGGATAATTTTCAATCCGCGATGGATAAAAGTGAAGCAACGGCTAATATCTGTTTTGTTTATTTGTACTCCATAAACCATCAAACAATGTCATTGTTGAATCTTATGAAAATGGAATAATGGATGCCTGTGCTATCATTCAAAAAGAACAAATAGTATTTTTCTTTTCACTACAGAAGTGTTTTCAATCTAAGAAGTGGATTTCAATAACCAAGTTATCTCCATCATTGGGAATAGGTGAATATAACTTGCTTATAGAAATATCTAGAAGTGATAAAACTCTTCTGGTAATGGGGAAAAATACTATTTCTTCTCATTGAAATCTTTGATTTGTATGCAAATCCATAGTAAAACACAAAGAAATAAAGTTATCATGAAAAGCTATGGATAAGAGTGTTGTAGTGGGTTTAAAGTCAATACTTCACCTCTGATTTATCTGCCAACAGATTTTTATGTTTTTAATAAAAAATACATCAGACTTATTGGCTTCAGGAACTTAGGCTGGCTATTAGTGACATGCACATTCTTTACTCCTACCTATTTGAAGATTCTTGGTATTGTTTAAAGTCCAAAGATATACTATAGTATTAAAACAATTAGGGGAGATTCAGTGCTATTAGATTTTGATTTGATAATCTTTTAGTAATAGCAAAAAATCCCGTCCCGTCTTGGGGTTTGGAATAAAAAAAAATAATAAATAAAAAATAGAAGAATCTCATTGACATCAAGTTCAAGCTTGTTTCGATCTGTTTGTAAAGATGATTCATGGAAGCATCAATGGCGCTTTCTGAGTAATACTGCACTAATGCAGAAATTCAGTTCATATGTTCATTGAATCATGTATAAAACGCTTTGTAAATACTTACATGGGAATGACGACAAAGAAAGAAATATTAGTAATAATTATACTTTCAAAAAATCCGGAATAAATGGTCAGTTAATGGTTCAATGCCGTAGATATTTCAATTTCTGGCGGAGGTACAGGTGATGATAGATAATCCTTAATAGTAACAACTCGTTTTCTGCCGTCTCCGAAGATTTATATTAACAATGTTATGACTATGTGTTGGAAATGAATTATACGATGCCCCTCTACTACATATCTGATTCACGGGACTCTCTAATTTCTGTAGAAAAATACTTTATGATCAGTGTATTTCGATAAATACCTATATGACAATGAAGACAAAGGAAAAAAGGATTATTCCAAGTTTTATTTTGAAATGTTTGAGTTAATTAAGAGAAAATCCTATGCTCAGCCGTTAGCCACATTGATCTGCAGATCTTTGGCATGGTTCGTAGGGCTAAGCTAGACATGAGTGAGACCCGTTTGTAATAGGTTCAGTGCTGATGGTATTTCAATTTCTGGTGAAGGTACATATGCTGATGATATTTCAATTTCTAGCGAAGGTACAGATTTACAGATACTGTTGATCTCTGAGTAATAAAAAATTGGTGTGCTCCATACTTGTAGACTACGAGCCAATTTTGGAGGGGTAATTTGACCCAGCATGAATTATATTCAGAATTATAGGGCCATACGAAACAACTCTTTTTGTTATGAATTCAGGTGATTTATTACTGTAAAAATTACCTGCATTTGGGGGGTGAATCTTATATTGTTCATAGAGAGGTTATATATGCCTGTACGCCAACCGGTTTTTAGACTAGATATTTTTGTTTTACGTAATATCAGGTTATAATTGATGGAACTAAATAAAAATAAATGAATGCGGGAAGCTGAATACACTTGTAAGTATGAATGAAGCGAATAATTTGTATATAAGTGTATAAATTTATTATTTATTGCAAAGCGCTTTCGACTTGCGTCATCTTCAGTGCTTACTAGTCAGGCAACAGGAAGTATCGAGATTTGTAAAAACATTATCTGTTCAAATTTAAAACTAAGAACCAACGAAAGGCATATATACAAACTCTTCGCTTCATTCATAAATAAAAATATGAAATGAAAAAAAATTGCATTGTGATTTTTAGAATATCATTGCTTTTTTAATTTTCCAAGCATCCCAAAACCAAACAAAATTGATGCCGTACATTTTCAATTTGAGGATTTCTCACAGCTGAGATTCTGCATTATGTTTTTACGAAACGTTAGCATCTTCAATGATTGTACGGCATTCACAAAATTGTATTGGTAATATAAAATAATAATTAAGAATTACAATGCCGTTCATATCAAATGGAACATAAGACACGATGCTCTGAAACCGCATAAGTCGAAAATTCGAGCTTCTTTTTCTCAGTTCAATGTATGTACATTATTCTACTGTATCTTAGAATCTTTGTACTTTCCTTTTTTTACTCTCATCTCCTGTAGAGGAGAAAATTTTTAGTTCTCGCTATTCGGTACATGTATATGGTTGCCTGTTCCCCGAATACCTACCTATTTGTTATGTTTTTTGCTTATTCATTTTCTATTACTTTAAGGTATACATATACTTGATTCAATAGCTGAAAAATAGAAATTCTGTATACAATATGGGAAAATGAATTTCAACAATAATAAATAAAACCTCAAATGTTATAAATAAAAAAAAAAACAATATTTACGGTGGACTGGATTTAATTAACCGTGGCTTTCTGGAACAATATTACGAGTATCTCTGAAATCAAGTTCTTTATCCATAATCATAAATTAACGTTAACCTAACGTTAAGTGTCAAAAATAGTGGTTTTGTGTCGGAAGAACACTTTAGTGTATTCATTAAATTTCTGATGCGATAAGCGATGACCCACTTTGTGTTAATTAACATTTTGGAAAAATTCAACACACATGAAAAAAACATGAAAAGTAACAGAAAATATTTTAAAATGACCATTTTGAAAACATTGAAAGAAATATCAATGGAGTACAAATTTTTTTTAATGAATATCAAATTAGTAGCCCTCCGGAACGCCACTGAAATTGACGATTTCAATCTAATCACATCTACCTGAGCAAACATTGTTCGGAGCAAATAATGAAATTCCAGTTTTTCATAGAAAAATTGACCTACCATGAAGTTCGGAAAATAAGAACATATGCATCGTTAATATGAACTTGAAGTCCTTAAATAAGCCAAGGATTTACCTCTTTCAACGAAGACAAGATATCTGGGAACACCCTGTATAATTTGTAGATATAATGTGGATAAATCAGTAAACCCAACAATCTTACTAGTTGGAGAATGTTGAAGAATAACGAGAGATTTCACAAACAAAACAAAATATTGAAAAGAGAACATTCTCCATTTAAACTTAAAATGGAAAAAATCCCAAGATCAAAATGAATAACTTTTTTGTAATATTCAATGGATTTAAAATCGTTCGAAAAAGTTAGTTTTCCGCACGATTTTTACTTTTCCGTACGATTTTTACTTTTCCGTACGATTTTTACTTTTCCGCACGATTTTTGTATTTTTGAAAATGATATATTTAGGACTAACTAAATGATCTATGTAACTATTCTGCCTTATTAGTCATTTTGTAGCATTATTATAAAACTTGTTTATTAAAAACCTTGTTTTTTCATAAATAAGATGGACAAAAACACTCGTAGCAAAAATATTGTACCTAACTCTTAAGGAAAATGTCTTTTCAAAAGTACTACTTTCCGCACTTGTAAGGTAAATAACTATTACATATTTTGCATTTTCTCACATTCAGGTCCACCTCAACTCTGACAGCTGATACTTGTTTTGGTGGCTATCTTCATCTAATCCCACAAAAACCTTATGGAAAATGGCTTTCGGCTAAATTCCATGAATTTTTGGTATGTTGTAGATTTTGACGTCCTTGGCAAAAGTGTCCATGGGCACAAAAAAATCGGCCGACTAGTTTTCGAGATACAGGGTGCCAGAGATGAAAAGTGAAGCTTTTTGCATTTTTAACAATTCCAAGAATTGACAAAACTCCTATTTATTTAGCGAATACCATTCCTCAATAATGGTACAATATCACCTTGATTTTGAATCCATTATACTTTTTCATTTTGTGCTCTGCAACAGGTGAACAAAGAAAAATCCAATTCGATCAATTTTATACCAACCAAGTGTGAGTTCTTTAATGCGAAATGAATACTCAATGTAGCTAGGATGAACTCCCTCAATCTCGACCAATTCAATTCAGATGAGAAAATATGTTATATGATTTTTGTGGATAGTGGGGTTTCTGTAAAATATGGGATTTTTCCAAACAAGCCGACGGAAAACTAGGTGGGGTATTTGGCATACAATCAACAAATTAATAGTGAAGGTGGGTATTATACTTCCCAGAATTCTACAAGAAATTTCGCGATTGTAAATATCTACGTTTTGTGGACATTCAATCAATGAAATATCTTATTTCCGAAACCGCAATTCAAATTCAGTTTCTTCAGCGTCTTTCCAAGAAGTTCTGATAACGGAGGCAGATACAGCCTCCGAAACGTCAACAATTTTCAAAAAAAAAATAAAAAAAAATAAAAAGAAAGAGAATTATTCTTTGTTAATTCGATTTCATTTTTTCAGATAGGCAAATTCAGTGTAGGGTACGTTACTGACAAAAATTAATTTCTTTGAAAACAGCAGTCTTGTGAACGCAGTAACTTATCGGGCAAATTAATTAATTTGCCCTTCTACACTTGTACAGATTTCTTTGGATTAACATTTTTTCATTTTCAGATTGTGGAAGGTCATAAACCCAAAAAATCATGTCAAGAATCGGATTTCCTCCACAAAATCAAACTTTCAATCAATATGTATTCGAATATTTTTCGCACAAAAAAATAACTTAATGTGAATGAAACACTTTTGACGACAAGCTTTCATTCAACATGTATTGCAATTTTGGAGTAAGTACAGCACTAATAATCTAGTCCAAATATTTTCAAACAAGAATTGCTCAAAAATAGCTCATTTCGGTTTTCGATGGAGTATATATGAGGTATAAATGAAATCTGTACACTCAAAAGTATGCTGCCGACAAATGAATCCGGAGACCTATGCTGAAATTCATCACAATATCTTGGATTCCTCAAACAGTACATTATGTAACCGATTCTTTTCTGAAATACATAAGGGTATTTATTGGAACAAAAAACAGCATTGTTCTAAGAAAAATGAACTGAATGAATGAATACGTTTATTTATTTAGGAAGGAAATCCTAATATACATACAATTTTAAAGAAACAAATAATGTGACCTAAAGTAATACATATAAATATAGCATATTATTGTTAAAACAATGAAAAAACAACAAAAAACAAAACTCAAAGTTAAGTAACTACTTAGAATATACATACAATACAATGAACCATAATAATAATAATAATAATAATAATAAATATTAATACGTATCTCCATTATTATGCTATATCAATCACCTTTTTTCTACAATACCGTGTTTGTTTTTATAAAATTATTCAATTTAGACTTGAATATATAAAGACTTTTGCTTTGTTTAATGTCTTGAGGCAGCTTATTGAATTCGTTTAAACCTTTATAAAACGATATTTTCATTGAGCTGGAACTGCATCTTGGCAAATGAAAATGATTGATTTGTCTCGTCTCATAATTATTGTGAGTACTATTTCGATATGTAATGAATTCATCAAAATATGATGGTAACATATTATTAATAGTTTTGAAAATAAATATCATTGCTGATCTATAGAACCTTTCTTTTATTGATAACCATTGTTATGCGTCAAGCATAAACTTTATGCTGGTATAACGATTACATTTTAATAACATTCTCATACCTCTATTTTGTAATTTTTGTGAAGTCAAAATTTTGTTTTGATCAAAACCATACAGTAATGTACTACAATAATCAAAATGTGGCTGTATAATCGTGTTATAAACAGTAACCCTGGAAGTAATTGACAAGTGATAAGCAATTCTTGTGATACAGTAAAGTTTCTTTGATATTTTTTTAATCATATATTTGAAATGTGCATCAAAAGATAAACAGTTGTCCAACATGAAGCCCAGGTATTTAATTTCAGTTACAAATTCTATTTTTTCATTTTTGATTTTTAATAAATGAGCATTTAAGTTTAGTTGTTTATATTTGTATGTCTTGGTCAGAATCATGGCTTTTGTTTTGGATACATTTAATTTTAACTTATTGACGTTCAAGTACCTATTAATTTTTTCTAAGCAGGCATTCATTTCAGTTAAAGCTACATCTAAATTTTTATGTGATATGGATAACAGTGTATCGTCAGCAAATAAATATAAAGTCGCAATTGTGACATAATCCAATGTCATTAATATAAATTAAAAATAGTAAAGGACCCAAAACACTACCTTGGGGTACCCCAAATTTTTTACTCACCCTGTAATGACATGCTCTCTCTTATCCGAACTAAAAATCTAGTGAGATTGAGGGAGTTCATAATTCTTTTATTGAGAATCCATTTCTCATTAGAGAACTCACACTGTTTGGAATGAAATTAATCGAGCACAAAAAAATAAATAAACGTTTTGTTAATTCTTAGAATTGTTAAAAATTCTCAGCAAAAAGCTTTACTTTTCATCTTTGACATCCTGTATCTCGAAAACTAGTCGGACGATTTTGTTGGGCCCATAGACACTTCTGCCGAGGAAGTCAAAATCTACAACATACCAAAAATTCACGGAATTTAGCCGAGAGCCATTTTCCATAAGGATTTTACGAGGTCCCTCTGCGACCTGAAACCTCTATCAAAAATGCTATGCACCTCCCGATCTATATGGTTCGCACGAGTGGTTGATCACCGAAGAAAAAAGCTGCACGCACCTATTTCACTAGCAATTTCCAAAAAAAAAATCACTCGAAACTTCCCAACTATATTTCATTCCTAGCTAAACTCGAAATAAAAACTAGCGCTGTTACAACTTATCTACTGATCCTTCCCTGAATTATTTCGTCTAATCTATTACCGCCGCCCATTAAGTATTCAAGCTGCCACTTAACTTTTCTCATAAGTCTATTCAAACACCCTATTGTTGTTTTAGAATAAAGTTTGGGTACAATGTAGCTGTTAGCGAAGGCAATTCGATAGCACTTAAACTAGGTTAATATTGAAATTATCCCTTCAGCGAGTGGTTCGATATTGATGAGAATATTGGGATATTCTGGATAGCAAAATTGAAAGCGTTCAGTAACACTCAGCTTGTTCGTGATGAGAGGCTCCCGAATTACATCTCATCGTTTTACTAGATCGTCATAATATTATAGGACGTTACACGAGTTCCTCATGTCAAACTCGTGTCATCAAGTTACGAAATGCATGATATTTTTACAATAACAAACTTTTTTTTAACAGCTGTTCACTTTTTTGTGTAGTTTCGGTGCCTGAAGTATTACAATATTTCAATATCAAAATACGATTTCATTATTTTACGGAAAGCATGAAGAAGCGCACCTTTTTTAACAGCTGTTGCACGGTGACAAAATTATATGTAAAAATGGTGAGAGATCCGAATAACAACAACTTCCTGTCAAAGCACCAGTTTTCTTTTCTGTGGCAAATAATAGCCTATAAATATCTAATATACCTACAAATGTTTCACCGATAATAATCATGAGGTTTTGATTATGAAGTAAGTGTTATCAAACATGTGCGGCGAACAGAGGAATATTTTTCACAGCAATAACATATGCACTTCTAAGAAATCATTGGACCTCATTAACATTCTGAGACCGAAATAATAGTCGGTTACTTATTCTTAGCTTTAGGATGTCCAAGAGATGCAAGGGAAAGAGAGAAGGAAATTCCAGTGGCGGGTGGAAACTCGTTTTTGAATGAATTTTTCATAATAACTATAATTGAATAGTAATAGTAGACTCCTGCAAATAAGTACTTTGCATATTTAGCATATTTCATTTTAATCCCAATACAATACAATATAAACACAACACAAAAATAAAGCAATACCTCAAAAATTCCGCAAGCACGACTATGCAACAGGTATCAATAACCTAAATGCTGGGAATGCAATGTATCGGTCGGTAAGTGTTGCAACCTCCGCGCCGCCATCAATAAATATCAGTACAACTATTAACTTTGACCACAAACTTTCATTCTAAGTGAGGCTGCTTCGAATGCTCCGTAAGTTCAATTGCATGGGCCGAAATAAATATGGCACGATGTTGTCAAAACGCAATGAATGTAATCGGTGAAACATTTGAATGTTAGATATTTACAGGCTATTAGTTGTCACAGAAAATTAGAAAGGACTCTTGTACAGAATTTCGTTGTTACGTACTGTCATTGTTGTCTCATACAATTTTCTGTCGCCTAGCAACAACCGTAAGAAAAACTGTACCTTTTTTTCACGCTTTTCCTTTTAATAAGGGAATCCTCTGTTGAAAGTGAAATATTGTAATACTTCACGAACACAAACCACACAAAAAAGTGAACTTCTTTGACAAACGAAAGTTTTTTTTTATTATTTGATCTCTAGCTACTTATACATTTTCAACTGAATTTGGGTATTGTTCCTAACCTCAAAGGTTGTCACCACCAGGGATATTATAAATATAAAGTAGACAGGGTTATCGCGAAACCTCCATTTTGATGACGTCAGTTGTGTGCCAGAATTTGAACCTACAAACAAGTAGGACAAGGGCAAGCCAGAAGAACAAGGATAGTTAAATAGGAACAACCACAGTAATTCTTATATGTTGGCAACGGTGGCACTCTTTCACCACCTTACGTCTGTGTCCCCCGAAATCTCTAAAAACTGTTTTTCGCGGTAACCCTGTCAGTATTATATAGAACAACCCTGGTCACCACAAAATTTCAAAATATAGCTACTTACTTAAGTATGTTCTTCGAAAACTTTTCTCATATTTTAACTTTGTGCACATGAATCAAACAATTTCAAAATATACTATATTATGTGTCAGCAGAAGAAAATATTAGGGAAACCAAAATACCGTAAGGTGAATTTATAGGGTGGACTATAAATAACTTCAAAGGAAAACCTAAATGCAAGAAAATACCAAGAAAAACAATTAAAAAAAGTACATGCAATGAAAGCCTCCAGTAATAAATTGGTTCGATGAAAATAGGCTCAGCCACCGTGTATTTGGATACCATATGAAAAGGGGCCGTATTCGAAAAATAATTAGTAACTTGATGAAATATACCTATACCATATATCTTTCTTCCAACGAACGGCAGAGCTTTGGAACTTGCTGCCTCAGGAGGTGTTTTCTGAGGCACACCTTTCAGGAATTCAAGGAAAATACCAATTCCTACCTACTTTTCATCGACGATGTTCTCAATGCAGAATTTTACTTCTAGTGGGAACTACAACTTAAAAAAAAAGAGATTATTCCATCCATTGAAGGGTATCCATTCGATGGGTTGGTAGCACTGACTCACAATATAAATATCCTTTGAATGAAACTTTAATTCAACAACAAAAGGGATCCATATTTAGAAAAAAACAGAACTAAATTCAACCCGAGATTTGTAGTCAAGAGCTCCCTATCGAGGTTTGGGTCATATTCCGAGAACGGCATTGTTAATTTTTGCAACAGTAGCACGAGTTATATAAATAGCTAATCGATTTTTCATACGTTCTCATAGGAAAGTAAGGTATATCGCACTGTACAATCCCTTGGAGAGTACACACCCTTGCAGAAAATATATTTATTTGAAAACTGCAACGTCAAAATCTTGAACACAGTCAGTAATCATAAAACCTGGTCGTTTATAGAATGTACCAAATTGGCAAAAAAATACAAAAAAAAACGTTGACCCTAAAACAAACATAGGACAGTTAAAAAGGGGTTTACCTTCTGAAAAACGTCAAAGTAAATCTGCGGAATAAAGGGCGAGGTAAGAATTACAAGTGATGGAGGCGGAGCCTCAAAATGAAAGATATCTAATAGTGTCTCACTTCAACTCATTTCGGTGATAAATATAAATTACTCATAGTAAGTTTAACCTTGAACGCTTCGAGAATGTCTAAGTACTCAAACGCTCGCCGCTTTTTACCACTCCGGCCAACTTGATTTGATTAAATCGTCCAGTATTCTCTAAAAGGATGAACTCAAATATGGGTAATAAAAATGAAAATTCTTGTTTTCTTCATTGGGATCGATATTTCGTATATTGATTGGTATTGATATAACTTATGGAAATATGTGTGGTTTGAGCAAACATCATAGTTCAAAAACTATTCAAATTATGAGAAAAATATCCTACGGGTCTTCATCAGAGATATTTATGGAAAATTTCTATGAAAAAGTCCGCGGTTACATTTTGTTCAATTGCATTGTTTTAGCGTACGAGAATTTCGAATTTCCTCATGTGTAAAAAATGAGTAGCGCAATCAGACGTGAAAGGGTTACATAGAAATCTGTGTCAATTCAGTAATACCATTACCGGATAAATAGTAGGTATATTATTATTTAACGATCATGTTGAAACGAGGCGTAGGCGAGTGTCGTTAATCTCGTTTGACTGTTGCTTCACTCTACATATGGAAACCCAAGACTGGTCAGATTTGTGCCTTATAAATCATAATGAGTTGACGGAAAGGGAAATAATTTTTGGCACGAAATAAAGCACTGTTCATTTACACATCATGTATACAACGGTTTATCAAAAATCGTCTAATATTGCAAACTGCCCAAATATTAGGTTACCTGTGGTAATTTTGCTTTTGAACTGAAGTAAACTTCAAAATTGTTTAATTTTTTGTTAACAACTAAACTTGCTCGAAATAGTACAGTGACAAGGAAATAATTTTAAATAATATCGAGTGATGAAAATATCAAATATCATCATTTAATTAATTTATTAATGGAGTACATGTTTATTTGGAATATGGAGACATATTGTCAGAAAACAAAAATAATTAAAGAAAAACCCAAGACGAGATTCAACAGAACTCCCTACGTGAATAGGAATAAGTAACTTCTTTTCATCTATTTTTTTAATAATCAACAGGACATGTCATTATGTGGAGTACTACGTCAACACATTATTTCATACATACTAAATAAAATATCACAAACTAAAAGTTGGGTTTAAACAGCCCCTGAAATAAAATGAAACGAGTGAATTATAATAAATGGGAAGCTGCCAATCAAAATTTGGAATTATATATTTCATCACTTTTATTTCTTTTATTTTATGTGTGTATGATATTCTTTGATTTTCTTTTAAAATATAATATTTAATTTCTTATTTTATTTACGTGCTGTATAATCCCCCTTATAATACCCCCCGCTCTTATTTCCTAACTATTTATTTATCAGCTTGTCAAAATTCCGCCAGGGATAATTTTAGTTTTTTCTCAAGTGTTATATTTTGTTTAGTCTTGTGTTCTTTATATTAAAAAATTAATCGTGATTTTTGTTCAAAAATTGTTTGTTTTGGGTACAATTTTAATTAGTCCGCCATGTGTTTCGTAATGAAATAACGAAAATAAAATACTTGAAAAACCATTGACACGCCGTTAGTACAATGTATACGATCGAATAAATTCATCAATTTTGTGAACTTGAATTTTCATTCACCAATAATTTATGAATTTTAAGGCAATTCCTAGTAACTTTCGGTCTGTTATGATACGTGTTCGTTGGATAAATGTTCTTGGGTTGAACCATTTCATGTCGAAAAAGGGGACCATTCTCCATGAAAATTGAAAAATGAAAAATGTGATTTATTTGTAATATCTAACGGAAAACAACTACTTACACAACAGATTTCATGAATGTCCTATTCATATTTTCGAACTAAAATAATTGCATGTCATTATGTTGGTATATCTGATAAAACAACAATAGAATTGGGGAATAAACTGTCGAGTGTAAATAAAAACCAATATTCGTCAATTTCAGTATTTATTCATCCGACATATTCTAAGCTTCAATAATCCCATTTACGACTTCTATTGGTTTCACATCCTGTGCTAAAATTTCGTGAAAAGCTTCAGTATTATTTCCAAATTTAATAAATGAAACAACAATCCATTCAAACATCCATAGTATTCATGTAAAAGTATATATTTATGTGAGTTCGCTCGAATTAGTGAAGGAAAGTGATCCAATATTGAGTATGCAGGGGTTTAGCAAAAATCACTTTGGCAGTGCGATTTTGGATGAATTCTTGCAATTTTTTTTGAAAGGTAAATGTATGAGACAGGCATCTCTCAGAGTACTTAAAAAAAAATACCTAATCATTTTGAACAAAAATTGAAAAGTACTCCGAGAAATGCCTATATCCAACCTTTTGAATTCAGATGGTGAAAAAAATCTTGAATTCATTGAACGAGCTCCGAGTACTTTGATTTCTCCTGCTCCTTGTTTCACCAATAGCCACTACTAGGGTTAACCCCCTCTTGAGTGATATATACTGCAACATTTTGCAAAATTTTAGATGACTGTGTTCGATTCTCAAAGAAATTGTGAATTGGAGAGACTGCGCTGGGAGAAAATCCAAAAGAACGAAATTTTTTACAGAGCATGTCGTTGTCAAGTCAAATACTGACTATAATCCAGAAGCACCAGACGCGAGATTTACCTAAAGTACATTGCGCGAAAAATATCATTATTTATTACAAATGCATTCATTTGGTCTTCCTTTACCATTTTTAATATTTCCTACAATTTTCGAGACCGTGTTTTAGTTTTCAGAAAATTCAATTTTTACAGTTCTTAAATATCTGTTACTTCCTTTGTCACGAAATTCTCCCCTTATACAGTCGAATTATGACTACTATAATCATATATATACCTCAATTTTATTCTATATTTGGGATTATTTCCAACAATATAAAGATTCAAATTCCATAGTGAGTTCATGAAAATGCCTCTTTTCCCATATGCACGGAAGTTTGCTTGTTAGGAATCTTTCCATCAAAGAGGTCGTTCACAAAGCGAGTGAATACGCAACTGATATAAATAGTCATTAAAGTCCTGTTAGACTTCTGCCTAGAAGTTGTAACAAGAATTTAAGTTGTCGTGAAGTTTTGAGATCTTATACGAGTTACTCGACGGATTATTAAAAGTTTTGATATTTTCTTACTGTCTGTTCATCACAATCTACTTAGGAACTTGAACAGGCAGGGTGAGGTTAAAATATAAATACACTTTAAGCAGAATGCTATAATTTTCGGTTCATCAACAACACTTTACCTCATGAAATTACTTCGCCCGAATGCGTTCTGGGAGTTTGAAGTTTTCAAAAACTAATTTCTAGTTAGCTACTCGACTCGAGAAACCCATTTTAATTAAGCTTTCGAATGTCATGCTCGTGCAATTGCCATCTGACGTTGGGTGAATTTGATGGAGTTCAACGCAGGAATTCTGTTTTCCGACGAGCTACTCTTGATACGTATCAAAAAAGCAAAAACCAAAAAACGTTTATTTGACAGAAATATATAAAATACGGCCACACACATAAAACAGAAAAATATATAAAACAATTTAAAACTATCGCGATACCACAGGGTAGGGGTAAATGAGGGAGTTTTGTGAATAGTTTTTCCCCGGAGCGAGGTTTCCCTCCTGCCCTTCTGATCCAGCGGGCGGGATGAAACCGTGACTCACCTGCCCGAAGGGCAGGCCCCACGATGTTGTGTGTGGGCCACTTCCACGGATATGGGCTTTGTCACCTTTCTGCTATGTCCCTGCCTCCTGTTGAACCATGCAGGGGAAACTAGTATTTTCATCGAGAGCCATCAGGCGATTGGATTCATCATCGTTTGAAGATCTGACTAGTTTCCGGAAAAACAACGAAAAAACCGGTTGTATACATCGTGTCCTCGGTCAATGAGTTTCTACTCGTCTTCGGGGATCTCCCGGAAAATATCCAGGGTTTGGTATATATAGCACCCATAGCGCCAGGGTATGTCGTGGTGCTCTCTTGCTGATGTTATGTCCCTGGTCAAAGGACTTCCTCGGATGAAGTGCCGATAGAATTTATCGGCTTGGTTATTTATATATTCCCCGATTTTCGGTACTTTGGCCAGTCCACGCAAGTCGGCCAACCGAATGTATCTGTCACTATCTGTGACGATACGTAGTACTTTGTTCTGCATCACCTCCAAACTCCCCATCTGGGTTTCGGAGACTCCACAGAAAACTGGAAAGGCGTAGGTCATTGCTGGCCTTATGACCTGTTTATATAGTAATATCTTGTTTTTCATGCTCAGCCTAGAGGCCCTAGCGATGAGCGGGTACACTCTTTTGAGCGCCGCCGCTTCCCGCTGGACCGCCAGGTTGACATGCTTATGTAGGAATAGACTCCTGTTCAGCTGTACCCCCAGGTACCGCACGGCGTCGGACTCGTTCATCCGGTTTCCCAGAACCCTGACCCTCCCAGGTAGGTATACGTCTTTCACTCTCCTCGAGGAGGTCATGAGTTCTGTTTTATCCGGATTTAGCTCAATTTTGTTTCTCGCCATCCTATCATTTCGCACTGTAAACTAGTACACAAAATTAGGTATTTCGCACTAGTCTGCCATCTAGGGTAGCTAGCTGTCTGATGTACTGGCCGTTCGAAACTCCAGAATAGCGATAGTCGGTTCGGCTCCGGAGCGCCTCGGCAAATAATAATAGCCGTTCTCTACCCGCGCAGGCTACGCTTTTGGGTACACTCGACGAGGGTTATGAGGAAGTATTATTATATTTTTTTTATCTTGAAACCGCCTCTTTGACATTATAAAATTTGACAAAAAATTGATACCCTCCTATTCCGAGAACCTTTAAATACCAATTTTGAATCACAATACTCACAAAACTATTTCGCCATTTTGGAACATGTTGAATTCATGAATTTGGACCAAATAATCATAATCTCATACTTCAAAAAAAAAAAAACCGCATACCAATTTTGAATGAAATCGGATCATAATCACATTTCTCTAGCAAAAACTTCTGAAGAGGGGGTTAACCCTATTCGTGGCTATTGTTAAAACAAGGAGCAGGAGAAATCAAAATACTCGGAACTCGCTCAAATAAATTCGAGATTTTTACACCATCTGAATTCAAAAAGTTGGATCTAGGGATCTCTCAGAATACTTTTTAAAATGTTTAAAAAAGTGATCTTGAAAAAAAGGGCATAAGTTTGACCAGATTCACTTTTTTTTCTCACTAGGTAATTTTTTTTTTTTCGAAATATTACCCTGAGAGATTCATCACTTATACATTCATCTCTCTTGTCGAAAAAAGAATTGCAGTAATTCATCCAAAATCGCACAGTAAAAGTGATTTTTGCTGATCCCCTGCATACTCAATCTTAAATAATTTTTCGTCACTGATTCGAGCACCGTCACAGAATTATGTACTTTTACATGGATACTATGGATGTTTTGAATTGTTGTTTCATTCAGCGTTCAAGGTTAAACTTAGTATGATGATTATAGTAGGTATTTCATATTTTACACTGAAATGGATTGAAGTGAGACGATATTAGATTTCTTTTATTTTGGGGCTCCGCCTCCATCACTTGGAATTCTTTCTCTTCTTCTTTCTCCTTCATACCGCAGATTTACTTTGACCTTTCTCAGAAGGTAAACCCTTTCCTAATGCTTCTGAACGGAATTATGAATTCCTGCCAAATTTCAAAATATTCGGACGAATAGAAGTATGTCAAAATTTATTTGAAAAATTTGACCTACACTAGTAACTAACATCTAACATGGCAAGTTGAATAACATCTTTTAGGTAAGTAATAGTTATTATGTATGAATCAAGGGAATTATGAGGATATTAAATACAGAGGGCAACAGATTTCATTAGCGAGAGACGTTAGTCTCGAGGGATTATTAAGTTGAGGTTATTAACATCCAATTACTCACGTGAAAGATGATTAATTTTTTCGTCGACCTCGTACTAATTTTCGGACGAAAAATCGACAATTTTTGAAGGCAAGAACGTTTCGTCCGCAAACACTTTTCGTCCGCAAACTCTTTTCATTCGCTGTGGTCACTATGATATGGCACTGTGGTCACTGTGCCGTATCATAGTGACAACAGCGGATAATAGACAGTTTTTCGTCCTTGGTACATAAATAACTATTATTTCATAATGACATATGAATACCAAATTTTGTTGGTTTTCAAAATTAAACGAACGTTTAACAAGTAGGCATGGTTACCATGGATATATCAACTGACAATTTTGTAAATATTTGTCAAATTTATTGACTTGTGGAAATGAATGAAAGCTTGGAGAGAATTGCGACTTCAGGCGATTTGTTACAAAAGGCGAGAAAGCTCGTGTCGTACTTCTATCGACAGAGTTGAAACCAAAGTAGGTATAAAAAATAATATGACAAATTCCTGCCGTGGATTAAAGTTCACCGTATTGAAAGTAAATATATGAGTGAAAATGTTGGCACTCGAGTATGAAACATCAAATTTCCACATGAGTTGTACACTACACTTTTCCGACACCTTATTTGAAAAACAAAAAAATAAATGTTGGATTTTAAATATGTGTTTGGACGACTAATACTACGAGTTTTTACTCGTGGAAGTTTTATGAGTAAATTGAAATTTGCATGAATCTCATATTCTACATACAAATAATTTTTACAGGAAAACCTAGATTTAGGACTATGAGTGCATGCTTTATACTACTCCAATATAATACCAAATGATTTGATTGAAGGAGAATATAAAAAAGATGTATTACAGAAAAAAAATGAATTCAATTGAACATTTATCAATATTTAGGTACATTGGTCTATTTCGCAACTAGTGCCGGAAGATGTCATTGACATAAAACTTCAATATTTGGATTAATTATTTTTTTGATATTACATAGTTTTTCCACCACATATTGTTCTTAATATTGTAACCCTACTTTTGCTGAAGATGAAGGATACATTTTCCGAAACATGTCCCACTGATGTAAGTCCTCTGACTCCATCCTGCAATGTTGATGTAAGTCCTCCGACTACACCCACATGCACAAAAAAAATATATTTGGTATGAAATGAAATGGGTATTGAATATAATGGTTCCTGAACGTGCGAAATATATTTCATATCCAACGGAGGCGATCCATGGCGTATTCAGTGGAGACGAGATGAAACTGGGTAGTGAAAAAAACTTACAGTCGAACTCCACAAATATATTTTTTACTCACAATACACCTGATTTTTAACAAGGCGTGCGGCCGCCTATCAATCCGATATAAAGTATTTGAGAAAAAATGTCTTGTAGCTATATTGGGCTATATTCGACCGCTGGCTACCCTAGATGGCAGACTAGTTTTGTAATTATGGTTCGATATGAATCAAGATCGGTATGCAGAGGTTTTCGGGTCGGAGACTGTGAATTTTTTGTTAAAATTCATAAATTCAAGATGGAGGCTACAAGATGTGAACGATTCTTGTAATTATGGTTCGATTCTATGTATATTTGGTACGTGGGTATTTTCGAGGTCGAAGATCATACATTTTTGTAGAAATGCAATAATCCAAGATGGCGGATGAGATTTGTAATCATGGTTCGATTCTCTCATAGAAATTATAATATATATACTTACTCTAGAATGCCAATCCCCTCTTCGTAGGACACTGAAAAGTGTTGTAAAATTCCAAATGTTTTCATCAATGCGCATGCCCATAACTAGTCTCCTGCTCTGCAGCGTTGACAAATTTCAGAAAATTTTATCTTTGTAGTCGAGATTCTGTCGAAAATAATCTAACATTACTGTGAAGCCTACCCAAATTCCCGTCGAATTGTTGGGATCATGCAACACTGTTAACAGTTTTCAATTGCCGCAGAGGAAGGCAGCTAGTTTGCCAGAGCCGGTTTGGGTTAGTTTGGTGGTTTAGTTTAGGCATTTTGTGTTCATTGTGGAATTAAGCATTAACGTTATTGTGTTTATTTAGATGTGCTTTTCTTATTACTGTTGTTTACTTCAATTATTCATCGGTAGTGTGTATGTTATTGGTTTTCGAGTTTTTCTGTAGTGAAATTTTAATTTTGACAATGTTGACGTGCTTGGTTCTATGGTGTGGAAATAAAGGAAATATTCCTGGAATCCATTATTTTTAGTAAGTACCTACTTGAATATGAATTGTTGATGGCAAATCTAATAAATAACATAAATAGAGCAGAAATAACTCCCATCTTTGATAAAACTGAGAATATTAATCCTTTCTTTACGTTTGGCTTATATAAATCATTTTAAGCTTGACGAGAGCAAGGCATGACATTTGGATGAGAGCATTGGGAAGAGATCCTACCGTGGAGCATCTGACTGAAAAAAATGTCATTTGCAGCAACCATTTTTCTTCAAACGATGGATATATGAAGGGTAGTCGAATGTTATTGAAACGAAATGCAGTTCCAAGTCTTTTTTTACGAAAAAATTGTGAAGTTCCCACCCAAGAAAGGTAAGTCTATGATGTAAGTTTTATAAAGGATTGCATTTTTTAAGGAATTCTGATTGATAATTATGAAACCAAATCTGAAATTATGCAAACCAATACTACTTAACAATTTTTTTTAAGAACTCTTCAAGAATTGCATGGCCATACGATGCAAAATATAGATCCCCAACGTATTGAAATGAATGATAACTTGGAAGTACTTTTTGTTGAAAACAAAGAAAATGTTCCTGGTGTTAGTCTTCATGTTTCTTCACCTACTATTGGAATAGCAGTCAGTAAGATATTTATAATATCAATAAAATTTGCTTTTGGTGGCATAGCCTGTGGGGGTGAAGAAAATAATGGATAATATTATTTTTTGCTGAACAAGTATGTTTTTATAATTATTCAAGTGGTCCCTGTTAAAAAATCATAAAATAGGTATATTTCAGAAACGTCACCAATAGTTACCTACTCAAGATATATTTTTTCATTGTTATTTTATTCGATGAATTTCTCGGATAAAATCAGTTTCACAACATATAGGTATGCCCACCAAAACTTTTCGTGTCTCATAGACTGCCCTGACACCAACTTATTATCAAATCGATTTTACTCAATATCATAAATCATTTAAAAATCTCACTGAAACCCACCCTGGTATGAATGAAACTGGTCCTGACCATGCGCACTAAATAATGTATCGAACTTTTTACAACACTTTCGTCCCATTGAATTGGCATTCTAGAGTAAGTATATATATATTATAATTTCTATCGATTCTCTTCAAAGGTATGTGGGGGTATTTCGGGTCGAAATGGCCTCCTCATTGAAGAGCTAAATAGCTCTTCTATTTTTTTTCTTCATTATCGGACTGTGTAACTTTCATTTACATGAAAGATCCCCTTCAATATTCGACAAGGAATCACACTTTCGAAACTTTCGCGCTCACTTCACAACACCCTGTATAAAGAGCGTTTAGCGTTTTAAGAGAGTGAAATGTGGGATAATCTGAAATGTTTTCAAGTTCATTCAGCATTTCTTTCATTCTGAAGTGATGCAAATATGACGATATACGCCACTGCTATTGAACTAGTTTATTTCAACAACTCCGTAAAAAAACCCGGGCAAGTTCCGTTAAATTTTTTATCTCCGATAGCGCAACCCCGACCAATAACTCTCAGACGTCTTCGATAAATTTCAACGAGACCACACGAAATTAATCAAATTCAATAAAAAAGGCCAATCTCATAGAACAAACGTCTAGCGGGATCGAAAACCTCCGTCGGCAACCCCTCGAAAAACCCTTCTACTTTGAGGGCGGCTTTGATGCAAGGCCAACTATGATTGTTCGGCGTGGTCTGTGATTGACGACTTAATCAATTGAACGGCAGGTTGGGACTCGACACTAACTGCTCAGTTATTACCATTTATATTTAATGGTGCATGTATGTGGGTGCGCCCTTTAAATATTGCCTTTGATGATGACAACGAACAAAGTCGTTTTGTAGAAATTACTCGAATTCGAGGATGATTTTAGCTGTATTTCAAATTTGTACCAATTGAATGGTTTGGGTACAGTATTTCTATAGTAATCCAATCAACGACGGTAAAAAAGTGTAAACTGTGGATTTATCCCATACAGCACCAATTTGTATGAAAATTCAGATTTAGGTTCTACTTACCCTCTATTACAAAATCTACCCTGTGCCGAAGGTTGCTTTTTATTTTAGGGGTAAAAACCACCACTATTCGAAAAAAATTTAAAAATTTAGATTAGAGTATGTAATCAACTGAAATCATTCATATCAGTTAAATGAAAGTCAATTGACAATTTTTAATATTAATCAGTTTCAGCCATTAAAAATCACCCCTTATGACAGATATCATCAAAAAATAATAATTAACATGTTATTAAGCAGTTATATAACTGATTAAACAGTTCTATTTACCATCTACTTCAAAGTTGAGCTTGTGTCGGGGGTTGATTTTTATTTATTAGGGGTGAAAACTATACCCATTCGAAAAAATTCATAAAATACTAGTTTCGAGCGTGCAACCATCTGTAAATACATTAAATTAACCTCGAGAGACAATTTCTGATCTATTAAACACTTTCCACTTAAGGGTGGTTATCATTGAATTATATTTTATTAATTATTATTAATGATTAAATTTTTATTAAGTAACGGGGAAAATCAATTGTATGAAAATATAAAAAAATAATAATGTCTTTTTTCATCACAATCAAGAGAATATAAATTGGCATTGTATATAGAGAAAAAAATAGATTGATGATGAAATGGTGAAGTGTCAGCTGATGCTGTTTTTAAACTTTACCAAGAGAAGAAAAAAAAATATACAAAATTCAGTTACTACAATAAAATACAAACAAATATCGAACAAGTTGTTACAAAAAGTTTTGAAACAGTAAATTCAGAACAAAACAAACTATCATAATAATAAATGTTATAGTAACAAATACCACAAAGATCCTGCTAGAGTAGGAAAAACAGTTTATTATTTAGTAATGGATCGAATCTAAATAAAAATTTTTCTCAGTAGGCTTTTGAAACAAATTTTTAGTTTTGGTTAATCTCAAAATATGCGTTTAATTAATCGAGTTGTTTTGTGTACAGATTTTTGTACATTTATAATTCACTATCCCCTATTTATTAAAAATGCCACAAAGTATGTGAACGAAAGGACTATAATTTGTATAGAACGCGCTAAGGACGGCGTACTGAACGATGAGTTCGGGTTCTTTATAAGATTATTGTTGCGATGTTTTGTTATGGTTATTTTGCTTGAATGTTTTTTACATGTCTAATGGTGAAAATATAGAATATAAGTATGTCGTAGGCTAGTTGGGATCAGTATATGCTGAGAAAAAAAACTATTGTTTTCTTGCAAGAAAACAATGTTTTTTTTTACGACCACATGGAAATATGCCCATTTTATCAAGGAAGTAGGCCCATTGTAAACACTTTTTCATTTCTACATAGCAAGCTGTACCGGAATAATCATTTTAGTACTTACTGGATATTTCATTTTCCACGACTTTCATGAACTACTCGACTTTCATCATATTATATAGTGGGGGTGAGTGTTCAAATCCCAAATAAACCACCTTTTTTTTTCTTTTATGAAATCGATTAATGTTGATTTTTATTATAATTTTCAATATTTGTATCATCAATTCCATTTTTAGGTTGTATGTATTATGGGAATCATGAATTATGATAAAAAGTGTCATTAAAAATATTACAGATTTGTTCATGATTCAGATGGTCGTAGAAAAAGTATAGTGTACAATTTGCATGAAATGACCCATCGGGCTCATTGTACAATATACTATTGTTACACGATGGACAATAATAATAGAAGGCCTTTTAATTTTTTGACAACCCATTGACTTTCCGTTAATCTAATGAAAACTACAAAGGGCACTTGAAGAACGTATCGAAGGGGGCCGCTATAGCCTATTATCATACTGGAATCGAGTGATTATTCATATTTTCTGGGATAACAGAAATATTTTTCCTACCCAGAATATCTGGATAGATTAAAAGATAATTTGAGGAACATCCCCCGAAGCGAACAACGAAAAGACATGCATTATGCATGAAGACATAATAATGAACTGTGCATTTGCACACCTCTTCGGCATTCCTAGAAGCGAAATCAATGTGACAAGTTGGTTTATGCGGAATTCATGTCGGTGAAATAGTCCTCGTGGTCATATAGTACAGTCGCTGGAGTAAAATATTCATTATATCTACCCAATATATCGGCACGGAAATATTTTTTAATAAACTGTTATACTTCATAAAACGACAAAAATCCGTCATGGCTTCCCCCCTAAAACAAACACCCCTTTGGTCAAAAAGCATGTTTTCGCCTATAACTCACCAACCCTTGGAATTATCAAAAAGGTATTTATTACAAATAAAAACTTTAAATTTCCTAAAAGAAAGTTATTTGCTAATTTTTCTGTATAAGCTATAATTTACAAGAAAACGATATCGAAATTTTGGTAAGATTCCCGGTATGAATTTGAGAACGAATTTGTTCTTTTAAATTTCTTCGAGCTTGGTCCACCTATAAAAACTAATTGCACGAAAACTATGCATTTAGGATGGAAAATCGAATTTAGTTTTGAAGGTGATAAAAAATACTTGCATTCCTTGCTATTTTTGATGGTCATAGGAATGTCTAACTATACAGTGCGACCCTAAATTATGGAAAAAATTCATTATTCCTGAATATAAAGATATTTGGGAAAAATCCTCGGACAGGTCGATTTTCTTTTCCGATGGGCCAATTTTTGAATCCCACCCAAAATATATAAGGTTATCCGCATTTGAGTAAAAATTACTTTGGTGATATTTTTAAATGGGACACCCAGTATATTTTTTCATATTTGGTTAGGGATCGTCATTACGAATCCAGTGATACCAGGTTTGATGAGTTTATGTCAAACGGCTGCGGAGATATGGGCAAAAAACTTCTCCATATGTCTAATGAGTGCGACTGCGAGTCTATACACGATTCAGAAGGTAAAAGTCTCTGTCGCACTCATTAGGCATATGGAGAAGTTTTTTGCCAATATCTCCGCAGCCGTTTGATATAATCCCATCAAACCTGGTATCACTGGATTCGTAATGACGATCCCTAACAAAATATGGAAATATATACTGGGTGTTCCATTTAAAAATATCACCAAAGTAATTTTTACTCAAATGCGGATAACCCTATATATTTTGGGTGGGATTCAAAAATTGACCCATCGGAAAAGAAAATCGACCTGTCCGAGGATTTTTCCGAAATACCTTTATATTCAGGAATAATGAATTTATTCCATAATTTAGGGTCGCACTGTATAATAAAACATAATAATATCTACTGATATTTCGTGTTCATAACTCATAACTGCATACAGCCCTACAAAAAATAAAGGGCTAAATATAATTTATCAATGTGTTCTATCATAGTTGTATGGTATTGGTTTGATGCACAAAAGGTGAAAAATATAAATCTTCCTTCTGAAAAAATTACCATCATTTTTTAATCTGCCAAAACCTTCAAACCAAATACATAATGGAAAGTTTAACAAAATTTCGACATCGACTTTCTCGTAAACTATTGCTTTTAAGGAAACTTTTTTTTTAGAAAATTAATCAAGCTCTCTTTTTTATAATGAATATTTTTTCGATATTTTTAACGGTTTGCGAGTATAGACGAAAATATGCTTTTTTGACGAAAGAGGTATTTTTTGGGGGAAATCATATCACCCCATGATGTATTTTTATGGTCGTACGTTGTATGAGACCTCTACCAACAGTTTATGGAGGAATATTCCTTTGTAGAATTTTTGTGTAGGAAATTTCTAGACTGACTGTACTAATAGACGGGTCGATACGACCAAAAGAGTGAGTATTGAACAGTGAGACCTACGAAAATATGGTTAAATTGGAACAAAATAGAGATCAAAGTCAGGGGTCCGACATTAAGATCGGGGTTCAAAATTGAAGTGGGGTGGTTAGAAATAGAAGGAGATTCGAGTCACGAATAAAAAAAAAGTTCTTTTGAACCATCTACATCTTCATCTGTTTTTATAAGAGTGTATTATAGATTGGAAAAGTGATGAGGTGGATATTTCACTGAGTAGGAAACACCCATATTATCAATACGAACTACATCAAATCATGGTTTGATCAGAAAATGAAGTAAGTATAAAATTGCTTTTTTCCATCACAATAATTAATGTTCCACCTTATCAGACATTTCCTCATTCGACTGCCGCAGTTGCAGTTCAAACGTTTGCAGATTTTAAGCAAAAAAAAAACATTCCTACAAAACATGTTTCGAAAATGTGTTTGGACGACTCATAATACGAGTTTTTAATACTCTTCCAAGTGAATGACTCTATTATACCTACTTACGAGTCATTTTTACAGGAAAATCTAATTCTGATGTAGGTACCTGTTAGATGCGAACCAATGTAACAGCAAGTGTCCTACCAAAACCATTTTTTTTTAAATTTAGTGCTGTCTGGCGAGTTGAGGTAATCCTCAAACATGGTTTTCCTTTGAATATGATTTGTAGGTAGGTATAAAGAGTAATACAAAACTAAATTTCTTTTTTTAATTTCACTTTTATTTTTGATCCTAATTCTGAAAAAGTATTTGTTTCTTTTTTGATTTAATCGGTCGAAATAAAAAGTGGAATAATTTTTGGGTAAATAATAAAAATTGAGTAGCTAAAGTAGAAAATCCCAAGTTTTCATTAAACGGGTTTGCGAACGAAAAGATTGGTCTATTGTGACCCTTCAAATTTGAAAATTTTACAAAAAACTAAACGAAGTTGTAAAATATAAACCATTGCAAAGCAAGTGTCATTGATAGTGAATACAGATTTTTTTAATTCACACTAGCATTTCAGAACAAACCTTAGAAGTTCTATTTTGTTGAGTTTATGATGATTTCTGAAAGTGACTCAATATCTTTCAACGAAAACTGGCCTTTTTCAATAAACAAAAAATGGGAAAAATGCAATTTCCAATTATTCCAGATATCTAGACATTTTCAGTTATGCTTTTGGGCCTAAACAAAATTTAGAACAACTTTTTCAAATAACTTTTTCTGCTATATAAAATATAATGACTGCATGTTCGGTATTCATTTGAAACATTCAATATTATGTATATTTTTGATTCATTTTCCAAACTTCACTTTCGCGTAAATGAAATGTGGAGACTCGAATAAGGCAAATCCAATTGTCACACATCGACTCTCAGTACCTATTTTGCTCTGCAACGAATGCATGCCCATACGTATCGGTGACCCATATACACCCGAGATTTTGCATTATAAAATATTGTATGTGTGAAGTGTCAAGAAAACCATCCGCAAGACCCAGGGGTACCCCTACAGGAATAAAGAAGAGTTTCAAAGTGAGTGCACAATAATTGCTTTTTTATGCGTATCCCTTTTTTCGTAAATTTCTTATAAATTGAACACTTTCCACAAAACTGAAGATTATCTGAGATCAATCTCAAGTTACAGTCGATTTTACCATGTTTTTATCAACTCGCTTTCTCGTATGTCTGTCCGGATGGAATTTTGTAATTGATTTTAAACTAACTTCCTGATGATGATGAAATATGGACCATAGCTCGGAAGTGAATGACAATGCATGAAAATGCGACAAAATGCTGTTTTACTGATAATAATAATAATAATGTTGTAATATCCAAATAAATATATAAATATCCAAATATTACTTTTTCAGGGCTTGCTATGACCAGTTGAAAAGTGAAAAATTGGGAAGAACATACTGAACGATTTTTTACTTCGAAACTGACATCAGATTTTGGTTCATAACATGCTCAAACCCCAGATCTCATTAAAATATACAGGGTGTCTTACAGACTAGTTACATTTTCAATTTGTTTTCATCCGTAATCTTTGTGACAGGACTAGAAATTTTGTAAATCAACTGTACGCTACGGATGAATGAGCGTTATCAATTTTGCGAGCTAAAGATGACACCCTGTATATTTTTATGATTCAAGACCTTTGTACTACGATAGTCCTTGATATGTGTTCCACACTTTTTTACTTTTCGACTGGTTATAGCTACCATGCCATGGAAAAGTAATATTTGAATATTATCTACAGCATTATTCGAACATTCCTAAATAATTAGTGAAACATTAGAAATCAACCAAACATTACGAATGAATAAAAATCAATAGTATGTTAGTTACAGGTGACACCATGTTATTTGGGGGTGTTAGAGTGTTCTGGAATAGAATTTAGTGTTATTTTCGCGATAAAAACACTCCTAGCATATTTTTCCCAATTTTTCACTTTTCAATGTGGTCGTAGGTAGCCATGATAGAGTAATATTTGAATATTCCCTGCAGGATTTTTGAACATTTTTAGGTACTTCTTAACCAAGGAAAAAAAATTCGAAAACATCCAAACATTTCGGATGAATAACAAATAAAAATGTTGTTAGTTAGAGATGACACCTTGTATATTTTAATGAAACCACCTCGAAAAGTTTGCCAATTTCATTTACGACTAACAATTCTGTTATGAAAAAAGAGGTAGATTAGTAGTTTTTTTTTTCAAGAGAAATTTCAGAACAATATTGTTCACTTAAAATCTCTACAATTTCTCAAAAGTGACGAATAGTACTTGCCTATAACCCCCGTTAGTTGCTAACGATCAATTACTGGGGACGATGTCTCTTTTTCCGTTTCAATTATGACGTAATTGCGACGGCCACAACATTTGAATATGCAAATATGGCTGCTCAGTGCGCGTCGTGCAACTCTTTTTATTCAAATTACCAACAAACGTTTGTTTTGTTCATCCATTTTCGACGTAACAAGGCTCATTGTGAGACGGCGATGTCATTTTTTCATTTTTCCGTAATTACTTGTCAGCCGCATTTTTACTTCATTTGCATAATTTTTATTCTTTCCCCGTGTCCCAAGTGATTTAATTTGCTTTATGTCCATTTTTATTTCGATGCAGAAGAAAATTGTCATTCCACCAAAATTACTTATTAAAATAAGACATCGATGGCTTCCATTTTATGTTGCTTCGATCCTGAAGTATTTTGTCAGTGTTGTCGAACAGGAAAAAGCATGGAAAATAACCTTTTTTCATTTAATTTTCTTCAATATTTCACCGTTAGTTCCGTCTTTCCAGTGGTCCTTATGATTTTTATTTTAAGATGTTGGAAAGTACCCTTTCAACAAAAACGTTGAGAACTATACAGGGTGTCGCACACTAAACTATGTGGAATATGAAAGAGGGTATCCATATGTCCTGAAAGCAGATGATTTTCATGTCAAAGGGGCCTCTTATTTACGTATATAGAGATCCATCACTGGGCGTCATCCGTTAGGCCAACTTTTTTAAATGGAACACCTACCTGATTGTTCAATGCCTTTCGCGATTCTGCATCAAATTCTGAAATCAGCCATACAGCACCCTCATTGTCTTCCTTGAATATACAGGGTGTTCCATCTTAGGCGAGTCACCCCGTATATTTCTTATCCCATAGTGAGTAGAACAATTTCTCGAAACACATGATGATGATGATTTTGTTAGGGGGACATCTTTTGACATATATTTGAGGCTTGAACGAGCAACCCCTTAATAGGGGGCGCTTCAACCCCTCAAAATTGAATAGGGGAGAGGGGATGAGTGATACGTCATTTGAAAGGTTTTGGAAGCCTCTTCACAACGGTGTATGGAAAACGTAAATTTGATGAACCGTTTTCGCCAAAAATCAATTTTGTAGCTCGAATGAGCCACCTTGAATATTTTGGTTATTTTTACAATGTACAAGCCCATTTTTATTGAGCCCTTTTTACAAACTTTAAAATCTTCAAAAAATCACATTCTTAAAAACATTTAATTGTTTTATCATGCTTACAATCAAAAAAATTAAATTTGCGCTTGGCGGTCTAAGGCGCAGGCCGTTCGAAACTTCAGTATAGCGGTAGTCGGTTCGAGCCCGATGTATGTACAAGGGATTTTTTCTTAAGTACTCAATATCAGAATCGATAGACGACCATAGTCCTTGTTGAAAGTAAGTGTATTGTGTGTAGTCTAGATGCCAATCTGGTCTAGTGCTAGCTTGGAGTGCACGCCGGCCACCCGAGGTGGTGCTGTAGGTTTTTCGGGTTTTCCTGCAGCTGAAAAGTGAATACGCCACCAAAAATCAGTAAGTCGCCCCGGAGCACAATGGCAAATAATAATAATAGCCGTCCTCTACCCGCACAGGCTATGCCTTTGGGTACACTCTACGAGTGTTTATGATGAAGTATTATTATTATATTATTATTATTAAATCAAATGTTCAAATTGTCCTCCATTGACTTCCATACAATGATACAATCTTGACTAAAAACCGTCTCTAACATGGTTCAGCATAATTGGAGTTAATCGACGACAATTTTACAATTCGTACTAATGCACCACAGCAACCTTATTACATATTATAAAGAGGGCAATGAAAGCGTCAAAATAAATGCGTTGATACGATTATTCATCGAACTGTCTATTCAGTTTTATGCTGTTTTTTCGTAAAATTGAAAAATGGTTCAATTTTCGAATGAAGGAAGGTTGGATATAATATGTATTTATGGCGAAGCAGGAAGGCAGTGAGAATATACGCTAATCGGTTTACCGACAGAAGATTACTGTCAGACAAAACATTCACTAGCTTAGCCAAATCTTTGGTACAAAATTGATGTTTAAATGAACGGAAGCGAAAAAAAACGGCTACACATGAGATCATATTGTTGCAGTGCTAGGTTGAATGGTATTGTAGGCCAGTGGACATTAAAAATAGAAAATTTAACAATAATTCCGAAAATTTTCAAACTCTGATCAAGTGAATAATCCAGAAAGCAATAAGTCCCAGTTTGCAACCTGCTCCGAAATCCACAACATTGTCAAAATGGCATTCAACCTGAATTTTGCTATATACTCGTTGGAAAAATTCCAAAAGTTCTGCAAACTTGAACTTGAATATATTATTTCATATCACGAATCAGATTTGCAACCAATTCAAGTGTACGGAACATTTTTTATCAAGTACTAATGTTTTTCTTTGATATATCATAAGAAAAATTCCAAAAGATCTGCAAACTTGACAGATACATCGGAAAAATAATCGGAATAGCTGTACAGATTTGCAACATTTTACATTGACCGTAACATACATTTTTTTATTCGTGGTCATTTGATCAAGGTTTCGAGATAATTACAAAATTTTTGAAACTTTGTTGCAAATCTTGAAAATATTTATTCTGATGCATTCACAAAGATCGAGTACTTTATGAAAATTGCAAAAATCTAATATGGTTCAAAATAAGATTTTTCAAAATTGCATGTAGTTCTGGATCGCGTACAAGGTTGCAAATTCGATCTTCCTATAACTTATTAAAATAGTGTAGGGTACCTATTGAACCAAGCAAAATATCAAAAAATCATTAAATTTAGCTGAAAGCCATTTTTATAGGGTTTTTGTTGTTTATTGTCACCTTGACGATCGTTCTTGTTTAACAATAAAGGGGCTCTAAGCAATGAGTCCTTGCAAAAGAATGAACTAGGATGAGTCTCCGCATTTGACTTTTGACAATTTGAACGAATGTAACCAATGTTTAGGTACCTTCTTTGCTAGTTTGCTACTTGAGAGGAATTTATTTTGTATAATAAACAATCATTCGTTTAAAAATGGCATTCTACATCTGTCCTTTACGGGAGTGCAAAAGGTTAGATTATACCCTGTATATAAAAAAATGCATTCCTGTGATTGTGGTAAATCATTTACTCTCAGAGATAATATCGATACCTTCAAAGTTTCCAAATTCTATCTGTTTAATCTTAAGGTATATTTATGTTTATTTGTGATTAATAAAGACCTTCTTTATTATTATTATTATTGATAATTGATAATTGCTCAGTAAAACGAGTGGAATGAGACACGGCTGCTTTAACTTCTAAGGCAATTGTTGTAATGCAACGATTTGGGCAACATAAATGAAATTTCACAAAAAACTGCAAAAGATGAGAATGATAATGCATGTGTTCAACTATTTCAGTCAATGTTAATTGATTAGAATCCTAATTTGAGAAGGGTTGAATATGAAGTCGTTGGACCATTGCGTAACTCGAAGTATTGAGTTTGTCACTTATCACAGATGATTACGTTAAAAGTTATTATTGTTATTGTTGATAGATATGACACTCCGAAATACACTGTTATTTGAACATTTCAAGAAATTAATGGACGTATCGCAGTATATTCTCGATTCAGTTCCTTGACCGATTCAAACAAATGAGCCAAACTCCAAAAACTCGTACTCGAATAAAACTTCCAAACGTGAACCTTACTCTTTAAGTAGCTTATTTGACGAAATTCATGATAAGAGAGTGTTGATGGAGTCGAAGAATATATTACTGAAATAGAAATTTTTTTGAGAAATATATACCACGTCACAATTGTAGTGAACTATTTACTGATGGTGAAGTTGAAGTGAGAGACCATCGCCATCTCACTGGGAAAATAAGATCTCATGCCGCATATTGCGTCTGTGATTTGAATTTCAAATTACCAAATTATTATTTTTCGATGTAGTCTTTTACGACTGGCATATCAACAGAAACTTGAAGTTTCAGTTGAAACACCAAGAAGAGTACTTTGACCATGCCACTGAAGATGACTGCTGCAGTTGCAGTTGGAGCTTTTGTAGGAATTTTTTACTTATATTATTGAAAATGAAACTCCAAGAAAGTTTTGACGAATTTATTGCTACACAATGCGAACATTTAAAAAATGTTGTGATTACTTTTTTCAACTCAACCAAACTTCGAGAATAACAAGGGTCTTGAACCCACTCGTGGCAAAATATATATTTATTTTCCTTGGTTGATAGTGAGTGCATGTGAAAAGTGCTTAAATTCATGGAAAATATAGATAGAATTCTCAATTGTTCTCTGCTAAATTGTTTTTGTCTTCATGCTTTTCAAAACTGCTATTAACGACCAACATAATTTTGCCATCTGAAAGAGATAAAAAAGGTATCCATTATTCCCGATCGAATTAGATAATTTGAAAAACGATCATGAAATTGTTGATTTCACATAATTCTCTAGTTTTTCTTTATATGCCCAATATCGCGTATCAATCAAATTATCCATATGTGTTTTCTCATGTTTTCACAACACATGATCCCTGCCTATCTTTTGAATAAAATAGTTTTTTATTTGGTGAATTCTATATTGGGGATAATCGAATAACTCGATTTTCTGTTTTTCTGTTGTTGTTCGTGTTGGTCTTGGTCATGGTATTGGTCGAGATGTCGGATTTTTCCGCTGTAGGTTAAATGATTCACTCATCATTCTCATTTTTGTTTGAAGTGTTCGGATTTTTCTGGATAACAGAAAGTATTTACCGTTTGTTATGTATTCTTGTTTTTATTGATGACTCTGTATATTAATCTTATTTTGGACGTGAGTGAAAATCAAGTGACAGGAGGTTGTTTTACGACGTTTTGAAAGAGATACATGTCAAGACCTTTTCTTGGCAACATATTTAATTGAACCTTTCAATTAAGACAAATAACTTATTTTCGACGACGAACTAACATTGGTCCTTCGAGACGATATAATCAGAACGTGGAAATCCAGTTCAAGAAATGGATAAATCAATGAACAGGAGTGACAGACATAGTACCAGAAAAACGGCAGGTATTCGCAGCCTTGACGACAATTTCGAGTGGCCACCCGCTTTCGGAACCATGTCTATACCACCAAGAAAGATAACAGCCAGTGTCAGCATGAAGAATGTGTGCCAAAACCAGGAAAATGATCAAAAATCCATCATGAATGGGGAGACCTCAAGACAGATAAACAAATCGACTGAGATCCCTAGAGCTAAGACTGATGTGAGTTCTGAAACATCTTGAAACATCCGTGAAATTATCCAGACATTCCAAAGCAGAGAGCACCATCCTACGACAAAAGAAGCATGCTATTGAAGTTGAAAAACTGAAACAGAAAATAGAAATGAAAAGACTTTTGAATCAACTGAAATTATTGGAAATGGAAAATGATGTGACAGAAATTGAAATTGACGAACAACATGAAACTCAATCAATTCAGATACACAGAAATTTACCTAATGAAGACGCTAAATCGGACTACGATGTTGTGCAGTGGGTGAATGCCATTCCAGATGATTCTGCGAGCAATCATGTTGCCGACATTCCTAATCCTGATGTGAACACCACCGAAAAGAAGACAGAAATTAGACAACTGTGTGAGACAATCAGTGAGGCAATAAAATCCATTGCATCACCAAGGCAAGACAAATTCATTGCTAGACAAGTTGTTGAAAAGGATTTCATTTACTTCGATGGAAATCCAGAGGACTGGCCAACTTTCAACACCCATTTCAAACGCATTTCATCTCTCTGTGAATACTCGACCGAGAAAAAGATGATCCGGTTGCAAAAATGCTTGAGAGGTGAAGCCAAGAACGCTGTAAGTGGAATGATGGCCTCTTCAGATAATATAGATTTGGTGCTGCGAACTCTTGAGATGCGTTTTGGACGCCCAGATCAAATAATATATGGACTGCTATCGAAAATTAGATGTATTATACCTATAAGAGAAAGTAACATGGATCTTTTAATTCAATTCGCCAATAATGTCAGTTGCCTTGTTGTTACCGTGAAGTCTTTGAATTATGAAGAGAAGCTGCCAGATTCAATGAAAATTCAATGGGGAGAGAAAATTATGCTGAAAAATGGTCGGGCAAATCTTGAAGATTTTTCTTCCTGGGTCAATGATAAAGCCACGGCTGTCTGCTATGTTACTCAATCCAAGACAACAAAATTTGAAACCAAAGGTAAACAGACTTCAGTATCTTGCTCAAAAAAGCATGAAACCACACTCATATCGACAGACAGTATTGTGGTTGATGAAATATGCAAGTATTGTCAATCTAGCGGACACAAAATTGTTAACTGCACAAAAATGAGAACTGACGATGTGAATACTAGATGGGAAGTTGTAACGAAACAAAAACTATGATTTTCCTGTCTCAGACAAAACCATCAGACGCAAAAATGTCGTGTGAAAAAACCCTGCGGAATAAGTGGTTGCCGACGTCCACATCATCGGATCCTGCATAAGAACTCTCAACAAGAAGACTCCAAACGACCAACTGAAGATAAAGACCAAGCCACACAGACCATAGACAACGAAAATGTGCTTGCGGTAGGTCAGGGTGCTCGAAATATTTTACTGCGCATGGTAAAAGTGAAACTCTATGGAAATAACACCGTATTGGAGACAGTAGCCTTGTGTGATGAAGGGTCTACTGTCACACTGATAGACAAATCTTTTGCTGAGATACTTCGGCTAGAAGGTGAAACAAGTCCATTCTGTATTCAATGGACCAATGATTTGATCTCTCGCCATCACGATTCTAGTATGCTGAATTTACAAATATCAGGTGCTTACGCCGGCGCAAGAATGTTTGCCATTCGGAACGTTCGTACAGTAGAAAATCTATCTTTGCCACTACAAATTATAGAAAAATCTGACTGGGAAAAATATACCCACCTACGAGGTATCCGTTCAACGAAATTAACGAGCGACCCATGATTTTACTCGGACAAGACAACATTCGGCTAACAGTTGCGAGAAAAGTTGTGCAGACCGAAGAGACTTCTCCAATGGCCACCAAAACGAATCTTGGGTGGATTCTTCATGGTAACGTCGACAAAAATCACAGTTCTACTTACTCGTTTCATATGTATCATAACGAGCTTTCAGACGAAGCACTTCATCAGTTAGTAAAACGCTTATTCACAACAGATGCCTTTGGAACTTCACTGCCACAGACAAAATTGAACAAAGCACATTCCAGAGCCAGAGATATCATGATGAAAACGACAAAACGAGTGGGTAACAGATTTGAAACTGGTCTTTTGTGGAAAGAAGATGATATGACTCTTCTGGAAAGTAGAACGACGGCTATTCAAAGACTGAAATGCGTAGAAAGGCAGATGCAGAAAAACAGTACTTTCAAAGCCCGATACTGTGATAAGATTGCCAGTTATATTGAGTAAGGTTATGCACGAAAATTGACCCCAGACGAAGCAAATCAAGATCATCCAAAGTGTTAGTATTTACCTCATTTCGGAGTGATCAACCCTAATAAACCAGGCAAGCTGCGCCTTGTCTTCGACGCAGCATCGAAATCTCATGGAATGAGCCTAAATCAAAATCTCCTTGCCGGCCCAGATCTACTGCAGTCCTTGATAGAAGTACTCCTAAAATTTCGTCTTCGCAAAATTGCTTTCTGCAGTGACGTACGTGAAATGTTTCACCAGGTACGGATCATTAAAGAAGATCAACATTCTCAAAGGTTTTTATGGCGAAACGGTGATATCGATAAGGACTTCGATACATATGAGATGCAAGTCATGACATTTGGGGCGACTTGCTCTCCCACTTGCGCACAATTTGTCAAGAATCTCAATGCTGAACAAATGACAGATGGAAAAGATATTCTAGAAGCAATCATCAAGAAGCACTACGTTGATGACTACCTGGATTGCACTGATACAGTTGAGGAGGCGCTTGACATTATCATGGAGGTTAGACGGATTCAGAGTCTGGGAGGATTTGAGTTGGTCAATTGGATATCCAACTCCAGAGAAGTCATGAATAGTTTATCCAAAGACGATTTATTTTGTAAAGATTTGAATTCAACGTATGAAACAATTCTGCTACAAATAAAAAAACTTTGAAGACAATCCCGATGAAACATTTACAGTTCGACCTACTAAAAGACAAATTTTGAAAGATGTGATGTCAGTTTTCGACCCGTTGGGACTGTTTGTCAACTTTACCATAAGAGGAAGAATGATTGTCCAAGATATATGGCGTACTGGTATTGGGTGGGATAACAGTATAACTGAAGATTTGAACCGACTCTGGCAGAGTTGGAGAAAAGATCTAAAGAATATAGAGAGTCTGACGATTCCAAGATGCTATTCTTGGAAAATTCCTGATGCCGATACAATCGAACTGCATACATTCTGTGACGGCTCAAGTAAAGCCTTCGCAGCAGTGGCGTACTTGAGGGTGAAGCATATTGACGACGTTGACTTAGCTCTCATTCTGGCTCGAGCTAGGGTTGCTCCTACAAAACCAATCTCAATACCTCGCCTAGAGCTGCAAGCTGCAGTAATGGGAAGTCGTTTAGCTGACACAATGAGAAAGACATTAAATATAAAAATTGATAGAACCTATATGTGGTCAGATTCAACGACAGTCCTACATTGGATACGAGGAGATGCTAGCAAGTTGGGACAATTCGAGGCTCATAGAATTGGTGAAATTCAGGAAAGAACAAATACAAACGACTGGCGATGGGTACCTTCCAAATTGAATGCAGCTGATAATGCTACCCGTACTTATGACAAACACGAATTCATAGATTTCGAATCATGGTTCAGGTGACCTGTATTTTTATATGAGAAAAATGGAGACTCATGGCCAAAAAGTAGTATATTTCCTGAAAAATTGGAAAATACGGAAATAATGACGCTGATCACAGAAACACCTTTACAATTGCTGGATGCCCGAAGATTTTCGAAATGGAGTCGATTGTTGAGAACGACTGCATGGATTTTCAGATTTGTTAAAATCATGATAAACAGATTGAGAAATGGACAAGATATTATTCCTGCAGAACTGACAGCGATGGAAATTGAACAATCAAGAATTTTACTTATCAGTGTCAATTGGAAAGCTTCAAAGAAGAAATTGATTGCATGAAAAACAACAAACCACTGAAGGATATAG
The DNA here is from genome assembly GCA_958298965.1 of Chrysolina haemoptera. Classification (NCBI taxonomy): domain Eukaryota; kingdom Metazoa; phylum Arthropoda; class Insecta; order Coleoptera; family Chrysomelidae; genus Chrysolina; species Chrysolina haemoptera. The sequence continues at coordinate 28,473,251 of OY282590.1, forward strand.
CCGATTGAAGAATTTGTCTCCCATTCTAGACGACCATGGATTATTGGTTTTGAGTGGAAGAATCGACAATGCTCCTGACATAGGACCTTTTACTAAACGCCCAATGATCATTTCGAAGGAATCTAGAATAACCCGTCTTCTACTCCAATATTTCCATGAAAAATTTGCCCATCAAGGAGTGGAAACAGTCCTAAATGCAGTGTGACAGATATACTGGGTGCTTGATGGTCGATGTGCTGTGAAGTCGACTTTCGCTAGTTGCCAAAGATGCAAAGTGAAGAAAGTAAAACCAGTTGCTCCACTAATGGGACAACTTCCAATATATCGGTTGACATCAAATGTAAGACCATTCACCTATACGGGTATAGATTATTTTGGACCGCTATATGTGTCTGTGGGACGAAGACGAGAAAAGAGATGGGGAGTTCTTTTCACTTGTCTGACTATCAGAGCTGTGCATCTCGAGGTAGCCCATTCATTAACAACTGAGTCTGCTATCATGGCTGTACGAAGGATGATCTCCAGAAGGGGACAACCAAAAGAGATACTTTCCGACAACGGCACGAACATGCGAAGTGCTGCTGAAGAGTTGAAACGAGCCGTCCAAGAAATTGATCGGAAGAAAATAATCGAAAGTTTCACAGAAAACGGAATGGAATGGAAGTTTTTACCCCCTGACTCACCTCATATGGCAGGTGCATGGGAGAGACTGGTACGCTCTGTAAAAACAACGTTCAATTCAATTTTGAAAGGACAAATTCTCAAAGATGAAATTCTTCTCACTATTTTTGCTGAATGCGAATACATAGTGAATTCAAGACCGCTCACAAAGGTTTCCGCTGATCCCAACGATTTTGAAGCCCGGACCCCAAATCACCTATTGATAATGTCTTCTAGAATAAGCGAATTCAGAGACTTACAGCAAAATTATAGGAATATATGGAGGAAATCACTGTCATTCATTGAAGCATTTTGGAAAAGATGGACTAAAGAGTACTTACCAACTTTGACTAAAAGAACCAAATGGACAAACGATGGAAAACCTTTAGAAATCGACGAAATAGTAATTATAATCGAGGACAACATACCACGGAGATCTTGGAAGCTAGGAAAAGTCATAGCAGTCCACCTAGGACCTGATGGCAGAGTACAAGTGGTGGATGTGGAGACATCCACTGGAGTCTATAAGCGGCCAGTTGCCCGACTATGTCGTGTCAACATAGAAGACCAGAGCTGAAGAGATCAACTACACTTCAGGGGATGTTATGTATTCTTGTTTTTATTGATGACTCTGTATATTAATCTTATTTTGGACGTGAGTGAAAATCAAGTGACAGGAGGTTGTTTTACGACGTTTTGAAAGAGATACATGTCAAGACCTTTTCTTGGCAATATATTTAATTAAACCTTTCAATTAAGACAAATAACTTATTTTCGACGACGAACTAACAATGACGCTGATCACAGAAACACCTTTAGCTGGATGCCCGAAGATTTTCGAAATGGAGTCGATTGTTGAGAACGACTGCATGGATTTTCAGATTTGTTAAAATCATGATAAACAGATTGAGAAATGGACAAGATATTATTCTTGCAGAACTGACAGCGATGGAAATAACCTGTCGGTTTTGAACTGGAATTTGGGATTTTAGAATTTTTCAAATATGCAATATTCTCTTTTTCCACACAAGTAATTAAATTCCTAGATGCACATTTGGATAAACAAGTTACCCTCACCAGTAGGCATAAATGAACTAAATTAAATATTGTTCTGCTCTGCGGTCTCTGTGAATGTTAAGCCAATCCCTGAACCGAAATACTCGCTGAATGCTGCTAAAACTGTTTTGGATGCAATTTTTTTGTGTGCTCTGTTCAATGCTGCTTTTCCTTGTGCTTCAAAAATTTGATGCAAAGCTAAGCTGCTCCTCAATTTTGTTGATAAGTTTTCAATTCTTTGAACAAATACTATAGCACTTTTATTCGATTTTGGAAGGGATGAAGTTAAATCCCTCAATAACCCTTTCGTGTCTCTACAATCCCCGTAGTGACCTATTCATAACTCAAGAATATCAACCAATGTTTGTAGTTCTCCACTGAAAATTAACCTTTTAACTTTTCCTTTGAGTTCACTTTGTATTACGAAAATCAATACATATTCTTGATTTTATGAACATTTCTTGAAACAAAGGCATTATTACATAAAAGAAATCGTTCAATATTACTTGATTACCTCATACTCGGAAATCATATCTCGTAGTTCTTTTAGAGAAAACCCTGCTTGGTCTGTTTTGTTTTTTGGATAGATATTAGGAGTAATAAGGAAAATATGCCTCAATTGAACAATAAAAACAATAACTCACAGAGCAATGAGGAGGAGAAGGAACTTCATGCAGCTTCACCTCACTCGATCTTTTGATTTTATACGTGGCTCCATTGAACCAGTGTCTTGGAATTTTCCTTTTTTCGCGATCTCCGAAATTTCTGAATCCGTTTCCGACTGCGCCACATTCACGTCGGTAAAGCACGTGAAAGGTTTTTGAAAAAATAATTTAATTTGTTCTGATTTGGTTTGTGATTTTGTTTATTTTGAATTGTGTTTCTCAAATCAGCCTCTGAATTGACTGTCTGTGAAAGTCATTTCCAGACAGGTCTCAATAAAAATTACCTATCGCTTTCCTAGAATAGAACTGCTAAGACAACATTTCCTTATTAACCTCGCAACAAAGTTGCAATGGCGTCGTTTAAAGAATATTCAATAATTTTATTGTCGATAAGGGCAACGAGGATGTAACATATCGGGTGACCTGGAACCAATTCACCCTCCTGTATCTTCGTTGTTATTTTATATGGATGTTTCAAATTTGATACCTTCATTCGATGTCATGAATGTACAATTTATCATGAATGTGCAATTTAGTAATTATCATTTACCACATATGGCACTTCCGGTTTGACCGGAAGCAGACCGGAAGTGCATCAATTTTTTTTAGTTGGAATAGAAAGTATATATCATAATCATACTTCCAATTCACAAACTACTGATGTAATTGAGATTTTATAAAATATTACTATTTGTATTACCCTCGTAATGAAACATTTGCATTGAAGTGTGCTATGGAAGATGAAAAAATAGCAAGTGAGTAACAATAAATCGATATCACAGTTTTCACACTATGATTTGTATGCAGACCAAACTATTTTTTGTTTTTTTTCTTTATATTTTCAACACCAATAAACTCACTTCGTTTAAATGCTTACATACGAATTTTTTTTGTGTAGGTTAGAAACTTCTATCTATATTGAAATACAAAGCATGAAAGGCAGGGTTTCATCGAGACTAGAAATCTGGTCTCGAAGGCACTTTCTCGTCTCGTCTCCATCATCAAGAACGAGAAATAAACGAACTCTCGTCTCGATGTTTTTCTCGAAGACAATTGAATGTTACTGAAAAATGCTATGTATAGGTTATAACGTATAACACAAGGCCAAGGCTGCACCAAAATACTGGGTATTAAATTTTTTCTATAAAAAAATTACGTTAAAATACAGAGGCTATATGCTATGAACTAAAAGCCACGTATTACAAACCGCCGCCGTCTGTTGAAAAAAAAAAAAAAAATAGCGATATTACTCAAATTATTTTATCTCAATAGTAGGGGTCGCAGTACTGCATAGTGAAATTTATGCAAAAATGGTGCCATAAGTCTGACATAAGAATATCCTTAGAAGTAATATAGTAGCTTGGACTAACATATTTTAAGAATACAATACAAATAAAGTTGAATTTATGGCCTTTTCCCATGGCAGCACATCTATTTTTTCGAGATCTAGAAATCTCGAAATAGCTCGTCGATCTCGAAAATTCTCGAAGTGTTTTTTCTCGATCTCGTTTCGAAAAAAAAAAAAACATTAGTCTCGTCTCGGAATCGAGACGAGACGAGAAATCTCGAATTTCGAGAGTCTCGTGAAAGACTGATGAAAAGAACTACTTATTTTTCTTCTTATTCATTTTTTCATGAAGATAAGTTGGAAGAATCAATAGGTATAGGATGGAGATTATCTCAACAAAACAGCCTTTGTTAGCATTTGAAAGAAATGAGTTTATTGGTGTTGAAAAATAAGGAAAACAAGAATTGAGAAAACAGTTACATCTGCATAAAAATCATAGTGTGAACACTTTGTCATCGAATTATTGTTACTCATATGCAATTGTTCCATGTTTCATAGCATACTTTCATGAAAATGTACCGTTACGAGGGGAATACAAAAAGTAACTTTTTATAAAATTTCAATTACATCAGTAGTTTGTGATATATCGTTGGAGAGGTAATATTGTACCGAATTATAATTTTTGAAAAAGAAGGTACTTCCTATTTCAACTAAAAAAATTAATGCGCTTCTGATTAGACCGGAATTGTCATATTTGATTTGATCCTGCTAAACTGTGTTTATCATGACATCAAATTTGAACCATCCATACAAAATGAAAACGAAGATACAGGGGGTAATTTGGTTTCGGGTCAACCGCCTTATGATTCAGCACCTAAATTATCACGAAACGAAATTCGTTGCTGGCATTGCTGGCTCTACTAATCGTATAGCAACGTGCGTACGGTCATGCTATTCAAATCAAATCAATGCCCCTTTCTGACATAGAAGCAGCATTTCATCTAATCTCGTAATACTGACTTCTCAATATAAATCCGACTATTCAGTATAGGTACAGATTCCATAATACTCACCTTGACGTTTAGAGAATTTTCCATACTTACAATACCATAAGACGAAAACGTCATGGGTTCTAAGCTATTTGTCATCAGTAAGAGAAGTATTTTTTTGTTGTTTTGATTCCAAGTATACCAGGGACATTCATAAGTCTTTCGGAACATTTTTTCAGACTGGAAATCAAAATTTCATATAAAGTACGTTTATGCAATTTTTCAGGTATTCAAAAAAGTGTATTTCATACATGCAGTGATAAAAAAAATTTAATGTATAATTTTTTTTTGATATATAAAATGTTGATGACGTTCATTGAGAAGATTGAATGTGTCCATACAAATTTATATTTTTGGATCACTGCCAGAACTCCTGTGGAACAATTGCAATCTACTGTGAAACTATTATTAGTTAGACTATCCGACCCCTGGGATACCGTAGCTCCATTTGCATCTGCGCTAGGCCTCCTCCGCATTATCAATTGAGAGAGTAGACCATGTCACCCAAAAATAAGAGATAATGCTCCAAGCACGAGGACACACCAGTAAGATGCAGCAAGTGCGGAGAAGCACATACATGATGCTTTTAGGAATGTGAAGCATATATACCACATGTGGAAGTCCTGGAAAAGGGACAAAGCCCTATCAATACCGGAACCGAGGTACGCTAGAGCAGAGCTGTGCCGAGCACTGACAAAAAATTCTTCGAGTACTAAGCACTCTTGTAAAGTGCTCCGAAATCTCGAGCACTAAGCACTTTTTTTGATAAAATGCTCGCGATTACTAAGCACGTTCGAAAAGTAATCTCAATCAGAGAGCACTAAGTACTAAGCACTTCTCAGCCTGTTAGATACTCTAGTAAGTGGAACTTAATTGAACAAGTAAGATTGTCACAATATAATATTACAGCACGACATGTACAGCTACACTGTAGCTTTTTGAAGCAGTTATTATATTTATCGCTTTCGTTAAATGCTTTGGAGTACTAAGCACTAAGCACTGAATTAGGAAAGTGCTCGGGAGCACAGTGCTTGTTAGCACAAAAATGCTTCGAGTCCTTTGATGAGCACTAAGCACTGTGCTTTGGGACAGCTCTGCGCTAGAGCATCGCACCCGGTCAGGACGAAAGAGCTAATGCTCGAATCCGTCAACCTCCATTTGATTATCATTTGCTATTTGGCAGGTGGTCCTACGAAAACTCCAGTACCCACCAAGAAAGTGAGCAACAGTGCCATCTATAGGAACCACAGAAAGCACTTCAACCAGAGCCCTGACTTCATTTAGAGCCAACGAATATTACATCATGTAAAATAATTAACTATTTCCCATATGGAAAGTTTTGTCGGCAAGCATCCAATAGGAAATAATTCAACTCTGTAGTTATCGTAGGACCACCTGACGAATAGCAAATGACTATCAATTGCAGATTGACGAATTCTAGCATTAGCTCTTCTTTATGCACTGATGATCCGCAGATCTGTGGAACTAGGATCATGCAGATAGTCACCTGTTTTGATTAACATTGGCTAGTAGTTACAGATAGCATTGAAAGTGTGTTCTCGTAGAAAAACTTTACCAGGTGTTGGGCAGAAGTGATGTGGGAGTCGTAAGGAACTGTTAGATTATTTTCAGTTAGAAGCTTGCAGAGAATACTCCTGTAGTATAGAAAATTCGCAGAAGTCCAGATTATTTATAATCTTTTATTTATTTCATAATTTTTCTTTGTTCTTCTTCAGTTATTGATACTACACGTCATATTATCAACTGAACCCAAGTTCACTTATACTCTTTAGTGTTCGATTTATTTTAAAAAATTATGCACCATCTTCAGTAACGAATAATATAACAATAAGAATAGTGTTTCGATAAACAATATTTATTCCATTGAAGATGAAGCAGATATAAAAATAATATAACTGAATTGTGATTTATTTTAACTGACTTTTCATTATAGAAATCGTATATAGTGTTATAAATGAGTAGTAGTTTTATTTTTTATTATGTATGAGTGATTGTAAATTTTTGATTACCCCTACTTGAAGTGATTTTCTGTTTATAATAGTATAATTTTTGATTTAAAAGTGCCATTGTTTATTGGTAGAAAATAGTATTTAGTTATTTTGGCTTATGGTTGATATTTTGATAGTAGAATTGTAGTTGATAGTTTCAGTAGATAGATAGTAAATTAATAAAAAGTGGATAAATTGTAGTATTCAACATAACTTTTCAGATTGCCGGCTAAATACTACTGCTCTCTTGTTTTTAGTTTTCACATTTTCTTCCTCTTTTCAGGATGTCTGCTTCTCAGTCGGTGCGCCAAAACATGTAGATCTCTCAATTTCAGGTAGAATTCCAGGAAAGGTCATCAAAATTAGTTCTCAATAAGTGCAATTGTATTTTAAATGAAATTCCTCGAATAGGTTTGAGAAAATTCAACTAAAATATGTTTTTATTTATCAGCAACTCAATAAAATATAAAAATATGAACACTGTACCAATTATTCATGAATACCAAGTAACTATTCAACCTAATCCCTGCGATAAATACTTTTAATTCTATAGTTTCCAAGAATTCAACAAAAATAGACATGAAATTGCCAAAATGAGCATTCAGGTTCTGTTATTGGGTTAGTAGCCACAGATTATGATTTCATAAGCTGCTCAGTAATGATGTCCTATGTAGAATGATAAAATAACATAACCTTCATACTCTTTGGTATGTGTTTGTTGAAAATGAATTATTCCAGACGTAATATAATTATTGACCATTGAAGCTCAAGTGAAGGAGAGTCAGAGTCACTGTTCGCGGTTATTTATTATAGTTTTGTGAAGAGTTGTTCAGAAAGTTCAAAAATAGGAAATCGATAACCTTTCTCGAAGTGTTCAATGTTAGCAAACGTTGTGACCTGCGTTTTGGTGAAATCTTGAAAAAATCCTTGGCTGTATGAATTTGCTTCTATATCAGGGTGATTTTGGTGAGTATTTTATTCTTACTGAAGTCTCAGGGTTCTGGTTCAGTATTTATGTTTATTTGTTTTTATGTATTTTCTTCTTTTGAATTTTTATCAATTATTTCAAAAATCCCTCGCCAAAACTTCCGCTTCTTTCTTTCGTTGTTGATCTCCCCTCTCCTGTTTTCTCCTGTTACCGAGTACCTTACTTTGCAGTTTTCAACCCGCACATTTGATCACTTTCACTTTTCGAGCCACTATCACTGTTATTTTACTATTATTTTCTAAATTATTCACAATTGTTCTTTTATCCTTATTTTATAATTTTTTTTTGTGATGTAGTTTTCATATTTTTTTTCAGTTCCTCGTTATTTCCTCCAGTTGCTTTCATGACTCCAATTTTGACAACATCTTTTCTCGTATTTTTCTTATTAACGAAATCTTCTTGTGACTTACTTGTGTTTTTATTGTATTTTAGTTCTGCTTCACATTATTATCAGAAATTTACTTTCCATTACTTTTTTGTACTTTTTGTATTTGATTTCATTTACCAATGACTCTGCTTATGTGTTTTATTTGCAACACATAGTTTTTTTCAAGAATTATTGAGATTCTTGGAAGAGTTTTGTACGTTACGGAGATTAGTATCGTACTATGATATTTTGGTATTGAAATTTGAATCACTGAAACTGTGACTATTTTAGAGTAGAACTATTGTATTTTGTTGATGAGGTAAGACATTTCTATTGGTGATATAGTATCTGTTTGACTTTCTGATGTTTAGAAATTTTTATTATGAATTTTGAATAATTTACATCTACTACTGCTATACTCTACATTTGATATTTACCTCATCCAATAATTGTTGTCCACCATTCATCAACACTAACCAAATAAATGCGACCATCACAATTGAAATGTATGCCCTAGTCTGTGTGCTACCTGCAGTACCATATCCCTGAAATATGAATATATAGCATAATTGAATACAGTGTTCAGATGGAGCGAGATAGACTGTAAATCTCACAAAATATAGAAATTGAATGAAAATCCAGGAAAGCCTCGACGACAACATCAAATGGTCCATATTCTAACATATAATCCATGATCGTATTTTTAATTTTGACCTTTATTTTGTCTCTCAAAACTATACTATTACCAAAGAGTTTTGTCAATCAGTGTTGAAAAGAGGGAGAATGCCCCACAATTGAATATTTTTAGCTCTTCTACATTTGATAGGAACTATTCGAACTACAGAAATCACAAATTCAAATACAGATTTATTGAATAGGTATGTCCATAACACAATACATTGAATGAGTCAGCATAGGTATAACATTTTTAGCAAAAAAATATATGTATAACTAATGTAAATTATGAAATTCTTAAGAAATGGAAACAGAGAACAAATGAATTCATATTATTGGACGAAATAAATGAGTAGAATATTTCAATTGACTTTTGGAAAAATATAAGCAAAAACTTCCACCAATTTATAAAAACAGCCTACTGAGGTGAGGATCCCTAGCGATAGGAGGTGATTTTTTTTTGTGAAAAAGGGATATGCTATTTTGGGTCCAGGTCATGAGATTTTGCACACTTTTAGATCTATGAAAAATGAACATTTTTCCTTAATTTCAATTCTAAACCATTCCAGGACATATTCAAAAAAGTTCCATGTACTTTGGGATGAACCGATGAAGAGTTGAAGTGATACCAGACAGTTCACTTGAAAGAATGATCACTCAGATGAATGTTCTAAAACGTTCTAAACGTTCACTGAATAATTCCATTACACGTTCGACGATTCGCTACCGATCGCGAGACCAAAATTACCGAACTCGAGTGAATATTTTGATTTGTGTTCATATGTTTCATTTTTCGTTCATTCGGATTGTGAGTGAATGATGCGAATGCCAAAATCCAACATGGTTAGATTGGTTCACTAATGAATTCATTTGTCACATTTGATTCATTTCATGTTCAGACGTTTCACTTTTAGGAAAAGATGCTGAATGAACGATGGATATGAATAAAAAGTGAACCGTCTGATATCACCTTTTGAAAACCAACTCTGCAAAACAGAAACAGCAACGACAAGAAATTCAACACCTTACAGAAATTAATCCAAGACAGACTAGATAACAACCAGAACATCGCAATCAAAAAGAGATACCTACAGGACATTTATACTCACACCACACGGAGGAAGAACTAAGGTAAATTAAAATAGATGAGAACGTGGCAAGTATACTGGGGCAACTCCCAGAAAGCAAGGTTGGTCCATAGCATCTTCCCTGAAGTGCATAGGGGGTTAGTCGATGCGTTGACTGCAAGCTACTCAACTATTTAGAGGACACTTCGAATCTTACTACGAACGATATCGACATAGTCCACCGACAGGAATATGTGAATGCGGTGGACAGGAAGAAATAGTAACACACATGACGAAAGACTCTTCTTTAAGAAGGGTGCAAGCGCGGACAGATTTTAGGGATTACCTGTCAAACAACAACATGGCATATTCTCCTGTTAATACGAACGTCGATAAGATGGGCGAGCATCTCCGGAGGCAGCTCAATCAATGGAGATCAGAATTAGTTTGCCGACGATAACCAAGATTGACCAAGGAAACTAGCACTAATGTAAATCTCACATCTCACATCAATATTGCAATTACAACAATTGCATTGCATTTCGGACGTCGTAAAATTTTTAATGCATCAATTCTAATTTCTTCTGTTTCATCAACTACACACAAGGCACAACCTCCCAAATGCAATATCCCAAGAGAGATTGCAGCCTGAACTCAGATGACTGTTCTTCTGAAAATGGAAGAATACAACAGTTAAATTACAGAACTCCCCGACCCGTCCAGCTACCGCAAGTTGAAAAGTGACCCAACACAATCAAGGTTTCGGAATACTATCCATCTCATGAAATCATCATCATTGCCGATTCCACCGGGTCAGTCCGCCCCTGTCTAGTTCAATAATTTTATGTTCGAGTCATTGGAATGTGATGACCGAATTACCGCGTACGGCCTACAGCGATTGTGAAGTGGTGGACGTTTGGGGGGTCAGAGACGTTAGGAAGGAGAAGCCAGGCGGCTTGATCGAGAGATGCGCGGAGTGGTCAGTCGGAAGAAGAACGAGTAACCGACAACTTGTATTTTGCTCAGTGGAAATATCAAGTGCACGTAAAATCAAATGGTGGTGTTGTTACTCATAGAACCACTTGACTTGTAGTAACCTATCTTAAGTAACGAGCGATCCAGTATCAATAATCAGCTGATATCTACACTGTCACGTGTATTGCAGCGCATCTTGAAGAAATTACGGCTGGGTACCCGAAGAACGAAGTAAAGAGACCATATGACAGACATCATCGGAAATTAAACAGTGCGTGAGTCGTTGCATGTTAGTATGTAAGGTTGATTATTGGTCAATTGATACCGACAATAAATCATAGTATTGATGGTATTTCAAGGAAATCTCTAAACCCATCCCCGAACGTTTTTTGTTTTACTATATGAGAAAAGAGTGTTCACAAAGGTTCGCTCACGTATCACCTAGCAAAATATCTAACCTCGCCCCTCCAGCCTGGATTGGGGAAAAAAATTTCTTACGTCGAAGGTTCAACAGACTTGTGAAAAAAAATTAGGATCGTAACCCTAGAGCCAAGTGATATTCTTGTCAGCTTCGACGTTGTGTTTTTGTTCGCGACGTTTCCGAGTGATATGTCGAACTCTGCCTGTCTCATCGGAAATTACTTCCAATGAAAAGGAGACTTGTTTCCCTAGGGTTACTTACAGAATCGGAAAACTCTTGGGAAAACACGAAAAGAGAACAAAAACTGTTTTCAAGCCGACTAAGAAAATACAGCAAACCCTTAGGTCGGCAAGGGACGAAAGAGACTCACTGTCAGCTACAGGGGTATATCGCATACAGTGTTCTTACAGAAAACACGAAAATGTCAGTGGAAACAAGACATGAGGGAACATCCGAGAAACTGTAGATTGGGCCAAACGGACAAATCGGCAGTAGCGAAACACGCGCTCAGTGAAGTGGGATCATAGGATATTCGAAGATGCAAAACTCATTATCCCAGACAATGGATATCATAGTCAACTTGTACGGGAAGCAATAGAGATCCACAAGCACAGGGGCGAACCCAGACTGGATAATCTGAATAAGATTTACGGATTAGAAATCATCGGTGAAATATCAAAGATGAACACACCTCTGAAGAACTTTGCCAATCGTGCTAAAGAAACGTCAAGAAACAATGTCAAAGAACAACCGCCTTCAAACTCGAATAAAAATACTGATAGTGAATCGGCTGAATTTTTCGGCAACTTGTTCTGTTTGAGATAAACTGCGACCTTTAGCTGTGGTCAGCATTGAAGATCACGAAAGTTTAACATAACCTGACCATGGTACACAATCTAGTATCGCTGAAGCAGAACTAAAAGACATCTGACTACAAGATGAAGTATCTTTCTTTTCGAAAGTCACGAAAATGGCTCTCACTGATGGTAATACAATTACTGTCGACGCGGAGATATTTGAAATTGAGCCAATCCTCTGAAATATGAAACATTTTGTAACCCTTAAATCTGTTCCATTCCACACCAGCAGTAGGACACTTCAAGGTTCTGATTTTTTGAAAACAGCATATGTTATTTTTGATATTCCACGTGAGTCATGGTTTCATGGAGATGCTCCCGAAATGCCTTATAGTTTTGTCGACCAACTGGAAAGTATAAAAGCATGCACATTGAATGTTGTCGATGCTATCAAAGTCAAGCTCATGGAAGATGATGACACTAGCCTATGTGACGTTGAAAGAGGAGTACTCGACGATCTCCGGAGAAAAATTCAATATCTTTCCAGAACAAGTACTGAGTCTACTCCTTTTGCTGAACATACAATTTGTATACGGATGACACCCCTATTTCTGTCCCTCATTACCGTCTATCTCAATGAGAAAAAGGACTCCTACGGTTGTGCTCGTTCCCAAAAAGGATGGGACCATTCGATTAACGTGAACTATCGAATACTCAACTTGATTACCCGAGCCGATGGGGAGCACAGACGTTATACTTCAAGCCACTAAGAAGCCTCGAATATATTACTACATTGGACTTGAAGTCTAGTTACCACTAAGCTTCCGTCAAATCTTCGGATCGAGATAAAACTTCTTTCATCTGCCCACTAGGTACCTTTCGCTACACTCGTATGCCATTCGGGTTGCGTAACGCACCCTCGACATTTCAAAGATTAATCGATAGATTTTGTTCCGGATTGCAGATATTCACCTATTGACTTATCTCAATGATTCAATAATTTTTTCATACAAGTTTTCCGAACATATTCAAGAAATACGGTACTCGATCGTTTCTAAATCTATGACAGCCCGCCGAGAGTTGTTGACATAATAATTTTGTAACGCGCCTTTGGAATACAGCTTGGCTTAATAATAAATAGGAATGAAACCTGCCAACTGAACCCGTTGCAAACCAATCTGCCATATAAATATAAAAAATTGGTTATTTTAATTTTTTTAGATATTCTTGGTAGTGGTTTAAAATGGGTTGGAGGTCTTTCGCTGGGTAGTGTAACTAATTTCTTTTCTTGAAAATATTTGTATTTGGAAGTGATAGATAATAGATAGAGTAGTTTGGAGTTCTCTATGGAACGTAGATATATGGCGCTGGATATATACTTCAGTCTTTATTTTAAAAGCAATTTTCAATTTAATTGGGTCAACTAGCCTTCGCTGCTAAGTGGCAAGTAATTTTTTCTATTGAAGATATTATCTGACCTGTGAACCTCAACTAAAGTAGGTGGGTGAAGATTCAACAAATCAGAAATATAACGATGAACGAAAAAAAAAGGGAATAATAGAAATACGATACTTACTAACACAAGAAGATAAAGTACAAAAACTATCAATAGACCACTGAATAAATACATTGGGTAAAGGTACCATCCAAAACTTTTCTCTATCAATCTGAAAAATCTGTAAAAAAAAATAACTTATATTTCTACCTATTCACCAAATCAGAACTCAATAAAATAATGAATGAAGAGCAACAATAAATGGTTATATTTGTAAGACGCACTTGATAATATCTCCTGGTTGAATATTTGCACTAGAGTGTAACACGTATAATCCAATGTTTGCAAGGGACAGTAGTCGCTTTATTTCCTTCTGTGAACGACCCCGCGGAAAGTAACATTTTCAGGTATGGGCTATATACATTTTTATTTTCATTTCAAAGCTTTTTTCGAATTATATCTCGAAATTCCAATTTAGATCTGGTAATCCACACGTAGATTTCAGAATTCCGACTATATATATACATATATATATATATATTTTGGATATCTACTCTAATTACCATTAACTGGATATGGACGAAAATAGACTTTGATGGTAGAGCTTCGCTTCTCAACCATAGGGGTCTCCTGAAAAACTAATACACGCATTTTCGACTGACTCGAGAGCTAGGTTAGCTTGCTCAAGTTAGGTTTGCGTGTCAATTGTGTCAATTGCGAACGAAAAAACAAATTCACGGAGTTTCAACTCAGTTTGCCTTCTTGTTTTGTCATCACCCCGCCACACCGCCATTAAATATTATATTTCACAGAGTGCAGACATGCCTACAGATTTATCATAGGGTTAAACGAAATGTAGATCATCTATTGGTGGAATAATTTTTTGTATGGTTTATGGGAAACCAAATTGTAAGACGTGGACTTAGTGAATTATTTTTTTCAAGTTCTGGCCCCACAAAAAAGAAAATTCTGAATTGTTCAAAGAACATCGTTAAAGTCGAGGAAAGTAGGTAGGAATTGGTGTTCTTCATGAATTTCTGAAGGCTGTATGTCTCAGGGAACACCTCCCGAGGCGAGTTCCAAAGATTTGCCGTTCTGTGGAAAAACAAGCCCTGGAAAGCAGATGTGTGGCATGTCTCCAAAGTGACGGCAAATGGATGTGAGGACTTAGCTCAATGGGCCAATTTGATGAGAACGCTAACGGGGAACGATTGATGATATTTCGGAAAAGCATCGTCCATGAAAATATTTATAAAACGGAGACAACCTTCCTACGATGTTTCAGAGAAGTAAGCGAGCTTGTGAGCGAAGTATCATCGAAAAGACGAATGGCTCTCTTTTGGACCGAATCTAAAAGTTTCAATGTGTGTTTGAGTGCTGCACTTCATATATGGGAACAGTATTCCAAAACAGGTCGAATCTGTGCCTTATAAATCATAATCAGTTGACGATAAGTAAAATATTTCTTGGCGCGATACAGAAAACACAGTTTTTGAGAGACACTCTTGGCAATGGACCTCACATAGTTCTTCTGGCTGATGGTAATACCGAGCATTGAAATGGAAGATTTAATTGGTATAGATACTCCTGACAAATATGTATGTAAAGTTATTGACGAGGATTTGGTGTGGAACCGATATTTTGATTAAAATATCAAATAGAAATAGCAACAGCCAGTCAATACTAGTTTCGATGAATTTTATTACAAACTTGTCAATGAATTTTCACTCATTGAAATCAATTTATTTTCTATTTCTTCCAGCAAGTAAATCAACTGGACACCACAGCAAGATTAACAATACACAAAATTACTAAATCACCCTGTGATGTGAACTTACCCCTTTGTTCTTTGATGTGCTTTTACGAACTGAATCAGTTTTTCATATGTTTTTCTTTGATAATTCTCATCACTGAGATCTTCATTGGTTTTATTGGATATATCATCTAATAATCCATTGAGTAGGAAAAGCTGGATTTTAATATGTTTGAAAACATACATGATTTTCCACAGGAAACAGCCAGTTCTATACCCAATAACTTCAATTCCCAAGAGTGTCATAATGTCAATAATATTGGTCCAATCGTTGAAATATTCTTCGGCCACTCTGTGGATCGGTTGACATATTTTCGGAAAGGGCAAAAGTGTAACGTGAGTGACGAGAAGTCCAAACATAAGGAATATCATCACTAATTTGAATATTTTGATCTCGTATGAAATCATTGTGTATGTTCTTTCTCCAGCTGCAGTCCATGGTAATCCATAATTTTTGAACAAATGCTTTACTTCTGAGCATATGTCCGAGTCGAATACAACTATATCCATAATATTGGCTATACAGACCTGAAACAGTTGAATAGTTATTACTTATGCAGGTAACACGCAACAGAGTTCGAATACGAGAAAACATCAAATCAAGAAAATGCATAGTTCAAAATGGAAAATAAATGAATTTTTTCTGTGATGGGAAAAATGTTTGACATTTTATCTCTGTCAGGTACTAAAATATGACTTTTCATGAAATTACTTTTTTCCCCGGGAAAAAAGTTAGTATGTCTGCTATTGCAAAAGCTGAACTCGCACGCATCCGATGATCAGCTCGGGGCTCTAACCCAACCCCCTACCTTCATCACTCAACTACTAACTACTAACACAGGAAACCTCAAGTACACAGAAGTGGCCCTCAAAGGCGGCTCTTTGATCTTTTAGGGTCAAATTCGCGTCGGAAGACAACACAACCTCAAGCTAAAATCTAATTCTTTTTTCCCTTGTATAATAAATTACTATTTTTCTGGGAAAGAAGTTTGACATTTTATCTCTGTTGACAGGTACTAAAATACGATACTTTCCTCAGGTAAAGGTGGAGTGACGGCTTTCCACATACTGATGATGGCACCCATAATAATTTTATCAAAAGACATCAATGTACAGTAACCACAGGCAAATGTAAGCCACAAGGAAAGAATGAATCGTAGCACTTTGAAACTCGGAACATGACTTCTTGACTTCATGTGTTGTGAGAAAAAAATATGATTACCAATAAATCAGAGGTGGAACCAAAAAAAAAATTTATTTAAAAAAATAATAATAATTTTTTTTGCCTTTGTTTCGGGCAGTATAAGATTTATCAATAAATAATTTCAACAAGGTAGAAGATAATTTAATTCTCCACAAGAAATGTACTTATTAATTTTTCACAAAACGCGCTCGTTTTCTCAGAAAACCTGATTGAATTCCGATATCAAATTTCGGGCTCGCGTTAACATGCCTCTGCCATTTCCGGCAGGGCTGAAAATTATACTTGTCATAACTTTGCCAAAAATTATAGTAGAAGGAAAAGAAAAAGTGTATATCGTTCCTGAATACTTCTACTTCCTACTGCAAATATAATATGTGGGTATCTGAGTACCCGAAATGTGTTTAATCCCACTTCACATAACCCTTCTACGATATTTTATGGATATTTTAGTTGATGTGAAATAAATATACTGAAGCAGGAATCAGTACCCTCTTTGGACCTTATGCAACGATTTCAGACTAGTGAGGCAAGTCTCACTTATATATGACAAAAAAAAAACTGGGTGTTACTCCTACCTCACTTTTAAACTCACCAATAATCCCAGCAATTTCTTCAGTAAATGTTGAAAATAATCGCTCGTACACATCCTACATAACAAATGGATTTCAAGCATGAGTTTTGCGCTTCCCAATAGTGTTATTAAACATATATGCAGGTTATGAATAAGCGATTATTTTCAACATTTACTGAAGAGAATGCCGGTTTTATGGGTAAGTTGAAAATGAGGCAGGAGTCAAACAAAGTTTTTTTTTTGGCATGTTTAAGTGGGACCTGTCACAGTACCCTAAAATTATTGCCTATAGTCCAAAGAAGGTATGGGTTGCTGCTTTAGTATAATAATTCCATATTTACTAAATTATTCATGATTTTCGGAAGCGTGACATAACACATTTCAGGTAGGAGTCTTCAGAAACGATATGAACTTTTCCTTTCCCTTCTCCGATCATTTTTAGCAGAGTTATGAGCAATCACATATTCGGCTTCGCCAGAACTACCAGCGGAGGGTAAGCGTAAACCTGAAATTTGTTGTCGGCGTTCAATCACGTTTTCTGAGAAAACGAGCGCATTTCATAAAAAATTACTAGGAATCGTTTTTGTGGAGAATTGAATTGTCTTTCACCTTGTTGTTGTTTTTCCTATAAATCATATACTTTCCAAGATAACAGCAAAAATCTCTTTATTTATTTTTGAACAAAAAAAAAATGTTCCACCCGTGGAATTTCGGCATACCAAGTTTGGTGGTGCTACAATCGATCCTTGTCTCAAAGCCCAATCGTACTGGATTATACCAGAAAGTTAACAATTTACAAAATATAAAGCTATATTGTGGACTACCTAACGAGTAGTAGCTGGCTGATTCACGCGCGTTGATAAAATTATATCTCAGGAGGGAGACTGCAGAAAAATGGCTATGTAAAAAAATCGATAAGCTATTGTTAAGCGATATTCAGAAAGTCAAAACCGTACTACTGACTTGCGGTGGGATTTTGTGACGAAAGCTTGCAGTGATATCCTGGCAGACTACCTCTGACAGAAAAAAACGTGTAGTAAAACTGTTCGATCAGACCGTGCACTAAAAGCGTATAGTAGAATCGTACGGTAGGAGCACTACAAAGAAATATGAATTAATATCACCATATTACACTTTGATGATCGGTGACCGACGTAAATTTGAAGCACTACAGGTGGGCATGAAGTTTTTCCTTAGTATATGGCATAGCAAGACATTCGCGTTCGGTCGGTCGCGTTCGGTCGCGTTCGGTTCTGTGCTTGATGAGTAAGAGACCTACTACATAAGATATTACATGTTTCATTTAGAAAAAAGAACTCAAGAACAAGAAGACTCCGATGGAAATTCCTCAAGTAAAAACAATAAAAACAAATACAGTCCAATCTTCGGCAACGACAGGGTGGAGTTCGAAACAATTCCCAGAAATGGACATGTGCACGTTTCACGAATTGATATGACTTAAGCCAATCTTTTGGCATTTCTTA
The DNA here is from genome assembly GCA_958298965.1 of Chrysolina haemoptera. Lineage (NCBI taxonomy): Eukaryota > Metazoa > Arthropoda > Insecta > Coleoptera > Chrysomelidae > Chrysolina > Chrysolina haemoptera. Next base: position 28,491,835 of record OY282590.1, read on the forward strand.
AGGAAACAGCTCCAAACATTCCTTTTATATGTGACGAATGGAACAGAACTGAACAGGCATCCACTTACAATAGGTCTTTTCCACTTGACAACTTGGAGGATGCATATAACCCCAATATATGGCCGAGAGGTGCAGCGATTAGAAGATTCACGTTCAAGGAAAATTTTCAGAGAACCATAGTGTCCAGAGAACAATTAGTTCCTGTTAGTGGTGCTGATAAAAATTTACGGTGAGTATGTTCCATATTAACATTCCGTGTATGACAAACTTGAATTTTCTGAGTCAATTTTATTTCAATATACTTTTGATATAGTTTGTGTTTCCAAACATTGGCAGAGAGAGCAAAATCTCAAGAGTCTGAATCTGAATTGATATCTACTTGCAAGTTTTGTTTGTAGGAAAAAGTTACAAAATGGTGGTACAGCAATATTTATTAAATATCGAATAAAATTAAAAACACTAGATTTACAAACGTTCAATAGTGAACAGAACTTTGAACTAAGAAAAACAGTCTTTTGATAGTGGCGTTTTCGAACCCTGTCTATCTGATCATCGTCCTCAATACTTCATTATGAAATCTCTGTCTGAAATGTCTAGTCAGAAATCAATTTCTCGAGTGATGAATAGGAGCGGATTACTAAAACTGAAGCAGGCCTCATCATGCATACAATAGAATACTTGCGAAATTTACCAAAATGTTCGATCGATGCCAAAACACCAAAAAAGACCACTTTTTCTTCTTCGACAACAACGCAGTCATTGGCGCTATCAGTGTCAAACAATTTGGTATAAATCAGCGATACCATAATGCTATACCTACGAAAGGTCGAGTCTCCGGCGTGTTTGTTGGGAAGTGGTTGACATTGTTTCACTTTGAGTAAGGGTTACAAAAAAATGCCATTCCCTGCACTTTTATTCGTCACGACGTTTTGGCTATCAAAATCTATAGCCGTATATCAAGTGTATACAATCATCTCGGTGGCGCGCAGGCAGCGTTGTGCTATGCCAAGGTACACGGGTTCGAATCACCGCGCCGTCACCGGCCTCGTGCATGGTATCACACGTTAAAAGGTAAGGGCTGCGTCTTCCCTAGCTCGAACAAGTCTCTCGAGGTGTCCACGGAAGGTGGCTCGCCCCTATAACTTTTTTGTTATTGAAGATATTGAAGTGGAATTCGGAGGATCTATATAATACATAAAACTGCATTTTTTGACAAGTGACTCAGCTTCATGCAACTTCCGGTATCACCGGAAGTGATATGAACTTTCAATTTTCAAATGAGAAATTTTCACTTTTTTTCTCCATATGGCATTCTGAATACAACCATGTATCATTTGTTACTTTTTGTAACCAAAAATTTAAATTTCTAAATAAATTTTTGAATCTAGAGGGCTATGAATACGTTCAAATTATTAATTTTAGTCCTAAAATATTGGGAAAGATACAACTTTATGGTTTTCGGTTGAAATGCATCTGCTAGGTAAAATTAATTTATTATTTATTTTTAAATTATTATTACAATTTTTTCCCGTCTTCAGCAAGATTATAGACATTTCCCCATGTGTCTCCTGTGTAAACAATAGCTGTGTCATCAGCATAGCAGATGAGGTAACCACAAAAGTCGGTCATTTCCGAGATACTGTTTATATAAATGAGAAATAGAACAGGTCCAAGCACAGTTTCCTGAGGAACGCCAATAGTAATTTCTTGTGGAGTGCTCAACTGTTCGTCAATTTTAACTCTTTGTAATCTATTAGCTAAATAATTCTGCAAGACTTCTAGCATCTTATCGCGCACACCATATGTATATAATTTTTCCATTAGGAGACTATGGGATACGGTGTCAAACGCTTTGGCCAAATCAAGGAATATGGTTAAACACTTCCTTGATTTGTCCAGAGCATCGACAGTTTTCTCCACAAGGTCCATAATAGCATATTCAGTGCATAATTTATTCAGAAAGCCGTACTGATGTTTAGTTATGACGGAATGTTTCTCAAAGAATGAAATTAACCTTTTTTAATGCTTTGTTCGAAAATCTTTGCAAAATTGTTTATTACAGAGATAGGCCTGTAGTTGTTGAATTGATTTTTTTTACCTGTTTCATAAACTGGTGCTACAACTGATTCTTTCCATTGCCGGGGCACGGCCCCTGTAGGAAACGATGAATTTATAATATGTACTAAGGCTCCTATGATATGTGTGTGAGTATGTTTGATTATTTTAGCAGTTATTCCATCAGGTCCTGATGAACAGTTATTTTCGAGATTTGAAATCAAGATAATTACTTCATTCTTATTTGTAGGTTCTAGGTATATAGATGAATTAACAGATGTGTTTTTAAGAAAACCGTTTGGCAAATCTCCTCTAGAGATTTTTTTTGCCTTTTTTTGCTCAATATTTCTGAAATAGTCGTTAAACAAATTTATTTTCTCGTCATTATTATTTATTTTTTCACCATTTGAGTTTATAAATGTTATGTTTTGTACGTTATTTTTAGTGCTGTTTTTATTTGAAATATCTTTAATAATTTTTCATGTTTTTTTACAGTCACCATCAGCTTCACTTAATTCATTTCTGTAGTATTGATTTTTTGTTTGCCTTATTAACCCGGTCAATTCGTTTCTATAATTCTTATATTTAATTTCTGCTTCTATAGTTTTGGTGTTATTCTATGTTTTTTCTAAGATAATCCCGAAACTTTACAGAATTTACGAGATCAGTGGTGATCCAAGGTTTGATATGTTTGTTCCTTAGTTGCCCTAGCTAAGTGTTGCTTGAATTTAACGATGAAAAGATCATATGCAAGTTGTACATCTTCGCAGTTCAGAATATCTAACCAATCCTCTTGTTGTAAGAATAAATTTAGCTTCACATAATCAGTTCTCTTAATGATTTCCCTTTTTTGATTTATTGTAAGATAACTTTTTTTCCTTCCGTTTATCGATACAAATACTGGGTAATCATCTGTCATATCGATTTGAATTATTTTTGGTTTTATTAAAATTTCATTTTTGTTAAAATTTTCTTTCCTAATGAATATATGATCAATGATAGTACTTGATCCTTCCGTTATTCTAGTAGCCTCATTAATATATGATATCAAACCGTGTTCAGTTAGGATATTTAAATATCTTACTGTATTTTGAGTAAGAGTGTCCTTCAGATTAATGTTAATATCGCCCATGAAAATCTCAATATTATTTTTTTCAGAGTTTACAAAAAACTGTTCTAAATTGTCCAAATATGCTTGCACGTTTATAGAAGGGGGTCGGTAAGATGCAGTTACGCAAATTGAGACACCACTGGTTTCGAAGGTCAGACTCAATAGTTTTGTTTCAGTTAGTGGAACGATCTCAGCAGTTACAGTAATATTTTTTTTCTCATAGATAATGATTCCATCATTTTGATTGATTTTAGAGTCATTATAATATATATTATAATTAGGGATGTTGAAAGTACTCATGTCTTCAATATTCCATGTTTCCGAGAAGACCACCACATCGAGATTATGTTTTCCTGACTCTAGGTACACTAGCAACTCATCATAGTGTTTTTTGATACTTCTTATGTTAAAATGAATTATTCCAATACCTCTCACTCCCTCTTCTTCAGTTTCAAAACATTCCTGCAAACCCCAACAATTTCTGTTTTGATTTCCTTCTCCTCATCTAAAATCTCTAAAAAATCTATCATAACAATCTTATGGTGTGTACACCTAGTAAATGTATAGAAATCAAATCAATAGTAGTAGTAGTGATGGTATGAATAATTATCAACAAGTTTATGAAACATATTAATTTATATGAGCAATTTTGAGATAGAAAAAATATAAAGAGTATAAAATTAGGTATCAAAATTGAATGCGAAGATTTTACAGCTTTTAGGAATTCATAGAAAAGAGTTTATCAAAATCATGCCTAGTTCTTAATATAGTCACTTTGTTCTGTACATTAACGTAAATTTTACCAGCATTGGTCCATACATTTTGCAGAGATGTCTTTTCAACGGTTCGAGCCAGTAAGTTGACTCTAATGCTTGTTAGATCTTCACGGATTACTACTCTAGTACCTTTTAGTAATTTGTTCTTTCTGTATATCTCCTGCTGCATTTTAAAATCTTTCAATTTTAGAAATATTCCTCTTGGTTTGCCACCTTCTTCTTTTTTCCCCACCCTATAGCACATATCATTTGTGGAAATGTTGATTGCCATTTTGGTTTCCAATAGTTTAACGATGTCTTCTCTTGTATTTTCTTTATCCTTTTCTTCAACATTGAAAATTCTCAAATTCTTCCTTCGTTTTTCCTGATCTATGTTATCAACTTTTTTCTCCAACAATCCGTTTTGTTGTATGAGTTTCGCAATATCATTCTCGCTTTTGTATATCAGGTTTTCCATTGCTTTATTCGAATTGTTTAATTCATCTTGTAAGTAGGTGATTTTTTGTTCAATTAGGTTGAACTTCTTTTCTATGCTTTTTATCACCGCACTAGCTACATTGCCCACCATCGTTTTTATGAAATTTGGGTATTTTAAACATCGGGTTAATGAGGAATTCACTGCCGTTTCAATTTCATCACGAACTTCTCTCGTAATTACCATTGTTGTTGCAGTTAATACTATTTTCCCACAAGGTAGAAAAAACAATTTTGCTATTTAAGCAAGTTTTCGTCAATTTCACACCGTTTTCACTGTTTTATTTAATACTTTACTAGGAGCACACATGCACACATCTATACGGTACGCGCCATTGAAATGAACTGAAACGAAGAAACTTTCGTCATCAAACTTAAAAATATTACGGTAGATCTTTCTTTTTGAGACTAAAATAATATTTAAATTAATCGAGAAACCTGTGTGACCAACACAAATGATATAACAGAACCATCAATCCGAAAACAAATATCTCCTGTCAATGATAGTATCAAACTCAATAGTTTCCTAATTTAGATTCGGAGAAGTAAGGTAAAATAACATATCGACAAGTAATGTTTTTTAGCACTTATGTATCTGAAATCTGAAATCTGAAATGGTGTTTCATTTTAAGAAAGATCTTCAGTAATCTTTTCTTTTAACTGAAGTTTGTCTGAAAACTATATCAGTAAAGCGGTTTCAACATAATTGTAATGGAATTCACAAAATTTCCATCTAAAAAAATTAGTAATAAAAACACTGAATTGTATGTACATATTTAAATATTTCGACTGAAAACAATATTTTTACTTGTCAAAAAATGCAGTTTTAAGTCTTCCAAATTTTTTTTCTGACCCGACCAGTGAAAATAAAATAGGAATAAATTAAAAATTAAATTTTACACAGCAGATGCATTTTACCCGAAAACCGTAGAGTTGTATTTTTGCCAATACTCACTTTAGGACTAAAATTAATAATTTGAACGTATCCATAGCCCTCTAGATTAAAAATTAAATATCAAAATAAAAAAATATGGTCACAAAAAGTAACAAGTGATACATGGTTGTATTTAGAATGATATATAGAGACAAAAAAAGTGAAAATATACCGGTTGTTGCACGAATCTTAGTCACTTGTCAAAAAATGCAGTTTTATGTCTCATACAGATCCTCCAAATTTTATTTCAATATCTGCAAAACCAAAATAGTTATAGGGGCGAGCCACTTTCAGTGGACACCCGGTAGATATCAATAGAGGAACATCAAGAGTAGCAGACTCTTCACCAGGATGTATGTGATGGTCAACCGCATATAGCAAAAAATGCAATTCGGGTATACAACAGAAGCATTCTTTCAAAACCAGGTGCCACGTGCCCCCCCTTTACATTTAATAATAATAATAATAATAATAATAGATTTTATTGAAATATAAGCATATATGAAGTAAGATATACAATGTAGATGCCTCTATCAAAAGGCAGAATTCAATTTCCGATTTCATCCTGAGATTAGATCGGAACTTGTTCTTCCATTTAACTATTTAAAAATGTTGATGGTGCCTTCCTGAAACTACACCACGTAACCACAATTTTTTTTTATGCCATGAAGCCATAAAGTTAGTATATGTGGTACCTTTTCACCTGAATTTTACCCGATTTCGATAGCTTATTCCGTACGAAAGTTAAGGAGGGGAAGGACTTTTTACGTGCTCACTGTATATTCATATTCACACTAGTGTTGGTATGATATGATATTCACACCAATGCAAATATGACCGTCCTTTTGCATTTGAAATGTAAAATTGCCATATTGAGAGGTAATAACAAAAATATATTTACCATTTGCACAGCCAGAAAATACATTATATATTCTTGGAAGTAATACCGGTCCTTCGACATGAAGAAAACGAACAAAGTTTCCCAAATTATTGCGAACATCACCATGAACCATCCAACATATTTCCAGATTTTTAAAAAACTAAGTGGCAATCGTATCATGTAAAATATCGGAAACAAGAGAAAGAGTATTGGATCATCTGAAAAAAAGTGAGGTATTAAATAATTTGAATATTCCCTTCTTTTGTGAGGAATGTATTGATTTTTTCCACTTGTTTTTCTTTTAGCCAATTGGTAGTTTTTTCGGAAGCATTCTTATTGTTATTATCATGGTTCATATCTTGATCATAATTCCCCCTATAGCTCAGATAGTTGGTGCTCAAATAATAGATAACCTGGAAAGTTTTCCGGGGGTTTTGAAAATTGGTCATTTCATGGATTTCGACGTGTTCTTTCCGAAATTTTACTTTATGAAATAAATAACAGTGAAAAATATTTCCTGTAATATATATGTCCCAATCATTGTTTTGGGAGAAAGAATAGTTTAAGCGAGCGAGTGCGACAACATAGTGCCTTAGTGAGGAGTTGCCTGCTTTTAGGATTTTCAAAGGATTTACGGAGGACTGTAACGTGTCTGTGTGAGTAGTTACTTGTTATTATTTGTGCATTACTGAGACGAGAGTACAGTGACATGCATCGTTCCTGTGTGAGACGTTGCATGTCAAAGGGTTTACTCTTCAGTTAATTTTTATAGTTGTAGAAAAGCATTCGTTGTACCTGGGCCCATGACAACAATCCTTTAGGTGCGTTTTCAACAATTTCATTTGATATTACTATCTAACAATTTCATTAGAAGAAATTATGACTCTCGAAACTTGGGAGCTTCTCCTGGTATTACTCGCTTGTGATTGAACCTGAAGATTATTCAATATCCTGATAAAAGTGTTCATTAATATTCATGTTGGTATATATAAATTTGCATCCTCAATTGTTTTAAAAGTAACGAAATTTATTTCTATAGGTGCATCATCGCTATAAAATCCCTACCTCGAATAAACCATAAAAAAATCTAACTCTTGTGAGGTTCGTTGGGCTTCCAGTATCGTAGTAGTCATGTAATTCACTGATGCTGAAGTCTCCAATGATGATTGCTTTATTCAGTTCGACAAAATCTTCAAGTAATCTAAAGAATTCGTCTTTAGCATCATATGTTGAATTAGGTGGCTGCACCTATGGAAATAGGTTTTGATTTTTTGATTTACTTGTAGAGAGATCAACTGGACGTACAAAGTCACAGACCTCTGAATGGAAAATATTATTGTTGACAGCTATCATCACACCACCACCGCGAGTTTTACGGTTCTTACGATAAGCTAGAAAATTTTCTGGAAAAAGCTCCTCATTATTCACTCCTTCTCTAAGCTAGGTTTCAGTTATTATTATGACATTATGGTCAGTATCAAGTATATTTTTAATTCTTGCCGCAATCTTATGAGGTGCTCCCTTTGCAAAACCGTTTGGTCACGTTTGATGTAAATATCCTTAAACTGATCTGTTGCCTGTGTTTTCCTATTGTTTTTGATATGATAGGAAGGTGAAAAAACTTTCAGTCTAACTCCACCAAAAATAATCTTTATTGTAGATATCATGTAGTTAGAGGACTAACATCACGTAGATACCATGTAGTCGGAAGGCTAACATTGAGAGAGGACATGTTTTGAAGGATTAATCCTTCATCTTCAGGAAAATTTGGGTTAGTTACAAGTCGATCTAAGAAAAATAGTTATGAATAACAATGAAATGTATGACCTACCATATTATGGTGGAAAACTCACAAGGAAATATTTAAAACATTATAAAATTAAAATTAAATGGTCCTAATTACGACCATGTGGGGTCCGCTAGAGCGGGATCCACCTATGTTAGGGACTATGGTTGGTCCACTCAAAAATCATTACGAATTAAAGTTTTAAATCACAAGAAGACCATGCACCATGTGTTTACGAGAGACAACTAGGAAGAGGAAGTAACAATAGGTTATAATTTGACATGAATGAAATCTGTTATGTGGATAGTCTAGGTTCAAAGCGACAGAGAACAGAATGACAACCTTAACAACCTCAACCATAGTATCGTCTCATGACAGAACTATAGAAGGAAAAGAATTTATATTTTTGTTTCGTAAAAATTATTGGAATGTAAGTGAGTCAATATTACGAAATGTGGGAGGAAAAAAGTGTATCAAAATAGTAAAGAGTTAAAAAGTTTTAAACTGTCAAACTGGGTCTGTTCATTCAAGAATTGTAGATCCAAATTTTTAATCGCTTTATTAATTCCATCACATCAACATCACATCATAAATGAGGAACATAATTTTGATTCCAACTCTGACTTAAAAATATTAAATTTGTGTGATAAAGGCAAGAGACTCAATTTACTAGGGACTCTTGAAATTAATTAACCTGACTACAAGATGGAGGACGAGATATATGATTATGGTCAAATTGGATTCAGAATTGGTATCTGGCGTTTTTTTTTGGTGGTAGATTTTGGATTTCTTGTCAAAATTTATTAATAAAAGTTGCCGGATTGGATTCAATTTTATTGTGTGAGGGTTTTCGTAGTCAGATATTCTAAATTTCTTGTGAAAATTTATTAACTCAAGATGGCGGCCCAAGCTGGTGGACGAGTTTTGTGACTATGGTCAGATTTGTCAGAGATTTCGATTCTTTAGTCAAAAAATTAAATGATAGTTGAAAACATATCCTTAAATGTAAAAAATAATTGACAATGTAATTACTCAAACGTAAACAAAGCGTGGAGTGCTGACATAAGTTCCCTTGAGCTCTTTAACGCTCAGTATTGTAAAATTAAAATTAAACATATGAGAATATAGGTTGAAAACACCCTCGCTTTTTTACATTTGAGTAATTACATTCCCAATTATTTTTCAATATTTAGTTCATAATGGAAGTACAGCGTGGTCTTTAGGTTTTTTATATTTTTTTCTCAAATAGGTACAGATAATTGTGTTAGGTTTTTAAGAGAATAGTTGAACCAAGTATTTCCAGGTAGATAGACTGGTTGAAAAGGTTCAATAGAATGGTCTCCTCGATCTTCAGACCTACCACCCTTGGGTTTTTCTTTATGAATTGGTCAAAGTTGTTGACACATTACAAGAAATATTCCAAAAAGTGAGACAAGAATTCGAAAAAATTCTATAATTTTATGGATGCTGCCACTTGTCACTTTCAATCTCTTAATATATAATTATTGGTTCATATTTTGTTGAATGTTATTTACGTTTCCTTTAATTATATTTAATCAAAACTATCGTGCGCATATCTTCGCTATTCATTAACCTACGATGAAAACATGGATACCGTTGAGAATCTTATTGTAATGCTTTATAAATGACATCATTTGGCTTGTCGTATTATTGCAAAAATGTAGGTACGAGGACCTGCAGGGTAGAGATATGAATGGCGCTATATGTACATACATATATATGTATCTAAATAAGAATTGACGTTTTACGCGATTTGCACACTAACATTCTGTTATAAGTTATTCAGGTCGGATAGTTTTTGAATGAATGCAGTGTATATAAGATAATATCTCACTGAATTGTTCAAACAGATTCACTTACCCGCAAAGTCAAAATTCTCCATTCTTCGAGTCGTGATGTACGTAAATGCAGATAGAACGAAAGAGCCGAAATTGTGAAACCACCACCGAAACATGCTTAATTACCATTAATTTGATAGACTAATGATAATGTATTCTGCGTTTAATATTCTCTGTCATCCATCCAAGGAGACATCAAAATGAGAAGTAATTAGTGTTTCAGGATTGTGAAAAAAATTATTTCGTTCAGAGTTCATCATTTTCATCATTAAAACATTAATAATTAATTATATATGCCCCCTTGACTAAAATAGCATTTAGCGTACACTTATATGTAACACGCTGATTGATCGAAAATATGAAAAATCATGTATGGTATCAAATAACATGAAATTTTATGCTGAGAAAAAATATAATTTTTTTTAAATGAATGTTTGTAAAAATGTAAGGGGGAAAGACGGACTAACTTTGTAAGGATGCAACTTTATTGAAAATCAGATCAAACAGTTACCATGAAAGTACTTGAAAATGGAATTGTTATTGCTGGTGAGACTCACCACATAGATTCGTGTCTTTTAACGCAGAGGATGCTTGCCTGTATTTCCTTGGATAGTACTTCCTTGTTTGAAGAAAAATAGCTTCAACTGAAACATAATCTTAAATAGCTCGTTGGGCTTCAACACAAAATTCATCAAAATACCATTGATTTCTAGTACGCTTAGAGTTTTTTAGTTAGAAAAATCTGTAAATGCATACACCTGATCCTACACTATAGGATTGGCAGTTGGATAATGGAGAATATCAGCCAATATCAGCACCGGACAAACTGTTAAACCACGGTTGAAGAACGGATGTGATATTATTTAAATGAATAAATTTAATATTAAAAGGGCGTTGTAGAATATTTTTATGTCAGATTTGTTTTTAGAACGCTAGACTACAGATTTGTAAGTATATGAATTAATTTGTAGCCCCGTCGGAGAGGGTATGGTGGGGGAGGGTTGTTTTAGATTGGATATTCTTTTTCAGGAGGTTGAAATACATAGCAGTGGGTATATGAATTCATTTGTAGCCCCGTCAGAGGGGGTATGGTGGGGGAGAGTTGTCGAAAAACAATCAATTTTCTGGTAAAACGACATTGTAGAGTTTTTTAGATTGGGTATTTTTATTCAGGAGGTTGAAATACATAGCTGTGGGTATATGAATTCATTTGTAGTCCCGTCGGACACATATGCGTAACGAGTAACATTCGCATTATTGGTCCATTATTGTACATTCAATGTACATCCAAAATCGTTCTTTTATTGATGTTTTATGTTGATCCAATATTGTACGTCCATTGATCATCCATGAGATGTACAATACGAATTGCACAAAACACATCCAGGATATAACATCCATTGGACATTCATATCGAGTCCCGGGATGTTTGGATCCATATAGGACCTAAACTGGACGTCCATTAGACGTCGTGTGCTATATGGGTTGTTTCATTCAGAGTTCATCATCAAAATCAATACTCGACTAAAATGGCATTTAGCGTACAGATAAATCTGTGTTTAAATTTTTTTAAAACACGTTACCATGGTTATTTCATTCTTTGAACACATCATTATGAGTACAGGGGCGTTTTAAGGGTTACAGGCTCCTGAGGCTAAAAATTATTTGGTGCCTGTAGCCAATGAAATTTTGGCGCTGCCAACTTTTGGCTTTTTTCCAGGATCTGCTGGCGCCCCTAAGTCCCCTAAAAGAAAAAGTCACAGTGGACAACGGTGGCAGACTAAGCCCAATAAAGCCATATAGAAAGTTAGGAGAGAGTATGTATCAGAAATTTTTTTGCCGATGGACACTCTATGATGTCAAGAACTCGTGTGCCGTGGCTTACATTTGTCTGTGGTTACTGGACTATTTTGAATTATTTTAAACACAAACATTTAAGCATTGAAGTTTCTTACTCATCCTGGTGATGCATTGAAACGCTCCGTATAAAGGATCTGGAGTACTTTTTCATTAAATTGTATATATCAACTTCCGAACTCTGGACAGATTACTCCTGGAACAGAAAACTCCCTCAACTAAGGAAGTTTCTCTATAGAAATTGTTATGATAATCTTTCAAAGTCGATGCGAGAGTTCCTTGAATTTTGTGCAGAAACAATAAAGAAACATTTTTCCCGATTCAAATACTAATTCAGTAACAAAAACAATCATAAACTGCAACAAAGAATCGAAGTTATTTCAGCTATTTCTTGTTAGAGACCGGGAGAAAATAAATTTGTCATTGTCTCATTCATTTCTTATTTGTCAGTCGGTTTGAAAGTATTGTTGGGCGGCTCCCAAGTTTCACGCGTTTTCTAAAAACTTCATAGGAATATGGACAGTGTTGTCATTCTGACTATGACGAAACTGTTCAGTAAGTTTCAGAAATAGTCGTACTATCAAAAAATATTACGGGATATCTTTGTTAAGTAAGTTGTAGTGAAGTGTTCGAGGTGTTAAGAGCTTTTGTTCCCAACTAGTAACGATCGATCCGCCGTATGAACCGGTCGTGCTTTCGTGCTCGTACAAATTCACAGGTGACAAGTACTTTATAGTGTAGCGAGCGTTTTGTATGTAGGAATTTGAACCTTATCGTATCTTCCACCAGAAGTAAAATAGGCGCAACAGATTCCGGTAGACGACCGAAGAACTCCGGACAAAGCCCCCCACAAGCAATAGCTCAGGGGGAGTCAGAGCATCAAAACCGTCAAGACTTCCCACAGCCTCGAAATATCTGAAGGTGGTGAACTGCATAAACAACCAGCAGCAAAGCCGATGAAGGTACAAGTTCAACACAATGTTCTGATAAAATCCGCCAGCAACTCATCCCTCAGTGGAAATGACATTAAATTCCACCAACGTGACAGAACACATGTCCCCCCTCCCTACTACATACAGGTAGTGTTATCCACTCTTCTGATAGAGAAAGTGAGAGTTCAGATTACCCTTGTGTAAATATTCCTTTGGAATGCACAGTTTCCATAATTTCCACTTCTTCGTCGGAGGGTAGGTTACTCGCCGACAAGAAGAACAAAATGGATATTAGTGGTAAAACGGGAGACAACAGCAACTCCCAGAAAACAACCCAAGGTGATGCAGAAATTGATATTAACAATGGCATGGATATTATGGAGAAAGATTCAAGCTCAGATTAACCTGTTGATCATCCTGAATTAAAAATGGAAAGTGTGGTGAACGTGGAGATAGTTGAAATATCAACAAATTCTATCACCGAAAACCAGGAACTCACAAAGAAAAGTTGGACCTCCTCTGAGCTAGAAAAATCCTTAAGGATTTGGGATGAAACTAACCTAGAGGAAAAACGATTAAAACACTTAGAAAAGGGGAAAACAGGCGTTAACGCAAAATCTAAGGCGAGCACTCCACACAACCGCACTGAGGAGATAAAGTATCAGCCCTGTGCCTGCGTACACAACTCATCCTTAACCTGACCATTCCATGCCAATCTAGGACTTGGGAGTCCCGACCCCGGCGGAATCTCCTCTACCTCTGGTGGATCGATTAGCTGGAGTTAGGGGATGAGATGACGTTAGGGAAGGAACTCTACCCGAGAAGAGGCTGAACTCAGGTTAGGAAGAGAATTCTGATCAGAGAGATACGGAAAACAACAATCCAGAAAAGGAGGGAACTCGACCCTTCCCCCACCTTGATACAATTGAACAAGACGTGGAGAGGAACTCGTAACCCCTTCCCAACCAAGAACTTGACAATACATCGGAAAAATAATCGGAACAGCCGTACAGATTTGCAACGTTTTACATTGACCGTCGCATACATTTTCTAATTCGTGGTCATTTGATCAAGGTCTCGAGATAATTACAAAAGTTTTGAAATTTTGTTGCAAATTTTGAAAATATTTATTCTGATGCATTCACAAAGATGGAGTACTTCATGAAAATTGCAAAAATCTAATATGGTTCAAAATAAGATTTTTCAAAATAGCATGTAGTTCTGGATCGCGTACAAATTCGATCTTCCTATAACTTATTAAAATAGTGTAGGGTACCTATTGAACCAAGCAAAATATCAAAAAATCATTAAATTCAGCTGAAAGCCATTTTTATAGGATTTTTGTTAATTATTGTCACCTTGACGTTCGTTCTTGTTTAACAATAAAGGGGCTCTAAGCAATGAGTCCTTGCAAAAGAATGAACTAGGATGAGTCTCCGCATTTGACTTTTGACAATTTGAACGAATGTAACCAATGTTTAGGTACCTTCTTTGCTAGTTTGCTACTTAAGAGGAATTTATATTGTATACTAAACAATCATTCGTTTAAAAATGGCATTCTACATCTGTCCTTTACGGGAGTGTGAAAGGTTAGATTATACCCTGTATATCAAAAAATTCATTCCTGTGATTGTGGTAAATCATTTACTCTCAGAGATAATATCGATAGTTTCAAAGTTTCCAAATTCTATCTGTTCAATCTTTATATTTATGTTTATTTGTGATTAATAAAGACCTTCTTCATTATTATTATTGATAATTGATAATTGCTCAGTAAAACGAGTAGAATGAGACACGGCTGCTTTAACTTCTTAGGCAATTGTTGTAATGTAACGATTTGGGCAACATAAATGAAATTTCACAAAAAACTGCAAAAGATGAGAATGATAATGCATGTGTTCAACTATTTCAGTCAATGTTAATTGATTAGAATCCTAATTTGAGAAGGGTTGAATATGAAGTCGTTGGACCATTGCGTAACTCGAAGTAGTGAGTTTGTTACTTATCACAGATGATTACGTTAAAAGTTATTATTGTTATTGTTGATAGATATGACACTCCGAAATACACTGTTATTTGAACATTTCAAGAAATTAATGGACGTACTATCGCAGTATATTCTTTATTCAGTCCGAACACTCGTACTCAAATAAGACTTCCAAACGTGAACCTTACTCATTTAGTAGCTTATTTGACGAAATTCATGATAAGAGAGTGTTGATGGAGTTGAAGAATATATTACTGAAATAGAAATTTTTTTGAGAAATATATACCACAAACAGCCTACGTCACAATTTGTAGTGAACTATTTAGTGATGGTGAAGTTGAAGTGAGAGACCATCGCCATCTCACCGGTAAAATAAGATCTCATGCCGCATATTGCGTCTGTTATTTGAATTTTAAATTACCAAATTATTATTTTTCGATGTAGTCTTTTACGACTGGCGTATCCACAGAAACTTCCAGTTCCAGTTCCAGTTGAAACACCAAGAAGAGTACTTTGACCATGCCACTGAAGATGACTGCTGCAGTTGCAGTTGAAGCTTTTGTAGGAATTTTTTACTTATATTATTAAAAATGAAACTTCAAGAAAGTTTTGACGAATTTATTGCTACACAATGCGAACATTTGAAAAATGTTGTGATTACTTTTTTAAACTCAACCAAACTTCGAGAATAACAAGGCTCTTGACCCCACTCGTGGCAAAATACATATTTATTTTCCTTGGTTGATAGTGAGTGCATGTGAAAAGTGCTTAAATTCATGGAAAATATAGGTAGAATTCTCCATTGTTCTCTGCTAAATTGTTTCTGTCTTCATGCTTTTCAAAACTGCCGTTAACGACCAACATAATTTTGCAATCTGAAAGAGATAAAAAAGGTATCTATTATTCCCGATCGAATTAGATAATTGGAAAAACGATCATGAAATTGGTGATTTCACATAATTCTCTAGTTTTTCTTTATATGCCCAATATCGCGTATCAATCAAATTATCTATATGTGTTTTCTCATGTTTTCACAACACATGATCCCTGCCTATCTTTTGAATAATAGTTATTTTTGTATCTAGTGCGCGAAATGCTACTTTGGTGATCGAGAACTAATTTTTTTTAACGAGGCGCAGCCGAGTTAAAAAAAATAGTCGAGATTACCAAAGTATTTCGCGTATGAGATGCAAACAAAATTTTTTCTACAAACGTCAAAAATATTGTTCTAAAATAAATAATAACTATGAAAAATAGTATTGAACTGGCTTAAATAATTTTTCCAAATCAAGTAATTACTGTAGGGTTTCTATGCATCTTGACTGTAACTATGGAAATAAAATGGCATTTGTTGACAATTATTTCAAAGTGACAGTTCTCGATAATTATTTTTTGACTTTTTATTCGCGTCAATTTCGTGCGTGATATTTATTATTGTAAAAGAATGGAAATTTCGAGCGACGATGAACTAAGCAGTACCCCACCTAACTTGATCGATGCGGCCAATTCCGTTATTTCCAACCTTTTACCGGAGAAATCGAGGCGCCAGTATGAAAATGCATATCAGCAATTTAAAGAGTGGTGTGAAGCAAATAAAGCCAGAAAAATATCCGAAAATGTGCTGTTGGCATATTTTGCACAGAAGTCTAAGAAGCTGAAGTCTTCCACGTTATGGGCAATGTATTCTATGTTGAAGGCAACACTCAATGTTAAAGAAAACGTGGATTTTAAGAAATTTACCAAGTTGGTTCCATATTTGAAAAAATTGTCAGTTGCAAATCATCCTAAGAAATCTAAGGTATTGACTAGAGAGGAAGTTGATCAATTCATAAGAGAGGCAGATGATGAAACCTATTTGTTGGTTAAGGTAGATTTTTGATGATTGTTTTATATGTTTTTTGAATTACTGATTTCCTTTTAGGTCGTTTTAATACTGGGTATTTCGGGTGCTTGCCGCCGTGACGAACTCACTAAAATGACGGTCGATGACATAGAAGATAAAAATTCCATTTTGATTGTTAAAGTACCCGATACAAAAACGAATATACAACGAATTTTTACAGTTTCAAATTTATATTATACTGACTTTTACCGAAAATATGCGGCTCTTCGTCCAAGTTATGCTACCAGTCGCCGATTGTTTTTGAAGTATCAAAATAAGAGATGTTTTAACCAAGTTGTTGGAATAAATAGTATTGGAAAGATGCCTAGCTTAATAGCAAAACACCTAAAATTACCAAATCCTGATGCCTACACTGGTCATTGTTTTCGGAGAACATCAGCCACACTCCTTGCTAATACGGGGGCCGATATATGTGTTTTGAAGCGACATGGAGGATGGAAATCTTCGACTGTGGCCGAAGGATACGTGGAGGATTCTATCAATAACAAAATTCAAATATCAAATAAAATTTTAGACTGTGAAATTTCAAGATCAAGTGCTGTCACCTCTACGGCAGTTGCTTGCAAGTCAAAAATGGATAGTCTTCCAACCCCCGAAACTACGATATCACGAGCTGAATCTGAGTTATCTGGTTTAGGAATAAATATTGGTTCGTGCACTGGCTGCACCATTAATGTTAACATTGTAAATAACAAATAAAATTAGGTAGTGTAAAATTTTCTCACAATTTGAAAACCTTAATTATTGTTCTACATTAATAAATAAACGATTTCTTGTTTTTTGCTTGATTGAGGACCATATATATAGGTTAGAATTTGAAAATCCCATATAGTTTACATGCAGTGTGCGAAATATATTTCGCACATTACTTCGCGCACGGTGTCATGGTAACGAAGGAAAATGAAAAAAAGTGCCACTTCGCATACTGTTGTCAATGTGCGAACCTTGTCATTTTTTGACGTTTGTAGAAAAAATAGTTTTTTATTTGGTGAATTCTATATTGGGGATAATCGAATAACTCGATTTCCTGTTTTTCTGTTGTTGTTCGTGTTGGTCTTGGTCATGGTATTGGTCGAGTTGTCGGATTTTTCCGCTGTAGGTTAAATGATTCACTCATCATTCTTATTTTTGTTTGAAGTGTTCGGATTTTTCTGGATAACAGAAAGTATTTGCTGTTGAATATTTTATTCTTTATTTTAATCTGTTATTTGGGTTTTGATGTTGGTTAAATCCTAAATCCTTGTGGATTTGTATATTTTTGTTGATTAAATTTGGATTTGTATTTTGGAACTATTGTATTATTATAGCCATACTTTTCTTGTGGATATACCTTATTAGAAGTTGAACCTGTCGGTTTTGAACTTGAATTTGACATTTTAGAATTTTTCAAATATGCAATATTCTCTTTTTCGAGAACAAGAAGTATTTTCCCCTTTACCACACAAGTAATTAAATTCCTAGATACACATTTGGATAAACAAGTTACCCTCACCAGTAGGCATTATTGAAGTAAATTAAATATTGTTCTGCTCTGCGGTCTCTGTGAATGTTAAGCCAATCCCTGAACCGAAATTCTCGCTGAATGCTGCTAAAACTGTTTTGGATGCAATTTTTTTGTGTACTCTGTTCGATGCTGCTTTTCCTCGTGCTTCAAAAGTTTGATGCAAAGCTAAGCTGCTCCTCAATTTTGTTGATAAGTCTTCAATTTTTTGAACAAATACTATAGGAGTTTCATTCGATTTTGGGATAAAGGGATGAAGTTAAATCCCTCAATAATCCTTTCGTGTCTCTACAATCCCCGTAGTGACCTATTCATAATTCACGAATATTAACCCATGTTTGTAGTTCTCTACTGGAAATTAACTTTTTAACCTTTCCTTTGAGTTCACTTTGTATTACGAAAATCAATATATATTCTTGATTTTCATGGACATTTCTTGAAACAAAGGCATTATTACATAAACGAAATCGTTCAATATTACTTGATCACCGTCATACTCGGAAATCATATCTCGTAGTTCTTTTAGTGAAAACCCTGCTTCGTCTGCCAGGTTTTGTTTTTTGGATAGATATTAGGAATAATAAGGAAAATATGCCTCAATTGAACCTTGGTATAGAAACAATAACTCACATAGCAATGACGAGGAGAAGGAACTTCATGCAGCTTCACCTCACTCGATCTTTTGATTTTTCACGTGGCTCCATTGAACCAGTGTCTTGGACTCGTTTCAAAAATTTTCCTTTTCCGCGATCTCCGAAATTTCTAAATCCGTTTCCGACTGCGCCACATTCACGTCGGTAAAGTACGTGAAAGGTTTTTGAAAAAATAATTTCATTTGTTCTAATTTGGTTTGTGATTTTGTTTATTTTGAATTGTGTTTCTCAGATCAGCCTCTGAATTGACTGTCTGTGAAAGTCAATTCCAGACAGGTCTCAATAATAATTACCTATCGCTTTCCTAGAATAGAACTGCTAAGACAACATTTCCTTATTAACCTCGCAATAAAGTTGCAATGGCGTCGTTTAAAGAATATTCAATAATTTTATTGTCGATAAGGACAACGAGGATGTAACATATCGGGTGACCTGGAACCAATTCACCCTCCTGTATCTTCGTTGTTATTTTATATGGATGTTTGAAATTTGATACCTTCATTCGGTGTCATGTACAATTTATCATGAATGCGCAATTTAGTAATTATCATATACCAAATATGGCACTTCCGGTTTGACCGGAAGCAGACCGGAACTGCATCAATTTTTTTTAGTTGGAATAGAAAGTATATATCATAATCATACTTCCAATTCACAAACTACTGATGTAATTGAGATTTTATAAAATATTACTATTTGTATTACCCTCGTAATGAAACATTTGCATGAAAGTGTGCTATGGAAGATGAAAAAATAGCAAGTGAGTAACAATAAATCGATATCACAGTTTTCACACTTTGATTTGTATGCAGACCAAATTATTTTTTGTTTTTTTCTTTATATTTTCAACACCAATAAACTCACTTCGTTTAAATGCTTACATACGAATTTTTATTGTGTAGGTTAGAAACTTCTATCTACATTGAAATACAAAGCATAGAAAGCAGGGTTTCATCGAGACTAGAAATTTGGTCTCGAAGGCACTTTCTCGAAGGCACACTCTCGTCTCGATGTTTTTCTCGAAGACAATTGAATGTTACTGAAAAATGCGTATAACGTATAACACAAGGCCAAGGCTACACCAAAATACAGGGTATTAAATTTTTTCTATAAAAAAATTACGTTGAAATACAGAGGCTATATGCTATGAACTAAAAGCCACGTATTACAAACCGCCGCCGTCTGTTAAAAAAAAAAATAGCGATAGTACTCAAATTATTTTATCTCAATAGTAGAGGTCGCAGTACTGCATAGTGAAATTTATGCAAAAATGGTGCCATAAGTCTGCCATAAGAATATCCTTAGAAGTAATATAGTAGCTTGGACTAACATATTTCAAGAATACAATACAAATAAAGTTGAATTTATGGCCCTTTCCCATGGCAGCACATCTATTTTTTCGAGATCTAGAAATCTCGAAATAATTTGTCGATCTCGAAAAATCTCGAAGTGTTTTAAAAACATTAGTCTCGTCTCGATCTCGTCTCGGAATCGAGACGAGACGAGAAATCTTGAATTTCGAGAGTCTCGTGAAAGACTGATGAAAAGAACTACTTATTTTTCTTCTTATTCATTTTTTCATGAAGATAAGTTGAAAGAATCAATAGGTATAGGATGGAGATTATCTCAACAAAACAGCCTTTGTTAGCATTTAAAAGAAATGAGTTTATTGGTGTTGAAAAATAAGGAAAACAAGAATTGGGAAAACATTTACATCTGCATAAAAATCATAGTGTGAACACTTTGGCATCGAATTATTGTTACTCATATGCAATTGTTCCATGTTTCATAGCATACTTTCATGAAAATGTACCGTTACGAGGGGAATACAAAAAGTAACTTTTTATAAAATTTCAATTACATCAGTAGTTTGTGATATATCGTTGGAGAGGTAATATTGTACCGAATTATAATTTTTGAAAAAGAAGGTACTTCCTATTTCAACTAAAAAAATTGATGCGCTTCTGATTAGACCGGAATTGTCATATTTGATTTGATCCTGCTAAACTGTGTTTATCATGACATCAAATTTGAACCATCCATACAAAATGAAAACGAAGATACAGGGGGTAATTTGGTTTCGGGTCAACCGCCTTATGATTCAGCACCTAAATTATCACGAAACGAAATTCGTTGCTGGCATTGCTGGCTCTACTAATCGTATAGCAACGTGCGTACGGTCATGCTATTCAAATCAAATCAATGCCCCTTTCTGACATAGAAGCAGCATTTCATCTAATCTCGTAATACTGACTTCTCAATATAAATCCGACTATTCAGTATAGGTACAGATTCCATAATACTCACCTTGACGTTTAGAGAATTTTCCATACTTACAATACCATAAGACGAAAACGTCATGGGTTCTAAGCTATTTGTCATCAGTAAGAGAAGTATTTTTTTGTTGTTTTGATTCCAAGTATACCAGGGACATTCATAAGTCTTTCGGAACATTTTTTCAGACTGGAAATCAAAATTTCATATAAAGTACTTTTATGCAATTTTTCAAGTATTCAAAAAAGTGTATTTGATACATGCAGTGATAAAAATAATTTGAAATTATCGTTCATGTACGTGTGTATAATTTTTTTTTGATATATAAAATGTTGATGACGTTCATTGAGAAGATTGAATGTGTCCATACAAATTTATATTTCTGGATCACTGCCAGAATTCCTGTGGAACAATTGCAATCTACTGTGAAACTATTATTAGTTAGACTATCCGACCCCTGGGATACCGTAGCTCTATTTGAATCTGCGCTAGGCCTCCCCCGCATTATCAATTGAGAGAGTAGACCATGTCACCCAAAAATAAGAGATATTAGAGATAATGCTCCAAGCACGAGGATACACCAGTAAGATGCAGCAAGTGCGGAGAAGCACATACATGATGCTTTCAGGAATGTGAAGCATATATACCACATGTAGAAGTCCTGGAAAAGGGGCAAAGCCCTATCAATACCGGAACCGAGGTACGCTAGAGCAGAGCTGTGCCGAGCACTGACAAAAAGTGCTTCGAGCACTAAGCACTCTTGTAAAGTGCTCCGAAATCTCGAGCACTAAGCACTTTTTTTGATAAAATGCTCGCGATTACTAAGCACGTTCGAAAAGTAATCCCAATCAGAGAGCACTAAGTACTAAGCACTTCTCAGCCTGTTAGATACTCTAGTAAGTGGAACTTAATTGAACAAGTAAGATTGTCACAATATAATATTACAGCGCGACATGTACAGCTACACTGTAGCTTTTTGAAGCAGTTATTATATTTATCGCTTTCGTTAAATGCTTTGGAGTACTAAGCACTAAGCACTGAATTAGGAAAGTGCTCGGGAGCACAGTGCTTGGGAGCACAAAAATGCTTCTAGTCCTTTCACGAGCACTAAGCACTGTGCTTTGGGACAGCTCTGCGCTAGAGCATCGCACCCGGTTAGGATGAAAGAGCTAATGCTCGAATCCGTCAACCTCCATCTGATTATCATTTGCTATTTGGCAGGTGGTCCTACGAAAACTCCAGTACCCACCAAGAAAGTGAGCAACAGTGCCATCTATAGGAACCACAGAAAGCACTTCAACCAGAGCCCTGACTTCATTTAGAGCCAACGAATATTACATCATGTAAAATAATTAACTATTTCCCATATGGAAAGTTTTGTCGGCAAGCATCCAATAGGAAATAATTCAACTCTGTAGTTATCGTAGGACCACCTGACGAATAGCAAATGACTATCAATTGCAGATTGACGAATTCTAGCATTAGCTCTTCTTCATGTACTGATGATCCGCAGATCTGTGAAACTAGGATCATGCAGATAGTCACCTGTTTTGATTAACATTGGCTAGTAGTTAGAGATAGCATTGAAAGTGTGTTCTCGTAGAAAAACTTTGCCAGGTGTTGGGCAGAAGTGATGTGGGAGTCGTAAGGAACTGTTAGATTATTTTCAGTTAGAAGCTTGCAGACAATACTTCTGTAGTATAGAAAATTCGCAGAAGTCCAGATTATTTATAATCTTTTTTTATTTTATAATTTTTCTTTGTTCTTCTTCAGTTATTGATACTACACGTCAAATTATCAACTGAACCCAAGTTCACTTATACTCTTCAGTGTTCGATTTATTTTGAAAAATTATGCACCATTTTCAGTAACGAATAATATAACAATAAGAATAGTGTTTCGATAAACAATATTTATTCCATTGAAGATGAAGCAGATATAAAAATAATATAACTGAATTGTGATTTATTTTAACTGACTTTTCATTATAGAAATGGTATATAGTGTTATAAATAAGTAGTAGTTTTATTTTTTTATGTATGAGTGATTGTTCATTTTTAATTACTCCTACTTGAAGTGACTTTTTGTTATATAATAGTATAATTTTTGATTTAAAAGTGCCTTTGATTATTGGTAGAATATAGTATTTAGTTATTTTGGCTTATGGTTGATATTTTGATAGTAGAATTATAGTTGATAGTTGCAGTAGATAGATAGTAAATTAGTAAAAAGTGGATAAAAAGTAGTATTCAACATAACTTTTCAGATTGCCGGCTAAATACTACTGCTCTCTTGTTTTTAGTTTCCACATTTTCTTTCTCTTTTCAGGATGTCTGCTTCTCAGTCGGTGCGCCGAAACATGTAGATCTCTCAATTTCAGGTAGAATTTCAGGAAAGGCCATCAAAATTAGTTCTCAATAACTGTAATTGTATTTCAAATGAAATTCCCTGAATAGGTATGAAAAAATTCAACTAAAATATGTTTTTATTTATCAGCAACTCCATAAAATATAAAAATATGCACATTGTACCAATTATTCATGAATACCAAGTAACTATTCAACCTAATCCGTGCGATAAATACTTTTAATTCTATAGTTTCCAAGAATTCAATGAAAATAGACATGAAATTGCCAAAATGAGCATTCAGGTTCTGTTATTGGGTTAGTAGCCACAGATTATGATTTCATAAGCTGCTCAGTAATGATGTCCTATGTAGAATGATAAAATAACATAACCTTCATACTCTTTGGTATGTGTTTGTTGAAAATGAATTATTCCAGACGTAATATAATTATTGACCATTGAAGCTCAAGTGACGGAAAGTCAGAGTCATTGTTCGCGGTTATTTATTATAGTTTTGTGAAGAGTAGTTCAGAAAGTTCAAAAATAGGAAATCGATAACCTTTCTCGAAGTTTTCAATGTCAGCAAACGTGACCTGTGTTTTGGTGAAATCTTGAAAAAATCCTTGGCTGTATGACTTTGCTTCTATATCAGGGTGATTTTGGTGAGTATTTTATTCTTACTGAAGTCTCAGGGTTCTGGTTCAGTATTTCTGTTTATTTGTTTTTATGTATTTTCTACTTTTGAATTTTTATCTATTTTTCCAAAAATCCCTCGCCAAAAATTCCGCTTCTTTCTTTCGTTGTTGATCTCCCCTCTCCTGTTTTTTCCTGTTACCGAGTACCTTACTTTCCAGTTTTCAACCCGCACATTTGATCACTTTCACTTTTCGCGCCACTATTACTGATATTTTACTATTATTTTCTGTTACTGTTACTGTTATTTTCTAAATTATTCACAATTGTTCTTTTATACTTATTTTATAAAATTTCCTTTTTTTTGTGATGTAGGTTTCATATTTTTTTTCAGTTGCTCGTTATTTCCTCCAGTTGCTTTCATGACTCCAATTTTGAGTCGTATTTTTCTTATTAACGAAATCTTCTTGTGACTTACTTTCCATCAAGTTTGATAAACTGAGTGTTTTTATTGTATTTTAGTTCTGCTTCACATTATTATCAGAAATTTACTTTCCAATTGTAATGACTCTGCTTATGTGTTTTATTAGCAACACATAGTTTATTTCAAGAATTATTGAAATTCTTGGAAGAGTTTTGTACGTTACGGAGATTAGTATCGTTCTATGGTATTTTGGTATTGTAATTTGAATCACTGAAACTGTGACTATTTTAGAGTAGAACTATTGTATTTTGTTGATGAGGTAAGACATTTCTATTGGTGATATAGTATCTGTTTGACTTTCTGATGTTTAGAAATTTTTATTATGAATTTTGAATAATTTACATCTACTACTGCTATACTCTACATTTGATATTTACCTCATCCAATAATTGTTGTCCATCATTTATAAACAGTAACGAAGTTAATGTTAACACCACAATTGAAATGTATGCCCCAGTCTGTGTGCTACCTGCAGTACCATATCCCTGAAATATGAATATATAGCATAATTGAATACAGTGTTCAGATGGAGCGAGATAGACTGTAGATCTAACAAAATATAGAAATTGAATGAAAATCCAGGAAAGCCTCGACGACATCATCAAATGGTCCATATTCCAACATTGTAACTCAGATGAGGGTATCAGGATTCTACCAGCTGACAGTGAAAATACCACTGTTCTTCTGAAAATGGAAGAATACAACAGTTAAATTAAAGAACTCCCCGACCCGTCCAGCTACCGCAAGCTGAAAAGTGACCCAACACAATCAAGGTTTCGGAATACGATCCATCTCATGAAATCATCATCATTGCCGATTCCACCAAGGCTCTACGGGCACATAGACGTACCACTGAGACTAATAGTTGATGTCCAAGGTTCGCTTACGTATCCCAATGAAAAGGAGACTTTTATGAGCAATTATATGGCGTGACGTTGAGAAGTCAGTCCACTCAGCCCAGAGATAGCCAACTTCTTCATGGAGCAATTTGAAAAGAAGGCAGTCGACGCTTTCAATTTCAAATCGACCATATATGATAACCCTAATATTGAGTTCACCACGGAGACTAAACAGGACCAGCGGATAGCTTTCTTAGATATACTCATCGAACCAACATCCGAATGGAAAGGGAGGCATTATCTCCACGTTGACGAAACGTTCTCGAGAAATATGTGAACCCGGGCATCTACAAGAAGAAATGGAGCATCTTCAAGTGGTTTTGAGATCGAATGAATATAGTGTACCCGAGATCAACAAGCCCATGAAACCGAAAACTTTTGGGAAACACGAAAAGAGAACAAAAACTGTTTTCGAGCCGACCAAGAAAATACAGAAAACCCTTAGGTCGGCAAGGGACGAAAGAGACTCACTGTCAGCTGCAGGGGTATATCGCATACCGTGTTCTTACAGAAAAAATTATTTCGAAAACACGAAAAGATCACTGGAAACAAGACATGAGGAAACATCCAAGAAACTGTAGATTGGGCCAAACGGACAAATCGGCAGTAGCGTAACACGCGCTCAGTGGGATCATAGGATATTCGAAGATGCAAAACTCATTATCCCAGACAATGGATATCATAGTCAACTTGTAAGGAAAGCAATAGAGATCCACAAGCACAGGGGCAAACCCAGACTAGATAATCTGAATAAGATTTACGGATTAGAAATCATCGGTGAAATATCACCTCTGAAGAACTTGGCCACTCGTGCTAATGAAACGTCAAGAAACAATTCCAAAGAACAACCGCCTTCAAACTCGAATAAAAATACTGATAGTGAATCAGCTGAATTTTTCGGTAACTTGTTCTGTTTGAGATCCAATAAACTGCGACCTTTAGCTGTGGTCAGCATTGGAGATCACGAAAGTTTAACATAACCTGACCATGGTGCAAAATCTAATATTGCTGGAGCAAAACTAAAAGACATCTAACTAAAAGATAAATAAGATTAAATCTGTTCCTTACCACACCAGCAGTAGGAAACTTCAAGGTTCTGACTTTTTGAAAACAGCATATGTTATTTTTGTCATGGTTTCATGGAGATGCTCCCGAAATGCCTTATAGTTTTGTCGACCAACTGGAAAATATAAAAGCATACACATTGAATGTTGTCGAACCAATATCTTTCCAGAACAAGTACTGAGTCTACTCCTTTTGCTGAACATACAATTTGTATACGGCTGACACCCCTATTTCTGTCCCTCATTACCGTCTATCTCAATGAGAAAAAGGACTCCTACGGTTGTGCTCGTTCCCAAAAAGGATGGGACCATTCGATTAACGTGGACTATCGAATACTCAACTTGATTACCCGTGCCGATGGGGAGCACAGACGTTATACTTCAAGCCACCAAGAAGCCCCGAATATATTACTACATCTGGCTCGAAGTCTAGTTACCACTAAGCTTCCGTCAAACCTTCGGATCGAGATAAAACTTCTTTCATTTACCCACTAAGTACCTTTCGCTACACTCGTATGCCATTCGGGTTGCGTAACGCCCCCTCGACATTTCAAAGAATAATCAGATTTTAATCCGGATTGCAGATATTCACCTATTGACTTATCTCAATGATTTGTGGTAAACCATTTTATATGTCTTTGATGAAACGAAAGAAACACAATTTTGTCTCATTTCTACTAGTTTTTTATATTTACGACCGGTTTCGGGCTTTATCCCATTATCAAGTATAAAAACTAATATATGTGTGATGAAATGTTAGGTGTTTCTAATACTCTGTATTCGCTTTTGGGTTGATTTGTCTAGTATGACATATAATCAATCAATGTCGGTCAACAGAATATAATAAAAAGGTTTATTACTAATCTGAGTAGTTTATCTACAATTGGTGACCCCGACGCGAGTTAAACAAATAACCAACTTCAAGTACAGATAATGGCGAAGTTCATCCATAATCTTAACAAGAAATAACTTGGAAAGATATTGCAGTACTTTAAAATCAATCCCGGAGGCACAGTCTCCGACATGAAATTAAAAGTGGAAGCTGAAATTATTAGAAGATATGAAGACATAGGAAATCCTGGTGATTTTGACTTCTCGGAACTCCTTAGTTTCATAGAAAGTTCAGCCTCAAGCGGAGAATCATCCTCAATAAAACATACAAGAGATTTGGAAAAGAAAATGGAGGACTTAGAAAATGTGTGTTATAGTAGAAGAAAGCAAAAAATTTGAAAGCTGCTTTGAAATGTCATGCTTCTGGGAAATGGACCGAAATTCTACCAACAATATTATTTGGCATTCGTATTTCTCTAAAGGAAGATTTGCAGGTATCAAGTAGTGAACTGGTTTAGGGTACTGTACTGAAAGTACCTGGAGAACTGATTCTGAGTAATTCAAAATACAATCCAAACCATACAGATTTTCTACGCTGCTTACGAAAAAACATGGAGGATTTGCAACCAAAACAGACGTCTGACCACAGTTCCAGAGACATTTTCATTCATAAGGAACTTCCAGATGCTGATTTTGTATTCATAAGAGACGATTCGGTTAGGAAACCTCTCCAAAGGCCCTATTCTGGACCGTACAAAGTATTGAAACGGAATAACCACTACTTTACATTGCTGGTGAATGGAAAAAGAAAAAATATATCGATCGAAAGACTGAAACCTGCTTTCTAAGAATGTGTTGAACAAAATAACAACTCTTCAATAGCATCTGTTAAAAACTCCGAAAAATCTGCAAATTTGCCGAATACCAATAATGCACTACCCACATATAGCACGCGTTTTGGACGTCAAGTTAAATTTCGTTTGAAATAATGTTAATTGTTTTTATTTTCCAGAAGGAGGAGTAGTGTGGTGAACCATTTTATATGTGTTATGAAATTTTAGGTGTTTTTAATACTCTGCATTAGCTTTTGGGTTGACTTATCTAGTATGACATATAACCAATCAATGTCGGTCAACAGAATAAAATAAAAAGGTTTATTACTAATCTGAGTAGTTTATCTACAGATTCAATAATTTTTTGATACAAGTTTTCCGAACATATTCGAGAAATACGGTACTCGATCGTTTGCGTTTATTAAGACTTCTAAATCTATGCCAGCGCGCCGAGAGTTGTTGAGATAATAATTTTGTAACGCGCATTTGGAATACAGCTCGGCTTCATAATAATTCAGAATGAAACTCCCAACTGAACCCGTTGCAAACCACCTATGCGATATAAATATAAAAAATTGATTATTTTTTTAGATATTCTTGGTAGTGGTTTAAAATGGGTTGAGGGTCTTTCGCTGGGTAGTGTAACCAATTTCTTTTCTTGAAAATATTTGGATTTGGAAGTGATAGATAATGGATAGAGTAGTTTGGAGTTCTCTATGGAACGTAGATATGGCGCTGGATATATACTTCTTTATTTTAAAACCAAATTTTAATTTAATTGGGTCAACTAGCCTTCGCTGCTAAGTGGCAAGTATAATGGAAACGGTATGTAGGTGATTTAAGTTCGAAAATATGAATAGGACATTCATAAAATCTGTTGTGGAATCATCTGCGACTGAAAGACAAACTTTAGTCGCTATTTTCCATCGTTCAAGATAACCTCTTGGGAGGTATTCATCTTGAAAAGGGGGAACATTCTCCATGAAAATTGAAAAATGAAAAATGTGAATTATTTTTGATATCTAACAGAAAACGACTACTTCCCCGGCACAGGCCATGCTGGACATTGAACTACATCTAATAGATATTGTGAAAAGACTCTAACTGAAAAGAAAAGAAAAAATCTGAAAGTGAAAATTTGCATTTTCATTCAGATAGCTGATTTTTTTTTAATTCTCTCTAGTTTTCATTAAAAAAATCATTAAAATTAGATAGGAGAATGTTATTTATTAAAAATATCACTAACAGAAATCGTTCATTTCATTGAAGCAAGGGGATTAAATGCGAGAGAAGCAAACCTTGCTTCAATGAAATGAACGATTTCTGTGAGTGATATTTTTCAATAAATAACATGCTCCTATCTAATTTTAATGATTTTTTTTTAATGAAAACTAGAGAGAATTAAAAAAAAATCAGCTATCTGAATGAAAATGCAAATTTTCACTCTCAGATTTTTTCTTTTCTTTTCAGTTAGAGTCTTTTCACAATATCTATCAGATGTAGTTCAATGTCCAGCGTGGCCTGTGCCGGGGAAGTAGTTGTTTTCTGTTAGATATTGAAAATAATTCACATTTTTCATTTTTCAATTTTAATGGAGAATGTTCCCCCTTTTCGGTATGTAGGTGTTCCCCCATTTGAATCGAAACATAATTTCCGTTATGATTTTTAAATACCATAACAAAGTTGTTCTTGCTGAAAACTTTACTAATAATCTAGCAAATATAATTCAACGGTCGTAGTAGTTGTTTTATGTTGGAGCCAACGACTATCTATATATTTGAGATCGGAAGATTAGATGATTCGATCCATTCTTCATCAATAGTTTGATGATCTTCTGCGAAGTATTATCAGCAATTTTTTCTATTGAAGATATTATCTGACCTGTGAACCTCAACTAAAGTAGGTGGGTGAAGATTCAACAAAACAGAAATATAACGATGAACGAAAAAAAAGGGAATAATAGAAATACGATACTTACTAACACAGAAAGGTAAAGTACAGAAACTGTCGACAGACCACAGAATAAATACATTGGGTAAACGCACCATCCAAAACTTTCCACTATCAGTCTGAATAATCTGTAAAAAAAAATAACTTATATTTTTACCTATTCACCAAATCAATTAAGAGTCTTCAGAACTCAATAAAATGATGAATGAAGAGCAACAATAAATGGTTATAATTGTAAGACGCACTTGATAATATCTCCTGGTTGAATATTTGCACTAGAGTGTAACACGTATAATCCAATTTGCAAGGGACAGTAGTCGCTTTATTTCCTTCTGTGAACGACGCCGCGAAAAGTAACATTTTCAGTTAGCTTTTTTATTAAATTTCTGGACTATACAAGAGTGTAGATGGGCTATATACATTTTAATTTTCATTTCAAAGCTTTTTTCGAATTATATTTCGAAATTCCAATTTAGATCTGGTAATCCACACGTAGATTCCAGAATTCCGACTATATATATATATATATATATATATATATATATATATATATATGTATATATACATAGTTGTGAAGGTTAGACGACTGTCTAAGTTAAAGAAGGATCCTTTCAATTCTGGTATGCAGTCAACAAGGGTATGGAAAATAAGTGTACTCTTTTTTCTATTCAAGCTTTCGAGTCATTTATTGGCTCTTTAGTTCCTGATGAAGAGCCAATAAATGACTCGAAAGCTTGAATGGAAAAAGAGTACACTTATTTTCCATACCCTTGTTGACTGCATACCCGAATTGAAAGGATTCTTCTATATATACATATATATACAAAGGAGAAAATTAGTGGGTAAACCCTCATAATGCAACCGTAGACGGATCCGTTTCGGACTCATTAGACTTCTTCAGTACGGTATAGCCAAGTGTAAAGTTGTGCAACACTTGAACGCAAGATCACACAAATATAGTGTCACACCGCACACCGCCATTAAATATTATATTTCATAGAGTGAAGACATGAGTACAGATTTATCATAAGGTTAAACGAAAAAAGAAAACCCTGAATTGTTCAAAGAACATCGTTAGAGTGGAGGAAAAGTAGGTAGGAATTGGTGTTCTTCATGAATTTCTGAAGGCTGCATGCCTCAGGGAACACCTCCCGAGGCAGCGAGTACCACAGCTTTGCCGTTCTGTTGAAAAACAAGCCCTGGAAAGCAGATGTGTGGCATGTCTCCAAAGTGACGGCATATGGATGAGAGGACTGAGCTCAATGGGCCAATTTTGATGAGAACGCTAACGGGGAACGATTGATGATATTTCGGAAAAGCATCGTCCATGAAAATATCTATAAAACAGAGACAGATTGACAACCTTTCTGCGATGTTTCAGGGAAGTAAGCGAGCTTGTGAGAGAATAATCATCGACAAAACGAATGGCTCTCTTTTGGACCGAATCTAAAAGTTTCAATGTGTGTTTGAGTGTTGCACTCCATATATGGGAACAGTTGTCCAAAACAGGTCTAATCTGTGCCTTATAAATCATAACCAGTTGAAGATAAGTAAAATACTTCTTGGCGCGATACAGAAAACCCAGTTTTTGAGATACACTCTTGGCAATGGATATCACATGCTTCTTCTGGCTGATGGTAATATCGAGCATTGAAATGGAAGATTTAATTGGTATAGATACTCCTGACAACTATGTATGTAAAGTAATTGTCGAGGATTTGGTGTGGAACCGATATTTTGATTGAAATATCAAATAGAAATAGCAACAGCCAGTCAATACTAGTTTCGATGAATTTTATTACAAACTTGTCAATGAATTTTCACTCATTGAAAGCAATTTATTTTCTATTTCTTCCAGCAAGTA
The DNA here is from genome assembly GCA_958298965.1 of Chrysolina haemoptera. Classification (NCBI taxonomy): domain Eukaryota; kingdom Metazoa; phylum Arthropoda; class Insecta; order Coleoptera; family Chrysomelidae; genus Chrysolina; species Chrysolina haemoptera. Next base: position 28,523,721 of record OY282590.1, read on the forward strand.
AATCAACTGGACACCACAGCAAGATTAACTATACACAAAATTACGAAATCACCCTGTGATGTGAACTTACTTCTTTGTTCTTTGATGTGCTTTTACGAACTGAATCAGTTTTTCATATGTTTTTCTCTGATAATTCTCATCACTGAGATCTTCATTGGTTTTATTGGATATATCATCTAATAATCCATTGAGTACGGAAAGCTGGATTTTAATATGTTTCAAAACATAAAAGATTTTCCAAATGCAACAGCCAGTTCTATACCCAATAACTACAATTACCAAGAGTGTCATAATGTCGATAATATTGGTCCAATCGTTGAAATATTCTTCGGCCACTCTGTGGATCGGTTGACATATTTTCGGAAAGGGCAAAAGTGTAACGTGAATGACGAGAAGTCCAAACATAACGAATATCATCACTAATTTGAATATTTTGATCTCGTATAAAATCATTGTGTATGTTCCTTCTCCAGCTGCAGTCCATGGTAATCCATACTTTTTCAACCAATGCGTTATTTCTGAGCATATGTTCGAGTCGAATACAAGTATATCCATAATATTGGACAAACAGACCTGAAACAGTTGAACAGTTATTACTTAAGCAGGTAACAGAGTTCGAATACGAGAAAACATCAAATCAAGAAAATGCATAGTTCAAAATTGAAAATAAATGAATTTTTTCTGTGACGGGAAAAATGTTTGACATTTTATCTCTGTCAGGTACTAAAATATGACTTTTCATGAAATTACTTTATTTCCTGGGAAAAAAGTTAGTATGTCTGCTATTGCAAAAGCTGAACTCGCACGCATCCGATGATGAGCTCGGGGCTCTAACCCAACCCCCTACCTTCATCACTCAACTACTAACACAGGAAACCTCAAGTACACAGAAGCGGCACTCAAAGGTGGCTCTTTGATCTTTTGGGGTCAAATTCGCGTCGGAAGACAACACAACCTCAAGCTAAAATCTAATTATTTTTTCCCTTGTATAATAAATTACAATTTTCGGCAACTGATTTTTCTTTGAGAAAGTATCACTTCCCGGACTAGTCCGGGAAGTATCTACTTTCCGGACTAGTCCAGGAAATGCTCAAATTTTAATATAAATATTAATATAAATAAGAATTAGAATGTTTCTGTTAGTACCTATCTTTTGTTCCAATTTCAATATTTAATACAAATAAGAATAAAAATGTTCGAAATTTTCTTCTACCAAGAAATATCATAAATAAATGTATCTTGATTTGTTATTCTACACGGTTGCCGAAAAAATTGTGTACGCAACACGTCCGAAAATAGTTTTTTGAGACTCGCTACGCTCGTCCTAGAATCTTGTCCACTCGTCCAAAAAAACAGTGTTTTCCGGACTTGTTACGTAAATTACTATTTTTCTGTGACGGGAAAAAAGTTTAACATTTTAATCTCTGTTGACAGGTACTAAAATACAACTTTTCATCAAATTACTTTTTTCCCCGGGTAAAGGTGGAGTGACGGCTTTCCACATACTGATGATGGCACCCATAATAATTTTATTAAAAGAGATGAATGTACAGTAACCACAGGCAAATGTAAGCCACAAGGGAAGAATGAATCGCAGCACTTTGAAACTCGGCACATGACTTCTTGACATCATGTATGGTGAGAAAAAAATTGTTCACCAAAAAATCAGGGGTGGAACCCAAAAAAATTTTTATTTAAAAAAATAATAATTATAAGATTTATCAATAAACAATTTCAACAAGGTAGAAGATAATTCAATTCTCCATAATAAATTTGCTCATTAATTTTTCACAAAATGCGCTCATTTTCTCAGAAAACCTCATTGAAATCCGATATCAAATTTCGGGCTCGCGTTAACACGCCTCTGCCATTTCCGGCAGGGCCGAAAATTATATTTGTCATAACTTTGCCAAAAATTATAGTAGAAGGAAAAGAAAAAGTGTATATCATCCCTGAAGACTTCTACTTCCTCCTGCAAATATAATATGTGAGTATCTGAGTACCCGAAATGTGTTTTATCCCACTTCACATAACCCTTCTACGATATTTTATGGATATTTTAGTTAATATGAAATAAATATACTGAAGCAGGAATCAATACCCTCTTTGGACCTTATGCAACGATTTTAGACTAGTGAGGCAAGTCTCACTTATGTATGACGAAGAAAAACTGGGTGTTACTTCTGCCTCACTTTTGAACTCACCGGCAATTTGTTCAGTAAATGTTGAAAATAATCGCTCATACTCATCCTACATAACAAATGGATTTCAAGCATGAGTTTTGCGCTTCCCAATAGTGTTATTAAACATATATGCAGGTTATGAATAAGCGATTATTTTCAACATTTACTGAAGAGAATGCCGGTTTTATGGGTAAGTTGAAAATGAGGCAGGAGTCAAACAAAGTTTTTTTTTGGCATGTTTAAGTGGGACCTGTCACACTACTCTAAAATTGTTGCCTATAGTCCAAAGAGGGTATGGGTTGCTGCTTTAGTATAATAATTCCATATTTACTAAATTATTCATGATTTTCGGATCACCCGCAAACATCTCCGTGAAGTGCGACATAACACATTTCATTTTAGGTACTCAAATACTCGCATATTATACTTGCATAAGAAGGTAGGAGTCTTCAGAAACGATATGAACTTTTCCTTTTCCTTCTCCGATCATTTTTAGTAGAGTTATGACCAATCACATATTCGGCTTCGCCAGAACTACCAGCGGCGGGTAAGCGTGAACCTGAAATTTGTTCATTCAAAAATATTCCACCCGTGGAATTTCGGTAACCAATTTATTTTCCTCTTTATCATGGTTCCTACAACTAGCATACCAAGTTTGATGGTTCTACAATCGATCCTCGTCTCAAAGCCCAATCGTACTGGATTATACCAGAAAGTTGACAATTTACAAAAAATATAGCTATATTGTGGACTACCAAACGAGTAGTAGCTGGCTGATTCACGCGCGTTGATAAAATTACATCTCAGGAGGGGGACTGCAGAAAAATGGCTATGCAGACCATAGAAATTATAATATATATACTTACTCTAGAATGCCAAACTTCTTTTCGTGAGACACTGAGAAGTGTAAAATTCCAAATGTTTTCATCAATGCGTATGCCCATAACCAGTCTCCTAGCTCTGCAGCGTTGACAAATTTCAGAAAATTTTATCTTTGTAGTCGATATCCTTTCGAAAATAATCTAACATTACTGTGAAGCCTACCCAAATTCCCGTTGAATTGTTGGGATCGTGCAACAGTGTTAACAGTTTTTAATTGTCGCAGAGGAAGGCAGGTAGTTTGCCAGAGCCGGTTTGGGTTAGTTTGGTGGTTTAGGCGATTTGTGTTCATTGTGAAATTAACCATTAACGTTATTGTGTTTATTTAGATGTGCTTTTCTTATTACTGTTGTTTACTTCAATTATTCATCAATAGTGTGTATGTTATTGGTTTTCGGGTTTTTCTGTAGTGAAATTTTAATTTTGGCAATGTTGACGTGCTTGGTTCTATGGTGTGGAAATAAAGGAAATATTCCTGGAATCCATTATTTTTAGTAAGTACCTACTGGAATATGAATTGTTGATGGCAAATCTAATAAATAACATAAATAGAGCAGAAATAACTTCCATCTTTGATAAGACTGAGAATATTAATCCTTTCTTTACGTTTGGCTTATATAAATCATTTTAAGCTTAACGAGAGCAAGGCATGACACGGCATGGTGATCCAACAACTTCACTCACAAGCTAGCTCACTCCTCTGGAACATCGCAGGAAGGTTGGCGATCTGTTTGTGTTTTATAGATATTTCCATGGACGATGCTCTTCCGAAATATTATCAATCGTTCCACCGTTAGCGGTCCCTTCGAGACTGACCCGTCGAGCTCCAGTCCTCAGCACATCCATATGCCGTCACTTTGGAGACATGCCGAATATTTCTCGGATATAATCAGTTTCACAACATAGGTATGCCCACCAAAACTTTTCGTGTCTCATAGACGTTACTCAATATCATGAATCATTTAAAAATTGCACTGAAACCCACCCTGGTATGAATGAAACTGGTCCTGATCATGCGCACTAAATAATGAATCGAACTTTTTACAACACTTTTGTCCCATTGAATTGGCATTCTAGAGTAAGTATATATATATTGTAATTTTTATGATGCAGACCTACTCTTGAAAAAAAATCGATAAACTATTGGTAAGCGATATTCAGAAAGTCAAAAATGTACTACTGCCTTGCGGTGGGATCTTGTGACAAAAGCTTGCAGTAATATCCTGGCAGACTAACTCTGACAGAAAAAACGTGTAGTAAAACTGTACGATCAGACCGTGCACTAAAAGCGTATAGTAGAATCGTGCGGTAGGAGCACTATAAAGAAATATGAATTAATATCACCATATTACACTTTGATGATCGGTGACCGACGTAAATTTGAAGCACTACAGGTGGGCATGAAGTTTTTCCTTAGTATATGGCATAGCAAGACATTCGCGTTCGGTCGAAGTATAGTTCTGTGCTTGATGAGTAAGAGACCTACTACATAAGATATTACATGTTTCATCTAGAAAAAAGAACTCAAGAACAAGAAGATTCCAATGGGAATTCCTCAAGTTAAATCAATAAAAACAAATACAGGCCAATCTTCGGCAACAACGACAGGGCGGAGTTCGAAACAATTCCCAGAAATGGACATGTGCACATTTCACGAATTGATATATGACTTCAGCCAATCTTCTGGCATTTCTTAACGAAACAGCTCCAAACATTCCTTTTATATGTGACGAATGGAACAGAACTGAACAGGCATCCACTTACAAAATGTCTTTTCCACTCGACAACTTGGAGGATGCATATAACCCCAATATATGGCCGAGAGTTGCAGCGATTAGAAGATTCACGTTCAAGGAAAATGTTCAGAGAATCATAGCGTCACCAGAGAACAATTAGTTCCTGTTAGTGGTGCTGATAAAAATTTAACGAATCTTCTGAAATGCCATAGTACGGTGAGCATGTTCCATATTAACATTCCGTGTATGGCTAACAAACTTGAATTTTTTGAGTCAATTTTATTTCAATATACTTTTGATATAGTTTGTTTCCAAACATTGGCAGAGAGAGCAAAATCTCAAGAGTCTGAATCTGGATTGATATTTACTTGCAAGTTTTTTTTTTGTAGGTAAAAGTTACAAAATGGTGGTACAGCAATATTTATTAAATATCGAATCAAATTCAAAACACTAGATTTACAAACGTTCAATAGTGAACAGAACTCTGAATTTTGTGGCATAGAGTTTTTGCAAAGTTAAATCAATATTATCACTGTATATCGTTCTGATAAAGGTGACTGACTTATTTTTACAAAATTTGAGGATTTACCACATTGTCAATACTAAAATTGGGCTAACGGATGATTTCAATGTAGATTTTAGAGGAAATTCAACTGCTTTAAGTGACTTACAATGCTCACTGACATCATTTGGTCTGAATTTCATTATTCACGAATTCACAAGGATCACAGCCACTTTAGCTCATTGCATAGACAACATATTCACCAACTAAGAGAAACAGTCTTTTTATAATGGCGTTTTCGAACCCTGTCTAGCTGATCATCGTCCTCAATACTTCATTATGGAATCTCTGTCTGAAATGTTTAGTCAGAAATCAATTCCTCGAGTGATAAACAGGAGCGGATTACTAAAACTGAAGCAGGCCTCATCATGCATAGAATGGAATACTTGCGAAATTTACCAAAATGTTCGATAGATACCAAAACACCAAAAAAGACCACTTTTTCTTCTTCGACAACAACTCAGTCATTGGCGCTATTAGTATCAAAACAATATGGTATAAATCGACGATACCATACGATACCTACGAGAGGTTGAGTCTCCGGCGTGTTTGTTGGGAAGAGGTTGACATTGTTTCACTTTGAGTAAGGGTTCCAAAAAAATGCAATTCTCTGCAACTTTATTCGTCACGACGTTTGGGCTATCAAAATCTATAGCCGTATTTCAAGTGTATACAATCATCTCGGTGGTGCGCAGGCAGTGCAGTGCTATTTATTTATTTATTTATTTATTTATTTCATCCAAACAGACCTAGAGGCCTAATTACATGGATATCAATAATTACATATATGTTTATACATAAAAATAAATAAAAAATAGACAAAAATTAAGAATAATAAAAACTAAAAAGGATTTATTGTTGTCACCAAATACCGTAGGATTGACACCAAAGCGACTATTTCTTGAGATATTGTTATCAAAGTGTCATACTGATAATTTGTGTTACGACTGCTTTTCTGTATGTTTTCTGGGACTGGGTCCAATTGAGGTCCGTCAATACATTGAACTCATTGGCAAGACGAAGCATACCTACAAGAGGGGCCTTTTCGGAGCATGATGGTGGTATAGTAAACATAGTAGCGGAACGAGTTCTCCTGGGTGGAACATTGAGTCTTATCAATGATAATAAATAGGGTGAATTTATTTTATTATAAAGAAGTTTAAATAAAAATGATAGTGAACCTACTTTCCGCCTGTTATCCAAAGACAATATTTTAAACTCATTCCTTAATTCAGATGACCTCACCGTATTATGATCTGGACGAACATGGTATTTTTTGAGATAAAGATATCTTAGAAATTTATTCTGAACCTTCTCTAATTGAAATAATCTAGATTGATATTCGCAGAACCATATATTAGAGCCAAATTCCAATTTACTCCTGACCAGTGTGTAGTAAAGTAACTTAAGCGTGTGTATATTTGTGAAATTAAAAGTTTGCCTGATTATGAATCCTAACATCCTGTTTGCAGATTTCCTCGCATTTTCAATATGGGTTTTGAATGATAATGAGTCATTATATACAAGACCCAAGTCTCTTACTTCTGTACAACGGTTAAGGATTTGTCCATTTAACATATATTGAAACATCACAGGATTATGTGAGCGAGTTATTGACATAACGTTACATTTCCCTATGTTAAAAAATAATTTGTTACTACAACTCCAATCGTATAGGCTATTCAAATCTTTCTGCAATAATACGCTATCCCTAACAGTTTGAATGTGTTTAAAAATTTTGAGGTCATCTGCGAACATGAGGCAATCTGTATATTTGAACACGGTTGGCAGGTCGTTGATGAATAGTACAAAAAAAAGAGGACCCAGGTTGGAACCCTGATGTAGCTTCTAATTTCGCTGAATATCTTCCCTGATGTCTAACAATCAGAACTCTGTTTTACAAATAGCTTATGACAAGTCTTAGAATATTACTTGTCAAACCATATTTACTCAACTTCAGCAATAAAACTATGCTATGCCAAGGTACACGGGTTTAAATGTTTTAAATTTCTAAATTAATTTTTGAATCTAGAGGGCTATAATATTGGGAAAAATACAACTTTACGGTTTTCGGTTAAAATGCATCTACTGGGTAAAATTTGATTTTCAAATTATTATTACAATTTTTTTTCAAATGGCAACATACTGGCTCGTCGGGTCAAAAGAAAAGAGCATTTCATTACGATTAATTTGATACCGCACACTATTAGGTTTCGAAGAAACTTTCGTCATCAAACTTAAAAATATTACGGTAGATCTTTTTTTTTGAGACTAAAATAATATTTAAATTCATCGAGTAACCTGTGACCAACACAAATGATATAACAAAACCATCAATCAAAAAACAAATATCTCCTTCTATTAATGATATTATCAACATGTTTTTCCATCAATAGCGTACACAATAGTTTCCTAATTTAGATTCGGAGAAGTGAGGTAAGATAACATATCGACAAGTAATATTTTTTATCACTTATGTAGGTCACAGGTCCCAATGTATTTGAATCTTATTTTAATCTGAAATGGTGTTTCATTTTAAGGAAGATCTTAAATAATCTTTTCAAGTATTTTTAACGAAAGTTTGTCTGAAAACTATATCAGTAAAGCGGTTTCAACATAATTGTAATGAAATTCACAAAATTTTCATCTAAAAAAAATTAATAATAAAAATTCTAACACTGAATTGTATGTACATATTGGAAATATTTCGACTGAAAACAATATTTTTACTTGTCAAAAAATGCAGTTTTAAGTCCTCCAATTTTTTTTTCTGACCCGACCAGTCACTATGTCGTCATTTGAAAATAAAATAGGAATAATTTAAAAATTAAATTTTACTCAGCAGATGCATTTTACCCGAAAACAGTAGAGTTGTATTTTTGCCAATACTCACTTTAGGACTAAAATTAATAATTTGAATGTATCCATAGCCCTCTAGATTGAAAATTAAATATCAAAATAAAAAAAATATGGTCACAAAAAGTAACAAGTGATACATGGTTGTATTTAGAATGATATATAGAGACAAAAAAGTGAAAATATACCGGGTGTCTCATTTAAAAATCGAAAGTTTATATCACTTCCGGTGAGACCAGAAGTTGCACGAATCTTAGTCACTTGTCAAAAAATGCAGTTTTATGTCTCATACAGATCCTCCAAATTTTATTTCAATATCTGCATAACCAAAATAGTTATAGGGGCGAGCCACTTTCCGTGGACACCCGGTAGATATCAATAGAGGAACATCAAGAGTAGAAGACTCTTCACCAGGATGTATGTGATGGTCAACCGCATATAGCAAAAAATGCAATTCGTGTATACCACAGAAGCATTCTTTCAAAACCAGGTGCCACGTGCCCCCCCTTTACATTTAATAATAATAATAATAATAATATATTTTATTGAAATATAAGCATATATAAAGAAAGATATACAATGTACATGCCTCTATCAAAAGGCAGAATTCAATTTCCGATTTCATCCTGAGATTAGATCGGAACTTGCTCTTTCATTCAACCATTTAAAAATGTTGATGGTGCCTTCCTGAAACTACACCACGTAACCACAATATTTTTTCATGCCATAAAGCCATAAAGTAGTATATGTGGTACCTTTTCACCTGAATTTTACCCGATTTCGATAGCTTATTCCGTACGAAAGTTAAGGAGGGGAAGGAATTTTTACTGTATATTCACACTAGTGTTGATATGAACTCTCATATTCACATCAATGCAAATATGACCGTCATTTTGCCATTTGAAATGTAAACTTGCCATATTGAAAGATAATAACAAAAACATATTTACCACTTGCACAGCCAGAAAAAATATTATATATTCTTGGAAGTAATACTGGTCTTTCGACATGAAGAAAACGAACGAAGATTCCCAAATTATTAAGAACATCACCATGAACCATCCAATATATTTCCAAATTTTTAAAAAACTAAGTGGCAATCGTATCATGTAAAATATCGGAAACCAGAGAAAGAGTATTGGATCATCTGAAAAAAAGTGAGGTATTAAATAATTTGAATATTCGCTTCTTTTGAGAGGAATGTATTAATTTTTTCCAATTGTTTTTCTTTTGGCCAATTGGTAGTTTTTTCGGAGGCATTCTTATTGTTATTATCATGGTTCATATCTTGATCATAATTCCCCCCATAGCTCAGAGAGTTGGTGCTCAAATAATAGATAACCTGGAAAGTTTTCCGGGTGTTTTGAAAATTGGTGATTTCATGGATTTCGACGTGTTCTTCTCGAAATTTTACTTTATGAAATAAATAACAGTGAAGAATATTTCCTGTAATATATATGTCCCAATCATTGTTTTGGGAGAAAGAAATGTTTTAGCGAGCGAGTGCGACAACATAGTGCCTTAGTGAGGAGTTGCCTGCTTTAAGGATTTTCAAAGGATTTGCGGAGGACTGTAACGTGTCTGTGTGAGAAGTTACTTGTTATTATTTGTGCAATACTGAGACGAGAGTACAGTGACATGCATCGTTCCTGTGTGAGACGTTGCATGTCAAATGGTTTACTCTTCAGTTAATTTTTATAGTTGTAGAAAAGCATTCGTTGTACCTGGGCCCATGACAACAATCCTTTAGGTGCGTTTCCAACAGTTTCATTTGATATTACTATCTAACAATTTCATTAGAAGAAATTATGACTCTCGAAACTTGGGAGCTTCTCCTGGTATTATTCGCTTGTGTTTGAACCTGAAGATTATTCAATATCCTGATAAAAGTGTTCATTAATGTTCATGTTGGTATATAAATTTGTATCCTCAAAGAAAAATAGTTATGAATAACAATGAAATGTATGACCTACCATATTATGGTGGAAAACTCACAAGGAAATATTTACCGACCATGTGGTGTCCGCTAGAGCGGGATCCACCTATGTTAGGGACTATGGTTGGTCCACTCAAAATTCATTACGAATTAAAGTTTTAAATCACAAGAAGACCATGCACCATGTGTTTACGAGAGACAACTAGGAAGAGGAAGTAACAATAGGTTATAATTTGACATGCATGAAATCTGTTATGTGGATAGTCTCGGTTCAAAGTGACAGAGAACAGAATGACAACCTTAACAACCTTAACCATTGTATCGTCTAATGACAGAACTATAGAAGGAAAATAATTTATGTTTTTGTTTCGTAAAAATTATTGGAATGTAAGTGAATCATTGAATATCACGAAATGTGGGAGGAAAAAAGTGTATCAAAATAGTAAAGAGTTAAAAAGTTTCAAACTGTCAAACTGGGTCTGTTCATTCAAGCATTGTAGATCCAAATTTTTAATCGCTTTATTAATTTCATCACATCAACATCACATCATAAATGAGGAACATAATTTTGATTCCAACTCTGACTTAAAAATATTAAATTTGTGTGATAAAGGCAAGAGACTCAGTTTACTAGGGACTCTTGAAATTAATTAACCTGACTCCAAGATGGAGGACGAGATATATGATTATGGTCAAATTGGATTCAGAATTGGTATCTGGCGTTTTTTTTTTTTGGTGGTAGATTTTGGATTTTTTGTCAAAATTTATTAATCAAAGTTGGCGGATTCGATTCAATATTATTGTGTGAGGGTTTTCGTAGTCAGATATTCTAAATTTCTTGTGAAAATTTATTAACTCAAGATGGCGGCCCAAGCTGGTGGACGAGTTTTGTGACTATGGTCAGATTTTTGGGGCTTTTAAATGTAAAAAATAATTGACAATATAATTACTCAAATGTAAAAAAAGCGTGGATTGCTGACATAAGTTCCCTTGAGATCTTTAACGCTCAGTATTGTAAAATTAAAATCAAACATAGGAGAATATAGGTCGAAAACACCCATGCTTTTTTTACATTTGAGTAATTACATTGCCAATTATTTTTCAATATTTAGTTCATGTTGGAAGTATAGCGTGGTCTTTAGGTTTTTTATATTTTTTCTCAAATAGGTACAGAATCGTATTTTACTGAAAAAAATATGATTTTGTTTTTGATTATACTCACCATATTTTTCGATATTGCCATAATTGTGTTAGGTTTGTAAGAGAATAGTTGAACCAAGTATTTCCAGGTAGATAGACTGGTTGAAAAGGTTCAATGGAATGGTCTCCTCGATCTTCAGACCTACCACCCTTGGGTTTTATTTATGAATTGGTCAAAGTTGTTGACACATTACAACAAATATTCCAAAAAGTGAGAGAAGAATTCGAAAAAATTCTATAATTTTATGGATGCTGCCACTTGTCACTTTCAATCTCTTAATGTATAATTATTGGTTGATATTTTGTTGATTGTTATTTACGTTTCCTTTCATTATATTTAATCAAAACTACCGTGCGCATATCTTCGCTATTCATTAACCTACGATGAAAACATGGATACCGTTGAGAATCTTATTGTAATGCTTTACAAATGACATCATTTGGCTTGTCGTATTATTGCAAAAATGTAGGTACGAGGACCTGCAGGGTAGAGATATGAATGGCGCTATATGTACATACATATATATGTATCTAAATAAGAATTGACGTTTTACGCGATTTGCACACTAACATTCTGTTATAAGTTATTCAGGTCGGATAGTTTTTGAATGAATGCAGTGTATATAAGATAATATCTCACTGAATTGTTCAAACAGATTCACTTACCCGCAAAGTCAAAATTCTCCATTCTTCGAGTCGTGATGTACGTAAATGCAGATAGAACGAAAGAGCCGAAATTGTGAAACCACCACCGAAACATGCTTAATTACCATTAATTTGATAGACTAATGATAATGTATTCTGCGTTTAATAATCTCTGTCATCCATCCAAGGAGACATCAAAATGAGAAGTAATTAGTGTTTCAGGATTGTGAAAAAAATTATTTCGTTCAGAGTTCATCATTTTCATCATTAAAACATTAATAATTAATTATATATGCCCCCTTGACTAAAATAGCATTTAGCGTACACTTATATGTAACACGCTGATTGATCGAAAATATGAAAAATCATGTATGGTATCAAATAACATGAAATTTTATGCTGAGAAAAAATATAATTTTTTTTAAATGAATGTTTGTAAAAATGTAAGGGGGAAAGACGGACTAACTTTGTAAGGATGCAACTTTATTGAAAATCAGATCAAACAGTTACCATGAAAGTACTTGAAAATGGAATTGTTATTGCTGGTGAGACTCACCACATAGATTCGTGTCTTTTAACGCAGAGGATGCTTGCCTGTATTTCCTTGGATAGTACTTCCTTGTTTGAAGAAAAATAGCTTCAACTGAAACATAATCTTAAATAGCTCGTTGGGCTTCAACACAAAATTCATCAAAATACCATTGATTTCTAGTACGCTTAGAGTTTTTTAGTTAGAAAAATCTGTAAATGCATACACCTGATCCTACACTATAGGATTGGCAGTTGGATAATGGAGAATATCAGCCAATATCAGCACCGGACAAACTGTTAAACCACGGTTGAAGAACGGATGTGATATTATTTAAATGAATAAATTTAATATTAAAAGGGCGTTGTAGAATATTTTTATGTCAGATTTGTTTTTAGAACGCTAGACTACAGATTTGTAAGTATATGAATTAATTTGTAGCCCCGTCGGAGAGGGTATGGTGGGGGAGGGTTGTTTTAGATTGGATATTCTTTTTCAGGAGGTTGAAATACATAGCAGTGGGTATATGAATTCATTTGTAGCCCCGTCAGAGGGGGTATGGTGGGGGAGAGTTGTCGAAAAACAATCAATTTTCTGGTAAAACGACATTGTAGAGTTTTTTAGATTGGGTATTTTTATTCAGGAGGTTGAAATACATAGCTGTGGGTATATGAATTCATTTGTAGTCCCGTCGGACACATATGCGTAACGAGTAACATTCGCATTATTGGTCCATTATTGTACATTCAATGTACATCCAAAATCGTTCTTTTATTGATGTTTTATGTTGATCCAATATTGTACGTCCATTGATCATCCATGAGATGTACAATACGAATTGCACAAAACACATCCAGGATATAACATCCATTGGACATTCATATCGAGTCCCGGGATGTTTGGATCCATATATGACCTAAACTGGACGTCCATTAGACGTCGTGTGCTATATGGGTTGTTTCATTCAGAGTTCATCATCAAAATCAATACTCGACTAAAATGGCATTTAGCGTACAGATAAATCTGTGTTTAAATTTTTTTAAAACACGTTACCATGGTTATTTCATTCTTTGAACACATCATTATGGGTACAGGGGCGTTTTAAGGGTTACAGGCTCCTGAGGCTAAAAATTAATTGGTGCCTGTAGCCAATGAAATTTTGGCGCTGCCAACTTTTGGCTTTTTTCTAGGATCTGCTGGCGCCCCTAAGTCCCCTAAAAGAAAAAGTCACAGTGGACAACGGTGGCAGACTAAGCCCAATAAAGCCATATAGAAAGTTAGGAGAGAGTATGTATCAGAAATTTTTTTGCCGATGGACACTCTATGATATCAAGAACTCGTGTGCCGTGGCTTACATTTGTCTGTGGTTACTGGACTATTTTGAATTATTTTAAACACAAACATTTAAGCATTGAAGTTTCTTACTCATCCTGGTGATGCATTGAAACGCTCCGTATAAAGGATCTGGAATACTTTTTCATTAAATTGTATATATCAACTTCCGAACTCTGGACAGATTACTCCTGGAACAGAAAACTCCCTCAACTAAGGAAGTTTCTCTATAGAAATTGTTATGATAATCTTTCAAAGTCGATGCGAGAGTTCCTTGAATTTTGTGCAGAAACAATAAAGAAACATTTCTCCCGATTCAAATACTAATTCAGTAACAAAAACAATCATAAACTGCAACAAAGAATCGAAGTTATTTCAGCTATTTCTTGTTAGAGACCGGGAGAAAATAAATTTGTCATTGTCTCATTCATTTCTTATTTGTCAGTCGATTTGAAAGTATTGTTGGGCGGCTCCCAAGTTTCACGCGTTTTTTAAAAACTTCATAGGAATATGGACGGTGTTGTCATTCTGACTATGACGAAACTGTTCAGTAAGTTTCAGAAATAGTCGTACTATTAAAGAATATTACGGGATATCTTTGTTAAGTAGGTTATAGTGAAGTGTTCGAGGTGTTAAGAGCTGTTCTCAAGTAATAACGATCGATCCGCCGTATGAACCGGTCGTGCTTTCGTGCTCGTACAAATTCACAGGTGACAAGTACTTTATAGTGTAGCGAGCGTTTTGTATGTAGGAATTTGAACCTTATCGTCTCTTCCACCAGAAGTACGATAGGCGCAACAGATTCCGGTAGACGACCGAAGAACTCCGGACAAAGACCCCCACAAGCAATAGCTCAGGGGGAGTCAGAGCATCAAAACCGTCAAGACTTCCCACAGCCTCGAAATATCTTAAGGTGGTGAACTGCATAAACAACCAGCAGCAAAGCCGATCAATGTACAAGTTCAACACAATGTCCTGGTAAAATCCGCCAGCAACTCATCCCTCAGTGGATATGACAATAAATTCTACCCACGTGACAGAACACATGCCCCCCCCCCACTACATACAGGTAGTGTTATCCACTCTTCTGATAGAGAAAGTGATAGTTTAGATTACCCTTGTGTAAATATTCCTTTGGAATGCACAGTTTCCATAATTTCCACTTCTTCGTCGGAGGGTAGGTTACCCGCCGACAAGAAGAACAAAATGGATATAAGTGGTAAAACGGGAGACAACAGCAACTCCCAGAAAACAACCCAAGGTGATAAAGAAATTGATATTAACAATGGCATGCATATTATGGAGAAATATTCAAGCTCAAATTAACCTGTTGATCACCCTGAATTGAAAATGGAAAGTGTGGTGATCGTGGAGATCGTGGAGATAGTCGAAATATCAACAATTTTTATCACCGAGAACCAGGAACACACGAAGAAAAGTTGGACCTCCTCTGAGCTAAAAAAATCCTTAAGGATTTGGGATGAAACTAACCTAGAGGAAAAACGATTAAAACACTTAGAAAAGGGGAAAACAGGCGTTTACGCAAAATCTAAGGCGAGCACTCCACACAACCGCACTGAGGAGATATAGTATCAGCCCTGTGCCTGCGTGCACAACTCATCCTGAACCTGACCATTCCATGCCAATCTAGGACTTGGGAGTTCCGACGCTGGCGGAGTCTCCTCTACCTCTGGTGGATCGATTAGCTGGAGTTAGGGGATGAGATGACGTTAGGGAAGGAACTCTACCCGAGAAGAGGCTAAACTCAGGTCAGGAAGATAATTCTGATCAGATAGATACGGAAAACAACAATCCAGAAAAGGAAGGAACTCGAACCTTCCCCCACCTTGATACAATTGAACAAGACGTGGAGAGGAACTCGTAACCCCTTCCCAACCAAGAACTTGACAAAACCACGAAGGCACAGCAAACTTTTCCCCATCAATCTGAAATAACAGAAGTGGGAAATCTCCCACTCTCTCTCACCACAAAGAGAGCGAATAATTGGAAGGTGAAGATCAACCCTTTCCACTCTCAGAAAGTACACCCCCAGAAGACTCCGCGAAGAATACGCGAAGTCCAGACTACTGAAACATGGGACTACTAATATGACAAAGAGTGCTGGAGACAATCCACAATGAACCTAGACGCGATGACTTCCAAATTTTTGTTCGATGAACAGAAGGAAACATATTATATTATTATCGAAAAAAAAGTTAACAGCCCGTTAGACAGTACATCACAGAAATGGATTAGCTTCATCAAGACTCAAATACTTTAACGAAAGTAAACCTGAGTGAGTACAACCCAATTCACCACACTTTCTAGAGTGAATATATAATGAGCGCACGCAAAAATTCTAAAAATATTCACCATGCTTTCCATTTTCCAAGTGTGAAGCGGCTTTAGGTGGTATACAAGACAGTGATTCAGAAAGATTTTCGTTAACACAAGATCGGTTTCTGGGAAGTAGATCAAACATCTCAGACAGCCAAGCAGACTGTCCCTAAATGACAAGAAAACCGTTTTGGAGTGACATGTCCTAGATTGACTAAGTGAAATCACAAGAAATGGAAACTGTGGCGACTATCCAAAACGATCAAAAATACACAAATCAGCCAAAATCAACAAACTCTGAAAAATTTAAATATGAGGAGAAAAATCAAAAAAGGGAAAGTGTGGTGAATAAAGAGTAGCGAAATACTATTTCGCTGAAAAACGATAAGTCAAACGTAAAGTGTGGCGAATCACAAACTTCTAGAAAAACGTTTTAGTATTTTCGGAAGTGTAGTGAAAGCTAACGAAATGGAAAGAGTGTTGAACCTGGACTTAGCCGAAAATCCCACTAGAAAATCCGAAAGTGTGATGAACAAGGACATAGATGGTAAACTTATCAAAATCTTCGAAAGTGTGGTGAACCGCAATTCCGATAAAAATTTACTAAGTTCAATAAAAAAGTGAAAGGGAACCATAATTTCGAAGAAAAATTGCTAAGTTTATCGGAAAGTGAGGTGAATCAGATTCTCAACAAAAATCCGCTATGTCCAATGGAAAGTGTGGAGAATACCAAATTTATGGAAAGTTGGTTGAATTTGAACTTAGCCTTAAATTTCCAAATATACTTGGGAAGGGTGGTGGAAGACAAAGAAAATGAAAGTGTGGTGAAAGGCAAAATTATTCCAAGATAAATGAAGACGGTGGGGAAACCTACAATGGAAAGGGTAGTGAAACCTACAATGGAAAGGGTAGTGACACCTGCAATGGAAAGGGTGGTGAAACTTACAATGGAAAGGGTGGTGAAACCTACAATGGAAAGGGTGGTGAAACCTACAATGGAAAGGGTGGTGAAACCTACAATGGAAAGGGTGGTGAAACCTACAATGGAAAGGGTGGTGAAACCTACAATGGAAAGGGTGGTGAAACCTACAATGGAAAGGGTGGTGAAACCTACAATGGAAAGGGTGGTGAAAACCAGTCTTAGCAAAAATCCAGAAGAAATTAAGGGTTTTGAAAAAGCTATTTTTTAGATGATGAAAAATATAGAAAATGAGTAAAAACTCAAAAAAGAGAAGATAGACAAAAAGAGATGGGAACAAGAACTCGGAACAATGAACTTTTCTGATCGAGCCAAACTGATGGGGGCAAGACCCATGATATTAGCATTAAACTAAAAAGCCCAATCAAGCTCTGAATCTGAACAAGATCACG
This sequence comes from Chrysolina haemoptera, assembly GCA_958298965.1. Lineage (NCBI taxonomy): Eukaryota > Metazoa > Arthropoda > Insecta > Coleoptera > Chrysomelidae > Chrysolina > Chrysolina haemoptera. The sequence continues at coordinate 28,541,287 of OY282590.1, forward strand.
GAACACGTGGTAGAAAGAAGACGATAAAGTAAAACTCAAGGTCAAAGAATACATCACTAGTCAGAAATAGCCAAAGACATTGCCGATTTTCCTGAATATATCGTACAAGCAGTCGCAATACCACAATTGCAAGCCTACTACAAAAACATATACAGAACGTCCCACCAGACAGTAATGGATAGTGAGGAAAAACTACAAAGATGGAAACTGCAGATGGTTTTGTGAAACGGACATCTGCTGCGAAACCAAGGCAAACCACAACACAAAATTCTGTCAGCTCGAAAAATGCATATGGAATGTTTAATAGCAATTCGCTAGCGTCCAGCGGCAATGAAGATGTTCCACCACAAGCTCAGGCCCAACCACCAAGATCAAATACCAAGAAGGATCCCCCAACTAAGAAGGAGGAGATGTTGCCTTCAATGGTTGTACAAGGGAGAATCAACATAGAAAAAAATCTCATAAAACAATTGAAGAACGTGCTCAAGGGCGAGTTTAATGTGAAGTACACCGGTCGAGACACGCAAATCTTCACCATGAAGGAAACAGATAGGGCATACATGATGAGCATTATGAAAAACTTGGGTGCAGAGTTCCATACATATACTCTGCCCCAAGACAAGACACGTGCATTTGTTCTGAGGGGGTCCTATTTTCTCACGGCACAAAACTCTTTGAACATTTTCCATATGTATTTTTGACTCAATGTAGTATTTTTGACGTATTTTCACCTATACCTAATTGGGTATGTCTATTGAGTCATTTTTAATATTTCCATTTCTGCTCGGAGTAACTGACATTTAAAAAATTTAATTGAGTAAACGTCAAATTTTATGGAATTTGCATGGTGACACGATTGTTCAACAGTGATAATTTACCGGGGCACTTATCGGAAGTAATTACACAATTGCATCAAAATTACGATAATTTTCCATGAAAGCATGTTGTCTAAAAACTGAATGAGTTTATTTTCATATTTTGTCGACAGAGCCGGACTCCGAAGGAGGAGGGCCAAAACATGAAAATAACCGAATGCAGTCTTTTATTGACTATTTCACTCATCTAAAAATTCTCACCTAATCTGACCAATCGGAAGACAACTTGTGTTATCGCGATAACATCAGCTGTCTTTCAATTCTGATTGGAGGAGCAGCTTCGGTATTTTCAGCGACGTAACCATGACGAAATGAATACTGTGACGTTATGATAAATAAAAAATTTGTATCAGGGAGTGGGTTCAGGTACTCGGGCTTGGTTTGACAGTGAAGTTATATTTTTTTGATTTTTTTTTTACAAATAATTACGTAAGCCCTGAGGGCGCTAGCCGACAGCTAGAAACAACACTAACTACCGAACGGGAGGGGAATCAAACAAGATGAATAGTACAATAAAAATGTATAATAACACTGAGAATATATATAAACGAATAAATTACGTAACTTTACGGGTAGGTAAGTACAAAAAACTATAACGCGGACCAATCAACAATAAGCTATAAACCAATCAACAACGTATCAGTACATGAACTATTACGAAACCACCTTTATGATAATTATGGATAAATATTATAAAAACACAATTATTATGATATCAGTGCCTCGAGTTAATGGAGCAGACCGGGGTTGCTTTTAGGGTATTGTTTTGCATACCTGGAGAAGGTTATGCGATATGACAATTTGTTGAGATGGTGACGAACAGACTATAATAATAATAAATTTTATATGTAAAGGATTGATAATACCTTCGGCCGAAAATGTTCAATCCGCAATAGGTTAGGCAATAATTATATCAATATTATATAAATAAACCATTACACAAAATAATCAATAAGATGAATAAAACACATGGAATCTTCTTTATTTTCATCAATACCAGCACGAACTCAGAAACGAAGTGGGTACTCACTCAGACTCCCGTGGGGGGTATAGTTACCGGTTACCATCGGCAGACATACAGGTGTTACATCATAGCCTGTAACAAGACGGGTCCGACCTGTTCCACGGCAGTCACCGGGGACGTGACGAGCCGTACAGCACTGCTCGGCTTTTTGTATGTATTCGTCAAAGGCGAGGATTTAATCTCGTATACGAATTTGAAATGGAAATTCACAACTGTTCCCTCAAAAATGGAAGTGTGCAGAAAACTTGTACGACTAACTTGGCATAGCCGGGGAATTGTCCCTTTTTGCCTGTAACGTAATAACCTTTCGCTAGAATCGTTCTTTAGGAGAACTACGGATTCGGGATCAAAATGATCCGGAGATTAATAAAATGCGTTACCTTAGTTTTTATTAGACATCCCACTAAAATGGCAGTGGCACTTGAGGTGAAACGTGATCACTGTACGCTCTCACGGGCCTGACTGTCCGATTTTTACCATCGAGTCAAATTTCTTACTGGGGATTTTTGGTTGCCTATTGACGGGACGCGATTTGTCGATTCATTTTCAATTCGGCGCTCGATAGCCACGGTGTATACGGGCTGTACCGAAAGCAGACCGTTACAATACGTTTGACAGTTCGAACAATAATAAATATAGCTGGATATGTCAGAATGAGTCGCTTCACTGCAAATTCAAATGAAATTATAAAACGAAACATTATAATATTGACGATTTTAATTCAAATATCTCTAAAACCGTTGATATTTGTGAAACGAAACGTATTCCTTTTTTGTATAGGAAATATTGGAGATTTTAAGAAAAAAAAGACGAAATCGATATTAATCCAGTGGCGTGAAAGTTGGGGAGAGGCGTATAGGGGTACCCACCTGCCGTACGTCTCTGTTTAGAGTAACAAACACATGATTTGGCTTGAAATATGAAACTGAATGCTGTTAAGCGATACACCAAATTTCATTAAGAAAAGTTGAGCCGTTATGGAGTTATTATGGAAAATATATTTTTTTGTGTCACTTTCAACACCCTGTAACTCGGTTAATACTCATTTTGGGGTATACGTTTATTGGAACTTTCAGCCTTAAAATGAAGTGGGGATTCTACCCTCGGAGTTTGTCCCCTTTATTCTGGGACACCCTGTATATTGATGATTCAGTATTGTGTTTTTAGGTTTACTATTGGTCACTTTCTCTTGAATTAAACTTAAAAAATCATTTCCGAAACGTAGCATTTCAATTACGTTGAAAATTCAATATTTTTGTCTGTCAAGATGACAAATGCACATTTCAAGAATCGTATAGATACACGGACGTAGCGGGAAATTTTCGATACTTACCGGGAAATTTTCAACAGTAATTACACAAGTATGGTAATGTAATTCGGCTTGATTATTTTTTTACCGGATATTTGTCACTGTCATCTTGAAAACCAAGTCAATGGCTAACTTCCTTATGCATTCATTTAAACAAAGAACCAATCAAACAACGTGATAAAATTATCGCTGTAATCTGCTACTAACAAATTATTAGTGTAATTTTGATACTATTGGTCGATTTAAAATGTTTTCTCATGACGATTAGCTGACAGGATCGTATAAAAAAGTCCCGCTTCATAGTATTATCGCTGTAATTGATAGAAAATGTCCCGCTTCATATGGTATTTTCAATATACGATGGAAATATTCAGTTCGATGTTTGTCTGATTGGCTAATTCTGGTCACATGACCGCAAATACGTAGATATGATAGGTTCAAATTGAATAGAAAAAATGTTCATTGAAAGGACGAAAATTTATAATTTATTATCATCATTCGATCGGCCAATTCGTGGATACGGCTATGATCACTATAGTTTGACGATCTACGGCTGCCTACGACATCGACAAGGCGGGATAAATCGTCGCTTCAGATTTCACTAGTCGTGAATACAGAAACTCAGTCAAGCAAAACCAACGAAAAAGAAAACAAATAAATCACCGTCTATGGAGAATACTAGACGTACACTTTGGCTGTCATCCATTTATTTTGCTTCTTTGTCTCGTTTGCGAACTCTATTGGTGGTTCAATCAAAGCTTACAAGATGTACTGGATTGGTACAGTCGCTAAAGTAATATATACAATTGGAGCGATTCAGAAAATAGGTCGTTGTATGGAACATAATGTATCAATAAATGGCTAGAATTTCGAAATTTGTAGAAAATTTCATGAAATTGCTTTCAGTTACCTTTTTTGGCAAGATATCGAAAAAAGTTATTTGAAAAAGTTGTTAAGAATTCAATTTTATAGACATATACAAAGTTTGAGAAAATTATGTGAGAATATTGAAAGTAGCAATTTTTTTCAAATATTTTTCTAGCTGTAGAAAAATATCAAATTATTCCCCCATGAATAGCTTAACCACAATGAAATATTTGTATTCCGATGATAATATGTGACTTATGAGATTATACATATGACTTTCGACTGCTCAGGGCTGTTGAACTCATATCAGTTTGGCTTTTCATCCGGAAGGTCGTCAGAACTCAACTTAATCACCTATACCAATTTTCTGTCTAAAGCTCTTGATAGGGGTAATCAGGTCGACTCCATCTATACCGACTTCTCCAAGGCCTTTGACAGGGTTAATCATGAGCTTCTAACCCACAAACTCAGTAAGTATGGCTTCGGAAGAGCGATTTTGAAGTGGATTGCGGATTATCTGACAGGCAGATACCAAATAGTGAGATTCAAGCACCATTACTCCTTTGACTTTCCTGCAACCTCGGGCGTTCCCCAAGGTTCACATTTGGGCCCCTTACTTTTCAACATGTTCATTAATGACATCACTTCATGCTTCCACAACAGTAACGCCCTATTATTTGCTGACGACCTAAAGCTCTATCGTATTGTGAATTGTGTAGATGACGCCGCTGAGTTGCAGAGCGATATCTGCAGACTTGCTACTTGGTGCTTGACAAACGCTATGGACTTAAACATAAACAAATGTCATATCATACGTGATACTCGTTCCCATCAACCTGTCATTTTCGACTATACCATCAATGGACAACCCCTGGATGCTGTCGACCGTATCAAAGACCTTGGAGTAATTTTTGACGACTTCCTAACCTTCACTTACCACATAACCTCCATTGTCAACAGGTCTACCAAAATGTTGGGCTTTATAAAGAGGACAACGCGTGACTTCACTAGTCTGAGTGCCATTAAAATCCTATACTGCACAATTGTTAGAACTCACCTCGATTATTGTTCCTCTGTCTGGTCACCACATTATATAACCTATATATCCAAGATTGATCGTGTTCAAAAAAGTTTTCTTAGATACGTTTCATTCAAATCTAACATCTTTCCGACTTTGGAGAATAGACGTAGTCAGCGAGATCTATTGACTCTCTACAAGATATTAAATGGTGAATATGACTGTCCTGATCTTCTATCTCAAATTAGTTTAGTAGTCCCCACTCGCCTTACTAGACAGATAGCCACTTTTCACACTCCCTATCATCGTACCAACATTGCTTATTTCAGCTATATCCCAAGATCCCTTAAAGCGGCAAATTGCCTCGATATTGACATCTTCTCAACACCTCTACCTAAGTTTGAAAATCAACTGTTTCAGTGACCATCTTTACATTTTATTTACCACTTCTACACTGACTGTACTTGTACTTTTCATTGATCTTTGTTGTTTTTCTTTTAATGTCTTCATTATTATCAATACCATATATGTTATGACTGTTGCTGTATTACTCACATAATGTATATCTATCTCTGTAATATCTTTAACTGGGCTTGCCCGTATAAATAAATAAATAAATAAAATAAATAAATAAATTAATAAATAAATAATAACAAAACTTTCTCATTTTCTCCACACCAGAGAACACTAAATTTAAAAAATTTAATTTTGTCAGAACCCTTGCTGTTACATTGGTTCGTATCTAACAGTAATATCACAATTCCACTATTATTGCCATGATAGGAAAATCCAAGAATATCGTGTTTTCCTGTTTCTAATCCATTTTTGATGATAATCGTGCACGAACGTTTCACTTCGCACATAATCTTAAAAATAGTGCGTCAAATTAAAGAGGCTAGAGTTTTCAACATTGCATAATAATAATAATAATAATGGGTCTTTATTTTCCACTAGTACATACGAGGAAAAAAGCCGAAGATCAGCTGGTTCTGTCTTGCGACAGAACCTCTGTTTTTCATCTTAAGCTCTAACAGACAAACAAAGAATTATTAATAACTGATTATAGAAGTATTTTATAACGAAAAAGAAAGAATTAAATATGATTGCCACATTAATATTGTTATTTCTGTTAGGTAATAAACATAATGAATTAATAATGAAAACTACTAACTAACTAATAATAAATAATAATGAATAATTTTGCGAAGAAAAGTATCTTGCTGCTTATTAATCATATTTCCAAATATTGTTTCCTTAGGGATTTTTTAAATAGCACAGCAGACATAGACTTCAGTTCCTCAGTGATTGAGTTGCGAAGTGAAACGCTCTGGCACGATTATCAACGAAACTTGATTATAATCTGGAAAACACCATGTTTCTGGAGTGTTATGTCGTCACAATGGTCGTGAGATTCTGATATATTTGTTAGATATGAACCAATGTAACAGCCAGGGTTTTAACAAAATCCAATTTTTTTTAATTTAGTGCTCACTGGTGTTGAGAAAATGAGAAAATTTTGTCATTCTCATTGAAATACAAATGTTTCAGTATGGTCAAGCTATTCATAAGATAATAATTTGATATTTTCATATAGCTGGGAAAATATTTAAAAAAATAGCTATTTTCAATTTTCTCTCATTATATTTTCAAACTCTGCATATGTGTGTTAAATTCAATTCTAAGCAACTTTTTGAAATAACTTTTTTTGGGATTTTTTAAGTAGCACAGCAGACATAGACTTCAGTTCCTCAGTGATTGAGTTGCGAAGTGAAACGCTCTGGCACGATTATCAACGAAACTTGATTATAATCTGGAAAACACCATGTTTCTGGAGTGTTATGTCGTCACAATGGTCGTGAGATTCTGATATAATTGTTAGATACGAACCAATGTATCAGCTAAGGTTTTAACAAAATCCAATTTTTTTAATTTAGTGCTTACTGGTGTTGAGAAAATGAGAAAATTTTGTCATTCTCATTGAAATACAAATGTTTCAGTATGGTCAAGCTATTCATAAGATAATAAATTGATATTTTCATACAGCTGGGAAAATATTTAAAAATAAAAAATATTTCAAATTCTGCATATGTGTGTTAAATTCAATTCTAAGCAACTTTTTGAAATAACTTTTTTTGATATCTTTCCATTTTACCCCACTTTTTGCCTGTTTATAGTAATTTTTTTTTAAATTTGCCGCCATACCAGCGATCACGTAACATATGTCAAAATCGATTTTTAGGTTATCGGACATGTACAAACTTTTCCCAAGAGTCTTTTTCCTAATACTCTAACAATAAACTTTTTGCCCATATGGTACATACTTTTTGGCGGTCACTGTAGATGTTCATGACAAGTCATAAAATATACGTAGAGTGAATTCAATAAAATAAAAATATAGCCTATTATACAACGGAAATTAACAATTACTCACACAGGTTTATTGTTTGGATACATTTATTTCGGACTTTCGTCGTCTCATTATTTTCTGTTGTTCACGTTTCAATTGGTTCTTGGTGGCGCACAGGTTGTGTTCTCGCTTGCTTGCTATGACAAGGTACGCGGGTTCGAATCGCCGCGCTCACCGACCTCGTGTATGGCATCACACGTCAGAGTAATAAAAGACCATAGAGATGTCTTCTCCATCCTTGTCTTGAAGTCAACATAACTTTTAAGAAATCGCAGTTACTTTTGTTTGGGAGGCACTGGTTTGATTCTCCAGGCCACAGAGTGTCTATCCACTGGCAGTGTTTCAGTGTTTGCGCAGGCTGTATGTAGAACTCTTATCAGTGATTACCAAAAAATATCTTGAAAACTTTAAAATTCAATATCTCCCAAAATAATTCTTTTTCGACAAAAAAGTATTTTTTTATTTTGTTTTTTTTTGTCATCTTCTACTTCCCATTTCATTTATTGTTCCAATTTCGGAAACACCCTGTATAAATACATATCACAAGATAACACAAATAGAAAAAATATGAATACTAAATATTATAATGAGTTGTCACTAATATACTTCTTTTATTGTGATTTGAATTGGTTTACTGAAATAGATAATTTTAAAAATTGTGGAAGTTTATTAAATTCGTTTAAAACTCTATGGAACATGCTATTCATTCCAAATTTAGTGTTAGTTTTATTGTTGTAAAATTTCTCCTCGTATTGTAATAATGGACGAAACAAAATATCAATTACTTACTTATTCGAGTCTAGACTTGTCTAGAAGTCTGGACAGGAAAACCGCATTTTTCCTAAATCGACAAGCACCAACTTGTATCCAAATATTCAAAATAAGAATTAACTTTAAAAATATGATTTTGTCACAGAACAATGATATCCATTATATTAATGAATATAAACTTTGATAGTATGATTTGTTTTGTTTATAGGTAGATGTGTATTAGGTACTTACCTCTATATCGAAAGTTGAAAATTAAAAAAATTGGCGGAAAAGTAAAACCAATTGAAGTTCCAGCACGAAAGTAAATATTCTATAGAATATTTTCAACGCAGCGCTACTTTACAAACCTCTGTTTTGGCGCGGTTGCAAAGGCCGTGAGTGAAGCTAATATAAGCGTATTAAAAATATTTATTATTTATTTATTTCCAACTGAATTATGTTTGTTTGAAATAAAGTAAAAAACGAAATATTTTATTTTAGGAACCAGAATAAAAACATTAGAATTATAAAGGAAAACGTCATCCACCAGATTGCTGAGGGTCAGAATCCTGCACTCAACAGCAAATCGTAATCGACATCATGGCTAACTAACATTGTACTGGACATTTCTGTATTAAAAGTAAAATCAAATCAGCCCTGATTGTTTTTCTTTTGTTTCCACAAAACATGATTATGGTTGAGAAAAGAAGTCTATTATGACTCTTCAAATTTAAAAAGTTATAAAGAAATAGAACGATATAAAAAAAAATTCCATATGCTGCAAACATTATGGCCCATACTGAATATATAACGATTTATTGGTTTTTCCCAAAAACATATCTCGAAAACTGGTCATAGGATTGTGTTGTACCAATGGACACTTTTGAAAAGGTGATAGAATAAAAAAACGAACATCAGAAATTTCCATAAATTCAACCAAATCCCATTTTTCATGTGAAAAAAAACGCAGTTTTACTAAAAATAATAATAATAATGAAGTGAATTTTTGGATCTCGCAAACAGCTTTAACGATTTGGATCAAATTTTGAATTTAGATAAGGTTTTGTTTCTTGAGTTCACCTATTTAGTCGTCATTCCTGAAGAAACGCGATTTTACTTAAAATAATAATAATGATGATGTGAATTTTTGTATCTCGAAAACGGCTTAAACGATTCAAATCGAATTTCGTATTCAGATAGAGTTTTGTTTTTTGAGTTTATCCATATAGGCGTCTTCACTGAAAAAACACGATTTCCTTTTTCAATTTTCAAACTCTACCATCCGAAACATCCGAATAATCTGAAAGATGACACACGTATCAAATACAGACGAAATTATAAGAATTTCACAATTATTTTGTAATAATGATAATAATAAGAATAATAATGAGAATTTCAAATTCTACTTCCACCCTCTACCAATCCTCCGAATAATCTAAAATTGGGCACACATTTCAAGAACCGACGACAATTTCATGATAATATAATAGTAGTAATAATAATAGTAAGTATGATAATAATAATAATTGATGATCTAAAAATCATACCGGCTTGCGTTTTGCGGCAGAAATCTTAGCTGGACGAATGCAGAAGATGATTCTGTTAAAGCGGATATATATATTTCATTGAAAACATCCTTTTTATCAGTGCTGGCTCTGGCTTCGCTCACGCGTAAAATTATTTCGATTGTTAATCGCCCTTATTAATACACTTGTTCGTTAATAAACCATTTTCTCATTTTTAAATTTCAGTTAATTCAATCGGAAAATAAACAAAAACTAATTCATCATAAATATAGACATAATACTAATAATAAAATAACTGCACTAGGTAGACACAAAAAATACCTATGTGCATCCATATGAATTCAACAAAACTTTCGTTTCTATCCCGAAATTGCTTCGTCTGCCGCAAGTTGAAATAAAGGCGTCAAAGTTGACAATTCACAGAATGAGTGACAGCCAAGACACAATAAATCAACACTGGTGGGTATACCTCAAAACCTTTCAACGCTTGCTTGATACATGATATTCATAAAATCGTATAGCAGAGCGCTTTCGACTAAAAAGTCATCATCAGTGCTTACTCGTTAGGTATACAAGAGCCAAAAACCTAAAAACACATCTTACCCGTATATGGGGCAAGATGGGATTTTTATAAGGTTTTTAGAAAATAACGATTCAAGCTGTAAAAAGTAAAAATTATCGATTTTTTAAATTTTTATTTTCAAGTATTTCACAGTAAAAGGTAGCGATATAATTGTTTTTGCAAAGTTTACATAAAAAAAAAAACAGAAAATGAAAAACCCTCGAGTGTCCCGTCTTGCCCAACCTTCCCCTACTCTTGAAATCTGTAAACTATGGCTTTTTTGAAGAAAATGTTGTCACCCGGTATATTCTAATTTTTCAACACGCGGTTTAGTCGTGCGTGGAAGTAAATCATGCTACTCCGAATCACGCTGACATTGTGCTTTCAGTTGTGATCTTTCAGTTGACGTGACTATTCATCAGTTTTTCAAATGGTAGATCGCAATTCAGGAATGATGATGCACGGAATCGCATGTCGGTGTCATTTTAATTGACACAAATCAATTTGTATGCATCTGAAGAGAAAAAGATGAGCAGGGAACAACTTGCATTTTTGTAGAGTGGCTTTGATTTTGATTCATAATATTTAATGGGGAACGAAAAAAATCAGAAGGTATCACAATTTTGGGCATGCCTCACCAAAATATATACTCAAATTAGCAGTTTTTGTTTTAGGGATACATTTTGTGAAAAGTAATCATTTAATACATGAGAATTGTTGTACTCGTGGCATGTGCCTGTTTATGGATGCCTGCAGTAAGCAGTGTAGTGTCTGCCATAGGTAGTCCCGCTGTGATTTTACAATACATACAAGTTATAGCGACAAGCAGCTATATTGTCCGCTATGTAGTTGCTCATATCTAATCCTTCTAGAGGAAAATCAATGACGAAATTCTCAGTTTTCATATAAATTCATCTGTTGGAGAAAACCTTTTCAAATGGATTACTAAAATTTTGGGGAATTTATGAATCAATGAAGAATTTGTGCATTTCCTTCTTTGTTTACACTTCAAACATGTCGGTCAACGTCGATTTGTATCAAAATGGGTTCAAGTCTCTTCCTAATTCTATTTAATTCTATTTCGTATATAAAGAATTATAATAAGCATAATCGAATAGGTCTAACGAAGCATACTTGGGACTGTAATAAGTATGTAGAATCAATCGGGCTGGTGGGTTGAAGGCATGCTTTATAAATATTACAGGGTGGATTTGCAAACGTCCTACAATCACCCAGAGCGATACTAAAATGCTGTTACAATTTTAACAATTATTTTATTGACTTTAACTTCGTTTACACATTTCCAATAGCTTTTTACAAAACGTTCATCAACAAATTATTTGAATTTCTAATTGACTAGGGCCTTACTTGAAAAAGATCCATACTATTTGTACAAACTATACAGAAAACGATTCGATCTTCACAAACTTCATTTTTAATATTACATATTTTGTTAACAGTGGTAACACAGTAGCTTTTTCATTTGGAACACCACCATAAAAAAGTCACTGTGTTAGTGAAATATGTGATAATCAAAATAAAGTTTGCGAAGATAAATAAAGTTTGCGAAGATCGAATTGTTTTCTGTAAAGATTGTAAAATTTAATGAAATTTGGTCAGGAATGGTCAGCTAGTCTTTGATATATCTTTTGGATCACTTTGTGCTGTTTGATCTTCTTCCAATATCATGTTAAGGGTTCATTTTGCATTATGACACCCTCTCTTGTTTTAATATAAAAATGACTGTAATTCTGTGTCAGTGAGACAAACCCTACACTTTATTCTCCGTATTTTAACGTATGAATACTTTCTCATTGTAATTTATTCACCTTTATTCACATTAGTTAGTTAAGGCTTTTTTTTTACTTAATAACCCCTTGTAAACTATAAGGGTGACGTCACGCGAATAATACTTGCTGTAGGGGTAATTTATTCTGATATCATATCATAATCTCAATAACAGTCACATTTCGCCCATAAGTGAGGTGATCTGTTTCCATTGCGAACACTGAACATTTTGTGTTTACACTGTGCCTAACATATTTCTAAACATACAGTATCGGAAACTTTTCATCTGGGGTATAGACAGAAATCGCTAGCAACAAGGAACGCAATGATACGATTATACCACATAAATAAGAGAGACGCACTACTGTGCACCTATCCTGTCACCCTACCCGACGAATTAACAGCTCACGTCGATATCCCTTCCTCGAGCGAGTAGAGGAGAAATTGTGATGCTCCCTCAAAGGGTTTGCATCCCTGAAAAAAAGGGGGACGGAAACGATTTCTTTCTTCTGATTGATGAAGGAATGTATGAGTGTATACAGATAAAAATAACAAAAAAAATATTTTGAAAGTATTAACTGAATGAAAAGGATATTTCTTCCCATTTTTGTGCATTTTTGATCAGTGCCATCATCAAAATGAACGAATATTTTTATGATGTTTCCTTGTATTATTGAAGTCTATCAATTATTTGATGGAATGACGGTCTCGTTTTCCTCTTACACAATTCGGTTTATTTGTGAATAATTTTACAAAAAAGTGTTGTTTTTGCGAAATGAATTTCCTTGCATTATTTCATTCGAATTGGGAAATAGCCAATTTTATCACCATCAAGCTATAAAGGAATGTTTCAGCCGTCGACTAGTGAAAATTAATTATTAATTACAATTCTTGAATCCAAAATAGAACTGAATTTCTTTACGCACCTCACGTTGCTCCTCCAATACGGCTGATAACGTGAAACGTGGAGAGAGGGATCATACAAGTTCTGGCACAGGGTCGGATTTCGGATCACTTAAAATATTCGCTGCGCCTAGACATTTTTGTTGTGCTATTAACTATCGGTTATGATATTAAATGAAAGTCCATTCCATTCAACTTACTCAAAATTGTTTTCTCTAACTTATTTGGATATGAACTCTACCGATGATGCAACTATTTGTGGATATATTCCAAAATTCGGGAAAATATAAAATTCACTGGTCGGGTGGAAATTCAAAAAAATATAATTTAAAGAATTGGTGTGTGTTTGTGTGTGCATGTATACATGTTTATTTCAAATTTGAAAGTGGTTTATATTATTCATCGGAAGTTTGATTTTGTGTAGGAAATTGAATTCTTGACATGATTTGTTTGGGTATTTAACCTTCCACAATCTGTCAATTCAGTCATCCAGTCGACTTGTTTGGCAGGAATTCATCAGTTGGAAGACAATAAATACATCATGACATTTTCAGATTGAGACGAGTATCGTGATTACTGATTCGATATCATTCTGAATTGATGCTTTTGGGTTCGGATATCATGTTATTTTTGCGAACATTTCAGAATTGGAAGTAGCAGCTCCAAAATAGCAGAAGAAATTTTCGATTATATATTTGGTGTGAAGCAAAGTTTCTACATACATACTAAGTATTATTCGGTTCATTCTGTGATTGGACCGCAATATTTAATCTCAAATGCTCGTACAAATTTTCAGATTACCACGAAAGCGAATAGGAAAAACAATCACCGCAATACTTAATTCGGTCCTGTACCGCGCGAAAGTTGACAAGCTGGAAATGGCAGTTCGAACATGAACTGCCATCTAGCGATATAAGTTTCTTATACCGTTAACGCTCTCTTGAAACCATCATACCCAAGATGAAAACTTTCCGATACTGTATTTTAATTAGTAAGGTACATGGCTATTTCTCTGTTCTAATCCAAGTAACACATTTTCATAATTGAAAAGAAAATCTCCTCATCTTATAAATATTATTTTTATATCATATTATCCATTCTAGAGTGTATTATTTCACTAATATTGAAGCAGTGGGTTGTCCCATTTCATCAGGGTGGTTTCGGATTTTTTTCACCGGTGATAAATCCGTGGCGATCCGGAAAATTAAACCCCTTATTTCATCATATCGAAATATTTATTTTATTGTCAAATCCACGTACCACTGGGCTTCTGGGTAAGTTAAGGGCATGACATATCTATCGCACATGCACTGCTCAATTCCTCTAAATTTCGCCCCAAACAATTTCCTTGCTTCTTGTTCTAATGTTTCCGCCAACGAAAGAAACAATCTGTTAAAGAAAAGTCGCTGCATAAAGGTACCTACATAAAAATAAAAAATATAGTGAAAAATTGTTCCAGATGAATACACAGGATTCATGGTTTGTAAACCATAAAACATGAAGATACAATAGAAACGGATGAAAAACCATTCACGCGGCTGAACAAAATGGAACTGTATACATCATTTCCGTATCAGTTTCCAACGAATATAACAAAAACAAAAGGGACTCATACAAACGAGCAAACAAACGGCATCATTCGAAGCTTGCTAAACAAAATACAGTTGGACTCCAATAACGTGTAACGGCATCGTATATTACCATGAGTATTATATTCGACATTCATGCATTGATATTCAATTCCAATTATTTCTTTTATATTTTCTACTCGTTAGGCTAATTTCTAGGCAGAGTATATTCCTTTGTGTCGACACTCTACGTTTTATATGAATGCGTCTATGCTTGAAATCGATAGAAATAGTTGCAAATATGAATATTCGAAAGAGAGTGGTTTCAAAATTTGAAATCGGCAGTGAGTGAAAACATGTAGGTCAAGGAAGAAATGGATTACTATGAGACAAATCGTTTACTGAGTTTCATAACATGAAAATAAATTAACAATAATCCCGCTTTTCGTAAATTCTCTGTTCCATTGCAGTTTTTTGGTAAATATCGAACAAAATATAATTCAACAGGCCCATACGACTGCCAAACACACCACTAAGCAAGGAAAACTTGCATAAAGTTATCGAAAACCTATCAAGAGCAACTGTGAAGTTGTAACATCCATTGCAGCCAACGTTCATCAACTGTCCTGTAAACAGCAGATCTTCTCCCTCATAGCATTACATTTGTAAAGGTTTCAACTGCAAACTTGTCAAAAATTTTATTGATTTTGTTATAGACTTCCATTACAGTTACAAATGTTGAATTCTAGCAAATAAATATTTGTTTACTTACCAGAAACTTTTTAATTTTGTCATGACTTTTCAGTAAGGTTACAAACGCAAACTGCAAGCATACATACAAGCTTCTAGTAACTTCAGTTTACTGTTATAGCTCGAGAGGCAGAGACAGAAAATTTGCATATATTTCTACGAAGCTAGTTTTTTGTCAGTTTGTTGTTCCTATGTAACAAGTAAACAAAATGAGGGTCTACCACCCCAATGATTTCGTTTATTACAGTGAGATTCGAAAAGTTTGCCCCACTTGGGAACATTTTTATCGTAGGTTTGTCAGAATTTCATGCCTCATAGAAATCGGTGCATTGTAGAATAATTGCATGTGAGTTGTCAAAATTTCAAATTTCCAAACAGTGTACAAGGGAGAATCAAAAATAGGAATTTTGATCAAGTGTAAACTACGCTTATTTTTGACATTATCAAGAAAGTTTATTCAATGACCCTGTAGAGAATATCAAAAGAATATTGAAATCAATATTTAAATTTGTAATAACAGCTAGGGAAGCTTAGACTTAATCAAAATTTTATTTTTTGTTTTCCCCTGTACATCGTTTGTAAATTTATAATTTTGATAACTTACATACAAGTATTCTGACAAATCGATATTAAGAAAGTTTACCGAATGGTGCAAACTTTTGAAACTCACTGTATATGAACGGAACATCATTGGAGTGGTAGACTCTCATTCTGTTTACTTGTTACATAGAAAACAACAAACTGACTAAAAAGTAGCCTTGTAGAAATATGTGCAAATTTTCTTAAAAGTTATGTGATTGGCAGAGGGAGCGGTGCCAAATTTGAATCACTAGTGATGGAATTAAAACAGTTTTGTTCACTTGGTTTCTGCTTGTTTTTTCATGAATTCAAACAAAGTCCGTCTACCTTTTTGCCTAGAAGATAAGTCCTCCCATGATTCCAAATGTTTTATTTCGAGAGATTTCCAAATTATCTCGCGCGTTCTAATGAAGAAATGTATTGAAAAGGGGGGAACATTCTCCATGAAAATTGAAAAATGTGACTTATTTGTAATATCTAACAGAAAACAACTACTTCCCCGGCACAAGCCACGCTGGACATTGAACTACATCTGATAGATATTGTGAAAAGACTCTAACTGAAAAGGAAAGAAAAAATCTGAAAGTGAAAATTTGCATTTTCATTCAGATAGCTGACTTTTTTGATTCTTTCTAGTTTTCCTTCTAGATTTTTGTCGACCAAAATGTATTGGGGATTAAATGCGAGAGAAGCGAACCTTGCTTCAATGAAATGAACGATTTCTGTGAGTGATATTTTTTTAATAACATTCTCCTTATCTAATTTATTTAATGATTTGTTCAAGGAAAACTAGAAAGAATTAAAAAAGTCAGCTATCTGAATGAAAATGCAAATTTTCACTTTCAGATTTTTTCTTTCCTTTTCAGTTAGAGTCTTTTCACAATATCTATCAGATGTAGTTCAATGTCCAGCGTGGCTTGTGCCGGGGAAGTAGTTGTTTTCTGTTAGATATTACAAATAAGTCACATTTTTCATTTTTCAATTTTCATGGAGAATGTTCCCCCTTTTCAACATGAATACCTCCCAAGAGGTTATCTTGAACGATGGAATATAGCGACTAAAGTTTGTCTTTCAGTCGCAGATGATTCCACAAAAGATTTTATGAATTTCCTATTCATATTTTCGAACTAAAAAGAAATGTATATTATCCACTTCTTTAAATCCTCAGCAGGCGGTACGTATTATACCTATACCTATCCTTGATAAAAGGAAGAGGAGTGACAATATGCACTTTTCAAATTGTATTTCAGTAGAAAGGTAGGTTAGCCTATATAACCTATACCCAGCATAAATTTGTGAAAGTAATAGTCATTCAAGTCATTCAATATTTGGAAACTTTTGATTGAGTAAAGTTGTTTCGGTAGTTTATAGCAGACTATTTCTAGGATATTCGATGAAAATTAAATCTGTCAGTGAACGACAATCTTCCTGGTTTAACTTTGCATGTGCCAAATTCTAGCAATGTTTCAATCGTACAGATACACAAACTTACCGTTGGATATAAACAAAAAAGTTGCAGAGGCAATGATACAATTGTAAAGTTACAGTAAGTATTAACTGGGAAGTTTCCAAATGATTCTTGGCAACAAATATTTGAAACGGTTGCACAAACAAGTTTTCCAATGATTCCTTTAGTAAACTTCGCAAGAACCTACTTCACAATGCACCCTGTAACAACCAGCAAATATTAATCAAAACAATTGACTATAGACAAACTAGTTTCATGGTTCTGCCGATCGTCAGTGAAGACCCGGTCAGGACGGAGAGCCACTTCTCTCATCCGTCACCCTGCAATCGACCACATAACTCACTTCTACAAAAAAAAACAGACTCCATATATGATGCCAATGAATATAACATAATGTAAATAATAAATAGGACTGCAGTGAAACCAATCTAGCCATATATTTTAAATTGCGCGTTCGATTATGTTTTCATGTCTAAAGCTAGGCTGGTTTCACTGTACCCAATAATAGCGGATGGTATTCAATCATAGGTTGACGGATAAGAGCAGCCCAAGTAACAATTTAAATGCCATTT
This sequence comes from Chrysolina haemoptera, assembly GCA_958298965.1. NCBI lineage: Eukaryota > Metazoa > Arthropoda > Insecta > Coleoptera > Chrysomelidae > Chrysolina > Chrysolina haemoptera. Next base: position 28,559,253 of record OY282590.1, read on the forward strand.
GGATTTATCCTAGTTTAATGAAAGTTTTATGGAGGTTAGGTAACAGACTATTTGTTTATGCTGGTCTTCTTCCTAGTGCGCTCTCGAATCTACCCATTTATTTACCGTACATCACATCTCTCGCTGGAGAATAAGATGCTGATGTATGAGACAAACTTGTACGAGAATCAGTGAAAGAGACTAGACGCAATGCAAAACAAAGTACTTCGTATCATTCTGAATAAGGACAGTTACACTCGCGTGGATGTGCTGCGAGCGCTTGCGGGCGTCGACTCCAACCCGACATATGCAAAGCAATCAGCTTATAAATTCTATAAGTATTTTCTTCCCAAGAGTCCGCTGACTAGATACCTTACTAGCATCAGAATTCATGATAATGAACCCCGCAAACACGGCTGGGTCCTTTATCAAGCGCTCGACCTCTTTCATGAGCGCCGGGTAGAACGGGCTGCTTAGGAAATAGTTTTAGTATCAGGATCCGGTTTTGTGCTCATAGCCTTTTCCGGAACGACAGCCAACTAACTCTCTCCTATCAAAATAAGTTCCCGCAGTGTCTACATCGAATGGAAACATTATCCACGCATAAGCACGCAGGAGGCGTGGGCACTTACCTCATTAATATTTCATGCGAACGACTACCCGCACAACATCTGCGGGGGTTGAACTAGCGCCCTCTTATGAGGACCCTAGGTTCTTCCCTACACTAAGTGCGCAGATCACGAGTCGAAAACAACAGGGGGCTGTTGTGCACATCTGCCGTCTAGACCAACCAATATAAATTTTTTGTGGAAATTAATTCTAATAGTAAGCGACTTGCGCCATGACTTCGGGGATACTTTATAAATAACTAAAATCCAAATTTCAACTCAATTTTTTTTTTGTGCAATTGTTTAAACAATGATTATTAAAAAAAAGGGTCCTTTTTTTGGCTTTTTGTAAATATCTCAAAAGGTACTGGACGAATGGCTTTACTCGTAGAGGACCGTTTGTAGAGAATAAAAAAACCTATAAGATGGTTTTTGGAAAATCCCAATACGACCATTTTTCACCGAGAAAAGCCGGAAAAAACTCTTGAAAAAAGGCCTTTTTTCAAAAATTCGTATCTCCCTCAATTTTCAATATTAAGAAATAATTTTTCGGGAAATGGTAGCTAATATAATGTACGTTGGGCTCCCGAAAGGTGGAAATTGTCGCTTCAATAGTTTTCCTACAATCGGGTTTTAAAAAAATTACAGCCATATTTTGCATGATTCGTCATATTACGGGAAATGGTCTGATTTGAATTTTTAAAGCGGCATTTTGAAGTTGAAGTTAAAAACTACAATTTGTCTATCTCACATTTTCCCATAAGTTTGGGGAACATTTTTAAAAATGCTTCTGAACACAGCGCTTCGAGTGAAAATTCGTCGCCGAGTCGTGCTAAGGTAGTAGTGGAGGGGGCGCCGAGAAGCGACGTCTTCGCTGTATAGAAAAAAGCGCCTTGTGCGTGCAACCGGTCTCTCACTTCTCGTCATCAAAATATTTTCTTATGCATAGCTTGACCTTACTGGTTTTGGTATTGGTTCGTATCTAACAGTTATATCACAATTCCACTATTATTGCGATAATAGGGAAATCCAAAAATATCCTTTTTTTTTCGATTATAATCAATTTTTGATGATAATCGTGCACGAACGTTTCACTTCGCACATAATCTTGAATATAGTGCGTCAAATTAAAGAGGATAGAGTTTTTACCATTGCAGCGAAGTGAAACGCTCTTGCACGATTATCATCGAAACTTGACTACAATCTGGAAAACACCATGTTTCTGGAGTGTCATGTCATCACAATGGTCGTGGAATTCTGACTAACTGTTAGATACGAACCAATGTAGCAGCCAGGGTTTTAACCAAATCCATTTTTTTTAAATTCAGGGCTCACTGGTGTAGAGAAAATGAGAAAGTTTTGACATTATCATTCAAATACAATTGTTTCAGAATGGTCAAGATATTCATAGGATAATAATTTGATATTTTTATTCAGCTAGGAAAATATTTTAAAAAAATTGCTATTTTCAATTTTCTCTCATTATCTTTTCAAACTCTGTATTTATGTATAAAGTTCAATTCTGAGCAACTTTTTCGAATAACTTTTTTCGATATCTTGCCATTTTACCCCACTTTTTGTCTTTTCATAGTAATTTTTTTCAATTTGCCGCCATACCAGCGATCACGTGACATGTGTCAAAATCGATTTTTAGGTTATCGGACATGCACAAACTTTTTCCATTTTTTCTTTTTTCTAATAATCTAATAATAAACTTTTTTCCCATATGGTACATACTTTTTGGCGGTCACTGTGTATTATTATTCTGTAGTGAAGAAATAGTTGACGTTCACCCAGGGTTAGTTATTTCTTATTTTATCATATGGTCGCGAGTTCAAACCGCAGTGGAAGCAAATACAGTTTTTTTCTTCGTCTTCCAATTCAATTTTTGTTGAAAACTGTGTTTAGTGTAGTTTATATATGATTATTTTTATGCGTCTTTTTCTGTAGTAAAGAAATCGTTCACCCAGGGTTAGTTATTTCTTATGATTTTTTTATTGTTTTTCATTTCATTTAATTAAAATTTCTGATCGTAGAGAAAGCACAGTCTGTTACTGGTTGGAATGTAAATTCGCGATGCTCGTGGTTCCTCGAGCTCGCCTTTCGACTCGCGTTACGGATCTTTCCACACGCATCGAATTTTCATCATCACCTTGTTACAGAATGTACTATTCTGTATGAATATGTTGAAAATTTTCCGTTGAATTTTTTTATGATTGATATCGAAAAATATCAATAATGTGGTCCATTCCATGTAGCTCAATGGTTGAGACTTTCGCGTTCGAAACCATTGACTGCTGGTCGGCTAGGTTCGAATCCTTAGCGACTACAGATTTTTATCTGATGGCCCGAGAAAGTACTAGGAATAGCACGTTAAAAGGTAAGACCTCGTTAATCCTTGGCTCGCACAAGTTTTGGCTTTTGAGGGCTGCCGTTTGTAAGGGGACGACAGCTGGTTAACGGAAAAAGCAATTATAAAACAATTTTTTTCTACATTCATGCAAAAAGCAAATCTTTTTTGAACTATATTTAGTGGAAAAAGAAGTTCTTTATTGTTCTTTTATTGCACTCATCTGTCATTCAACTTCAACGTGCTGTCATCATGGCAAACATAAATGTTCAAACCCACTACATATTCAGCAGATATTCTTTGAGATTGGCAATACGTTTTAAACAGTTACATCTTTTATATTATTTTGAATTAATGTTAGCAGCTAGAGCTAAACAAACAATGCCTTCCCGAGAAAAACTCCATAATCAAAACTGACGCTTTTTTCTAAACCAGCAAACTGTCTGTACTATGACCACACCTCGTGATAACACACGCGCTCACGGCTACTATGATTTTGATTTTTATAATGCAACTGTGGTTATAGAAACGTCAGTCAGAAATTAATTCTGACAATTACAGAATTGAAAGTTTTAAAATGAGTATTATTAATGGAAAATAGATGATAGTGATCTGTTTCAATGCAAATCGATAATAATAATCAATTATTCAAGTTGCGCTTTTCATTTTCCAACACCTATAGTGCCTTACCTTAATAAATCATTTTTTGCTTTTTACATGAACGTAGAAAAAATGTTGTATGTAACCCGTGCAAAAATTGTTTATTGCACTCAACGTTTCGACAATTTCACGTCGAGTGCAATAAACACCTACTTTTTGCACTTGTTGCATAAATAACTATTAAACAATTCCAACATTGAAGCTGGTGAATATTTCCAATTCAATTACAGTTGCATCCATTATTTGATTATTTCGTCTCTTTTCTCTTAAATTCAAGAAATACTCTAAATCCGCAATGTAACTCCATAGTCCACCAGATTCCCAAGTAATTAACCGTTAGTTGTGGACTGGACTCTTGTTATTCATGCGAAACTATCTCCACATGAGTTATAAAATGAAGTTACCCCTAGGATGTCAGGTTATTGTTGTTCAGAATGAACTTTGGCTATGCATATTTGATTTTGACGTGATTACCTTTACGAATGGGGAAGATCCAAAATCAAGTTTTGGTCAACTACTCAGGAAATCGGAAACTTCCAAATTCCAAATTATACAAAACAACTCATCAGAATGTGCTTTCTATTTGTGAAGGGTGATAGCAACGAAGTAGTTGATTAACTGGTTGATTTGGAAATTCCAGAACATATTAGTCCAAGAGCCCGGGGCACCCAGACATACTTTATTTTATGAAAGACAAAATGTGAGGCCTCAAGTAGTGTTCATATGTACTTCGAACGCCCGCATGATTGCTCAGTTGGTTAGACGGCCAATCCACAGATACGAGGTGAGAAGCAAGTAAAAATAGAATCAACTCATCTTAAATTCCTAAAAATAATTTAAGTAAACTTCTGACGCGTGATTTTTATATAAATGCTACCTACTTAGGGGAATATATCAAACATACTTTTTTAGTAATAATACAAAATAATATTGTCTTTGAATTTGCATGGATTCCAGGACATTTAATCATTGCTGATAACGAAAAAGCGGATAAATTAGCAAAGGTTGGTTCAGCTCTAAATGTTCCATAATGATAAGAATTGTATTCTGACAATACTACAACGAAATATTAGACTCCTTATATGAGCAAAAGACATATTACCACCCTCATTAAGTATAATGAAAACTGGACATTCCAGTAAAGATTATGAAAGACCCATATTGCGAATGAGGGAGATTAGAAAATATAAACCCTATATTTCTGGAATGTCCTCTTAATGATTTACCTAACAGAGACATTTATTTTGAAATTAATGAAGTACAGGAATACAGACTTCTTCTGATATGACTGAAGATATGAACCTGTCTAACATCAAAATTCTATGTAAATTCATAGATTATAATCAAATCAAGTTATTGAAAGATTATATACCTTCTTCAAATTACTATGTTCCTACTATAATCAGTCTTAAAACCGAATACCTATCCCCACCAACGTTTGTGCTATCTGTGTGTCCACTACTATCCTTTTAGTACGGGAAGAAGCAGAGACAGCATCAAAACAAAACGTTTCACATGTAATTGACACCACAAGAATAAAGCAGATAGAACTGAAACGAATAGGGTTGCAACATGATGCAATATCAGACAAGGTTGCAATCCTCTGGATTTGAGCTGGCCAATTGCACCTCACTAGAAGTAACGGACAATAAACGAAAGAGAGAGAGAAATAGAACATACCTGCATTTCAATATTTGTTATTCTGGACTGGCAAATCGTAATACTAGGTTTTCAAAACTTATTTCACGAAAATTCTTATGGAGGCACCTTCTGGATTCTGTCTAATGTTTGATAGCAAGATGTTTTTATGTCGATTTTTTTTTGAAATATATAGTTGATATATAATCACTATTCCTTATCAACTCAACAAAAAATGTTAATCCTATTGTGAATAAAAAGTTTACGAACCGTGCAGAGATAAGAACCTATTATAAAGTTATTATAATTCAATCTCAAATAACGATGGCGTCGCCTTAGTATGTTAAAACCAATTAATGAATTACTGACGTAACTCTTACATACTTTATATTCTCAAACCTTTCAGTTTCCGTACCATAAATCAGAACATTTTTATTGAAAGAAAAGAGATTCTTGCACTGCACTGCTTGGAAGTTTTGGTGTAGTAATGAATATACTGGAGTTTCATCCCAACACCAAACCACTAGTTTTGAAACCGCGACATGTGTTTCGATCACCAAGTGATCATCTTCAAGAGGAAGATTAAACAGTTTAATCTCTCTCTTCAAAAAACCGCTATTTTTAACTCCTCGATACGTGTTCAATCAACAAGTGATCATTTTCTGGAGGGAAGATCATCTTTTGGAGGAAAGATTAATCTTATCTCCAGATGAGGAGCTGCATATGTAGTCGAATATTCGTAGGGGAAAGTAGTTGTTTTCTGAGACATTTTCATGCATTGACGCTGCCAAAGAGTGCTCCTTGCTATTGAGTTTTTGGGTCTCATCGATATATTGTGAGGGCCAGGATAACTCTAACGTTCTTTGACCTATCCTAGCCCTTACTTTTTAACGTGTGATGCCATTGCACAAATAGATTTCTTGTATAACCTAATGTAAGTAGGGGATAGTAGTCGTTTTCTGGCAGCTATTTGGCTCCAATTGTTCACTTCGTGTGGAACAAATGAAGCGTTTCATTCATTATTAAAAAAGGATATTTCGAAATTTTACAAATGCAAAATAACGACTACTTATCATGAGCAATACAATACACCAACATTTCCAGAGTTAGTTTCTGGAATGTATTGTGGTAACATATATTATATATGTTTTTCAATGAATCCCAAGACAATAATATTTTAGTGTTTAAACCCTTCATAGGGCAAAAGAGTGGCGTTCTATGGAGTCAGACAAGCGAGTCATGGTCTGGAAAACATTTAAATATGCATTTTTGCAATTTTTACCTACGCCAATGGAATTTTTTCAACTACGCCACTGGAACTGAATATAATCAAAATCTAAAAATCCGAATAATGAAATTTTTAAAACGATCAGAAGACATAACTTTTTTTGTAGGTATGTATGACCCATGAACAAGCTATAAATAACAAAATTCAATAATTACTTGTTATCTAGGTACACTTTGTTGTATTTAAAAAAAATCTTCCTCGACGAAATAAGTATCGTTCCAAAATTTTTTGATCCTATTTATTAGGGCAAACTGTGTAAAAATAACGACAACATGGATCGTTTAACAGAACATTCACAACATAGTTTTCATTGAAAAAATCATTAAATAAATTAGATAAGGAGAATGTTATTAAAAAATATTACTCTCAGAAATCGTTCATTTCATTGAAGCAAGGTTCGCTTCTCTCGCATTTAAAATTAAAAAAATCAGTTATCTGAATGAAAATGCCAATTTTCACTTTCAGATTTTTGTCTTTTCTTTTCAGTTAGAGTCTTTTCCCAATATCTATCAGATGTAGTTCAATGTCCAGCGTGGCTTGTGCCGGGAAAGTAGTTGTTTTCTGCTAGATATTACAAATAAATCACATTTTTCATTTTTCAATTTTCATGGAGAATGTTCCCCTTTTCAATGTGTCCCACTTTGACCTGTTTTGAGTGTTTTACTGCCCTCTCTATCAAGCAGTAACCGAAATGGAGAAACAGAGTGGGCGAGAACTGTAATGCAGTCTTTTAATACATGCGGGACACAAATATCCCTAAGAGCTTTTGCTCAATACCCCATAAAGGGATAAATCAGGTCACCTTGAAGGAACTTGCGAAGATATAATTTTATGACTATATTTTAGATTTCACGTTTACAAATGTGGTATCAATGAATCAGCAATCTTAGTCGTTAATTTTAATCGGACAACTAAAATGTTGCAGGCAAGATTGAAGTGTATGGTCAAAATCGTTTGGTAAAATTGCCAGTTCTAGAAGACCACACACTTCAATTTCGCCTGCACAATTTTAGTTGTACGATCAAAATTGACAACTAAAATTGTAATGTATGGGGCCCTTAACAAATTGATTAGTGAAAAAAACAAGTTATTCTGAAAAATTTGTTTGTGGTCAGTTGGAAAGTCGATTCAAAACATAAACATTATGGCAGTCATAACCACCTAGAAATCATTCCAAAAGTCGAAGTAAAAATTGGCGTCTACGAAATTTCTACGCGAAAGTTGAACTCCTGTGGGTGGAAAATATGAAAATATAAAAATGTATGGGGTATCCGATTTGAAAATTAATCATTCAGCTCATATAATTGTAATATACTTATGTATTTCCAAATAGTCCTGTCAGATTAAAATTTTATTTAGGTAATAAGTGATTTATAGTATTTACGTCTGTTTTATATTTATATTTATGTTATTAATATTATTATATATATCAGCATTTACTTTTCATATGTACATTAGGGTTCCTAATTGAATAAAGATCTATCTATCTGATATGACGCACAAAGCAATATAATACTAGTTAATGTGTTAATCAGTTAAATATCATATGAACTCTTCAAATTTCAAAATTATCAAAGAGTTACAGGTACAGCCTCTGATGATTCTTATGGTACCCAGTATACGTCACGACAATTTCCATTTTCCATTCGCACATTATGTCACACTGGGATGGGTCGTTGGAAAAATGTGTGAGTTCAAATAATTTTGTGTCGTTTCTGAGAGATAAGGGAACGAAGTTCGTAAAAACGACGTAGTTGGGTAGGATTGAAAAAGAAAATAACTGTTTTGTTAGTCAAAATAAGACAAATTTGGAATGCAGGTACATGTCCAATTATATATTATGATAGTACTTACTTCACGGTGTGGGGGCATAGTAAAAAAAATATTATTTTTTTTGTAGTACTATTCCAGAACTAACAATTTATATTTTGGCGAAACAATAGTCAAAAACGATATGAGGCTTCCAGTGGGTATGATACAATTTATTATCGCCTGGAGTAGATTATGATGTCATGACAAAATTAAAGTTGTTGGTTTTGGAATAGTGCTGAAATTAAAAACATTTTTTATACTCAGCCTTGTCATACACCCTAATTCATATCAATACTTAGGTTATAATTATCTTTACGACACTTATATCGTAAATATCTATTTCATCACAAATTTGTCTTATTGTGACTAACAAAACAGCGTTTTCCTTTGTCAATCCAACAAAACTAACACGTTCTTACGAACTTTGGTATAGGTATACAAAATCATTCAAAATCACAGATTCTTCTAACGATCCATTCATAACAAAACTTCAGCCAATTTGACCAGAAGCCAATGTCCCATATGTTTCCGTAAACTATTCAAAATATGAAATGAATTGAGGAAACGACTCATTGTGTTCCAGTGACGCAACTTTTATTCCTAAATATTTTCACAATTTTCCATTGATATATTTTTCAACTTAAAGTATTATATTCGTTGACGTTACCACTAACTTTCGTTCATGCACCCCTGATTCACGTGTAACAACTGTGATCCTCTTCATCACTGATAGGCTTATACAGTATCATCATTAAATAACACTGTAGTAACTTTTTTGCACCTAATTTTCGTATATAGACGGTGCTTCAATGGCTGGCCTCATGTATCCTCCTAGCTCTTCGTAATCATTTTCTTCTGCTTTAACACGATGTGCAATCCCCGTTGGTTGTAAGTTTCTCTGCGGAATGCTCTTCTTGGATAAATCATCAATCATCATCAGCATGTGATCGTGTAAGCACTGGGTAGTTCTGGAGCTGATCAACGAATTCAATAAAAACACCTTGTCGTTGGAACCAGTTTTTCTTTGGATTTCTTTTAATAGGAAAAAGTTATTGACTACATTCAGAATCGAAGTGAGTAGATTAAATATCACATAAATGAGCAAAAGCACAACTAGTGTTTCTCCATCCATTTTAACAAAACTATTATGAACTCGAGCACTATTTCATTCGAGTTGATTTCACTTTGAATGATACAGAATGTAATATATTGCTGAGTTGTTTATCTACTGATTCGTAGGGACGCTATAAACTGATAACGTATCTTGTTATTTATATTAAACCTACAATAAATTCGTTCATCCTCCGCGAATTTTTGTAGTGCCCTTATCTTACTAAATCCACGTTGATTTACTGCAGGATGGTATGAACGTTTTTGCAGTGATCAATATTTTCATCCACAGATTTTTGCCGGAGAATATTTTGGAACTCGAGAGTAGCAGACAATTGAAATTTAAGGGTTGTAAATTAAAGCAATCGGTGCAGCTTTTTCTGATATTATGTTACCCAATGAACTTTTTGTTCTCGCTCACGTGACATCAGACTCAAAATTATTAATGCCACGACCTGTATATTTTGGCATTTCTATGTTTCTCCCGATAAAACGATTCCAATAAACTATCACACTTATGGTCTATAACAATTAGTTCAAGAACTGCAGGTACTTCAATATCCTTTGTTCCACGACGTTTTTTCATGAAATTTGTATAAATATTTTGATTTTAACTTGTTTAAATAAAAAAAATATAGGACTTCCTAAATATACAGGGTGACCCAAAACCTAAATAATTTGGCCATTGCTCGTTTCAGACGTCGTGGGAAAAAATTGGGGGAGTGAGGAGTGACTGTCACTTTGAGGAAGGTGAGGAAGGAGGGGGATTTTTTTTTCACAGAGTGTCTTTTTGAAAATATCTTCAAGTGTAATAACCAGCACGTAGAAAGCATCTAAATGAGATTGTAAAAATGACAAAATGTTCTACCAAGTTTAGTTCAGTTCAAAACAAATACAGTTTTATAACTGCATGGGTTAGTTACCTTGACAGAAATTTGAAGAAGCGATGTTTTACTGATTTTATTTTGATTATATTTTTCACATGTCAAAATGTAACGTTTTTGGTATTTCAACCAATAGCAGCGTGTTATTCTGGCCAATCATTCGGTTTTATACTGATAAAACTGCCTGGTGCTTGATAAAACGTTGTTTACCTTTGAACTATCAAAACTATAAGGTTACTTTATTATTTATAGTCATCAACACATATTCCAATAAACACTCAAATTTCATACACGTAAATAGCTCATGAACATGAGCAAGTTTATGGCAGATATCGCAAACGACGACTTACATCGTAGAAAAAATGATAGCCGCTTGTAGACCGATATTCCTGAACTCAAAAGAAGATGGCGTACGATTGATTTTTGTTGAATTCAATTTGTTTTTTGTGGTTTGAGAGGAAACCGTTGAATGAAAATCTTCATACAACGACATAACGAATAATATTATGTTCCATCTGGCGCGATTTTCAATTCATAAGAAGAAATTTTCAATCATCAACCTTGTACAATAGAGATGTGTGGCGTCATCTCTTGGTATCGTCAGAAAGCATTAGTAAGGTTAAACTATCATAATTTCTAGATATCTATATCATATCCACCGCGTAAGCATCATATCTCTTCTGGATCATAGAAGGCCTATATCGTTGTTTGATATTTGAAATGTACATTTTCTAATAATTCAATTTCCTTCTTTTCTCCTCATGTTAATGAAATACTAATGAATTAATTTGTACTTCCTTTGATTTGTTCAATAAATAATCTTTCCAAATACAACTCGTTCTTCAAATTTATTGAGATGAATTTTCATTTTCAAAACACTCAAAACATTTTTAATTTTAGGCATTCAAACTAACCGGATTAGAAAAATCACTCCTACGGACTCGTGATTTCATCAATCGGTTTGTTTTCATACTTTTGCCAAATAGAAAAGTTTTCGTAGAAAATAAAAATTTATCGATAAAACTTGAAGGACCTTTGATAAAACAGACAATAATTTTTTTCAATTGCTCTATCTCACAGATATAACCTAAATTAAGTTCAGTAAAATAGGAAATAGGTGAAACGTTTTTTCTTTACAATATGAATCTTCGAGTATTTTGCAACTATTTTAATTCTTGAAGCAAATTCTTTTATCCAGTCCAAGTGCCATTATTTTGACAAAAATATTTCCACTTATCAGAAAGAATTTTTTTCTGAAATTTCTCAAGAATGCGTACTTTCTCGGAGCAACTTCAGACCCCAAAATACTCTAATCTAATATTTCAGTCCGTTGCTGAGCAACGAACTTTCCCTTACCGACAACGGTCCGGGAAAATTTTTGCCGGCGTCTCAACAATAATGACAACAATCAAAAATTGTCATACGTTTATAAAAATTTCTAAATTTATGATAAGGTTGATTGCGATTTCAGAACAAATAGTATGTGTACCTCGTAGTAAAAGAACATTCCAAGATTTCAATGCTTGTTGGCCTCGGCTGAACGCATAGGCCAACAATTTATATTGTCGTCCGGGAATGTAATGATTTTACTACTAGATACACAAAATACTATTTTCCGGAAATATTTTGGGTTTCCGTAGTTACCGAACAAAAAATGGGTCTCTGATTGGCTTGTAACGAAACCATTGTCCCTTTTTGTATCGTTTGTTATTTACAGATATTATTTATTGATATACTGCCTTTTTTTATCGGTTGTTTTGTTTGCTGTTTGCAGGGACGCGCCAAGTATTTTCAACGCCGTCGTGCGGAATAATGATAGGCGCCTTCACCAATATCATAATATTGACCTAAAATTTCCATCCTTCTCTCATAGTTCACTGTCGAAATTTTTGTAAAGAAAACTCTATACTTTTTGGTACTGATGACTATATTATGTCTATATTTATTTGTGACAAACGAAGAGTACACTAAAAATATTAATAGAATATTGTTTTTTTACCTAAGGAGGTAGCTTGATGTTTTGTAGCATTGTCAAAATTTCAAAGAGAGCATCGTAAATTTCGCCCAACTGAAATCTTAGAGGGGTTATTGCATCAATTCGGGTAGACCATCTAGTGTCTGACAAAGGCTTTAACGTAAGACTTGAAATGTTACTCTTCAAAACAGACCTCGGATTGGTTAAGTCAGGAAAAAAATAATATAATTCCTGAACAGAAAAAAACAAGATGTCGTACCCTACCACGATGACGCTTATTGCCATAATCCTATACAATAGGAATAATTTGGTCGAAAATCCATCAGAAAACAACTACTTTCCTGGCTAATACCACGACGAACGTTGAATTACATCTAATGAATTTTCGTGCAGAGTCCTACAAGGATGTATCCGCAATTGCTGGTTGCATGGAAATGTTCATTGAAACATTTGGACCACCTACAGATCGATTTCTGAACCCAGGTATAGGGTAGAGACCTACCCTATACTGATGAGGGCAAGAACCCAGAAATCAATAAGCGTTGTCCTGGTATTGCAGGACATCTTGTTTCTCTCTTGATAAGCTTATTGTGAACAAAGCAATGCAGATTTCTTCAATTTGTATTAGTGGTTAAATTAATCACGCAAGTTCTGGGTATTGCTTTGGTTGAGGGGCTGTAGTTCAGATGACGCCCGTGGTTTAGTGAACGCTAGGCTGCGGGAGGTGTCTCAGCTTCTGCCTTCTCATGGAGATTTTGTTGAATCGTTTGTTGCAGACATTAGTCATTGTCTGCAGAGACCTACCCTATACTGATGAGGGCAAGAACCCAGAAATCGATCGAGGCAATTTTTATGCCGTCCGTGTGGTATTGATGATTGCATACCCTAAAGGTGTGTAATTGCGAATAAATTTCGTTTCTCGTAAATTGAGCGCATTCCATTATAAGGATTATAACAAACGCTATCTACTCTTTTTTTGTAATATCGTTTATTTTATGCGAAATATAAATCAGATTTCCAGGGAGAAACAAGTGTTTGCCATTGACACATTCCAAGTATGATTATTTAAGACAGCTCAAATATTTCGAATGCTTTTGGTCTTAATCTACAAATATAAGCTACAGCTCATATTTCGTATGGTGTGCCTGCGTTCGTAAAGTTTTAGCTGTGTACAAAATCTGATACTTTCATTGGTGTCACACGTGTTCAGCATCTCCTGGACCACTCAAATAAACCGGCAAAGTCAACCTGATCCAGGTCATTTTTATTTGCTCCTAAGACTCGAAAAATACCCTGAGATAACAAGATCCTTTGACAATGAAGGTGTAGAAATTTCTCCTCCTCAGCCTTACACGATTTTCAGAAACAATCACCCTGTAGAAGAATCAGCAATAGACACTCAATAATGAATGAGCCGTTGTCCGAGTCCCGCCTATTTCACGTAGTTGTCTGGAAATGTCGATGCGTTTTGCCAATCGTGATTTATCAACATTAGACTGTCCTCCCACAAGATTAAGTGCAAATACGTCGATATTCAAAGTTTGTTTCGATACCGACGTTTAAATCCTTCGCCTCCACAGATTTATGATCCACCTTTGGGTAATCAGCCTTCCGCAAATCCTTTCACTTTGACGGGCATAATTCAGCTTGGATAATAGGATTGCATAATATGAAGAAAAATGGATTTGAACTTGGGTACTGAATTATACAGTGCGGCTTTTTATAGTCCCCCGCCCTGTTAGCTTTTGAAAGGTTCGATGTGGAAAAATTAAAAAAAAAAACAGTCTCGAGGGTTTCATCAATACTACTTCTTGAATTAAAAAGAAATGGTGATTGCCTGACAGAGGGGTTTCATCAATACTACTTCTTGAATAAAAAAAATGGTGATTGCCTGACGGGGGGTGGGGCGGGGGGGGGGGCAAATCAACTCAAAACTTTTAAATGGCATTGGGGGTCAAGTGTTACATTATTGAAAAGGAAATTCCATTTTCTTTACAACCATTTAAATTTTTTTGAATTTCGTTAATATTTTTTTTGCAATTCAAAATCGATTTATCAAATATAAATGCGGATCTGAAATCTACTCATACCTCCATAAATTTGAACGGTTTGATGTGGAATAATGAAACAAAATTTTTTGAAGTATTACCCATACTAATTTTTGGGAGAAAAAACATTGCAATCACTCGACAGATGGTGCTGGAGGCACATTAACTCAAAAATTTCGAAAGGCATACAAATCGAAATTAGAAACGAATTAGGAACAAAATTCAAAAATATTTAGATGGTTGTAAAGAAAATTGAATTCTCTTTTCAACGATGTTACGCTTGACCCCCCATGCCATTTAAAAATTTTGAGTTGATGCTCCCTCCCGCGCCCCCTGTCGAACAATCATCATATTTTTCATTTCAAAAAGTAGTATTAGTGGAACCCTCGAAACATTTTTATTTTCATGTGTCTACGTCAAACCGTTCAAAAGTTAACAGGGGGGGACTATTAAAAGCCGCACTGTATAGCAATCTTGCTCTTTGTGATTTCCTTATTGGATGAGACTATCCTTAATTTTATATACTTGATAAAAATTACTTTACTGCCCTGTTAGGCATAGAAGTCGTATCTAACAAAATTATTTTAATGGGATATTTAACATTTAATAACATTTTTCTACAACTGTCAAAAAAAGTCCACTTTTTTTGTGTGGTTTGTGTGAGTAATGTATTACAATATTTCACTATTAACATACGATTTCATTATTAAACGGAAAAGCGTAAAAAAAGTGCACTTTTTTTAACGGCTGTTGCTAGGCAACCGACAGATTCATGCAACAACAGTGACAGATCCGAATAATAACAAAATCCTATCATAAACCCAGTTCTCATTTTCTTTGGCAACTAACCTAACCTAACCTAACCTATAAATATCTGATATAGAAATGTTTCACTAATAATATTATTAGCATTCTTACTATTGAATGAGTATTATCAAAATTCCAAACTATCGCGGCGAATATATTCAAAATAATAGCATATACCTCTAAGGAACTATTGGACCTAATCTACACTAGGTAATCCAAGGTAGCTATGGCTGTTTGGCCGTCAGAAACTACTTGACAACAATAATTAATGAAATTTGTGAAATTGGTCATCTATCCAGATAACGAATTCTTGATAACTATAAATTTAATTCAAGTAGAAATGAAAAGTGATGAAGATTGAACGGAGAAAATCGTGGATAGTGCAAACATGAGATTTCTTTGACATAGTTCAAAGAAAGAAAAAGTTATTCGTTGCTTCACGAGGATTGTTTATTTATTTTGAATACAAATCTAAAAAAATTAAAACTTACTTCGATGGACTAGTTATTCCAAAGTCAAGTCCACATTAATAATAATAATATTCTCGATGAATATGTTATTTTAATATTCGCTTCAAATTTTCCATTTTGCGGATAGTATGAAGAGATAGGTATTTCGACTTTCGAAATTATTCGTTTTATTTGTTTGAACTCAACTCTCCAGCATACTCTTCGAACTTAGTTCGAATAATGAATCAATAAAAATATGCCAAATTCATTTCATATTTGTAAAAAAATATGAATTGGTAATTTTTTTTGACAGTTATAGAAAAAATACTGAATGAAACTCGTGAGTAAAGTGTTTTTTTTACTCGTAGGATTACCAACATTTCCTACTCGTAAAATAAAGTATCACTTTACTCACTTGATACATAAATTACTATTCTTATGCCACCAAATTAAAAATGTGACTATACATTGAAACATTTGGAATCACTGAAATAACAGATACAACTTGGAGAATTATAAACATGTTGACATGTACAATAAACAAATGTCTGACATTGATTCAGGGATTTTGGTGATGTGAAAGATGATGAATAGCACACATTTCCAATCGCCACCAGTGCTACTAAAAGCACTGCAAAGAGAATGCTGATTTTATGGGTAAGTTAAAAATGAGGCAGGAGTAAAACAAAGTTTTTTTTGACATGTATAAGTGTGACATGTCACACTACTTTAAAATTGTTGCATATTTTCCAAAGAGGGTATGGTTTGCTGCTTCAGTATAATAATTCCATATTTACTGAATTATTCATGATTTTCGGATCATCCGAACATCTGCGTGAAGTGCGACAAAACACATTTTAGGTACTCAAATACTCGCATATTATATTTCCATGAGAAGGCAGGAGTCTTCAGAAACGATATGAACTCTTCTTTTACCTTCTCCGATCATTTTTAGCAGAGTTATGACCAATCAAATATTCGGTTCCGCCAGAACTTTCAGCGGCGGTAAGGGTGAACCTGAAATTTGATGTCGGCGTTCAATCCGCTTTCTGATAAAACGAGCGCATTATAAGAAATTACTAGGAATAATTTTTGTGGAAAATTGAATTGTTTTTCACCCTGTTGAGTTGTTTTTCCGATAAATCATATACTTTCCAAGATTACAGCAAAAATTTATTTATAAATTTTCAAACGAAAAAAAAAAGGTTCCATCCCTGGAATTTTGGTAAACAATTTTTTTTCGTGTTTATGATGGTTTCAACTACTAGCAGACCAAGTTTGGTGGTGCTACAATCGATTCTTGACTCAAAACCCAATGGTACTGGATTATTCGTAATGAGGCTTCTGATCTCAGGTGAAGTCTGCTAAGTTTTATTTAGGATTTTCTCTCGTTGTCTTCTAGAGGTGAGTATTTTTTGGTTTCTTAAGTTTGATTGTTATTTGTTCAGTGTATTTCATTCAATTTTGGATATAAAATTTTGACTTCAGCTTTTATGTTTCCGCTGTCAAAACGCTTCCTCAGTACAAGGTGTACAGGTGTTTTTTACCATGTCACAAAACTCGCGGTTAACACTTCGTTTTTCCCTATTGATTTGAATTTTTCCTCTGAACTGATTTTTTCAATGTTTGCACCAAATGAAATTTTTAAGACTAATGATTATTATATATCATCGTAGCATGGCTGTCTATCCAAGTTTTATTGCCGATTATGCAGATCCCAGATGTTTACTGAATTCGAATGCACTAGATTCGAAAACCCTTCCAAAATTCCCCAGTCCTGCGTCAATGTTGTTAAGAAGTAACGCAAAGCGAGGACTGATATAGGAGATAATCCTCATACACACCCTACTGAAATTACATACCCAAACATCGCAAAGCAAACTGTAGCTTTGCGATGTTGCTCTAACTCTATTATAGAAAATTCACCAAATTAGTGTAAGTCGCTAGTAATAGTGTTAAGTTGTAGACGGTGAATCGAGTTTGTTATCACAGTGGCGCTGGTACTATAGGCCAGTAGAGATAGACATGAAAAATCGAAAATTTAGTTTTCAAACTTTGGTCAAGTGAAATGTAGATCGAGAAAACAGTAAATCTCAGTTCGCAACCTCTTCCGAACTACCCAACATTGTCAAAATGGCAATTAAGTTGAATTTTGCTGTATACTCGTTGAGAAAATTCCAAAAGTTCTGCAAACTTGGAGTAAGGTTTAATATACTATTTCATACCGCAAAACAAGTTTGCAACCGAGTCAAGTATAAGGAACATTTTTTTTCTCAACCTATAATGTTTGTTAATATACCATAAGAGAAAATTCCAAAAGTTCTGCAAACTTGGAGTAGTATTGAATATATTATTTCATATCACGAATCAAGTTTGGAACTAATTCAAGTGTTCGGAACATTTTTTTTATCGACCTATAATGTTTTCCTTTGATATATCATAAGAGAAAATTCCAAAAACATATATCTTCCTAATTCGTGGTAATTTCTTTGATCAAGGTGGTCTCGAAATAATTGCAAAGGTTTTGAAACTTTGTTGCAAATTTTGAGAAGAGTTATTTTGATGCATTCACGAATTTTGAACCTCGTACAAATTAGAGTTTTGCAAATTGCATGAATTTTCGAATCTTGTACAAGGTCGCAAATTTGTGAATACTTCAGAATAGATGTTTTCATTTTTTTTTTGTGCTTTTAATATATTTGTCTATCTACAGAAACAGCACATAACAAATATCAGCCCTCAATTAGCAATATATAATTTGCAATAAACAATTAAAGTTATGACTGACAGCTTTTCATTTCAAACGACACGAAACTCGCGTTAATGGTCGTGACGTCACGCTCTCGTTCGATCGGAAGGTAGTAGGGCGGCCATAAGCATTTAAGTTTATTTCGTGGTCATTTTGAATGTTTGGTTTTATAAAATAAACACACACTCTACAAACCACCTCGAAACTGAGACTGAGAAGACTAAAACCGTTCTCTGCCGCCAGGCGGCACATCTGAAGGAGCTCTATGACGTCATAACCGGTCCCAGCCAAGTTTGGCGCGTTACTATAATGATTCGAATTATGCAGTTTTGCATTTCTTATATTTATCAAATAGAAAGTGATAGGTAATGACTTTTGTCTCGAACAGTGGTTCTTTTAATAGTATGAAGTTACGTTTGTGGGTGTTTTTTTCAAATTTAATTTTTGTGCAAGTTCCCTATTGTGAAACATATAGTAGGTGAGAAAAACTATCTAGTTGTACATATTTGAAAATTGTTTATAAGATCCCAGATTGGATTTCTGTTTTCGATAAGCGTTTGCAGAAATCATGTGAAAAATTGCAGATAATGAATGGGCAATGCACAACAATAACTTGTGTATAACATAAAGATAATAAGTTGATTAGCCAAAATGTAGTTTGTGAAAACTAGCCAAGTCAATGATCAGGTTCCATAGATCATAAGTTATATGCTTTTTTTGTAAATAATTCTACCATTTCAATTCAAAAAGTCAGTGACAACCACACCACATCATAATATCGAACTTGGCTTCCATTTTCTCATTTATGTTTTTGGTGGGATTTTTAATATCACAAAATCTCCTGTATGCAATATAGCTGTAAACAATAAAAAACTGGTGTTGGTAGATAAAAAACACAAAAGTTTATTCTATTTAATTCAATACTTTCTATTAATTTCAAATTCAATAATTTTTTTTATTGAATTTGAAATTTTCCACTTTCATTTTATTCTATACCAACAATTAATGTATACTTCTCTTTCAAAATAACTTCTTCATACGTATATTATCGAATGTCATCCCAATTTTTATCTTTTAAAAATATCGATAAAACTCATATTTATTAAAATGGATCCATCTTTTGCACCAATTCAATACCAATATTTTCAGTTAATCGAAGTGCCTTATCACGAAATGATGTTCAAAACGCACTTAGCACCAGGTCAAACTAGGGCATCTAGGGTTCTATAATCTCAATGGAGCAAAAGAAAATTAACACTCCAATCAGAAACACCATAATAGACAGGTTTGCCTTAAAAATACCGAGATGAAGCATTTTGAAAACCCAGAAAAATGTATGGGCTTTTATGGCAAATCAACATTAATGTAGGCCCGATAGCTGGTATCATGCGAGGGATGGCAGATAAAATCTCCGAATTGGGCCATCCTTCATAGTGAACAGTCGCTGTGTCTCGACAACCACCCTGCGGTGTTTCAGAGAAGTGAGCGAGCTTGTGAGCAAAGTATCATACCTATGAGATGAATGTTTTATTTGTTATTTATTATCCCAATGTGAGTGTGCTACAGCGATATTTAGGTAAACACGGATATTTAGGTAAAAAACAAAGAGAAGTGTCAAGTTTGACACAACTCAAAATAGAAATATCTTATTTTCGATTATCTTCTATAACGGAAATTAGAAAACATATAAAAGCTAATCCATCCCAGAAAACACCAAAAAGGAGTAAATAGTCTGTCTAAAGAGAATTAGCTTATATGAACTTGAATATGAATGATTTCACGTTGTTCATGAAATAGTCTTATACACACTCGACCATGACAGATAGAGACTATTATTTTCTTTTATTCATCTCGAGTAACTTGTATTTTGGGACAATTCAATTCGACCATCTGAACATTAATAATCATAGAATAACTCCCTCCATTTAATTGTCAAAATACAAAGTACTCTCGATAGAATTATGAAGAAAATAATAATCGGCTATTTGTCATGGTCTTGTGATATTACCTACGATAATGACCCCGGATAAGTGCCCCGGAAAATTATTGGTGTTCAACAATCGTGTCACCATGCAAATGACATATAGTTTGACGTTTACAGAATCACATTTTTGAAATGTCAGTTACTTCGAGCAGAAATGGAAATATCAAATAATATCAATAGATAAACTTACTTAATTATAAGTGAAAATTCATCAAAAATACTACATTGAGTCATAAGTACACGTGGAAAGTGTTCAAAGAGTTTAGTGCGGTGAGAAAATAGGACTTAAACGGATGGTGTACTGTTGAAGAGTTGCCGCGTATAATAATAATAATAATAATAATATTTATTAACTTCAGGTACAATATAAAAATTTAGACATAGTAAAAGGTAAGTTAATAAACTTAAAAGTCATGTAAACTGTTTCCAGTTTGTGTGTGACTGTGAGAATTACAATCAGTAATTTAAAATCACGTAACAAAGAATATAATAAGATACAACATTCACACTAGATATATACTTATATACACTTATATTGGTTACATCACATATATATTGTAATATAATAATGATTTTTTTTTATTTTGTTTTTATTTTTGTATTTTATGGATTTTGTAGACAAGTAGATAAAGTATAAAATGTTAGTTGTAGAAATTAGATCAGAAAAATCACTTTCATGGATAAATTATAGTATACATTATTGAAATTTCAGATTGCCCTTGCCAAACACTTACTCTTTCTTGTAGATTTTACCTTTTTCTTACTTTTTCAGGTCCCTAGCTGCTTCTAGTCGGTACGCCACATGAAAAACTCCTCATCTCAGGGTAGAATTCAGGAAGAAGGAAAATTTTGAAATGTATCAAACTAATGCAATGTAATGAACTATCACTAAAAAAAATGTATTATGCAAATCAAAATCACTTTCTTTATTAAATTGAAATATGTCAGAGAAAATGTAAAATACCATCAAAATTATTGTAGTCAGCTCTTACTCTACCTACCCCTAACCATTAGCTAACTTATATTTAATAGGACATGAAATCTTCAAGCCATAATGCAGAATTTCAACAATACTCTAGCTAGGTTAACGTGATCGCAAATTTAGACACTTCCAAATTGCGATACCTTCATCTTTTGATTATTTACTTGAACAAATGGCCTTCACCTTTGGGTAATGGCTGTTTGTAGGTCAAGAAATAATAGAGAAGACTACTTTACTAATTACTATATACTAATTGAATAAAGTTCTGGAGGGTTAAAAGTTTTTATGCACTGTTGGGAATGAAATTGTTTGTGATTGAAGGAATAAAAGTTCGGGAGTGTAGAAAATCAGGTTATGGTGCACTTTGTTGGTGGAAAACTGTTGTTCTTATGAAAAGTTCGAAAATCTACCTTAATTTGGCTGCGAAAGGACCATTCCTGTAGCTGCTTTTCACTTCAAGGATTTTTTATATACACAGGGTTTATGGTAAGTGGTTTTGCTTTACCTTTTTAGTCAATATTCGTTTGACAGCGTTCGTAAAGGTTTTCTGGCACAGTCTTGGGTTTTACTTGTATATTTTATAATTTTTCTTCTCTTCCAAAAATAATTTCAACCGCTTCCTTTCTGCTCCTTTGTTGATTTCCCCGATTCTCGTTTTTCCTCGTTCCTAGGTAATTTTCTTGAAGATATCGAACATCCTGGATCCACTTTCGTGATTCACCGCACTAATTTTCACTTTCTTTTTAATATGCCTTATACTAATAATGAACAAAATTATATCATAAATTCTTATTTATGATTGTCAACAATTTGACTAGTTTTCTACATTTTCTTTATTTTTCTGAATTTTTGAAATGTTACTCACATGACTAGTAATTTTTGACATCTCAATTGCCACGTACTTTCTGTTTGACAATGTCAAATAACTCAAATATGATATACCTACAAAGTGATTTTATTTTTAATAGCAAGTTTTCCCAAATTTATTTGTATATCATTGTTTTTCAAAATTTTAAATTGAATTTGGATTTGTTTCTTGATTCTAATGAGTTAACTGTTGTTCAAAATTTATTATTTTTATTTTAATGCTTTGTAAAATGGCATTCTTGAAAAGGTCATGTACTATCCGTCGTCTTACGATTACTTTCATGTTTTGTCAGTATTTCTGTGTCGTTAGGTTTGGTAAAAAGCTTTTCTGATAAAATTTTGTTATAATTATGAAGTTTTCTATAAATTGAAAGATACTGAGTAAAAAATAAGTATTTGCTTGGGCTTTCTGATGAAATTTTGAGGTAATAAAATTTTTATTTTTAAAATTGTATTTTTCTATTTAGTTGATCTAATTTCATAACAAAAAATATATATATATATATATACATATATAAAGGGACAGTTTGTTTTCAAATAAAAAATACATATACAGTGTCCTTCATAAAGTTCGCATCATATGGGAAAAACTTTTATTAATAATTTATTTTGAAATTCGACTTGGGCGTTAAGTTGTGCTTGAAAAAATATGAAAAATGACCTACTTGGATGTGGACACGTGACTTTCGCTACCTGTCAAAAGTCATTTTTTTTCAAAATTATCGCTGAAAATAGGCTTATTTATTCGAATTTCAAAAAATTTTGAAGGAAAAAGTTGTTTCTTTTTCGATTTTACACCTCCATCTCGAATTTGAACGTTCTATTGCAACTTTCACCTTTTGGCATTTTTTTGATAATTACGAAATTTCTGTAACATTAAAAAAATCGTAACTTCCACCAAACTGTTTTATACCACTAGCTCTAATGTGCAACTAACTTTCAATCATGAATCATCAACAAAAATATGTTTTTCTCAAGAAAATGAGAATTACTGCTTAACATTTCTGTTATGTTTGATGCAAAGTTGACATATTTTCAAGCATGTAGGATAAAAATTTATTTAAGTGGATTTTTTCAGTATTAAAATGATACCAAAGTCATAATTCAAAACATCACAAAACTTCTTTACGTGTCTAACCAAAGTTTACGACTTTTCACGGTACAAATCTCAAATTAAATTCTTACCCCTCCGGCTATGAAACTTTCATCAATTTTGTGAAGTAGGCTATGGAGATAAATGAAATTGGTAATCTATGATAAAAATTAAATATATTTAAACAAACTTACAAAAAAAATATTGTCAACCTCACTCAATTAAGAATTCTAGAATGCAAATAAAGTCAAACATGAAAAATTCAAACTTATTTAATAAAAAACACAAATTATGAGTTAGAATTTTCTGAGCCTCACTCAACTTTACATTTCTGTATGCCGCCCTTCTCTTTCAATACATAACATGGTTCTTCTGTGTACATCTTTTACTGCATTTCTGATGAACTGTGGGTGTATATTCGCTACACACTCTCGAATGGTCTGCTCCAAATGGTCAATATCGTTGAATGGCCGGTGCTTGTATACCTGCTGCTTCAGATAACCCCACATGAAAAAATCCAGTGGGGTTAAGTCAGGAGAACGAGGTGGCCAATGATGTTCCCAATTGTTGCCAATTATTTTACCTCTAAACATTTCACCAAGAAAATTTCTTACTTCTGTGGAATTGTGAGCAGGTGCACCATCCAACTGAAACCACAAATCTTGAATAATTTGAAGGGGCATATTGTCTACAACTTCACTTAGTTCATTTCTTAAAAAATTCAAGAATCGCGCAGCGTTTAAGTTCTCTCTGAAAAAATATGGCCCGATAACTTGATTATTCAATATACCACAAAAAACGTTCGTTTTAAACGAGTACTGGTCGCGACATTCAATAATAAAATTAGGGTTTTCCTGAGACCACCACCTGCAATTTTGTGAGCTAACAGTTCCATTTGAAGTGAACGTTGCTTCATCGGTCCACAATATTTTATATGGAAATCTGTAATGTTCGTCACATTCTCCCTGATACCAAGCTGAAAACCCATAACGGACATCAAAGTCCCTTTCCTTCAGGGTATTAATAAATTTCGGCTTGAAGGGCTTGAATCTATTTTTTCTTAAAATTCTCAATACACTGCTCTCGCTTACATTCGTTCTTCTGCTAATTTGAGAAATACTGGACTTTCCGTGTTGTACAACATCCAAACAAACATTTAATTGCACTTCCTCAATGTTTTTCGAAGGCTGATGTGGTTTTTTGAAATCAGTTAAAACTGAACCAGTACTTTTGAATTTTGTCAAAATTCTACTAACAGTAGACTGCTGTATATTTTTTCCTGGGTGTCGTATATTAAAATCTTCAGCGACTTGTCGATGCGGTGTACTTTCTCCACACATTAAAACAATCTCAATTTTTTCTTGTACAGATAACATTATTACGTTTTTCTGAATCAAACGTATTGAACTGCGTATTTAACTGTCAAACAATGCTTAATATGAAATTGTCTCCATTGACTACCTTTTTCATTTGTTTCCAAAGCCTACTTCACAAAATTGATGAAAGTTTCGTAGCCGGAGTAGTAAGAATTTAATTTAAGATTTGTATCGTGAAAAGTCATAAACTTTGGTTGGATACGTGAAGAAGTTTTATGATGTTTTGAATTATGACTTTTGTATCATTTTAATACCGAAAAAATCCACTTATATGAATTCTTATCCTACATGCTTGAAAATACGTCAACTTTGCATCAAACATAACAGAAATGTTAAGCAGTAATTCTCATTTTCTTGAGAAAAACATATTTTTGTTGATGATTCGTGATTGAAAGTTAGTTGCACATTAGAGCTAGTGGTATAAAACAGTTTGGTGGAAGTTACGATTTTTTTAATGTTACAGAAATTTCGTAATTATCAAAAAAATGCCAAAAGGTGAAAGTTGCAATAGAACGTTCAAATTCGAGATGGAGGTGTAAAATCGAAAAAGAAACAACTTTTTCCTTCAAAATTTTTTGAAATTCGAATAAATAAGCCTATTTTCAGCGATAATTTTGAAAAAAAATGACTTTTGACAGGTAGCGAAAGTCACGTGTCCACATCCAAGTAGGTCATTTTTCATATTTTTTCAAGCACAACTTAACGCCCAAGTCGAATTTCAAAATAAATTATTAATAAAAGTTTTTCCCATATGATGCGAACTTTATGAAGGACACTGTACATATAATGAAAGACACAATTGAGAAGGCTGATAACTATATGAGTAGGGGGTTTATGCCAATCCTGGACCTCCCCCCACCACTGACCTTGAGAGTGACCTTGGGGAATGACCTTCAGAGGATGATCTGGTTAGTGGTTGGTGACCTTGAGGGTAGTCGACATTGGGGGTTGATGACCTTGAAAGTTGGTGACCATGGATTTTGAAGGGTGAATTTGAGTATGGGCCACCTTGAAAGTGTGTAACCTTGATATCAATTGAGCTTGAGAGTGGATGACTGTTCAATTGGTTGACCTTCACTGTAGACCGATATCTTTGAAGACTATTGAGTAAGAGGGTGTATTGAAATGAATTTAGCATTGACATATTCGGTTGAAGTGACCTTGAATATTTTTCTATCTTCATTCATTTCAACCTCAAATATACCCCTTCCCTTCAACGATTGCTATAAAAGCTAGAGAGTAGATACTTACGAATTCAGTTTGCACCGCCCATAGTACCAGAGTGAGCCTTCATAATCAGTTTTTCCGAGTTGGCATCGAACTATAGTGCACCAAAAGGAACACATCGCAATTCAGGTGAAAATATTTTATAGTTTTCTACCATAATTTCTACATATTCGAAAATGGATACCCTAAAATTTGATTTTGAAAAAATAAATTCTGCTATTCAACACATAGAAACTCTAGAACAAAGACCTATAACATCACTAACGATCGGTAAAGCTTATAAAGTTGAAAAAATGGCAATGTATTCTACAAGATATGGTAAATCTATTCAGGTAATTCTGTTGGAAGATAATGTCAAATTCAAATCATGGCTTCCGAAACGAGTCACCGAGCAATTAACAGATGAGATTATTCAAATGATAAATTCATCAAAGTCCAAAGTGGTAATAACATATATAGGGCAGAGTTCTCAGGAATTTTCTGGTGCGAAAACCCGATCGTTAGTAAAGTTCGATGTGATAGAGTAAAAGTATAATTATAATATGTAAATTCATGGTAGAATATAAAATATTGTTAATCCACCTACTCAAAACGTAAGGTGAGTATGGTATAGCTTGTGATAATGATTTGAAACTGATAGTCACTATTTATTTTTCAGAACTTCCATACAAAGATGTGGATGCAATATTCCAGCGAGTTGTGGACAGAGGCTGTAGATATAGATTCTGCAATTGAAAGATTGCGTTGTGAATTGAATGATTTGAGTTGGGATGCACTACATTCGGCAAATTATGATATGAACATTTGTTTTGATGTTGAGGAGGTCCGACGAGTTTTGGAGCTCAGCAATAAATATGACTTTGGTGTAAAGTTGTGTAACAAATATTCCTATGGACTCATTAGTTTGGATGAGTATTGCAAGCAGATGATTGAAGCGGAAATGAGAAGATTTTTATCAGACCTGATTGCATATTTACCAGGAGATATAACAGAAAAATATCAACTGAGAAAAGACGAGTATAGCTCAGATGGAGAAGAAGGGAATGTGTGTCAAAGTGGTGAAGTTTTGCAGTCTACATAGAAAATTATTTTTAGTACGCATATATTAATATTCATTTTATAAATAAAAACAACATTGAAAGTATTTTTTTTTTATTTACTACTATATTATGATACATTCAAAATATGAAAAATAAGATACATATCAATAAAATATTATGATAATCCAATCTGAATTGAACCATTGAGTGCACTATAGCTCAAATAGGCATCGTGTAGTATAAGTGCATATACTTTCGTGTTGGCGGGAAATTTTGTCTTTCGGGTTTCGAACTCAATTTTGATGTCGACGGTGGATGACTTCATGGCATCAGGTTGATGGGAGCAATCGATGACGAAAAGAGGATTATTCCGGAAGCTTCCAATATCCATCATTGGTTCACTCATAGGCTTGTTGTAGTAACTGCGTTGGAAATTTTCGTAAGCATAGTAGGCTGAAGAGTCCAATTTTTTATCGAAATCCAGATTCCAACGTTCGTATGGAAATACTTCAGAATTCAAATATAAACGGATATTATTTATATTTGCATTAATAAACTTCGTCGCATCTTTTGAAATATTTTCGGAATGATCTGTGTCTTGGAACCCGATAATGATGAATCGAGGCCTTTCGAGGCTATTGGTAGTTTTCACAGCCCATATGTCTGAAGCTGTATCACGAAGTGATGGTAACTCATAAAGATCCCACATACGGTAGGCCATTTTGACTTTGGCACTACTATTTTTATTAATTCGGTTCAAGAGCTTCAATTTCTGGCGATCTTCTGGTACAATATGTCTGATTCTCCATTCTATTTTTGTGATTTCTAGTTCAGCATCGACCTCGCCTATGAATGAATTTTTGAAGGATCGAGCTATAATCAGAATGAGTTCCTGCTTAACATTCAAAATACCCTTGGTGTAATCTTCAGCGAATCCCATAATGTATTTTAGGGGCAGTTTGCCGCTGAAAAAATTACTTGCAGGATCCAGTATATCTTGTTTATTCTGATTGAGACCCCAACCTATTGGTAGTAAACTATTCTCATGTGTTTTTCCGAATGATACCATAGTTTTCAATGTGGTTGTTATGCCTGGCTTTCGTACAACTGCAACTTGTTCACCACCCATTTCGTAGCGGATTTCATCAAACAAGAAAGCCAGAGCATTATTGGAAAGATAACATCGTTTGTTGGGCTCTGAAGGTGTGAATTTTCCCTCGATATAAATGTAGCTATCTGCTATATCGAGAATTAGATCTTGAAAATTGATGGGAATTCTGATTTCGTCCGAATTCTTATAATATGGTGATCCATACGGCTTATATGTATGCTCATGCAAACTAATCAGGGAATGATCGAAAATTGGCTCTTCAAAAACTTCTAACATATCGCTTGTAGTGAAAGCGGCCATGTTTTATTTCTTCTTGGTATACCTGATCTTCAAGCCAATTGATTTCAGAAAGTTTAAATTACTAGAGCTGATGGTATATCTTGATTGTTTAACGGGCTCACGTGAAATGAATCGGTTTATGATTTTTCTCTTCTTTATATCAGCATGATCCTCAACCCCATTGTACATACACCGTTTCGGTTTCAATCGCCGGACATTATAACAAAACCCCATTGTATTTTCTTGGCAGAGGTCAATATTACAATTTTTTCAACTCCAATTTTATAATTATTCTTTCACCATTGAACTCGATCAGATGCCCACGATCGTCCAAAATGCGCAGAGTAATGTTGTCGAGATACTGACGGCCTTCGGGCTTGATTGGCATATAAATTATATTTCGTGGTTCCTTTGTGAGTTTGTATCCTGGCTCGACATCAATATCGAATTCGAAAATGCTGTGACATTCCTCACCATTCAAATACGCTCCAGAAGTGACGTTACAATCCACACGGATTATTCTCACATTATTGATATTCACAGGTAATGTTGATTCATGTGTTTCACCGATACCAAAGACCTTAGGCTCGAATCCTAAAAGACCAGCGATAGAGTTTTCATGTAAGAGGTTGATGTAATATTTCGATCGCATTTCACATTTCAGAGTATTGTTGTTTGGATGTAGGAGAAACACATCATCCATATTCTTTTCGGTGACATTTTCAGCCAGTTTCTCTTTAGATCTAATGGATCGCTGTATAACTTTATTGATTTCATCAATTTCATAAGCGCCAGGTGGAATTTTAATGGTTATGGGTGGAGAATTGATTCGTTTTGAATAGCTGATCACATTATTCTTCACAGTAACATTGAAAATTGAATTGTAGGAATAGAAACCATGTAAACCCAAACCATAACTGCTACTCGTATCCAATTCGACTGGTGGGTAAAAGTTAGCGCTCAACTCGCTTGAGTCTCCTGATAGCGAGAACGTTCGTGACATGACTGTTCAATTGTTAGTATTCCAGAACATTTTATTGCTGGAAACAGAAATGATACAGCATCCGTCTCTTTTTTGGTGGTGATGTTAAATGGGTGTCAACATCATTTTTTGCTACTACATTTACATCCTTCACATTACAGTAGCAACAAAATATTTTTCGGGGTATTGGTCCATCATTCACATCAGATGAACTGCAAGTATCAACATCATTATAATGCTCCTGGCAGTACTGATACTTCAAGACATCAATATCATTTTGAAGGTGTGGTGGTAGTTTATCCCACACTGCCGCAATTTCCCCAGCAGCACATCCAATCAACACTTCTTTGGGCATATCAGAAAGTTGTTGTTTACTCATTTTATTCAAACTACGTAGTCTAGAATATGCATTTAATGAATGCGCCATCCTCTTTATGCTTTCTCTATCCTGGATAGGGGTTTTGTCCATAGTGGCTTACCGCATAGAAACTGCAGACACAAATGACCACACCACACTGTATTGAACCGCTGGTGTCGCTCATAGTTATAGCAAATTTCACTAGCTGGTTTTGGTCCACTGTGAAAATAACGAATTAGTTCTTTGGGGGGAGGTAAATCACCAAAGCTGTCATAGTATTGCACTGATCCTCCATTTTTTTTATATGCCACCCAGTGTGTTCCTGGGCCGTATCGGCTATCTAAATTAACTACTGCGGATTCACATCGATGCGGTCCTGAAAGTGGAAGATCGTCACGCATAAATACACCGCGAAAATTTGTAATTTTCATTTTCTTAGCGATTAATTTGATGTCAATGTCAGAAAGAGCTCTCCGGGGTGGCATATTCAGAGGTTTTTTGAATTCTGATGCTTCAAATATAATCCTAGACCTTTGCGGTACGGTTTCAAATACATTCCTTTGCCACTTTTACCGAGAGCAATAGCTTCCATGTACTTATTGTGGCGGTTTGACTCATTCAACTGGTCTCTACTAGCTCTTGCTGCTTGTACTGCTTTAGTTATACCTGCTGCTGCTCCAGTAAGAGTGCCAAGTGCTGATAACCCAGCAAATATTGGTATGAGTGGTAGAAGTCCACCAACTTTGGGAATTGGTATCACCCGAGGTGTACGAATTTTATTTTTTCCTCCTGCCTCTTTTGTGTATTTACGGGCTGCTTTCAGCGCGATTTGGGTGGCTTTTCTCAAATTATTTGCAACAATTTTACCTCCTCCTGCTTCACGTAAAACATCTCGCACCTTTCTTACAATGCCAGAACCGAAGGCTACTACCTTTCTAATATTTTCTGCTTTTTTCTTCTTAATTTTTCTCATAGCTCGAATATTTCCCTGTTTACACGGTTTAGTTGACTCGCATCCCATACCAAATCGACGCTTTCCCTTCATTATATTTGTAACCAACCAAGCAGAACCTTTCTCTCCAAGAGAAGCGTTTTTGTCTTTGAATCTGCTCCAAGCAGCTTCTTCA
Source organism: Chrysolina haemoptera (assembly GCA_958298965.1). Taxonomy (NCBI): domain Eukaryota; kingdom Metazoa; phylum Arthropoda; class Insecta; order Coleoptera; family Chrysomelidae; genus Chrysolina; species Chrysolina haemoptera. The sequence goes on from OY282590.1 coordinate 28,590,036, forward strand.
AGCTTCTGGTCTGCCTTGTGCCTACTGTTGAGATCCGAATTCAGTGAATAAGCAATATCGTGCTCCTTGCATGCGAAATCTAGTTTATTTATGCCGGGATCTCCTCTTGCCAACCTCTTATGTAATCTTGTTCCAGGACCACAGTACTGATAACCACCAGGTAGATGCAACTCAATGGGTAGTTTATTGATTAGAGAATTAACCAAACCTCTACCGCCCACTTGTTTACGTTTACAACCGTTCTGATTGAGTTTTGTCATTTAAATAAAAGATTCAGCGAAGCACTGCACTTATATAGTCTCTAGCTGTCGTACAATGCGCATTGTGAAACAGAAACAAGAGTTTAAAATCGATAATTTTGACGAAAAAGTAAATGATGGACTGGGGAGGCACAGTGAACGACGCCATGGATCTCTCCTCCCATTATCAATTAGGGGTCTCATTATTGGACCTTCGAATTGTGGGAAGACAAATGTGATGATTTCTTTACTAACTCACCCACTGGGATTGCGATTCGCGAATGTGTATGTTTATTCAAAATCTCTATATCAACCCAAATATGAGTATTTACGAGGAGTGTTGAAGCCGATTGAAGGATTGGGATTTTATACTTTTGGAAATGTCACGTCTGGAATAGTAGAACCATCAGAGGCTAAACCTGATTCGGTATTCATCTTTGATGATGTTATGTGTGAAAAGCAAGATGTTATTAGAGCATATTTTAGTATGGGGCGCCATAAAAATGTTGACTGTTTTTATCTAGCCCAAACATATTCCCGTGTTCCGAAGCAATTGATCAGAGATAATTCAAATTTCATTGTAACATTCAAACAGGATGACATGAATCTCAACCACATTTTTTCTGATCATGTATCGCCAGATATGACGTTTAAGCAGTTTCAAGATATGTGTGCAAAATGTTGGAATGACAAATATGGATTTCTAGTTATCGACAAAGATAGAGAACTACAAGAAGGTCGTTACCGTAAAGGGTTTGACAATTTCATATATCTCTGATGTTTTTTAGATATTTGGCTCAATCTGAAGTTGAACAGGTCAGTGATACGTTAGCATTCAAAACGTCAATACTATGGACGAACAAAAAAGCGATGAAATAGATTTGAAACGGAAATTAATTGAGGCAACAGAGGCAGTTCGAAAAAAATTTAATTACATTAAAAATAACCGCATAAGCGACCAAGTGGCGCTTTCAAAAATATATGAACCAATAATCGAACCACTGAAAACTATATCATCTAATACGTCCAAAATAAATCCTTTACCGGTGGTGAGCCACTCAAAAAAATTTACCAAATCCATAGAGAGTAGTACCCCGCTCCCAAAATTGAATTTTATGGAAAGTGATGACAAAGATGTGAAATTTAATGCTGAAGAAACATCGATAATGCATACACCATCATCCTCAATGGTAACCACAGACCCCGAATCACCAAAGGTAGCGGACAGCAATGGGGAAGTCTCCAGCCATATTCAAAAGTTGTTATCTGGAAATTCTTCATATGATACGATATTCGGTGTCCGGTTAGACCCCATTACGAATAAGCTAAAAATGGGCGATTCCAATGTAGACTTTATTGAAGGAAGAATTGTATTCAGTAAAGATGGTAGGACCATTGGTACTTACCAAGGCACATCCAACTTATACAAGTTGATATTCATGAAAGTACCTCCGGGAAATATGTCTGCTACTGAACTGAATACATATGGTGACATACTCAGATTAACAAAAGCAGCGTATAAAAATCACGACCAAGCACAGGGTTTATTGCCTAATAAATGGAAGAAATATCAAAAAATAATCAAGCCATTATTATCTGTAGACAACACATTGGAAAACCTTTCTATAGGAGGTGCTGGAATAATGAAAATACCATCCCGAAAACTATTTGGTGGAAACAAACCCATAAGTTACATTTATTGGAATAGCTTGGATGAATTAATCGACAGGCTTCGACTCCTTTGGAGTTCAAAAATGGCTGGACATACAGGGCATGATAATGAAATATTATCAATAATAGAAGAATTGCGCGAAGAGGGTTTAATCTACTGAACGTGTATGTATATTATTTCCTGAGTGTGTGAATTATGTTCATTCTTCTGAAGATATTCCAACGATGAATAACACAATCGACAAATTTGGTCGTAGACGGGGTGGTGTGAAGGTGATTGTTGGAAGATCAGGAGTTGGATTCATCCTCACAGCAGATGGAAATTATAATATTCAGAATAAACGTCTGTGGAATATTGGTGAACCCTCCGACACGAAAGATGCTACCACTAAGGGCTATGTTGATGACCGCATAAAAGAGACTAAGGAGTTGACCCTGTCCGCTGTGCAAGAATCAGTATCATCAGTAATTCGTGAAGCGAGAGCATATTTTGATTCCAAAATTACTGAACTCAGATTTGTCATCGGCAAGAAGTCGGATAGCTCAATCGAGCAAATTTCCAAACTGGAGCAGTTAATCCATACTTTAGAAAAGCGAATCGTTAAAGTAGAGCAGTCAACAACCAAGGCTCCACCTAAACACTGGAGGACTGGGCAATTAGCTTTACCGCCTTCCTGGGAACCGACTTCTGTAATAGAGAGTTGAAATGAGTACCGCTAAAAGGCAAGTTGTTGAGGAACTGCATAAGCCAGCTCGACGAAATTTTCCACGAAGGAAGACCATAATTAAAGGGTTTTCAGATTTATGGCAGATGGATCTGATGGAGATGCAGCCGTATGCAAAAGAAAATAAAGGTTATAGATATATCCTCATCGTAATAAACTGTTATTCAAAGTTTGTATGGTCAAGACCGCTGAAAAATAAAACGGGAAAATCCGTTACCGCAGCAATGGAGAGTGTGTTGAAAGACGCAAAGTACACACCGAAGAACTTGCAATCCGACCAAGGCACTGAATTTTATAATACAAAATTTTCCTCGTTGATGGCGAAACATCTGATCAATCATTATTCGACATTCAGTACTAAAAAAGCGGCAATTGCGGAACGAGTTATTAGGACATTGAAAAGTTGGTTGTATAAAGAGTTTTCAGTTCAAGGGCATCACAAGTGGTTGAAAATTCTTCCGCACATAACGGATCAGTACAACAATAAAATTCATAGCAGCATTGGAATGAAGCCCGTTGAAGTGACATCATCCACGAAACTGAATTTGTATAAACACGCCAAAATACATGCGAAATATAAAAGAAGTAAATTCAAAATAGGAGACGTAGTTCGAATAAGCAAGTACAAGAGCATATTCGATAAAGGTTATACAGCAAATTTCACAACTGAACTTTTTAAAATTGTTAAGGTAAATAGTACAATGCCTGTAACCTATGAGCTTGAAGACATGGATAAGAAACCAATAAAGGGCTGTTTTTATGAAATGGAGTTGAGTAAAACGAAGCAGCCCGACATTTACTTGGTGGAAAAAATTTTGAGGAGGAATCATGGGAAAGTAATGGTGAAATGGCTTGGGTTTCCCTCATGGATTGATGAAAGTTCGATAGTATAATTGAATATCTGTATTTTTTCATCAAGTAGCCATAAACTGATATTAATTCGATATGTGAATTTTATGAGTTATATATTTATAGTGAAATCGTTGATATAATGTTTCTCTCATGACTATAAATGAATAAAAAATGAACAATACTTGGTGCAATTTTTTATTTTTCGTTAGTCATACAAAGTGTTTATTGATGTTCAATCACTTCATAAATGTATCTCCTTATTGGAACCACATGGGTTTTCCTCAACTCTTCCCGCTCGGCTCTCTGATCTTCGTTCAAACACCAGCATTTGAGCAGATGGTCTATTCTGTCTTTGAAAAAAAACCCGACACATTCACATAATGTCAACCCCATTCGACACTGTTCGCATAGGTTTTTCCAACAGTCTGTTTGGTAGCTGTCACAATTCGTACATCGCTGGAAATCCAAGGTCTCCTCTGCTCTGCAATCCCTACAGTCTTCTCTAATAATACCAAAGTTTGTGGTGTCCATTCTTTCACCACACTTTCGGCATTCCGTCCATAAACCGAACCGTTTTGTCACTTTTTTTGGAGTCTTCGGAGGGTTTATTCTTTCACACTCTTGACACAATCCAGTGCAGGTATTGATAAAACTCGGTGGCCATGCAATGTCACAGTTATGACATGACAAATTTTTATCAATCACTAATGGATACACTGCAATTTTTGGCTTAGAATCCCACTCTCTTGATGTCGACATATCTAGAAATGATGAAACTTGTGTGCTATAAAGAATCGCATAGAATGATCCACCTCATTCAGCGACCCTCATTATATACAATCCGATATACCCTCCACCTAGGTATCCTCCGAAGGCCTTCAAGTCCAGTGACCTTCATGTTGAGTGACTTTCAAATGACATTCGAGCACTGAATGACCTTCGAATATGGAGTGACCTTCGAATATGTAGTGACCTTCAAATATGGAGTGACCTTCGAATATGTAGTGACCTTCGAATATGTAGTGACCTTCGAACACCAAACGACCTTCGCATCTCAAACGACCTTCGAGCAACGGGTGACCTTCGAATTTGAAATGACCTTCATCCCCTCACAGTATTGGAAAAACCATATAAGGAGAGGACGAATACCACCTCTGCATCAGTTTCATTGAAATATCAGAGTAGTTCGTATTGAAATGGCAGCTCAACAAAATGATAGAATGAGTGTGTTACGAGACCTAGTGGCTATCGATATAAATCATGTCGAAGAAGATGCAGAAGTGGACGATGACATAGCTGAAGAAGTTGCAGCAGTGGACGATATAGCTGAAGAAGTTGCAGCAGTGGAAGTTGTTGAAGAAGCAGATGTTGCGGCAGAAGGAGCTATTGCAGTTGCCGCTAACGATGATGATGGTTCTAGCGAGGATGAAGGGATGTACGAAGATGGCCCTGATGTAGATGGTGAATATAGGTGCGTGTTCAAAAATATAAACAGTGTGAGGGATGTCGGTAGAAATATGTATTGTTCGATAATTTCATGCTGGATGGTAGTAACAACCACCGAGGATCGTAAGGTTCTATGCCACAAGTGCTTCATGCTGTACAGTGAATTAGTCGATAGTGGACATTATAACAATGTAGATCTGCATTATAAAACGGACTTCAATAATATTCCCGATTACGACTGTGTGGCTTGTGGAATGACTGTTTGTCAAGTGCGCCTAATTGACACTTGCCTGTTTTGCAATACAAGTTTTAAAAAAATATAATTTTACAGAGCGACTGCAAATTTCCGAATACTGGAATATGGCCCTGCAGACAGTTCCAGTGATGTGCATCGGTGTGGAAGTGTTGCTCGTGTTTCTGTTCAGGAATACGAACCGCCGGATGACATCAGCGATTGTTCAACAATTGAATTGGACTGGGAAAATTTACCAGATCAAAGCCATTGGTGGTGTCCGGCGCAATTGTCTGAAGAAGATGGCGGGGAAGAGGTTATCCGAATGGAAGAGGCATGCGATTGGACTTTTAGACTTTGAGTCGGGGTGTTTATATTAGATTTGTATAACGTATAGCATAATAATAGGGAAAAAAAGACTGAAATATATATTTTAAATGAAAATATGTTTCATTCATTTGATGATCGATAGCTCTATAGTGAATAATAGCTCAAAAAAATTATTCAAGTGGTATAAATACTACTAGCGTGTACATTTCAAAGAAACTGTGTTTGGAAATGTCTGATGTCACTAACTAAACATGTGAGATTTTTTTAAATACTCTGAAATTTCTTATATCTATTGCAACATATTTTCAGACACACATATAAAACATATTCGCTTTCCTGGGTGTATTTCAGCTTCAAAATATACTTTCAAATAGTGAGATATATATTTTCTAATAAAAAAGTGTATGTAATATATTAAAATGAAAGTGGCATGCCCATCTGTGCATCAAAATGTTTAATGAAAAACTAGTGCGCATCCATTATTTCTAGCTATAGTTGGTATTTAACCAAAACTCGTTGTGATGTATATGAATTGTATCAAAATATAACCAAAACCTTCAACTGCGCATACATTTTTACCCCACATTTTGAAATAGCTCCATTTTGGTTTAATGCGCAAACGGGAGCTTACAGAAATGCGTAGTAATGAAAATTCATTTTTCGAACACTCCCCTGTTGTTAAAAATGCTCTCATATACACTTCATATCTTTCTTGAGTATTTTAGTTGGTTGGAGAGGGAATATTTCTTTGAAAATTGTGATATTTTTATCAGCAGCCATGTAATATAATACATAACGGAAGTAGTGAATCCAACTGCGCACCTATATATTCAATAAAAAACCTATGCGCATCCAGTTTTCTAGTCTGGAGAACATTTTCAGTGCATATATGACAGAGAATCATAGACATGTATGGTAGCATGGTTAATGCCACCCACTGCGCATAACTTTTCTCTGTCACTTTCCCAAAAGTTCCGTTTTGGTCGCATACCTAAACCAGTTACCTGACTTGTGCGCAGTTGATTTCCCCTCCCCCCCCACACCCCCCCCTAAATTTTGAATATTTTTATGCTACACTATGAAATTAATATATATGAGTAGAAACAATTCGGAAATGTAATTTCAATATCGAATATTCATGCTTCGAAAATTGTGTTTTTTTTTTCTTTCGATATGAGATATTTCTGGATTATTCTCCAACATATAAGTGGAACCGTTTTTCAGTACCTTCTATGTCAAAATATAGGTTGGCATAAAAAAAAGGAATTCAAATATATGATATGAAACGTATCAAATTATTGGTTCAAATATTCGTGAAAACAGTTTCATAGCCAATTGTAGATGAATATTCCCTTTTCACGCTATCGGATGAATAATATAAAATTTGTTGAATGATAATTAAGGATTTGCGTTCCCTTACTTCGACTTATTCTGCTTCCAGTAATGAAATCAGCAAATCCAAATTGTTGACAGGTTGTGAATTATTATGAATCGCAGATTCCACAATGTTTGAACACCATAACAGATTTTGTTCGGGGTCCGTTTGATAAAATTCAATATCGTTGTGGCCCCACGGCAATGTTTTTGTGGTATTGGGTATAATGAACCGCTTGTCGTCATGGTGTGACAAAGCGACTTTATTTTTCATTTCAGTAAATATGTCGTGGGTATCACTTTTGAAACTATTCATTTTTCTAAGTATGGAACCACCCTTCTCAACAATATTTTTATAGTCACTTTCGTGCAATTGTTTGATAATGACTGACTTTTTGACGCCTTTGGCTTTCTTCAATTCATTTTTAACGGACTGAACAAAGTAAGCTTTGGCCCCAGTACCATAAAAACTGATAATGGGGTCATTGGGAAATTCATCTTTCATATTCCCCAGAATGGGTTTTGTAACAGGAATGCCAAAATCGTTTCCGATGTTATAATTGGAGGTATCGAATCTTTCTATATTTTCGATCATGAATTCGTAAAAGTTTTTATTTGCTATTTTCAATATAAAAGAATCTGTATCTGTGTACAGTAGTGAAGCGTCATTTCCAAAATTACTTTTTATGCATTTGTAGTAAAAATCGTACATTACTGTTTTTGATAAATCCAATATACTAAATCCCAAATAAAGTGGTTTATCGTAACACACTCTTACTTTTCCCATATGAATAGCGACAAAATTTTCTGTAAATATTGAACATGTTTTGAAATTTGGGTTGGAAATCAGACAATTAGCCCCCAATGACCTTTTTATATTCTCCCAATGAGTAACCAGTTTAATTTCCCTTCTATTTTCCACATTTTCCAGAGTTTTTCCATACACGGCATTGTTCATTAACTTGAAAAATTGTTTTTCGAATTTATTCAAAGCTTTATTACGCATTTTTGTATTCAAATCGATATATTTCTTAAGCCATGACGATTGCCGAAATTTCAAAACCCTATGTGTTTTCATAACCATCAATCCGTTTTCTATAGCTTGTTTAAGAGTTCTATAATGAACGATATAGTTTTTTTTATCTGATAAGTTCGGTATCAACTTGCAAATATTGGATTTTGAACCTGGTGGAATTATACTTTCGACTAGGAAAGGTAAATCCGAATGAGAATCATGTAATTCTTCTGGATAATGAATGTCCACTTCAAAAACATAACCAAAAGGAGAATCAGCAGAAATACTCATCACATCCAAATCCTGTATTTCACTGGGTGTCAACCAGGTGAATCCACCAATGGGCAAAGGTTGAGACATGCTATGACCATACAAATTTGTTGCATCCAAATACGATATGTAAGATACGTCTTTTTTGGCATCGTAGTTAGGTAGATATTCATTGTTTGCGACATGCATTCGGTCACTACATTGACTTATTCCACCACGTATACCTTTCTTGAAAAAATGTATCATGTCAATATCAGTCAAAAGCTCCAATTCAACTTTTGTGTATCTCAACATAGCGTCCCAAGATAAACCTGGGGCGGTATAATATTGGGCAGGATCCAATTTATAAGTGTTCAAACAAATTCTCCGAAAATTCTCGAATGTATCAGTTAACAGTAAAACATCCGATTTCAAGTACAGATCTGAATATTCTCCCAAACTTCGACATTCAAATAAATTCCATACCCGTTGTGCCCTATCATAGCATTCATCTGAAATTTGTTCGTCATTTAAGTTATCATAAAATTCTTCTTTCGATGGTAGATGTGTGATATCTAATTTTTCCATACAATCTACGAAACTGTATGGAAATACACCTTTCTGTTTCATCAACTTTTAGTGTCTATGAATTGATCTTCTACTAAATTTGCACCGAGATTCTGAAGTGACTCCGAAAGAAATTTATAGCTATCAATGAACCTTAATTTCATGAAATTATTCTTCAATTTTCCATCTTTACCCAAATAGCTGTGTGTGAAAAGATGTTTGGTGAATGAAATGTATTTTTCTTTGCTTTGTGGAATGACATCAACTCGATCGCCCTTGTCGAATAATTCCTTGATGAATAAGTGGCAATCATATCCGCTCATATTATGACAAATAATTGGTATAAAATTTGGAAGTTTGAAATTCAAATTACATTTAGAATGAGCTGCACCAAATCTCTTTTTTCCGGTCAGGTGACAATGATCTCTCACTTTGACATCACCATCTTCGAATATATTATCACATATGCCACAAGTCTTTGCATCAGAAAATTCTTTTTCTTCTGTCTCAGATAATTGACCCATTGGAACAACATTTTTTAGATGTTTATGATATATATTCTTTAAATCGTTTTGAATATTTGAGACGAATACTTTTGCAGTATCGACCCCTCGATACGAAACAAATTTGTCGAATTTTTCATTGAAAGAACATTTTATTTAGTATGCAAACGAGTATGGTTCATGAATGTGAGTTCGGTTGGTGTAAGAGCAATCTGGATTCGGTTGACAAGAATCAATTGGTTTCAGAATTGACTCAAAATCTGCATAAACGACAAAAGGAACTTTCATCTGCTTTTCGATATTCACAAATTTCAATATATTTTCAGGAATGTATTTACCGAACTTGTCGATTTTCAATTTTTCAGAAGGTGTGGTTGTACACACATGATTGCAGTCATTTAATTGATGCTGGGTCAATGATTTTCCGTTAGCAAAATATAATAAACAACCATCACAAAAATATTTTTTATGACCATTGGCAGAAATTTGGCTAGAAACTAATTTTGACAAATCCTTAATCCAACAATAATGATTTTTTCCCGTTTCATCACTGATAAGTAAAAGATTAACATGCCTGGTGAGTCGTTGTCGTGAATAATGTAGTGGACCTACAACTTCATATTTCATTTTAGATTCCTCAAATTTTTTTTCCAACCCATATACATTTATAGAGCAATCATTGGCAACTTCGAATTTTGAAATTCCACTTAATTTCATCGGAAAATCCATACCTGATACATTCAGCACTGATTGAAAGGGTGGATAAGAAGACACTTCGGAAACCCTACGATCCGCCGGGTAAAGTGCTGATACCACAGCCCATGCAAAACAATAGTTATCCTCATTTCGCACATTCACCACACCTTTTTTCGACTCGATATAATCTGGCAGCTTTATATAGGAACACGCACCAAGAGGGCTATACTTGTTAAATTCATTTCTGTGAACATGATTTTCTTCAGGCTCCATCCTGCAATAGAAATGATTTTACATTCAAGGTATGAATATTGATTTTTGGGCAATTTATATACCTGAGTCACGATCTTCGAATTCTGTACTTTGTGCCGTTATTGTGTCGATGAATTCATCCAAAACAGCATTAAGATCCATGGACTGGTCAACTATCTGGTTCGGAGAATTGAAACACTTTACCTCGGATAATTCCTGGGTCTGCAGAATATGTGAGCTGAATAGTTCCATATTTACTTTCACCGCACTATGTATCTTCAACACACCTTGCAATAATGAAATCATTTTCTGTTTGTATGCATCAAAAAATATTTTGTAATCCACATAGTTACTACCGCTCCCAATCCTATAGCTAACTATTCTACATTTGAAAGCACTTTTGATAATTTGCACGTCTTCACCCAATTGAATGCAAGAATTAGATCTGTGTTCGAGTGTTCTTCGATGTGAAACCATCTGACCCATTGGAACTGGTTTATTACAACAATCACAGAACTGCATATCGTTTTGCGATATGGGGCTCAATTTAGACCGTTTACTAGGTGGCTCACCTGTCACCGCTGTACAGGATTGCACTTGATGGCGATGTAGATTATCACTGCGAGTAAAACTTTTTCCACAATTGCAAGTATACATTTTGCTCGATTATCGGCTATTCAGAAGGAACATGAGGTCTGAAACTCGTGTTTCTTTTTATATTAGTGGTTGAGGTGGAAGAGAGGGGATAAGTTCACTTGCCCTCAAGGACATTTGTATTCATGGCTTCCTTTAGTTACATGTCAAGGTTACCATTCCCCAGGGTCATCGAAACTCTCAAGGTCACCAACCCTCAAGGTCACTAACCACCAAGGTCACTAACCACCAAGGTCACCATCCCTCAAGGTCACCAACCCTCAAGGTCACCAACCCTCAAGGTCACCAACCCTCAAGGTCACAAATCGTCAAGGTCGCCAACTCTCAAGATCACCAACTTTCAAGGTCATTCACTGGGCAAGTGAACCTCTGAAGGCTATTCTCCAAGGTCACTCTCAAGGTCAGTGGTGGGGGGAGGTCCAGGATTGGCATAAACCCCCTACTTATATGTATAAACACAGAAATATTAGGAATATACTATTTTATGCATTTGTGTACGAGGCAAACTAGTGATGTAGTCATTCAATCGTTTTTTAAATTCATTTTGATTTTTTGAACTCTTCAATTGATTGGGTAGAGAATTAAACAATTTGAGACTAAGGTAGCTGTAGCTTTTTTGTCCTACAACTTTATTCATAAACGGCATTTTCAAATTATTTTGTTTTGTTCTAGTGTTGTATTCGTGTTCTATTCTCGAATGTTTGTGTTTTGATTTGAAACATTTTTTCTCAGTATGTAAAAAGAAAAGCTGCACAGAATCAAATATATGTGTTTCGAGATAAAGGCATCTGTTGGGTGAGTCCTTTTCTTTTTGAAAATTATTTTAAGGATTCTTTTTTGTGTCACTATCAGCTTATTCATAGTGGTCTTCCCAGCTGATCCCCATGTCAGTATACCGTAAGTTATATGTGTTTGGATGAGAGCGAAATATAACGTTTTAACTGTTTTGTTGTCTAACATATCTCTTAAGACCTTGAAACGATGCATTAGAAATTGGAGTTTTTTTATTACATAAGTTATATATTTAACAGGTGTGATAGTGAAGATATTGGACATATTGAGAGAAGTAAAACAGGGTGAGTAATGCGCAGAAGTATAAATTGGTAGGTAGTACGTTTTGCTGAAATTTATTGTTAGGAGTTTATATGAAAACTATTTTCTGATATTTCCGAGATCCATTTCTACTTTATTTTTTAGGGAAGTCCAGGCGGTGTCCTCATAAAAAATGGCTGTGTCATCAGCATATGTGAAAATTTTTCCTGTTGTTGGAATTGAGAATGGGTCATTGAGGTAAATATTGAAAAGAATTGGGCCCAGGATGGTTCCCTGGGGTACACCATATTCTATATTCTTGAAGTCACTTCTGTGGTTTCCAATTTTCACGCTTTGTTTTCTGTTCAGCAGGTAATTTCGAAACAGTTTTAGTGTGGTTCCTCTTATACTTGAAGATTGGGCCGTAAACATGAAGAATTTAGACGGATCAGAGTTTGAAAAAGTCACCATCAAAACTATTTGGAATGTGACTGGTAAACTCTCACAATAAACATACTTTGTGTTTTCGAAAATAATGCGTTAGGTAGGTGAACTGGTTTTTTAATTCTCTGAAAAAAATTTCTTACTGAATACTTATCCCTCGTCTATTGATAAATTCGCATAATTTGTCTTAAATTTCTTCAAGCGAGTTGCTTTTAGGTTACCAAGTAACTCGCTTTCAAAAATTAGCGACAAATTATTTCGAAATAATTATCAATAACCTTGGGATATTACAAGTGAAAACTATATGTTTGGATGTATTAAAATAAAGTTGAAGGAAACATAGCCTGTTTTTGTTATCATTAATTTTCTTCATTCACAATCTTTTTAGGTTCTTTCACAACATACAGAAAGTTTTGAAATTCTTTAAATATCAAAACCACATTTAAAGACAATTGAAAAGAAAAAATCGGAACTGCTACACTATTCATATTCAAATGTAAAGTAGTACACATACTTATGTCTAATAATATAGTATTCTATTTCAGTTTCAAACATTGTAAAATAAGTAGAAATTTGAACGAAACGAAATCTTTTCAGAGTATACACTTTTAAGAATGCTCTTGAAATTGTACACAATACCGAGTTGTTGCAGTACCTCCAAGACACAACTGGTGGTCATATCTTTACGTGTGAATTCTTGATACCAAATTTAAAATATGCAAATACCGGAAACACTCTCATAAACCACAGTGCTATTCTCATTAAGAGGTTGACAATGATTCTTCCGTAGTCATATTGCATAAGTCGCACTGCATAAATTATTAAATTCCTATTACTTGTCTTTCGTGGCGGAGCCAATTGCCTGGATGAATCATTGTCTGATATACTGTCTATTATCAGATGAACATAGTCGACGGTTCCATCATAATGAAGTATTGGTAAAAAAGCTTTCATTCCTTCTATAAAAGCTTTCGTCAGAGTTTTGAATTCAGGAGCTCCTTCCTTCATTTTGGGAATTAAATCATTTTTCATTAAGAGGGTTGATATGTCTTTCGAAACCTCCACGGAATCCTTACATATGTTAAACCTGGAAATTGAAAAAGAGTCACTGATGAGCTCCATATAACATGTGCAGCTTAATTAACGAATCATTTAATTTTTCGAAAATAGTCAAGTTTTGAGATGACTCCTGACACAAGGTCGAAGTTTGCTTTCAGTTGCTTACGGCCGTTTGCACCAACTTTCGTTTTAATTTGGCTTAATTGACTGAGGATAAACTATTAACTTATAATTAAAACAAGATGCAGTTACATCCTCAATCTTAGATTAAACAATGTGGTGCAATGATATTTTGATTTAATTGTAGATTTAATTTTAACTACAACTTAACTACAATTCGTACAAACGGCCGTTATTCCACAATATAATTGATGAAAGGGTGAAGGCCCTTGTGTGGGCGTGACGAATCATTTGAAGTTCTTCCAGTACCCTAGTCATCTATGTGAACTTACTCACATTTAAAGAACATTATAAAAAAAATACGAAATAACTTTCATCAGTTTCAGTAACTTAATTTGTCAATTCACACATTCAATTCGTTCATCCTTTTGGTATTGAAACCTGCCGAATACCCTTATACTAGAATTCCTTTCATAAGAAACTGCCCTGCTTTCAAATTGAGTGCTCATAAAGCTAATAAAGATGTTGAAAATCTTTTGGAATCAAAATATTAATTTTTGTTACAACAGTGCGTAAACTAAGATTTTACGCACCGGTTATAGTGCGTAAACTAAGGTTTTACTTACTGGTTTCGGCGCCTAAACTGACACTTTACAGCACAGGTGCGAAAAAAAAAATCAACTGTGCGTAGAAACATCAACTGTGCATCGAGTAATTTTTCACAATCTGTTCATACATTTACTCATCATTGAAAAAATGACAATTTTTCCTTATATTTTACTCATTGGTCGTTTTTTAATAATAAGACAAAAATTCAAAACTTCGTCTTTTGATGAAAAGACGAACATTTTTAACTTCACTTGATTCCTATACCCCTTTTCGAAAATTTGCTGTTAAGATAGTCTCAAATGAGGATTGAATAGTGTACTACTGCACCGTCGCGTCGTGCAAAAACTACCTTCTCTTTTAGATATTCTGATGGATATGTTCTCAGAGATGGTTCCATTTATCATGCAGGCATTATGTTTCTCTGTTCACTCTCTAGGCAAAAATATACAACACCACTTTATTGTCCGCATAGACCATACTGATGAAAGCAAGAACTCAGAAATCGATCTAAAGGTGGTCCAAATGTTTCATTGAACATTTCCATGCGACTAGCAATTGAGGAGATAGCCTTGTAGGAACTCTGCATGGAATTCATTAGTTGCAATACAACGTTTGTCGTGGTATTAGCGCAGATGATAGGTCACCCGTCTGGTGACCGAGAGGTCCCAGGTTCCAGGTTCGGTTACCAGTTGGGGCGAGCTGTTTCATTTTCAGATGTAAAAATCTTAATGATTGAATCTCGTTGGTGACTGGTAATAATCCTTCACGATTCATTGTTGCGTGGGATATTAACAGTGCTGCACCTAAACTGGCGTAAAGAATTAGTAACAAAGCCTACCCGGAACACATGTGGCTAATGACCAAAGCAGTCGACGCCAAAAAAAAAATACACAAAAAATTAAGAAAAAGTAACTATGGCTTTCGTTCATGAGGTTTCGAATAGGTATATATACAGTCCTTAGTATAGAGTTCTTTCGCAACACAAGACTTTACCACTATAGCTTGAATAACTTTAGATTCAAGTAAAGACATACGTACTTATCTTCGATTCCGAAAAGATAACCCATCACCCTCCAAAAATGGAGGAAACTTTTCATTTCATCTTCGCTCACAACATAAATTCCCACCATTTTTCCTCTTACCAGCGGCATTCCCATGAAAGCAAAAATTACCACTGACATATCATACTGGCAAAGACGGTGATTGAGACGTGATTGGCTCTGTTTACTGACCGCTCTGTGCATTTGACGAACTTTGTTAATGGACGACCATAACCTGAAAAATAAATGTGTGGTATTTTTTAAGGTGACAAGACATATCGTAACGCGATAGTTCGTAACCCCAAAAATGGTAACGGACATTTCATAATGCCGTTAATTCGTAACGGCGTCATTTCATAACATCAAAATTTCGTAGCTTCAACTATTCGTAACGGTACAATTATTCGTACACTGAAAAAAAAAAAAGTTGCTACAACAATATTTTTAACCAAACACATGGTTAATATAGGTACCACAGGTCGGTATTTATCGAAATAGTTACTTTCATTTTGGTCATGATAACTATTTGATTATAATGTTGGTGAAACATTTGAACAGATCGTTTACAGAACCCAAGTATGATTGTTTGTGAAAAAAAAAAACAAGTTTGGTTAGAGGGTCTAAACCATCTTGCCCAAGGTAACCGAACAAGGTGTGTTATTTGCCAATACTGTAACAACAGTAGTCTGGTTACAGAATAACTAAACTAGTTTGATTTGTGCGATTGATGACTTGGTTATGACTTGGTTATTTTGTGGAAATTCATGATCACTTTGATGAAACGAAAGAACACTCTTTTGTCTTATTTCCACTAGATTTTTATTGTTACGACCGGTTTCGGGTTTTATCCCATTATCAAGTATAAAAACTAACTCAGGAAACCGGTCGTAACAATAAAAATCTAGTGGAAATAAGACAAAAGAGTGTTCTTTCGTTTCATCAAAGTAAACTAGTTTGGTTGGAGCACCTAAATGAATAGTGTTGAGACAACCAAACCAGATTTGTTATACGTTGTTGAAGTAACCAAACTAAAAATGCTTGCACACATATTTAGTTGGAGAATCCAAAACGATATTATTGACATGTCCAAAATATTGCTTTGGTATGGAAAAATATCCTGTTCGAAGAATAATACCAAATCAGCTACAGCATCTGGATATATATTGTTGGAGTTACCACACTAAAAGTGCTCTTACATAGTAATTACTTTAGTTGGACAGTCCGACCGATATTGCTGAGATATCAGAAACAGGTGGTTTGTGTGGAAAAATATCCTGTTTATAGAACAATGCCAAATTCAAAGTTATTCAAAATTTTTTGGTAATCACTGACTAAAGTGCTCTGAAACACTGCCAGTGGGCAGACACGCTGTGGCCCGGAGAATCGAACCAGTGCCTCCCAAACAAAGGTAACTGAACGCGATTTCATAAAGTTTCATAAAAATTTCGAAAATTTTGGATTGCTTCAAAAACGAAAATTCTTGCCATTTAACAACAAATTTTCTCAATCGCTCCAATTTCGGAAACACCCTCTATAAATAAACTAGAGAATCATTGGACAGAAAGAAAATAGTAGCACAAGAGAAGATATGATGGCCATATCTCTCGAAGGACGAAGTTTGAGTACCCACATTTGATGTGATTATTGCCTGAATTCATGATATTGCGGAAAATCCTGAGATACAATTCGCTATCCCGACTTTAAAGTCGAAATTCTGAGATAAAAAATGGAATTTCTACTTTAAAGTCGGAATTCCTACTTTGATAAAAGTCGGAATTCCGAGATAAAAGTCGAAATTCCGAGATGAAAGTCGGAATTATAAAAAAAAATAAAATTGCGAAACAACTGGCCCTTCTACGCTTCCGAAGTTTGGAACTGTGATTTCGTTTCGAAAATATTTCTAAAGTGGCAGCCAGCCGCCATATCGAATTGGTGCAGCTTTTTCTGATATAACGTTACCCATTAAGCTTTTTATCCTCGGTCAAGTAACATCAGATTTAAAATTGTCAATGGAACAACATGTATATTTTGACCTTTCTTTTTTCCTCCCAATGAAACACACAATTCCAACAAACTATCACACTTATGGTCTGAAATGGTTAGTTTAAGAATTACAGCTACTTCAATAACCTTTGTCCCATGACATTCTTTAATAATTTCGATTTCCATAATTTTGTATTGTTTTGATCATAAAAAAAATATAGAACTGCCCAAATATACAGTGTGACCCTCAACCTAAATACTTCGGCAATTGCTCGCGTCAGACGTAGTGGGACAAAGGATATTGAAGTACCTTGTTCTAAAAATAATCGTCTTAGACCACAAGTGTGTGTGGCTGTATGTTTGTGTGTGTTTTGACGGGAGGAACATAGAAATGCCAAAATATACAGGTTGTCCCATTAATAATTTTTAATCTGATGTGTCACGTGACCGAGAACAAAAAGCTCATTGGGTTGAAATATCAGGAAAAGCTCCACCAATTGCTTTGATTTACCACCCCTGAATTTCAATTTTCCACTATTCTCTAGTTCCGAGATATATCCTGGCCAAAACCTCGTGGGCCACCCTGTACATCAATCAGAAAGGTACAGGTGTACACAAGTAGAATCATAATAAGGAATGAAATTATGAATAAATGTATGTCTTACTTGGAACCTGGTTCAAAATCCGATTTATACCATGTACTCATGTGCATAAGAGTAGCCGAGTACCTTCTAAACGCGGTCATCGGTGTGCTAGATCTATTGGTCATCACCAATACTTTGCCTAATTGTAGTGAAAATCCTGCAAACAATGCTAGGAAGCTGCCAAGAAATATCCCCAGAATGTGCTTTTGGTAGAAATCCTGACCTCTGCAAAAGTAAGATGGAATCAAAAATTTAAATAAATATTGCTAAACTTTAGAAAAAAAAGACAAGGTAAGGCTGGTTGTGGTTGCTCTGAAAAACTCGCATAATTCAGTGGCGCTTCTATAATAATGTTGCGTCTTCGGGTTCAAAAATAAGTGTACACTGGTATGAACTCGCCTTTATTAATCAAACTTCACTTGACAACACTGTAATTCAAGTCACTGTCAAAATACTTGTATCCAAGGTAACTCAAAGTAACTTCCTAACTAACTTCCCTCATCTAACAAATACATTGCTTTTATATACAAATAAAGTTCTAGAAAACTTAAGAAATCAATAGAACACAAATAGAATGTTCGACGATTGATCCAGAACAAAAGTTAGTGCTTCTAGATTTTTCCATCTAATTCATCGAACGATCTCGATTAATTCGAGAAGTCTTTATCAAATTTCAGGTCTGTAACAATAATAACAACTACATGTCACTATTGCCATTAACGGTTGCACTCAGAAACATCTCTGGATACAGCGGCACCCTCAGCAACCGGGGACAAAATTCGTGAAAATTCGTGGAAATATACTGAACTGGTTGATGTCATATCTGAAACATAGGAAAATTATTGTGAAGCTCAATGGAGTCCGATCTGATATAAACAATATTGACCTAGGCGTCCCACAAGGATCGATACTAGGTCCACTGATATTTTTGATGTTTATCAACGACCTACATGATTATATAGAAACTAACTGCCTGGTTGTATATGCCGATGATGTGAAAATGGTGAAAATCAACGTGAACTTGATAATAAATTCATCGAACTTTATAGCAAATTCAGCGATTGGTGCCACACTAATCGACTAATAGTCAATCATACAAAAACTATCGTTATGCAATATTCTATCTATCACAATGATCACATGCCCACAGAAATAATTATTCATAATGAAACATTGAACATTTCTGAAAACACCAAATTCTTGAGGCGGTTTTCCACCAAAGTAACTGCGTTTTGTTTCCAAAAAGAGCAACTGTCTTGGGAAACAAAAATTCAACTATGTGTCGACCAAAGCAACATAAATAGATATTTTTGTTTTCGGTTTGTTTTCAACTGTTTCTACTAAAGAGACAGGAAACGCTGTGAAAATGTCGACTACGAGCGATGATTATTTGTGACTGCACGTGGCTTTTTCGTTATTCAATCAATTAAAAAAAAGCGAAAAAAAAGAAAACCAAGATATTGAGTAATACCATTTTTAAAGGAACGGAATAAGTATGGCATAGACGAAATAATTAATAACCTAAGAAAAGATGATTTGGGAATAAATGGTGAACTGAGGTCTTCATTCATTTAAAAACTTCGTAAGACTATCAAGTGCCGCCTTTGAGTATTTAATACAACTTCCGTCACAGATCACTTGGTAATTACATTACATACACTTTTTCTATTGTCCGCGTTTTCTCGTTCATTGTAAATGCACGAAGCGTTAACTCGTGTGACCTATTTAAAAAATTAATACAACAAACATGCCGGAATACGAGTCTCTTGTATGTTCCTTATCCCAAAGTTTTGATGAACTTGTTGGTGATTTTCCGAAACAAGAACAAAGTGGAGGCGTTTGCAGTCCACAGTGCTTAAACATAGTCAGCTCCGTAGAACTCAGTACTTCCAAAACACTCCGTACTAATGGATTGACAATCCAAAGAAATATCTGCTCCATGAACAGTATCGTGCAGGGCCTATCCAAGAATTTTTCAATATTTTAAATGAATATGAAATTGATTTTTGATCAGAACGGTTAGAGCTGAGTGAATATGCAGCTACTATTTTGATGAAAATCTATTTTAATGAAAATTTTTTGCTCAAAGAAATATCCTGTCGTCAATTTCTAGTCATGTGTGTCGAAATAACCAATGAAACAATCATTACACTATTTCACTCATCTTAAAATTCTCATATAATCTGACCATTCACAAACCAAAGACAACTTATCGCGATAACACCAGATGTCTTTCAGTTCTGATTGGGAATTAGCAATTGAAATCGGACTAATGGTTGCGAAGATAGATTCAAATAAAAAAAACTCGCAATTTGGCGGCCATTTCAAATATGTGGACCAAAATACCATGACTCGGACCTTGTGACTAATTTTTTTCTATATACTTCTATAGGTGTTCTACAAAGCCACGCTACAAAACTGAGGGGGCATATAACCGCACACGTGACATGGGGTAGCGCCTGGACTGATAATGGTAAATGCATTTTTTTTTAAATATACTAGGGGTTATTTACGTTATGATGAGCATGACGTCATGTTTGATAATGTTGTATATCCGACATAACAACGTTAAAACTCCCAGTGAAATGCGTTCAATAGCGATGAAATGAAATTTGACTGAGTTTCATCGCTATTGAAAGCATTTCATTGGGAATTTTAACGTTGTTATGTCGGATATACAATATTATCAAACATGACGTCAAGCTCATTTTAACGTGAATAACCATTGTCCCTTGGAATTTATGAACATGAAATCAGCTTCTCACTTACTTTTTAAACAGTGCTTCGTTATAAAAGTGTGGCAAGTCTTCCTTTGTACCAAGGAACGCAGGTCTATCATCATGAGCGTACTTGGTGCCTTCTGTTAAAAGACGTTTGACGAATTCCTCTGCAGAAATATCTGTAATAAAATGGTATATTCTGACGTTAGAATAATGAAAGATTAAAATATATTTTTTTCAATTGGTGCCCCTTTTTACCTATTTAAAGCACGCCACAGCGTGTGCAAATGAAACTTAAAAAAACGCGCGTTTTTTAAAGTTACCATGGATACATCAACAACTCCAGAACAGTGAAGTCTGAATGACAATGTTATGATTATTGATCTGACAGGAATACCTTGTAACGTCAAATGAAATATTGCAAACAAATGCAAAACTTTTATTCAAACATTAACGAAAGGTATATTGATGTCACATCACGAATTCAACCATTTCACATTATAAGTTCTTATTTCTTTTATTTGTAATAATGAAACCAGTATTTATGATTTCAAAGTGCACCAAGTGGAAAAAATAACGTAAAGTATTCGTGGATAACTGATCTTTCAAATACTTGCTCTTTTTCGAGCACTCCGGCTGCACCGTCGTCGCGCGATTTTTAAAGACCTTTTCAATCACTTATACTTCAATATACTATTTCCGTCGACCGTTCATTTATGATGCATTTTAACGCACTCAAAATCATTGATTAATGACCCCTGTTAATGAATGATTTTCTATTAATCAACGATTTGATTATACATTTTATATTGGTTAGTACTATCTGTCATTATTTATTTGTCAATTTGCAAATAAAATTTTAGAAAATGTTCATTACACCAGTTGTCACTCCAATTTATGTATGGTCCCGTAACGTAATGGTAAAGTGCACCTGGCTTGCAACACTGAGGTCGAGAGTTCAAAACCCACCGAGGGTAATTTTTCAATCTGAAAATAAATAATAAAAAATAAAATAAAACTACCACTGAGAAAAATTAAACTATCTTTGAGTAGAGTTAATATAAATAGGAAATAGTGATTGTTTTTATCGTAACGTTAAATAAATAAACATTGAAAATAAGATATCTGTATTTTTGAAAACTTCTGTCGACGGAAAAGTTTTGTAACAAACTCGTGAATTAAAATGGCGATTAACAATCTCAAACATTAACGCGCTCGCTCCGCTCACGCGTTAAAATATCTCGATTGTTAATCGCCCTTTTTAATACACTTGTTCGTTAAATAACTATTTCCGTCGACCGTTCATTTATGATGTATTTTAACGCACTCAAAATCGTTGATTAATGACCCCTGTTAATGAATGATTTTCTATTAATCAATGATTTCATTATATGCAACCCAACATACATTGCTCTTATACATTTTATATTGGTTAGTACTATCTGTCATTATTTATTTGTCAATATTCAAATAAAATTTCATAATATGTTCATCACACCAGTTGTCACTCAAAACCATATATGGTCCCGTGGCGTAATGGTAAAGTTCACCTGGCATGCAACACTGATGTCGAGAGTTCAAAATCCACCGAGGGTAAATTTTTTTTTAATTTCAATTTGAAAATAAATAATAAAGAATAAAGTAAAACTACCACTGAGAAAAATTAAACTATCTTTGAGTAGAGTTAATATAAATAGGAAATAGTGATTGTTTTTTATCGTAACGTTAAATAAATAAACATTGAAAGTGAGATATCTCTATTTTCGAAAACTACTGTCGACGGAAAAGATTTGTAACAAACTCGTGAATTAAAATAATAATAATAATAACTTTATTCTTCCCAAGAAACATTACATGCTTATGAATAGGGATACAGATAGATAGAATACACACAAGTAATTTACAATTCAATTAATAGCCAAACATTAACTTAAATTATCTTGATTGTTAATCGCACTTATAAATACACTTGTTCGTTAAATAACCATTACACCTAAGGTATAGAGTGGTAGTTGCATTTTACGCGACCACGATAGTTATTGCATTATATGGTCTGAATTGATTCTTCTAGAATTCTTCTTTACTCAAATATTTCTCGTTCTGTGATTTTGAACATCCACAAAGAATAAGTAACAGTTTGCTGTACAAGTAATGGAAAGTGATAATTTTCTATTGATTGGAAAACATTTCACGAGAAACTAACTCTTTTTACGCATTGAATACGCCGAGTTTAATTATATTATTATCATAGTCATAGATATAGTATCTATGCATTTCTCAGTTAGGTAAATGATTGAAACAGTTGGGAGTGCATCACAATTATCTATTTATAATGAAAGTGTTGCCAGGTACAGTAAAACCAATCTACCGATAGATTTAAAATTTCCCGTGCGTTCATGTTGGGTGATATAGATATAGATATATTACGGACTATAATCCGTAGTCAGACAAGTGCGCAGCACGTTTTCACGTCTAACGTTAGGGTTTACCTGTGGGAAAGTGTTGCTAACCACCAGTCTAGTACGGTAGTGCACATCTAGCAGTAGATTCGAAATTATCTACGATGCGTGGTAGCCGTATGGCGTCGTACCTAGTAAAAAAGCACAATTGTATTCAGTCAACAACTGGTACAGTCTGTTGAAAAATTAATACACAATATGGATGGAGTTTTAGTCTTATCTTAGAGGCAAAATTTTAAATGGTCAGACACGGGAAGTGGTAGCTAATGTTATTCACTTCATGAGAAAGGAGGCGAAAAACAATAAACCATCAAAAGGTTTGAAAAAGGCGCTCTACCGCACAATGGTTCGTGTATTCCTGGATACCGATTGTACCATTTTTGCTTACAGACCCGAGCGTACAGCCATTCCTTTTCCTTCCGAATGCCTAGATTGGTTTTACTCTACTTTACGATTTTCTCAAATAAAAGTATGCTTCTTTTTATTGAAAATAAGAATAGAGCTGCACTTACTTTCATCATCCACGTCATGATTTTCCAAGATAGTCTTCGTTTGATTATCTCCAGAGTTGGCGAGTGGCATGTTAAAATATTCACCCGAACTTGGATAATTAAACAATTCACCTGAATACTGGAGACACCTCAGTTGCAATGACTCAATTTACTGTTTTGTTAGATTGTGACATTGACCAATATCCATTACTGTTTGTTGGTAGTTTTATCGAAATAATTGAGAACAAAGTTCGGCCATTTATATTTTCATTCCCATTTACGTTGTACCAAATTAAATGAATAATTCAATAGAAACATACTCTTGTTGCCAAGAGAATGAATGAGATGATATTATGAATGATTATATGAAATAAAAATGATTTATGAGCAAAGTTACGATACTATTTTGAAAACAAAAGTCAAAGGTATTGAAAAATACCCGGATAAAATAAACAAGAGGCTGATAAACTAGTCGTTGCGATTGGGCCTCTCTTCCATGAGTAAAGTCGTCTGAAGACTTTTGAGAGTTGCTCGTATGGTTGCAATACACACATTAATATTGATCTACGTTTCTTCCAGAAATCAGTGTGTAAAGGTCGGTCTCAGTCAAAGGAGAAAATCAGTTATAGTGAAAAGACGAACATTATCCATGAAAATTGATGTGATGTAGTTCAATGTCCAGCGTGGCTTTAGCCGGGAAAGCAGTTGTTTTCTGTAAGATATTAAGAACGAATCACATTTTTTAATTTTCATGGAGAATGTTCCTCTTTTCAACAAGAATACCTCCCTTCAGCTGCAGATGATTCCACAATAGGTTTTATGAATATCTTATTCATATTTTTCCAACAGAAATAGAGTTATGGTGTCTCCCAAGTTAGCTTGTTGGATCCTCTAATTTTCAATATTTCCGAAATAGCGGAGGAGTAATTGAATTCGCGGTGAACAAAAAGTGTATGGAATACGAAAAATTTTGAAAAAACTGAGAATCATGCTTGAAACAAACATTAGGTATCTAGGTAGAATTCTGCATGTACTGATACATCTGAAATATATCTTAACCGCGCAATAGGTACATCAGAAATCAGAACAACTTTTTTTGTGCTCTTGGAAAGTCATTTATTTACAGTACGGTATAACGGCATGGGTTGGAGCTCTGGGAACCCATATCAACGCACTCGAGATCTTTCAGAGAATATTTTGGAAACTATTGTTGACAAAATCACAAATATATTTGATATCGGGCAATTATATTTTTATGGAATCTGGAATACCACCAAAATAGGCAATCAACCAGGATACCTAATGTACAAAAAAAATCATCCCAATTGTACATAAGTCGGTATCACAAAGATCGTATTAATCAAAATGTTCAACTCGTTACCTGTCACCTTCAAAGCGTGGAATGGCCTACTGCCATTCAAAAAAGAATTTCAACGAAATATTTTCATTGAACCCAGGGCAATGATGAAAAACACAACAGCATATATTACCGATATCATCACGTCACCTCAAACGATCATACATTGGAACAAAAAAAAACGAACCATCCAAACTGACTGAATTCATCAACTAATAATCATAAATTAACAATAATTAATACTGACTATGGTATAATTATCTTCATATTCATATCCATTTCAACATATTCACATTTTTTGTTTCATTATAAACATTGTATATTAAAGTCCTTATTGTATATTCCCAATAAATATACAGTGACCGCCAAAAAGTATGTATCATATGTGAAAAAAGTTTATTATTAGAGTATTGGAAAAAAGATTCTGGGGAAAAGTTTGTGCATGTCCGATAACCTAAAAATCGATTTTGACACATGTCACGTGATCGCTGGTATGGCGGCAAATTGAAAAAAATTACTATGAATTGGAAAAAAGTTGGGCAAAATGGCAAGATATCGAAAAAACTTATTTGAAAAAGTTGCTTAGAATTCAGTTTTATTCACACATACGAAGTTTCAGAAAATATTGTAAGAATATTGAAAATGGAATTTTTTAAAAAATATTTTTCTAGCTATACAAAAATATCAAATTATTTTCTTATGAATAGCTTGACCATACTGAAATATTTGTATTACGATGATAATAACAAAACTTTCTCATTTTCTCAACACCAGAGAGCGCTAATTTAAAAAAATTGAAAATTGTCAGAACCCTTGCTGTTACAATGGTTCGTATCTAACAGTTATATCAGAATTCCACTATTATTGCGATGATAGGGAAATCCAAAAATATCGTGTTTTTTCGATTTTAATCAATTTTTGATTATAATCGTGCACGAACGTTTCACTTCGCACATAATCTTAAAAATGTACGTCAAATTAAAGAGGCTAGAGCGAAGTGAGACGCTCTGGCACGATTATCATCGAAATTTGATTATAATCTGGAAAACACCATGTTTCTGGAGTGTCATGTCATCACAATGGTCGTGGAATTCTGATATAACTGTAAGATACGAACCAATGCCAGGGTTTTAACAAAATCCAATTTTTTTAATTTAGTGCTCACTGGTGTAGAGAAAATGAGAAAGTTTTGTCATTATTATTGAAATACAAATGTTCCGGTATGGTCAAGCTATTCATAGGATAATAATATGATATTTTTATACAGCTAGGAAAATATTTAAAAAAAATTGCTATTTTCAATTTTCTCTCATTATCTTTTCAAACTTCGTATATGTAAATAAAATTTATTTCTAAGCAACTTTTTCAAATAACTTTTTTTGATATCTTGCCATTTTACCCCACTTTTTGCCTTTTCATTTTTTTCAATTTGCCGCCATACCAGCGATCACGTGACATGTGTCAAAATCGATTTTTAGGTTATCGGACATGCACAAACTTTTCCCATGAATCTTTTTTCTAATACTCTAATAATAAACTTTTTTCCCATATGGTACATACTTTTTGGCGGTCACTGTATAAACATATTTCTACAGAATTAAATTGTTCAATGAGAAACGATAGTTCATGTACACTCAATGAGTATGAATAGAAATATGGTTGAGGGGTGTTTCAGATAAGTTTTCAGGAAATATACAATTGAGCGGCTCTGTTGAAAATAAGTTAGGTTATGTTCATATTTAAATTTAATTTTATTGTGGACTTTTTTAATGTCATCTGGAATAGTATTGAATAGTGTCGGTCCAAAATGAAGAAAATATATTTCGGACTAGTTTTGAATTGTTTATCTCCTTAACTATTTCTATTCAGGTATGAATAAATACATATGACCTTACTATTCCTAATACTATTCCTAATAATTAAGAAATCTAAACCTAACAGATGAAAACACAATTGCATATTGTTATTAAAAAAATAGCATTTTATTATTTTCATAAAATGTAATTTTTATGAAAAATGAAACATTGATGTTGTCATTAGTTCAAATTTCCCATTGATACTTTTGCCTTCCTGCCAAAAAGGGCACACGATTGAATTTAAAATACTTGAAAATGATTTGATGAAGGAACAATGGTTTATTTCGATGATATTTCAACCCTCAAGATTGTCATGATATTCTCACACGGAAATGTTTCTTTCCAAACTTGAAATACGCAAAAAGTGGGAAATACTTCGAAATTCCCAATGTTATGCCCAGCAAATAATTCACCATAATCCTGCCAATATTGAAGCGCATGATCCAAACTAGACATCTGATATAATTCCAACTCTTTGTTTTAGTTGATGATGCCAATTGTTTGCTGTTGGAAATGCTTCCCAACAGCACGTGGAGATAGTCAATGGTGTGGTCGTATGACATCAATGGAGTAAGACCTTTCATTCCTTCAATGAAGGCATTTGCTAAAGTAACAAAGCAGTCGTCTTCCGCATTCATTTTGGGAATTAAATCTTTCTGAAACAGCAGGATGATTGTTCCTTTTGTTTCTTCTACGGATTCCCGGCATATGTTGAACCTAAAAAAAATCGATGTTCCAAAGTTTACTTCTACAGACAACGGACTCGTGGACAGAAAAGTTCATATGAAAAAATTCCTGAATATTTGTAGGTGAGACATGAACTAAATGGGACAAGCCTCGAAAGTTAGCCTGTCAGCAGACTAACACCAGGGTTTTTAGACATCTTAACGTTAACAAACTTGATTCGATATCATATTATTTATGATCATTGAAACTGACAGTCTAGTAGTTCATGAAAGTTGTGAGAAATGAAATATCCTGTACTGAAATGTTTATTACAGTTAGTACAGTTCGCGATGTAGAAATGAAAAAGTGTTTACAACCGGCCTACTACCTTGATTGGAAAAGGGATGGAAAGTTGCAAGTTTCAACTTCAATGAATTGCCATACCCAACTTAAGATGAAATTTCAGATGTAGAAAAAAGAAGTACAGTTGATGAAGTAAACCACCAACAGAAATTCAGAAATAGTGAGAATTCAATAACTTTGAAATTATATGTTGGCATTTCAACATAGGAAACCCAATTTGCTATCCTTTCATACTTATTGGGTGGGGTATTCATATCCAACAAAATAGCAGTAAACTTTTTCGGGTTTAAATCAAGCAATGTTGTAAAGGATGTGTGAATAGACTATGAAGATCTTGATGCAGAGAAGTTATGTCTTGTGCATATTCATCAGGCTGAAACAATGTACAGTCTGTCCATGAAGTAACCCCCACTCCGTCCCCTGTTAACTTTGAAATGGAGTGGAATTTTTATTTGGACAAATGGTTTCACAATAAATGCTTTTTGACAATAATAATAATGTCTATCCTTACACTAATAGGATATAAGTTCTGTCAAAAAAGTATTACTGAAACGTACCTATCCTCAATTCCAAACAGGTAACCCATGACTCTCCAGAAATGAATGAAAGATTTCAATTCGTCAACGCTTGAATCATGAATCCCCACTAATTCGCTCCTCACCAGGGGGTATCCCATAAATCCCAATACTGTTATAACCAGGTTATATTGATTAATCTGGTAATTGAGGCTTGATTGGCTCTGTTTAGTTGCTAAGTAGTGCATTCTTCGGACCTTCATGATAGACGACCACAATCTGAAAATGTTTTGCAATCAATTATATATTGGTAGAATTCCTGTTATTTATTCACGTATGAAGTTGGTAAATGAGGTAACTGGGATGTTAGTCCGGTGCGCATATATAAGCAGAACGTACCACGTTTCAGTCAGCGGCAGATATTCTGGCTCTGTGATTGGTTGTGACCAAACACAGGTGCACTTTGCCCATCCAGACTGAAACGTGGTACATTTAATTTTTTTTAGGTTTCCCCTTATTTTTTGGTAAACAATTTTTTGTTTCAAATAATACATGGTGTCGAGATGCCATGTGCCGAGTTTCATAGTGCTTAAATTCATTCTTCACTTCTTGCTCGAGTTTGTCTGTCGTCACTAGATTACCTCGAAATTCGGATTCAGCGGGTCAAAATACATGAGAATAACTTGGGTGATCCCGTCGCACTTCATCGGCTACGAAAACGCTCCCTGCCAACGGACTATGAATGGTGAACAGGATATTTTAACTATGCCTACAGTGCTAATACCAGCTTGGAGGGTTAGGATTACTTCATCAGAGCGGCCATGAATGGTAGATTTTTGCACTTATGATGCATTGTACAAACTTTTGCTCTGTATAATTAATTATCTATGTTCTGTCTGGTATATTTTTAAGATGCCTATATTCGTTTGGAAGTAAACAGTACCTGTTCAACTTTCTACTAGTAGAAATTCAACTCATTCGATCCACATGACTTGATGACTCCATTAAAAACTGTTTCTGAATATTTTCAGAGTTGTAACTTTGTCAGCGATACGAAAACATGTTGGATCAACTTCACAATAATTAGGAATTGCATTTTTACACGGAGTAACGTTGTTATTCTTTATGGAAGTGCCATAAGGACAAAGATATTATGTTTGTCTTTCCTTAAATTATTAGTAGTTCTTAAAAATGTGTAATGAAGCCTAGTGTGAATATCCCTAAATAATTTCGACTAATTTTACTAAACCTAATACTTTCAGAAGACGTTTCGGGTTTTATTTGACGCACATGAGATTATTAAGAGTTCCAAGGTATAACTCATCTCATTTTGAGAAATCATTTCAAAATGAGTGGAGATGAATTATAATATATTTGTCATGTTAGTTAATTCAAAAAAGTATTGTCTTACTCAGAACCATGTTTCAAGTCTGATCCATACCAAGTACACATGTGCATGATGGTCGCTGAATACCGCTTGTATGCAGTCAGTGGTGTGCTAGATTTATTAGTCATTACCAATATTTTCGCCATTGGGTGAGAGAATCCCTGAACCAGTGCCAAAAGACAGCCTAGAAATACTCCTCCCATGTATTTGTGGAAAAATTGTTGACCCCTGAAATGTAATAAGAATGAGGTTTTGATGAAAATTAAAGACTCTGTTTAAAGTTTAAATGTACTTTTTCTACGACATTGCGTGAAATGATTATTTTTAGCGCAAGCTCTTAAAAAAATCAACAGTGCGTGAAAAAATCTACTGTACTCTACTGTATTTTTGTATCTAGTGCGCGAAATGCCACTTTGGTATCGAAAATTGTTTTTTTTTCTGGTTCTGTATCAATTTTCCCAAAACTGGAGAAACGGCATTCGAGTTTGTCAAATTATCCCCCGTCGTATATTTCACTTAATCTTTCATTATGTGAACTAGAAAATATTTCAATTCCGCGCGTGCTCACCCGGCGTTTTTCACGCACACCGACAGGCACAAGTGTGAACGTCGATGGGTATGCATTTCTCATGCAGGGTCAAAAATGCAGGGTGCGCATGCATGCATCTGCATCGGCCTCAATAGATCTATGTCCGTACACCTTACGAGAATTTATTGATTCTGGTTAAAATTTTACTTCGTGAATTGTGCCTATATAGGCTTTTTATATTATATGTTCTTTATTAAAACACCAATTCTGTACATACTAGGTACTCATATTTTAGAAATGTTATTTTGACCTGTCGTATAACGTATATGTTCCAAAGGATTAATAAAATAATTGATTGATATGCATTCGGCCGATAAAGTGAGTCTCAGCCAAAATTCACCACACTCTTATCATCAAAAACAGATATGAATGTGGTTAACCGTTCGGATCCGTCAAGTCTTTCTACAAGGGTGAACCTTTTCAAATAGGTAAAGATCACTGTATTAGCAGTTCTCAGACCTTCGTCGAAAACACCAAAACTTTCTTTTACAGGATTTTTCCGAAATTAGAGCGATAAATGAAATGATACATAGAAAATTACAAAAAAAAAATACGGAATGAGAGAAAATTTGTGTCGAAAAACAGTTATTAAGGAAAATATTGAATGTAAATACTTTCAAGACACTTTTGGTGAGAATCAAGCCAGTGCCTTCCAAACTAAGGTAACTGAAAGTACCCATATCATGAAATTTTTTAATTAGGTACTCCGAAAACCAATTTTTTTGACATTTATTGTAACATCATGTTCCATATATCAACCTATTTTCTTAATCGCTCCAATTTCGGAAACAATGACAATGGAAAAGTTCACCATTATTTTTTTTTCCATATGCAAATGCAAACTATTGCCATACCTCAACATTTCTCAAGTTTCTGGAATTATTGCAGACTGTTTGTTCAAATTCATTTTCATTATCATGAAGAAAGGGCTAGCTCTGAGGATTTAATGGTGATATCCAAAGTACTAACAAGCCATGTATTTGTTACAAGATGGTTTCCGGTAAAACTTGTAGAATATAATTTATTGTATTGTAATGTATTGATGTCCCATTGCACTGGGGAGAGAAAACATACTTAAAACTAGTGTGCAATCAAAACAAAAGCTATTTTTTTTTAGGGATCATTAGCAATAAGTGTCCTGTACTAAGTGAAGTGAAACTCTGAGGAACACTACACCAAGTACCTGTCAGATGAATATGTCAACCCGTCTCTACAACAACTATCACGAATATTTGTTTTTGGAAAAGATTCAGTCACTTACTTCTTGAACATAAGCTCGTTATAAAAATGTGGCAAATCTTCCTTTGTTCCATTTCGTTCGTAGGTTTCCTCATACGGGCATTCACACCCCTCTGTTAGTAGGTTTTCTACGTACTTTTCAGCAGAAAAATCTGAAAATATATGTTTTCACTGGAGGTGAAACTATTATCACAAGTCCATCTTATAATTCAGTAGAACTTAGTTTTGAGACGAGAATCGATTGTAGCACCACCAAACTTGTTATGTAGTAGTTGGAACCATGCCAAACAAGAAATAAAATTGTTGAAGAAAATACCAGGGGCACAACAAATTTTTTTTTTCGTTTGAAAATAAATGAATATATTTCTGATGTAATCTTGGAGAGTATATGATTCATCAAAAACAAAATTTGACGAGGTGAAAGATGAATTAGATGATTCAATTCTCCATATGAATGATTTCCAGTGATATCTTCCGAAATGCGCTCGTTTTCTCAGAAAATGTGATTGAACGTCGACATCAGGCTAACGCCTATCCGCCGCTGCAAGTTCTGGCGGAGCCGAATATTTGATTGGTCATAACTCTGCTAAAAATGATCGGAGAAGGAGAAGGAAAAGAACCTGGAATTTATTTTGTTCCACTTCACGGAGATGTTTGCTGATGATTCATTTAGTGAATATGGAATAATTATACTGAATCAGAAACCCATACAGGTCCCACTTATACATGCCAAGAAAAACACTTTCTTATTCTCCTGCCTCATTTCCAGCTTACCCATAAAACCGGCATTTTCTTCAGTAAATGTTGAAAATAATCGCTTATTCATATCCTGCATGTATGTTAAATAATACTTTTGTGAAGTGCAAACCTCAAGTTTGAAATAACATACTTTAATTTAAACCGGCATTTTCTTCAGTAAATGTTGAAATAATCGCTTATTCATATCCTGCATTGATGTTAAATAACACTTTTGTGAAGTGCAAACCTCAAGCTTGAAATGACATACTTCAATGTTCATGTGTATAAACTTCAACATTTACTGAAGAAAATAATTATGGGTGAGTTGAAAACTGAGGCAGGAGTAAAACTCAGTTTTTGTATATGTATAAGTGAGACTTGTCTCACTAGTTTTAAATCGTTGCATATGGTCTCATGTTTTTACATGTTCAGATGATGATTTCGGGGCTTTCTACATAGAAGAGAAGAGATGCATTTTTCGTGGTTTCATCAGTTCAAATTTTCAGAAACACAGTTTTTATACAATATCGAACGATTTTTTAAAATATTTAATTTTTACAATTCGAAACGAATTTTAACGTATGCATATTGTCAATGACATTTCAAATTTGATGGGTGACACCGCTTCATACGAGAAGTGTTAAATATTTAAAACCTGGAATGATTATAATTTGAAAGGAGCTCATATGTGTATACCGGGTGACCACGAGGTACGCCCCCCAATTTTTCTATAGTTTTGAAGATACAGATTTCAAATTTGGTGTGTCGCTATAGTACTTGAATACGCATATTTTGAAGCCTCTACAGAAAATTCACCACTTCCGGTTCAACCGGAAGTGACCCAAAACTTTTTTTTTCAAATGACACCCTGTATAAATTTTTTCATTATCCGAAAAGGCACGCAATTTGTGATAACACTGTTCTTCAAAATTGAAAATCGTTTGAAAAATGGTGGTGATACAGTTGATTGTTCAATCGAACAAAGTTGGCCATGAAACTCAAACTTAAATAATCACAATTGACAAACGAAATCAGAAGTTAACACGGAAAGCTTCGAAGTGCGATACAGTTAGAAACTGAGGTTCTCACGTAATTGCAACAATTATCAAAAATTACCTAAAAATAGAATGGTATCCATAAATAAATGCTCACAATTGCCATTTCTTAAATGGCAACATGTACTTTTCAATTTGTCATGATAAAAAATTATAAATTATCAGTTTACTCGTGTGAAAAGTTTTGGAGAATTCCTAAAGGAAACGAAGATACAATCAGGTTTCATGATGAGTGTTCCTAAAATTCAATGATTTTCAACGTAGGCGGTTTAGAACATAATTAAGAAAGCAATACACAAAAGCTAATATTATTTCAACGAAGTTAAAGTTTGTTCTACTTATTTAAACAATGCTGCTTTTTGTTTCGCTTTTTTATGTTCATAGCCGCCTTCGTTGAAGAATGTCTAATTTTGAGAACACTCATGGTAAAACATCTTGTAATTGCGATTTCTTTCGGAATTCTTCAAAATTTTTCACACGAGTAATCTGATAATTAATAATTTTTCATCTTATCTTGACGAAGTGAAAAGAAAATGTTGCCATTTGAGAAATAGCAGTTGTGAGCATTTCTTTATGGGTATTATCCGTTTTTAGTAAATTTTTGATAATTGTTGGATTATGTTGGAGCTGCAATTACACGAGAAACTCAGTTTTCAACTGTATCGCACTTCGAAGCTTCCTCTGATAACTTCTGATGTCGTTTGTCAAGTCTGATGATTTGAGTTTGAATTTCATGGCCAACTTTGTTTGACTGAACAATCAACTGTATCTCCGCCATTTTTCATCCAATTTTCAATTTTGAAGAACACTGTTATCACAAATTGCGTGCTCTTTCGGATAGTGAAAAAATATGTACAGGGTGTTATTCGAAAAAAAAAGTTTGGAGTCACTTCCGTTTAAACCGGAAGTGGTGAATTATCAGTAGAGGGGTAAAAATATGCGTATTCAAGTTCTATAGTGACATACCAAATTTGAAATCTGTATCTCCAAAACTATAGAAAAATTGGGGGGCGTACCTCACTTCGTGGTCCCCTGGTATGTTATTGACGTGAATATTTCGCTGTTCGCCGACAATGTTTTGATATTTTATGACTCCACTTCATAGTCAAATCACTATGAATATAATCAGTGAAACATTCGCATTTTAGATAGTTATAACCGTTGAAAATAGTTAATTTTTTTCACGCTTTTCCATAGAATAATGAAATCGCATTTCATTGATGAAATATTGTGATACTTTGGTCAAACAAATTACACAAAAAAAGTCGACTTATTTCTACAGTTGCAGAAAAGAATCATTATGCTTCAATTATGAACTACGATGGTATCCTATATACTAAATGAGGATAACAAATATAAAGAATCGGAATATTTCATTTACACATCAAATAGAAAAAAAAACTTACCTTCATTATGCACTTCTTCACTGTTATCCATCTTATTAGGAAGACGTAGTAGTTTATTTAAAAAACTTTTTGCTTGACCTAAATAGATCTATCAGTGAATATTGACTATCACATCCGTTGATAAGGACGATGATTTGTTGTATTGAAATGATAAAAACAGAATAAGAAAACATGGATAAATCGATCGTTAACGAGTGGAACATAATGTAAATAACAATGATTATTATTGTAGGAGAAAGTTGAGACTTCTTAACTGGTCAGTGGCAGTAGCCTATTTTTAGCCATCCTGTTCCTTGAGAACTCCGAAAAACTCGATTTACCGCTATATGCTTCGTCCAAAGTTTGGATATTCCGTCATATGCAGATCTATTTAGATATCATTCTGGTTTCGTGCATTTGATTACCATGAATGTTATGAAATCAACTAAGAAAGTTCTAAACCTTCGAATAATTGCTGATCTCTCAACTTCTGTCGCCAAAAAAAAAATTATTCAGGAATACGTTATATTTTATGGACCAGTGAATCAAATTCTTCAAATTGAATAATTTACAATTAAAAAAAATCATTGTTCTGGTAGACTGAAATATTTTTTCAAAACCCGATAATAGTTGAAAAAAACTGTTGAAGTTGTTTTTTCTGTTAACGAGCTGTCGTCCCCCTACGAACGGCAGCCCTCAAAAGTCGAAACTTCTGCGAACCCAGGATTAACAAGGTCTTACCTATTAACGTGCGATTCCTAGCACTCTCTCGGGCCATCAGATACAAATATGTAGTCGCTAGGATTTGCACTTAGCCGACCAGCAGTCAATGACTTCGAACGCGTCACTCTCAACCACTGAGCTACCTGGTCCACTAGTCTTATGATAGTCCTCATAAGCTCAATAGAACAATCACTGCTATGACAAAATGTTTTGCTGTAACAACATCCATAAAACTTCTATGAAGCTACTATAAGTATACGAAGTCTCCTTCCTGTTTCTGAATGTTGAATAACACTTTTTTTTTATTCACAGGATTACAAACAACCACCTTAAGAGGCCATGAGCGCGATCATGTTTGGGACGCATTTAAGGATAAAAGAGTCAATTTATAACTCATGGCCTCTTAAGGCTGGTATAAAACCAGATCATAGGGTTATTATAAGAAGTTGGGTTAGAATATTTTCCATAAATAAACGTATTCAGAACGGACTCAATTTAATCTAATTATGCAGTTGTAGGTTACCATTTACCGGGTGAGAATCAAACAAGTCAAAAATATATTGACGGCGTCTTTACAGAGACCTACAGAAAATATAAATATGACCATTTAACAAACTATAATACCCAATCAGGCCCGCGAATGGGACTTTTCTGAGAAAATGAAATCGGATAGGTGATAATCTGCAATGCCCCTCCAAAATAACACGAAATTTGAAAAACTTAATGAAATACTACCTACTTAAATGAAATTAAATGGTATATTGTGTATCTAGTAGTAAAAACTTCACATTCTCGGACGGTATTGATGCCTGGGAATGTGCTTTTACTACGAGGTACATATACTATTTTTTCAGAAATCGCAATCAACCTTATAATAACTTAAAAAAAAATTGTAAATGCATGACAATTTTTGATTGATGTCATTATTGTTGGGACGCCGGAAAAAAATTTGAGGCTTTTTAAAACTTTTCAATTTGTGACAAAATTTTACACTACCTAATTTCATTTCTTTATATGAAGCTGAGCATATTACTCATTTTAGAACAAAATATTGTTCTAAAATAAGTAATTTTGACGTTTGTAAAAAAAAATTGTTTGCATCTCGTTCACGAAATACTTTGGTGATCTCGACTATTTTTTTAACTGGTTATCAAAAATCAGTTCTCGATCTCCAAAGTAAAATTTTGCACAATAGATACAAAAATATCTATTTTCTATAAACGTCTAAAAACGACAAGGTTCGCGCATTGACATATATGTGAAGTGACACTTTTTTTTATTTTTCTTCGTTACCATGACACCGTGCGTGAAGTAATGTGCGAAATACCTATTTCGCACACTGCATATAAACTATATAGGATTTTCACATTCTAACCTATATGGTCCTCAATCAAGCAAAATTCCAAGAAATCATTTATTTTCGAATTTTTAACAATAATTAAGTGAGGCTTTTCAACACTTTTCAAATTGTGACAAGATTTTATACTACCTTTTTTTTGACGTTTGTGGAAATAATTTGTTTACAACTCGTGCGCAAAAAAACAAAGGCTCATTTTGCGCACTAGATACAAAAATAACTATTTTTAACGAGGCGCAGCCGGGTTGAAAAAGTGACTGAGAATTTCGCGCACTAGATACAAAAATACTTAAAATTTTTCCCACTTTCAATAATTCTTTCAATGTATATTGGTAAAGTAGATATTATTATATGAATATAATGTATAGTCATCAATACAAGAACGTGTGTCATCAAATAGTAGTTCAGGGTATTTATTTTCCAATTAAAAGTGAACAAGTTGAGTAGATAATTCGAGATAAGTAGAATAGCAGGTCAATTCAAATTGATAAACAGTGCAATTAACCATTCAGATAAGTAGTAGGTATGTATAGAATTAGAATAACTAGGGTTAACTAGTGCAGTAAGCTTATAGCTCATGAGAATGGTAACTTTTTCGGCGGAACGCGCGTCGAGTGAAAGTGGCGTAACTTTGGTGTTTTGGGTAGCTTCTACACCATGACGATGTTCTAGTGTGCTTCCGGGTTTTGTAGTTATCTTCTTCAGTTAAAATCTCCAGAAGAAGACCACGGCAAAACTCGCAAACCAACTCATGTAATACTCAAAATATTATGGGGTGTAATTGCACCCCGATTTGGATTATGAATTGAGCTCTCTGAAGTCCGTTTCTTCTTCCGAAGAAGAAGAAGAAGAAGAAGAAGAAGAAGAAGAAGAAGAAGAAGAAGAAGAAGAAGAAGAAGAAGAAGAAGAAGAAGAAGAAGAAGAAGAAGAAGAAGAAGAAGAAGAAGAAGAAGAAGAAGAAGAAGAAGAAGAAGAATGAGAAAAACCCAGTTTTATTTGAACAAGAACATACTTTAATCAGCCCAGAACCTCAACTATTTTGCAATCCTTGTACTGAAATTATCTCTAATAAACTACAACTGCCGTACACTATATTTTGTCGGCTGCTATAAAAGCTCGAATTAACATATGTAATTACTTTTCGAAACGAGTGTGATAATTAATAGCAAGTTTCAAGTCAACGCTGAATTATGCGTTCAATTAAAACTTATTCAGGTGGAAGGTAATAAATTCTGGCCCGGGCATCTTAATTACCCAAAAAGACATAGCTACTTACTCTTTAACAATTACCGAAAACTGGAGGAAACGTAATCCGTAAAAATTGATGGCTTACAACTCTATAGTTTCCGGAAACTTGTATTGTTCAGCTCTGTGAAGAGTATAGATTACAGGAGAATGGCTATTATTCTCTTGATCGAAATAAATGGGAATTCGGTTTGGTATCGAGAACTTTTATTTTCCAAATAAGATAACCGTCATTTCAAAATTGAATCTGAACGATTTCAAATTGGTACCCACATATTTTTGAAACAGAATGGGAAGTACTTCATTGTCATGTTATGAAAACTGAATATAAAATTAAGGGTCTATCATGACGAGCGTTCGTTAGGAATATAAGAAAAACCATTCAGAAAATCATTTGAAGCAATACCAATAAACCAAGTAAGTTTTGAAAACCAATGGCGTTGAAACAAATGGCCGATAGCTCAGCGGTCTGAAAAATCAATTTCTTCCAAGACAGCAGTCTTGTGAACGCAGTAGCTTATCGTGCAAATTAATTAATTTGCCCTTCTACACTTGTACAGACTTCTTTGGATTAACATTTTTTCATTTTCAGATTGTGGAAGGTCATAAACCCAAAAAATCATGTCAAGAATCGGATTTTCTCCACAAAATCAAACTTTCAATCAATAGTCTTCTGTTATTTCGTAGTAATAGGTCTTCTGTTATTTCGTAGTAATAGGGGTCCCATTTTTCTGAAGTGCCCAGTGCCTCCGAAAGGTTGAAGACGTCCTTGCGAATTTTCCGGCCGTTATGAATTCAACCCAATATTCAATTTTTAATAAATTTGTCAAAGAAAATATAATATCTCATCTTCAACGAAATTCCATTTCACAAAAGTAAATACCATATAATAATCCATAACATTGGTTATTGCTCGTAACTGATGAGAACTAGATGACAGTATGGAATCGAGAACAAATTTAATATACCACAAGCAGATCGTTGGATGCACGTTCGACTGACCACAATTTGTAATGTCAACTAATTATAGAATATCCGTTAATTAAAACTACCAGGCCACCATTAATACGAATAATCAATTCTGTTTCAACACGACTCGAATACTGGATGGTGAGGAATTCGAGAAATTTGGCCCAATGGTTTTCCGTGAAACTATTCAATAGCGATGAGGATAAATCCTCATCTATGAGGATTTTTTCAATGAATGAGGATTTTTTTTGGCTATTATGATGGATGGATTTTCTTTGAAAATGAAAATAATTCATATTTCTTGATAGGTGAAAGTTAACTATGACAGACCAAAGACCAAAAGAGGGCTGCCAAAAGTCCTGATCTGACAGCTAAGGCTAAGGTTAGAGTTCTTTAGGTCATCGGTTGTTTTACGGGTTACTGAATATTATTTATGCAGTTCTTCAATAGATGGCGAAACAGTAGATGTCAAAAGAACGTTCACTAGATGGCGTCCTATTAAGTGATCTCAGAGTGATAAAAGACATAGAGATGCCCTGCTTATACCTACACAAATCGCTGTTTTGAAGTGAACATGAACTTTCCTTTTCTATCATTTGTGGGCAAGGGGGTTGATGCGTGGTAAAACGATATGGACAGTTTGTTTACATTTAAAGTAAGAAAAACCATAATACAAACGAAGAATGACAACTTGATCCGAATTAAATGAGCGGGCATACACGAAGCTACCCGATTGAATTTGGACGTAACATGTTTAAGGCACTCGTTTGTAAACAAACAAAGTTATGTTGCCTTCAAGACAAGGCATCTCTATGGTCTTTCATTAGTCTGAGAGTGAACTATTTTTTGTGAGCTGACACGCTGCCTAGCGTCGACAGTCGACAGTAGTCGACAGTGAGATCTTATCAGGGTTGCTTTTTAGCGGTCATGTTTTCAAGAGTTCGTATGTTTATCAATGAAATCATAGTGAATTACATAAAACTTTTGGCATTTTCTGCATTATACTATACTTTCAACTAATAATCATGTAGTTAATTAAATCAATAAATGAGGAATATAAGATTACGAGGATTTTTTCCGGATAAATGAGGATGTTTTTGGGTAAGTAGTGAGGGTTTCGTGAAGCTTTGGTTGGCAACACTATTACTATTATCAGTGATAATCAGTCAGTGGTTATTTCATCTCGAGGACTTCTGAGTGTTGCTCGTAAGGAGACAGCAGATTGATGGAAGTAACAACAACAATTTTTTATTGAAATCTGAAGGTATTTTTCACCACGCTTATATTAACTTACTCAGTTGTATGTCACCGTCAAATCTTGTAACCAATTTTTAGACCACTTCTAATCGTCTGATTGATTTGAAATTTGGCAGGTGTACTTAA
This sequence comes from Chrysolina haemoptera, assembly GCA_958298965.1. NCBI lineage: Eukaryota > Metazoa > Arthropoda > Insecta > Coleoptera > Chrysomelidae > Chrysolina > Chrysolina haemoptera. The sequence continues at coordinate 28,630,269 of OY282590.1, forward strand.
TTCTGGTGATAATGCATTATGAGATTATGACTCATTTATTTTTTGTCTACAAAAATCGTAGTTTGCTATTGGCTAAATATAAAGGACCAGAAATGCAAGTGGATAAAAATATCGGATAAATTACGTTACCATAGCAACGGTAGCATTACTACATTACATCATTACTGCATTACTGCACAACTGAGATTTCAATTTGGTTCTTTCTAAACATTATTCTTCCACTTATTGTTGTTAATAAAGCTTAATCGAATTGAGTTTTCTATTTATGGGATTGTCTCACCAAATACAACGCGAGATCAAATCTAGCAGGATATTTTTACGGTGGTTTTCTATACTGACTTCCATTTAGGTAATTTAACTCGATCTGGTCTGACAAAATCACTCGAGCAACGCTCTTGTGAGAACGGCCCTCGTTAAATTTCGAATGAAAATAAATATTCGAAAACAACCACAAATAATATCCACCTTCGGTGTCGTGATTTTATCATGTTATTTGCTCTCGTCAATTACCAGAGCAACCAAGTTTTCGTGCAAAATGAAAGTTTATCCGATAAAATAAAAACTATTGTGGTATTTACTTCGAATATTCATAAAACTCTTGTCTTATAACACCTATTATATCATTCCTTTCCGATTCATCCCTCCCAATTCCGTTATAGGATAACATTTTCCATTACTCGTCTTTCTTCTGAATTATATCTAATGTTTTATTTACTGTTCTAGGGTCAACGGTGTTATTGTTTCAAACAAAAATACACAATAGGTCACAGGCATGTATCACAAAATCACTGTAATTTTTGTGTGCACCAACTAATTTGTTATGAAATCATTAAACATTGTTTCATTTAATTGTAACTTTTGAAAGTTTTGAACAATCCAGATTTTAAAATGTGAAGCAAATTTGAATTTGGTAAAACGCGCACCTTAGTATGACGTCAAAGTTCATGTAAACAAAATGTATTTTTCATGGTATCGACTTGTCGTTGATCAGTCTATCTAGAGTTTTTCAATTGTTGATTGTTATCTTTTTATTATTGAGTTACTGCAAACCTACCGAAACTATGTTTTCTATGAATAATCTTTGTTTACATGTATTTTGACATCACACCCTACCGCCAAAAGACAATCGTTTGAATTTCCACTATTTTTCAATCATTTCTATTCTTGTTAATTATTGATATTTTTGGCAGCTATCTTATTTTTCCACTATTTGAATGGATGGTATAATTTATTGGAACTAATAGGAAAAACATGCATGAGACCTATTGGGATGACTTCCATCAGGTCTATGAGTATGGCAGTGATCCTCTTCGTTTCTCTCACTGTAGCTTTTGATGTAGAATTGTTCTATTTCACTGAAGAAGGATTCGCGAGATTTGGCGAAGTGTGGGATCTAACATCAGATACAAAAGTAGAGGATTTAAAAAAAAATTATTGAAAAGCAAGAAAATCAAACAAAGGTGCTAGTCTTTTACAAATTCCGTGAAATGGAAAATGGGAAAATATTATCTGACTATAACATTAAAGAAGGAACTACCCTTACTGTGAAATATGGTTGAGTAAGTTATCTCCTGAATGAAATGTACACTGCTCTTTCGCTTTGACAATATACAACCAGAGAAAATTTGGACTTTATGTTATGCTAACTTTCAGGCGATATACGATTTTGTATGGAGAATAATTTCACTCCCCTAGCTATCGATTTTACCATTTATTAAAATCCAGTAAGTACTTGAGCGTGTATAGTAATAAAAATAATAATGAGCATTATTCACCCAAAATAATTGATCAATAAGATGAGTATTAACCGAGTTCCAGGTTGTTGAAAGTGACACAACAATATATTTTTCGAAGTACCTACTTCCCGGACGATTTTTTTTTGAGAAAGTATCCTAGTCCGGAAAGTATGTACTTCCCGGACTAGTCCGGAAAATGCCCAAATTTCAATATAAATATTTATATAAATACGAATTAGAATGTCAAATAAATGTGTCTTGCTTTGTTATTCTACACGGTTACCGAAAAAATTGTGTACGCAACACGTCCGAAAATAGTTTTTTGGACTCGCAGACTTCCAGGACTCGCTACGCTCGTCCTAGAATCTTGTCCACTCGTCCAAAAAACAGTGTTTTCCGGATTTGTTACGTAAATTACTATTTCCAGAATAACTCTATAACGGCTCAATTGTCCTTGAAGAAATCCAGTATATCACTTGACAGCATTGAGTTTAAAATTTCAATTCAAATCGTGTGTTTGTAACTCTAAACAAGGGCCTACTGCAGGTGGGTCCCCTATTCGCCCTGTACAAATTTCACGCCACTGGATTAATATTGATTTCGTCTTCTATTTCTCAATCACCAATATTTCCCATACCAAAACTGGGTTATAATTCATCTTAGGGATTATTTTTATTGGAACTTATATCCTTAAAATATTCTATCATCGGAGTTTGTCCCCTTTATTTTGGGAACCCCTATAAACAATCGAAAAATGAAGAACAAATAATAGTATGAGGAACATTCCAATAAAATCATCAATAATTATATGATATATATTTTATTATGTAGACATTCAAAAAGTTCAATAGGATTATTCTTATTTTTCAAGTTTAAGAATAAAAAAATATATTAGAGATTTTTTATGAAAAATACTACACCACTGGATTCCTGACATTTTTAAATTGTTTTTGTTGAAATTGTATTGAAATGCGTCAATCAATAAGGAAGTCATAAGGGGAATGAAATTTGAAAAATATGCCGTGTAATCCACCCACCAATTCAATTTCAGATCTTTTATCAAAATTTGGAATACACTGGTCAGATTTTTTCACTTTTTTATTTGTTTATCAATTATCGCGGTGTTGGTTGCCAAAATGAATAGTTTGACATTCTTATTCATTAAATTATCCTGCTGAATTACATTCAGGTTTGTATTGATATCGGGTAAATTTGTGTTGTTCAAATTCTAAACTGTTTCCTTTAGCAATTTGACTCGAATCACGGTGTCGTGTTTTCAATAGTTGACAATTATTCTCGTCGAATTGCTAGGAAACAGTTTCTCATTAAACAACCCAAATTAACCCGATAAAATACAAATCACTTGTTCAATTATAGGGTAAGAATATTTGAAATATTTGGAATTTCAGGAAAATAATATTTTATCTCATAATTTTTTATTTCTTTTACTTATTAACAGATTGAGATTAACTTTTGATAGTGATGATGGTGATATTTTGAGACTACCTTAACCCAGTGGTGCAGTGAAAGGGGTGTACGTCAATTGGTTGAAAGTCAATGAATCGAAAGTCATTTGTTCGAAGTCAATTGGTCGAAAGTCAGTTGGTCAAATACGTCAATTGGCCGAATATGTCAATTGGAATAAATTGGCCGAATACGTCATTTGGACTAAATTGACCGAAATATATTTTTGGCAATCTATAATTTAAAACTTGCTTTATATACAATCGGTTAGGGCATTTGATTCTAAATAAATTTTATCATTATAACTTATTTTTATTCTTCAACAATAAATTACAGTTCATATATTTTGTATCAAATCAAATATTCTAAGAATTATTTAAGATTATGTGCGATACTTCTTAAGAAATCAATTGGTTCGGTCACTTCAAATTCTTGGACAACAGATTTAATTCTATTGTCTATATCGACATATATTTTTACTCATTTTGCTTCATTTCCAGCCAACATCTGTTCAATTTTCCTTTCAAAATATTGCTGTTCCTTCCTTATGCTTTTTATTATATACCATATAGAAGGTTGACTACAAAAAATCAAACTATCAAACCTCCTATGCCATGCTTCCAAAGCATTATTTGATCTAGACAAATTATTCTTGACTCTATCATAAACATTCCAAACATCGATAGCAAAATCTGGTTTCCCACGTATTTTTCCTCTTAGGCGACCTATATATGCATCTTCGAAGTAGTCTAAAACAATACATGCTCCTGGAGAAAAAACTTCGGAGAGAAATTCGAAATATTTTACAACCTGGTCACATGCCAAAGAGGGCAGCATTTTACCCTTTATTGCGAACTGCATTTTAGTAGCACAGATACCCTGCAATCCATTTTTCTGTATGTGTATGTGTCTTATAAACATTCTGATTAAGGTGGAATTTACAACCTAGAATATTGATATATGTAAAGGATTCATAGAAAGAATTAATTGCTCCAATTTCAAAATCACATAAGACAGCATCTAGAGTAGAAAAATCAGTTTGCTTTTTCAAAATGTCTATCATGGTCTTGTAAGTTTGTTTCTTTCTATTGGACAATAATCTGTTTATCAATGGAACAAACAATCCCTTAACATAAGCATGAATGGTATAAAGCTGTTTGAACATTTTCGATGCTACCCTGAAAGTTCCGTCTACAAACCAAACTTGTGATTTCAATATTCTCTCACCATTTTCTCTGAAATCCTGTAATAGAAAATTATCACCGCTTAGAGTAGTTTTGTATTCATCGGGCAAAACGAAATAATTCGATCTTGGCAGAGGCAAATTGTTTCTGCTTCTCTCTCTTAAAACAGTTCTTCTCATTATCGAAGTAGATGGTAATATCGCAGCAGTCTCCAGAGTTACAGAATTCATAACATCCCGCACAATATTGCTTGTTGAATTCAATGTTTCTCTTGCATTCTTCCTTAGGAGGTTTGCTGTTACTCTAGCTCCTTTTTTTCGAGCATCTGGTTGGTGTGAATGCTCACTCCTCACACATACTTCATCTCCATCCTCCGCAGATATCACTGTATGTGCTCTTCCTTTACAAGTTTTTTTCAACTCACATCTCCAATAGATTTTTCTATTTCTATCTGAATCTCGTACATAAACAAACCCTTCGAAGTATAGACTCCTTTTGAGTTTTTCTGTTTGCATGAATAATGCCATTTTGCATTCAAAATCAAATGTTTGTCAACAAGGTGACATGACAACAAGGTAACATTTACTATATCTATGACAAAGTAACATATGAAATTCGACGAATTGACATGATTTAGTCCAATTGACGTATTCGGCCAATTGACGTATTCGACCAACTGACTTTCGACCAATTGACATCGACCAAATGACTTTCGATAAGTGGATTTTCGACCAATTGACGTAGACCCAGGTATTAACACCATTTCAATTTTTGTTAGTCAATAATATTTATGTAATATTTTATATTTTATCATTTTTTAGTCTAGGTAATAACACCTCTTCAAGTTTTGTCATTCAATAATATTGTCCTAAAAATGGGAAACTGGAAAATAAAAGCTATTATTTTTATTATTATTGCGTACCCTTTTCAATGTTTTTTCATGAAAACCATCATTTAAAAGTTTAAAATCTCTTCTTCCAACAAAATGATGGATGAAAACTCCGAAAGACTGGCAACTTCCACCTGAAGCTCTATTTCATTTTAACCGCGATAAAACGTTGCAGGCAGGCGATTATTAATTAAATTCCTCTGCTCATCCCCGCCTCGATCATAATGGAAGTCCTGAACCGAGACAATATACTCCATATAAACAACAAGTTAACACATAAAAACTTCGAAATTGCTCCAGGCACGGAGCACAGCATGCAGTTTCCGAAATCGTGAAACTTCCGAACGTGTTTTCTGGCTGCTCACGAAACGATCGAAGTAAGAAGCCCTATATTAACATATAAATGGGACATTGTATTCAGTTATGACTGAGAATGGTAATGGAGTTGATAATGCGAGATTAAGCTGGTCCTACACACAGCGAGTTGGACGTCGGACGTTTCGTACGATGGAAACGTAACTTATATATGCTGTAACGGTTCGGTTTAAGAGCATTGCATTTTTCCTCATTTGTTTGTTCCTCGAACAATCTTCGAGTGAAAGCTCCTGCAGTTATTCTAAACACCTACCCAACCAACCCTGTATATCCTATATGGGGTATTATATTCAGTCAAACTTGTTGGTTGCTTAAAGTCTACGCCACGATGAACAATAATATTTCCAGCAGGGAACATTCTTCAAGGCTTCCGCGTTTGACATGCTCAGTGATCAGTGGAGATCAGTTGATATCTAGACTCACGCGATGTCAAAATGGTTTCGATCTTGTTTATATTTTATTTTTGAGAAGGCCGTTTAAAAACTGAAGGTATGTTATAATATTCCTGTGGCTACATCATTCTCTTTTGTTCCTTAAAAGTAAATAAGGATTTCATATCAGGGGCCCTATTCTCAAATATCGACTACCCTATGTCGCATGCGACAAAATATTTCTATCACCTTTCTGGACCAAGCATTAAAAAGAGATAGTGATATTTTGTCGCAGGCGATATAGGGTAGTAGACATTTGGGAATCGGGCCCCAGGCCTTCTTTTTTTCATTCACCCAATGAAAAAAGAATAATTCCAATCAGTTTGTAGATTTTATAAGGGTTCCCGGTCTTAAGTGTGTCACCCTGAATATTCACAACTGATGGAATAAATCTTGAGAATAGGACATATGAGAGATATTACGAGATCAAGCTCCATTCAGATATTAAACAAAAACAAAACATATTATCAATTTCTCCATTATTTCAATCGGATTTAGTCGGATCGATCCCATCAAAATGCTTTTATCTGTATACGTGGAGACTGCGATGCGGGGAATTGTTTTCTATTTCACGTCTTGATACTTTAATGCAATTTACTTTTGTATATAATTTTGCGAGGAAAACTGAATTTCTTTCCTTTCAATGGTAAATCCAGCAGACATAAAACCCAGGTGTGGAATGATTGAAAAACTCGAAAAAGATTTTCTTTCGGTTTGAATATCGTTCTTGGAAAATAGGTATTTTGTAGGAACTACAATCGAGTAGTCGGACATTGAAGGCTCATCTTTTTATATTTGTTTTTCTATTAAAGCTTTTATGTCATATGTTAAAAGCCGTTGAGATTATAGTACAGTCGATGAGGTAAAACATACATTATATTTCCCAATATATTGGCATGCCAATGTTCATTCATGAACTGTTAGTAGAGATCCAATATATCATAAAACGACACTGATTCGTTTTGGATTTGCGTGCGAATTTCTTCATTTAAATTTATTCTCGCGGTTCATCGAAAAAAAAAAATCTTTTACTTGAAAATTATAGGATAAAATATTTCCGTTCAACTGGTAAATCGCAAGAGTAAAACCAGTGAGCTGAAAGTTCTTAATTAAATTGAAATTTATCTACTTGAAGTTACGAACTTCTTTGGGATGAGAATGAGAAATTGTTATCAACAATAAATTATCGAAAATTTGGCAACAAGGTAACTTATGAAATACAATAGGAAAAATATAATGCCAAAGCAGGAATATTTCAGGGAAGTCATACACCAATAATAATGCCAAAAACGGGCGAGGGAAGTGAAATATCAGCTGGTATTTCAGTCCTTACATATAAGACCTGAATAATTATAAGTGGATAATGAACACCATAAAATAATACTGCCTTGAAATAGGTACCTCTTATCTTCTTGGAAGGGAAATATCAGAATAGTTTGTACTCACAGAAAATTAATCACATTCAAAAAGTCTACTAGGACACCAAATATCATTCCATTTCCAGGGCCTACTGAATTTTCAAGGTTAAAAATCTAAAAAAATTACTAGATTTTTTCATAAAAATTCTAACTACACTACTGGATTCGCGACATTTTGAAATGGTTCATTTGTGATTTACGTTAAAATGCGCCAATCAATAAAAATTAATGAATGAAATTAAACATTCCCTCATAACTTTTTTATTGATTGACGAATTTTAACGTAAATCACAAATGAACCATTCCGCCTTTACATTGAGAGTTTGTTGAATCATTTGTTGCAGACATTATTTATTGTCTGCAGAGACCTACCCTATACTGATGAGGGCAAGAACCCAGAAATCGATCGATAGATGGTCCAAATGTTTCAATGAACATTTCCATGCAACTAGCAATTGCGGAGACATCCTTGTAGGACTCTGCACGGAAATTCATTAGATGTAATTCAACATTCGTCGTGGTATTAGCTAGGAAAGTAGTTGTTTTCCGATGGATTTTTGACCCAATTATTCCTATTGTATGGGATTATGGTAATAAGCGTCGTTCTGGTAGTGCAGGACATCTTGTTTCTCTCTTGACAAGCTTATTGTGAACAATACATGCAGATTTCTTCAATTATCTGTTCAGTTCAATAAGTAGTCTCATGATGCATTTTTTTTCTTTTCTCAAATATTCTTTCAGTACTATTACACGATCACAGTTATTATCATAATTCGACCATGTACCCACCACCATACCCATGCTCGAGGGCAACCTTTTATGAGCTAACTATATTTATCTCCTTTCCACCCATTGTATATCATCATTACCAAAGTAAAATAAATATTATTAAATAATAAATATTATTATATTATTTTGGTTTAAAAAAATTAAATAAAATTGATTCGATCACGTGAGGTCTCTCTGGAAATGAAGCATCCTTTAAAATAAAAATAATATTTATCTATCAGACAGTGATCATTATTAGACATTATATGGACAGTTTTAGTTCTTCAAACAAATCCAATCTGAGGATATTCTCATTGTCAATTTTGTGTAGAATTTTTAAATTTCTGTTGGGGCTGAAGTTATGATTGTAAATTTTGAAATGGTTACCAATCAGCCCCAATGGAAATTCCAAAATTTTACACAAAATTGGCAATGAGAATTTCCCCAGATTGAATTTTTGGTTTAGAGAACTGGAAAATACCACAGAACTTTTCAACAATGATCACTACCTGATTACTCAAGTGAACTTGTACGGAGATTTCCATCCCCTTCATTAAACGATCACAAACTTTAATTGAACGTTAAATTTAAAATTTTATAAAAATAATTTTATGTTGGCAATCTTCAAATTTTTTCAAAATTCAAATTGAATCACCCTTCAAGTTCGTACCATTATCATCTCTATGACATTTAATGTCAGGAGTATCTATACCAACAAAATCTTCCATTTCAATGCTCAGTATTACCATCGAGGTGGTGCTGTAGGTTTTCCGGGTTTTCCTGCAGCTGAAAAGTGAATACGCCACCAAAAATCAGTAAGTCGCCCCGGAGCGCCACGGCAAATATTAATAATAGCCGTCCTCTACCCGCACAGGCCATGCCTTTGGGTACACTCTACGAGTGTTTATGAGGGAGTATTATTATTATTATTATCAGCAGTAACCTCTCATGGGAGAACCATGTTAGGTCTATTGCCACGAGTGCCTATCAAGAAATCGGTTTTCTGTTTCGCGCCAAGTAGAGTAAAGTATTTTTTGTACAACTGACATTAAAAATGACGTTTTTAATTCATTGACACATGAACTAAAAACTGACGTTTTCACAAAATCAGTTTTAACACTAGTGTTAAAAGTACTTTTAACACTAGTGTTAAAAGTAAAATGACAGATGAGATGATGGATACTCAGTAATATAGATCTCTCTAATAGAAACACTTCAATCAGATATTATAATCAGAACACCTACTCAAGAGGGGTTGCTCCACTCGCTAACGCTCGTTTCGCAATATTCCCCACTCACAAAATAAAATGCCACTTTTAACACTTGTATCATAAATAACTATTACTTCTCATCAACTGATTATGATTTTTAAGGCACAGATTCGACCTGTTTTGGAATACTGTTCCCATATATGGAGTGCAGCACCCAAACACACATTGAAACTTTCAGATTCGGTCCAAAAAGAGAGCCATTCGTCTCGTCGGTGATACTTTGCTCACAAGCTCGCTCACTTCTCTGGAACATCGCAGAAAGGTTGGCGATCTGTCTCTGTTTCATAGATATTTTCATAGACGATGCTATTCCGAAATATCACCAATTGTTCCACCGTTAGCGGTTTAATCGAGATTGACACGTCGAGCTCAGGCCTCACATCCATATGGGAAACCCACTGATTTAAATCCGAGTACCGCGGTGGCCAGAACTGTATTATACAATAATATCGAAATAAAACTGAACATGCTCAAATTGATTATCCATTAGGCATACCTGTCTCCCCCAAAACGCAATCGAACCGCTCGAGAATTTCTCTTGTCGCTAGCAATCGCTTGGGAAAATGCTCGGAAAACAGACGACAGGCGAAATGGAACATGATTATTATTTTGTGGTTTATTCGTTTTTTTTTATTAATACACATATTTTTTCCGATTTGCGTTTCTTCAGCTAAATTCGGGTTGAAGATTTTCTCCCATGAAACTCCTCCACATTCAAGCTGTGGAGAAGAATTTGAAACATTCAATTTTGAGTTTTATGAGATTCAGATAAGAGACCAACACGAAACGTGATTATTCTACACGTAAATACAAAATAAGGATTTAGTCAATCGCAAAAATTTGGTTGGTTTTGAATATTCACTTGAAAAGTTATCAAAGAAAAACATTTTTCATTTTGTAACTTCGAGTGCCCGCAACTCGGTAACGAAGGAATTTAGGAAAAAAAGTTATATGAAGTAATGGTAATAGTTTGACCCCATCTATACATTCACGGAAGGGAAGGAAGAAGTCCAGGGACACCCTGTGTAAACCGACACATATTTTCTTGCTTCGAAATATTAGTTCAGTCTTCAGTATAAAGATTCATTTTGTTTATGATATCGCGTTGATGAAAGTCAGGAATTTCTACCCAGTATGGTTCAAATATAGTTCTAGGATTTCATTAAGTTCTCTGCAGAGCTTATTACAGAATCTATTATCTACTCTCTGCAGGCCATCATTCGAGGATGAGTGAAGATTCAAGGACAAACTCGAAATCACTGAAGGGATCGACTGATATTACTTTGGGTCGAAAGACTGAGTGAGAAACAAAAATTGGTGTGATAGTCCCAGCACATGGAATAACACAGAATTTGAGGATTTTTAATCACGGCTCGAAACGCTCTGATGCTAATTTTGATGATTCGAATTTTCCTGCACTCAACCAAATAGTAGCATGACAACAAAGAAAGGTTTCATAGATTTGATAAATACAATCATAAACATTGGTCCAAAGAACAAGTTCATTGTTCGAATGAATAGGACAGCATTAATGTATGACAGTTCCATTATGAATATGAATATATACATCAAATAGATTCGGTCCTCTTTCCTTGTATTAAAGAACTAGTACATAAAACAATGTTTGTCAATCCTCAAATTGATGAATGTCTTTCTTTAATTTGTATGATATTCAGATTCAGATATTCTTAGGTTATTAGTTGCCAAAGAAAATGAGAACTGGCTTTATGACAGGACTTCGTTATTATTCGGATCTGTCACTGTTGATGCATGAATCTGTCGGTTGCCTAGCAACAGCCGTTAAAAAAAGTGCACTTTTTTACACTTTTCCATTAAATAATGAAATCGTATGTTAATAGTGAAATATTTTAATACTTTACGCACACAAACCACACAAAAAAAGTAAACTTTTTTTGACAGTTGTAGAAAAAAGTTATTTCATGTATCTACATAAACGATGCACTGAAATTACCAGTATTATAACTAATCGAACCGAATAAGGGAGATAAAAGGTGTTGCGCATGCGCTTTGCATACATGTCGTCAATGACCTTTTCATTGTAATTTTGTATTTAGATGAAGTTTTGTAAATATTGATTGAAAGTTTGATTTTGTGGAGGAAATCCAGTTCTTGACATGATTTTTTGGGTTTATGACCTTCCACAATCTGAAAATGAAAAAAATGTTTTAATCCAAAGAAATCTGTACAAGTGTAGAAGGGCAAATTAATTAATTTGCCCGATAAGTTACTGCGTTCACAAGACTGCTGTCTTGAAAGAAATTGATTTTTGTCAGTAACGTACCCTACACTGAATTTGCCTATCTGAAAAAATGAGATCGAATTAACAAAGAATACTTCTCTTTTTTTGAAAACTGTTGACGTTTCGGAGGTTATATCTGCCTCCGTTATCAAAACTTCTTGGAAAGACGCTGAAGAAACTGAATTTGAATTGCGATTTTGGTAATAAGACCTTTCTTTGACAGAGTCAAATGAAATCTGTCATACATTCTTTTTATTGACATTTGGTATCTTGATACATAGGGTGTTCGGTATCAATCAATCACCATTCTATTAGTTCTTATTTCATCTCTGAGGAGGGGTAACCAGGTGCGGTCCATTTCGATGGAATTGGTTGAGAAGCAGTTGTTCGATCAAAGAATGCACGCAGTTTCCTTCAACTTTCTTTTTTCTTGATTTGATTCTCTCAATAAAATTTTAATAAAATTTTGGTATTATTCCATTCTATCATATGATCGCCATCAGATGTTAGAATATGTTCGGATATTTTCGAACCCGTTATTTTTCGATTTCAGGGACATAAGGTATAATATTATACCTTATGTCCCTGGACTGTCTGAAAAGATAAAACGGATTGGCCATAGGTATGATGTAAGAACAACATTTAAAACAACCAATACATTGAGATCAATACTCACACATACAAAACCAAAAAACGCTGGTGAATGTTCAAAAAATTGTGTTTACAACATACCTTGTTCGTGTGGTAAGAGTTATATAGGTGAAACATCAAGACCATTGATTGTGCGCCAGGAAGAACATAAAAGTTACATCAGAAATCGAAAAATAACGGGTTCGAAAATATCCGAACATATTCTAACATCTGATGGCGATCATATGATGGAATGGAATAATACCAAAATTTTAGTGAGAGAATCAAATCAAGAAAAAAGAAAGTTGAAGGAAACTGCGTGCATTCTTTTATCGAACAACTGCTTCTCAACCAATTCCATCGAAATGGACCGCACCTGGTTGTAACAATCGCCATATGGGTTATTTTATTTCTCAAATGCATAAAGTCATATCGAAAGACATTTAATTCGTGAAACAAATACAAAAATCTTAAAACTCGTTCCCATCGGAAATATCTCATTCACGACAAGAAAAAAAACACGTAATCTCCTTATAGAAATTGCGGCCTGTTGTTTAGTCTACCGCGGAAAAAGGCCATTTAAAATATCGAGTTCAGAATAGGGCCTTGTATTAATAGTAAGCAGATCAATGAATGAAACCATTGAGTCGGGAGACTGCTTAGTTGGAAAGCGATACACACGTCCTGACACTTACGAATTTTGCTGACGGGGGTCAGCTTGCATTAATTTTTAATTTAGGCACTGAACGTGGGAAATACTGATTCAGCAGAAAAATTCGACCATCTTGAATTGGGCGGGACTAATTCATTTTTCATCGTGAAGAAATCTGAATTATGGCCCAACGGACGAATGACTGATAATTTGGTTCCTGAGGGAGGACTCGAAAAATGGTACCTCCAACGAATGTTGGGAGGGGACCTCTGATCAGAAATGTCGAGGGAAAGTCAGTCAGGCGCGCGGTTCGGTAGAAATCAGTCAGAAAACTGAGTTTTCGTTTGTGGTCGGGAGGTCGGTTTATATCTGCACATTTTTCCAACGGTTTGTGTATAGTTTTATATCGAAAATTTGCCATCTTAGAAACATCCGAATTCTAGAATCTAAAATTGAAATTATTTCTTGTGATAAATTAAATATATAAAAGACGCGTCTATGACCGGGATTTCAAATAGAGTGTTTCATCCCAGACGATAAATACATAAAGGATTAGCTGTTTTGTTTTGGTAAGAAACCCAATTGATGTATACATGAACTAACTCATATATGTTCATTTCTCTGCTACGAATGCTTATCTCTTGCACTTAGCCAGATCTTCTCAGAACACCAACCCATAGTTTGTTCAAAGTAATAGTTAGGGACATTGGCTCTGGTTAGACGTAGGAATTATAGTGAGTGTCGCTAAGTGGAAGACACAGTTGATAATTTTGATTTGGAAATCGTTGAAAGAACTCCCTAAGAGAACTGATTTTGTTATTGATGTAGAAACGGTTTTAGCATTTTATATAATTTTTGTTTAATTCGACATTTTCCTTCGTGATTATTTGTAAAATCACCAAGAGACTTCCTCGCAAATTGGACTCATCAAATAGTTTTTTTATTTATCTATATATATAGCCATTTATTTGGTTTTGTTCTATTTACATTTGAGATATTTTTATTATTTTTTTTTTAATAGATATCGTTTTTCCGACGGTCGATTATTATTTGTCAATTCCTTCACTACTCCCAAAAATACCTGAGCAAAGACTTGCAAAACCAAAAGACTGCCTCTTCGTGCAGGCAGCCGAATTCTAGCCCTTACGGCCAGGATAAACCAGATAGACCGAACTTTAATTTTTATTCCTATCTGGCGTCTCCGCACCAGATAATTCTTTTTCTAACATCCTAAAAACCGCGGAGTGGTGATAGCATTGCTGCCAAATTATTTTTATCTGGGTTGTCCTGGGTCACAGAGGTTCTTTGAAAACCTTTAAGGAAATCTGGTCTGGGGAACTTTTCCTCAGATACCTGTAGAGTCAGTGTATCACCGAGAGAGAGAAGAAAAAGCAAAAATAAAGACTGGTACAGGTAAAACAGTTTTCCATAATTAAACTTAACGACCCTCTTAAAGGTCAGTACTTTTCGTGACGACAAGTTGATGCGTCACCTTGGGGTAAGGTTACACACCTACAAAAGGGGTACCCCCCAAGTTTAGTACATGGTTACCCCTCCTCAGAGATGAAATAAGAACTAATAGAATGGTGATTGATTGATACCGAACACCCTATGTATCAAGATACCAAATGTCAATCAAAAGAATGTATGACAGATTTCATTTGACTTTGTCAAAGAAAGATCTTATTACCAAAATCGCAATTCAAATTCAGTTTCTTCAGCGTCTTTCCAAGAAGTTTTGATAACGGAGGCAGATATAACCTCCGAAACGTCAACAGTTTTCAAAAAAAGAGAAGTATTCTTTGTTAAATCGATCTCATTTTTTCAGATAGGCAAATTCAGTGTAGGGTACGTTACTGACAAAAATTAATTTCTTTCAAGACAGCAGTCTTGTGAACGCAGTAACTTATCGGGCAAATTAATTAATTTGCCCTTCTACACTTGTACAGATTTCTTTGGATTAAACATTTTTTTTCATTTTCAGATTGTGGAAGGTCATGAACCCAAAAAATCATGTCAAGAAATGAAGTTTTGTGTTCATCTATATAGGCGTCTTTTCTAAAAAAAGGCGATTTATAACGATGTGAATTTTTGGATGAAGTTATATCCTGTATGATCATCAAAGTTGTGATACATATATACTCTATAATTTTTTAATATTGTTAGAAATTAAATTGTTTACAAAATCTAAAGATTCAATAAAATAGAAAGTATCCCATTTAAAGAAATGAAGAACATTGCCATATCTCCAGACTATTTTGGCACACTGTATATGGCCGTAGGTAAAGTATAGTAAGTAATGCGTGTTGTAAAGCAATTACGCACTCGCCGCCACGCGGCTTCGCAAGCTAGTTGAGTATCGTACCTCTGAATTCTAGGAAATAGAAATTGTTTTGAAATACATTAATGCTAAGTATCGAATGCCTTCGTTAGATCGAAGAAAAGTGCTTTCACATACTTCCTTCAATTCAGTGAATTATGAATGAAATTCAAAAATGAACTT
Organism: Chrysolina haemoptera; assembly: GCA_958298965.1. Lineage (NCBI taxonomy): Eukaryota > Metazoa > Arthropoda > Insecta > Coleoptera > Chrysomelidae > Chrysolina > Chrysolina haemoptera. Next base: position 28,645,850 of record OY282590.1, read on the forward strand.
GGCACTTTCCATTGATCTACCTAGAAAAAATACTATGTTGGTGTTTGGGTACAATTTCAAATGTAACTAGAAAACTCAGCGTCTGATTGTAGACACATTTTTAAATTACTTCTTTCATCACCGATGGTATCGTAATTGGTCTGTAGTTCAAGTGTGTGATGTCGTCCTTTTCATTAATTGGGAAAATTCTACCTATTCTAAAAGAATCAGGGAACTCACCAATACACACTGATTGATTATTAATATTAAGCTAGTGTTTTGGATATGTATAATATATTCATTGTTTTCAATAAATTAGTGGATATACAGTCTATCCCTATACAGCGTTTGTATTTTTAAGAAATCTAATTACTCCTTTTCAGAGACTGAACTAAAATAATAGTTATTTATGGTACTAGTATGTTATGTTGAAAATAAGTCACGCAAGAGAAGTGACTTAGGAAACATAACACATGAGTGGCATACAATGTTTTATCCAACACATGACAGTTATGACCCATTATTAATGTTATTTTAGACAAGTAAACTATCAAATAACACACTAGTGAGTTATAATCCATAAGTCACTAGTGAAAAATGTTAGTTTTATAAGGGTGCTTCCATCTTAAATGGGTCATACTGTATATAAAATAACATAGCTGAAATTATCTTTAGATTCTGCCACTATCAGCAAAGGCTTAGCTCACCCAACGTAATCGAATAATTTGGGGTATATAGATGGCGCTTAATTAGATGAACTGGCCTTCTTTGAAGATTGGCCAGAACCACGAAACCCTTATGTAGGTCTTATTCCCTATTTGAATCGAAACATTATTATAGCTCTCTGATTCAGAGAGACAGATATAATTTGTTGGAGGTAAGGGGCGATAGTTATTTTCTGTTACTTTTTTACCGATGAAAATATCTGTTGTATATGTTGATGCGAAAGATTGAATTATACAGGGTGTTTCGAAAGTACGCGGCCAAACTTGAAGGGATGACTCTTTGAGTGATTCTAAGACGAAAATTTCATATGAACATAGGTCCGATAATGTTTTGTTTTCAGGATACAGGGCGTCAACATTAAAAAAAATGGTTTTTTCGCGAATATCTCAAAAATCCTTAAATTTTTTTCGTATTTTGATTTGTTTTTGGGAATAAAACATAAAAATCACTTTATTTTCTCTAGGAAAACATAATAAAAAATTGTAACTCCTATATCATCAAAATTTGGGGTGTATTTTTATAAATATCAATAGTCTATTCTAGTCTTAGGAATTCATATCAAAATTAAATCAAGTAGGCACGCCCCAATTTTTGATACTTTATTAGTTACAATTTTTTATTGGTATCTCAGGGACATGCAATAAAGTAATTATTACATTTTTTTCTCAAGAACGAAGCAAAATTCCAAAAAAAAAGACTAGATTTAATAAAGTTGTAATTTTAATTGCTTAATGTGAAACAAAAAAAACTGCAACAAAAACAGTGGCGCACATTTTTTCTGTTAAAAATATTGGTTAAGGTTCCTTCCGGGACGCCACTGGATATGATAGTTTTGATCTAGTTAGGATTAAATTAGCCCCTTAATACCCCAAATAACACTGCCCAATTTCAACAAAATCGTTTGACGGCTATTTAAGATATTTATGAAGAATTATCGGACCTATGAACTTTTCTTTTTAGAATCACTCAAAGAATCACCCCTTCAAGTTTGGCTACTCACTTGCATAACGCCCTGTATAATCAATTGTTGTTGTTCTAAACGAATACTCCCAAATAACATCGACAGATTTCGAAATATGATTTCAAGTCAATCTATATTTCCAAACACGTTCAATATTTAATCGTGTATAGTCTAGCGTTTCAACGCTAACTTAATTTCGCAGTTTGCAGATTTCGCAGCGATGATGAATATACGTATAACAACATTTCCTTACAGAGTGCTTTCGGTAGACATGGGTAAATATACTCTTCGTTTACTGCTCCGCTTCGGTAAATATTGATAGCTCATAATATAACTGCGTCATGCAGTGTGCCATGCGAACGGGAATCCGATGAAAATGAGCTCTTGGCCTGAAAGGCACACGAACTGTTGCTCGGAATCGTTTGATTTTTATTTTCGCCAACGTCTGGAAGATTGAGCTGACTCCGAAATTATTTATGACTGGAACAAAGTAAACGTATTCTTGAAATGGAAAACAAATTCCTGAATGAATATTTGAAGAAAGTGTCATTATTAATGGGGTTCGGAATCGCCAAAATCATCTACATGACACGATTGAGGTCCGATCGTCACTTCGGAATCCCAGGTCTGTCCCCCACCCAAGTAGTCAGCGTAGCGTTGCCGACGTCAACACAACGTTGTCACAACCATGTTTTACACCAATTTGGTCAATCATTTTTGGGTTTTTACAACGTTTCTGCTGCAACTGTAGGGAGCTGTTGAGTGTTGGTCGTTTCCCTCTCAAGCGGCAATGACAGTTTATTTTTTATGGTGTTCAGAAAATTGTTGATTTATCAACCAAATAATTACTGATAATCAAGATGGACACTAAGAAAAAAGTTTCTGGCAACTGTTACCGCAAGTTATTATCAAAATATTTCATGCTCAATATTACCGAAAAATAACGATTACGAAACAGAAATTGCCAACCCATTACATTTTACTGTCAAATATACCATTGTTTCATTCTAAAAAACACGCGGGCTTTCAAATGTCAAGAATAAAAAATATTTAATTTCATAAACAATTTTTAATGTTGATATCGATTCAAGCGTGAACTAAACTGGATACCTATGAATTATTTCTAGAACTAAATGAGGATTTAAAATCCTTTGTGAATGTTTGTTTTACATCCCAAGTTTCAATGGCCGGCCATGTTTCCAAATAGAATTACATTTTCAGTATGGTGTAGGAGTATACAAGTGGCCAACGCGACCTTGGTTGGCAGGTAACTAAAAATATACTAATTTTCAACTTTAGTCTGCCATACAATCAACTTTATACCAGAAGCGCGACTGGAGTTGCTTATCGGACCAAAAACTGAACCAATTCCAACTAACGAATATATTCCGCTCCACATTTTGTAACCCGTCTCTTTCGCGTTTTTCCCTCAGTTCTTCCAAATTTTTAAACTGTTGTACATGGTCATAATCAATTTGTTTCTCCTGGCTATAATACAGTTGTTCCTCTGAAAAAGTAGTTGCTTTCCTCAATATATCTCTATTCAGGTTGGCACTTGTTCCTAAAGAAATTAAACTTAAGATTTCCAAACTGTCTGTCTTCATGTTAAATTTTGCCCGTGAAGTTTCATCACAACTTTTTTTTTAGCTGTGAGAGAAGACAGTGAATTTGTAAACACTTTTCAATTCGAAAGTTAGGTTAGGATCATTCTAGTCCTTTTTCCTTTAATATAAATACATTTAGCAAACAATGGTTCTTGTCACTGAATTAAAAAATATATGATAAATTGGGTAAATAATTATTATCTAAATTTGGCCTACACGTCCTCTGCAGTAAATATTTGAAGGAAGGTTAGTTGTGAAAACATTTTCAACTCAACTGAAAAATTACCCACTGCTTAGTTGAATCTCACAAGGTCGCTTTACTGTCGGAAAAACGTTTAAAATAACTAAAGTTTTTACTTAAACGTTTTTAGAACGTTATTCCCATTCCCAGAATATTTACTTCTTGTAGTCGGTTGAGTAAACGTTATGACAACGTCGTAGCTTGACTGATGTCATGCTCAACTTTAAAACAACGTTGTCCGGTGGTTTAGAGAGCATCGTTTCATAAATGACTAATTTCTACACCAACTACAACGTTATTTTTGGTGTATTATGTGGTTGTCGTCGCCAAAATGCTACTTTGGCAGGCAGCCTGTCCACATGATATTCGACAAATTTGCGTTCAGTCGAAGGGAATTGAAAAGAATCTGGCCTGTGATAACAATATTGCGATTGCCTGTGCTGAACCTGTTGTGAAATCTTCTGAAACAAAGTCGATCGACAACGTCAAAGTAGTTAATTTTGGCTTTTTTTAAGCGAGCTCTAGCGGCCAAACCTATTGACCAAAAAGTAAATTTGAGATATGTTTTTGTAGGAAATTTGATGTACTTTATTTCTTCATGGAATGACCTACCACTATATGTGCATAGTTTTTTTACTTTTTGGCACAGAACCAGTCTACAGGTGGTCATCACCAGTCAAATGAAGAATAATATCTGGTATTTAAAAACGTGAAACACTTCCAATGAGAGACCGTTGCACAGATGTAGTTCAATGCCCGTTGTGGTATCAGTCAAGGAAGTAGTTATTACTGTAAAATATTTGCCTCGTGATTTTTATGTTGTGTACTTATGTCATGTACGTATGTGAGCAGAGAAGGGCTTAGATTTACGTTGTCGATATTAAAGGTTCCAGTTTTTTGTGATATTTTCTTGAAAATCTTTCAGAATTTACCGAAATTTTTATTTTTCATCATTGAGAAGCAGTCAAACATTTCCATTCTTTTGAATTCGTGAAATTTGAACTTTATATATTTCCAACTGAGTAGTTTCATTAAAACTAAATATTTCATTCAACTTTATACGTCCACAAAAATTAACATCAATATTCCCACTAATTCAATTCGAATGCGAGTGTAGGGATGACTGATGCACTCAAAAAAAGTAAATACTGCGAACTCTACGAATGGCTGTTAATGAATTCTCTTTTGCCTAGTTATATTTGCCATTCGGAATACGTTTTTCAATTCACGTGAATATTAAAATCTCTTCGGCGCGAACCGGCAAAAAACGTTAAAAAAGAACAATTGATTCTACATGCAGAAAGGGCATTAAAATGACGGAGCACCATTGTCGTGCTTTCAGCAGATTTTCAGCAAATTTCATGAGGATAATCGACGAACTATGCATTTTGGTTTTCGAGGATTATGGAAGTATTTTTCCTAGCACACCATGGATTATTTGAGGCCATTATTTGCAAAACTTTCTATATTTGCTCGGAAGCATTTTTTGGGGAAATGAAAAACACTATTAACAGCTTAATAGTGATTCATGATATTGCTTGAAGGAGTGGAATTCAGAACTTTGCAGTCTAAATTCACAGCTTTGTTCAAAAGAGATAATATTATATTGCAAATAGCCAGTTTTTCAAATAAAGATCTAGTGAATCCTTTCCTCCACAACCGTTACAGATTTGCCAATACTGAAATCATATTTGATTACAGAATGGTAACATTCTTGCTCTTGAGATTCAAAAAATATTTTATTATTTTCATTCCATAACTTGGTTAAGAACAAAGCTGTCCCAAAGCACAGTGCTTAGTGCTCGTGCTCGTTTCCCAATTCAGTGCTTAGTGCTTAGTGCTCCGAAGCATTTCTGGAGCACTTTTTGGGATTACTAAGCACTAAGCCTTTCATTATAAATGAATATTGTCGAAACATGAAGTCGCGGCCCATGGCACCCGGCAGCACCCCACACCAAAAATTCAATTTTCTACGATAAGCATTACGTTTAGAAGATAACTTTAAAAAATAGTACAATTTTGTCAGTTACTTTTCCTACCTCAAAAAAATATGTTCAAAACAACAGATACAGATTGCGGAATATGTGATTAGTTGATCATTTATCGTGGTACGCTGAATGCCATTTTGGATATGTGAGTAGAAAAGTTTTTAATTCACTCGGTTGTTACTTGATGGAAATCTATAGCACTTCTTAGACTGTTAGAAACGTGAGTTACTGAAACTTGATTAAACACGATAAGATATCAACAAATTATATTACATCGAGGCATGTTTCGCTATCCTGTAGTTTTTCAAGCGGTTAATACAGGGTGTTCCTTAAAGACATGCTAATATTTGAGGGGGTGATTCTTTGACTTATTTTAAGGAAACAACTTTCTATAAACGTATGTCCTAAAAGTCCTAACTTTTGAGATACAGGGTGATAAAGTTTTGAAAAAAAATCAGTTTTTTAATAATAACTGAGATAATATTGTAGACGTTTTTATAAAATTTGGTACATGTGCACAAACATTTTCATTTTCTCAACCAGTGGCGTCCGTACGGGTTTTGCATTGAATATTTTTGGAGAAAAAAATACTACGCCACTGCTTTCTCCTGAAAAAAAAATAATTTTGAGATCCTCATTTATTTTTGAGCAAATTTGATCTCTTGAGTTTTCTTTGTCCGCCGCATGGTTTTTGCTTAAAAAAATTAAAATCGTTTCATTTCAGGATCAATTCTTCAAAAATCTGATGCGGTGTCGAAATGTTTGTGCATCGACTGAAAGCAAATTGAGGGATCAGATTTGTTCCAAAATAAATGAGAATCCAAAAAAAGTGTAATTCTTGTCAGATGCTCGGTTCTTGATTAAAATAATTAAATTGAAATTGCTTCATATCGCAGTAGGTACCTAACATTTTGTTGACAATAAATCGTCCGATAGTAATTTAGCTACCTCTTTATAATTGATATTTCTTTTCACCACTTCTTAATCTTTTCACTTATAATCTCCCAAGTGCTTGAATTATTACCTGAATGGATTTACCTATCTTAAATACAGTTTATCAAAATCGTTGGATAGGTCGCGGAGTTCTCAGCAATGGCCAGCAAGATCCCCTGATCTCAACAGTTTAGATTTTTTTATGGGGGCACCTTAAAACTCTAGTGTATAGAACTCCCGTTAATACTTTAGAAGATTTAAGAGAGCGAATAGTGAAACTATTCGAAATACGCCGGGAATATTTCAACGTGTGCGTAATTCCATGCGTAGACGGGCGGAAGCATGCCTATTAAGTGAAGGTGGCCATTTCCAACAATTTTTATAATCAGTGTTAGTATTGTCAATAATTAATGAATTTGATCCGTTCATTTAAACTTACTTTTATAAAATAAAATAAAATTTGTTTTTGTACAAGCTGAAATCCATATTTTTTTGATTCTCAGTCATTTTGGAACAAATCTGATCCCTTTATTTGCTTTAAGTCGATGCACAATCATTTCCACACCACATCAGATTTTTGAGGAATTGATCCTGAAGTAAAACGATTTTTATTTTTTTAAGCGAAAACCATGCGGCGGACAAAGAAAACTCAAGAGATTAAATTTGCTAAAAAATAATCTCAGTTATTATTAAAAAACTGATTTTTTTTCAAAACTTTATCACCCTGTATCTCAAAAGTTAGGACTTTTAGGACATACGTTTATAGAAAGTTTTTTCCTTAAAATAAGTCAAAGAATCACCCCCTCAAATATTAGCATGTCTTTAAGGAACACCCTGTATAATAATTACTAAGTGAAGGTGATATTTCAATATTCAATTATTCTGATACTGTAAATAAAATTACTGATGCTGCATGTTTATGTACCAGATTTGAATTCCAATTTTATTTCTGTTATGAAAGCCGTTGACAGACAGTATATACAGTATCGGAAAGTTTTCATCGGGGGTATAGACAAATCTATGCGAGCAACAAGGAACGCAATGACATGATAATACCACATAAATAAGAGAGACGCACTACTGTACGCCTCCCCTACTACCTCGTCCGACAAATTAACAGCCACGTCGATATCCCTTCCTCGAGCGAGTCGAGGAGAAATTGTAATGCTCTCTCAACATAATAGCAAGCTATTCTTTACGCTCGTATGTAACCAGCATACCCCCGATAAAAACTTTCCGATACTGTATGATGGTTGACAAAGATTTTACTGTCATTTTTGACAAGAATGGTTAATCTTTCTATAAATCTGATAATAGTTGCTTTCCATTTAAGGGTTTGATGCACCAGTCTGCAGTGAGCACTGATGAATAACTCGATTCAATGTTGAAATATTACTAATGACACGCATTGACAACAATATGCCAAGTGACCCTTTTTTTCATTTTCCTTTGTTACCATGACACCGTGCGCTCAGTGGTGTGAGAATTGTACAATGAGCATGATATGGCATACGTTTCCGACGAGTAGGTATATGAAATTTTGTTCATATACCTAAGAGTGGGAAATGGATCATTTTATGCAAATTATACAATATACTATTTCTAAGACCACCTGAATCATAAAAAAAAATTTAATATTTTTAATAACACTTTTTATCCTAAAGTTTCCTGCCGTCATGATTCCCATAGTACATACAAACTAAAAAAGAAATTGCAGATACAAAAATTGAAAACTATAATAAAAATCGAACCCTAATCGATTTCATAAAAGAAAAAAAAGTGGTTTATTTGTGATTTGAACCCTCACCCCCACTATCCAAATCCCGATTGTTCCCTCACTCATCACTCGCTGCTACGAGCTCACATAATGATGGAATTAACTGCTGTAGAAACTTTCTGCCCACTATTCAAAAATATATAATTCGATTGTTATCAATCTTTATATTGAAATTAGCGGTGTCAATGTCAAAGCATCCTCACTATTACTACACATTTTCGATTACTCCTTTTTTCAACGAATTTTGTAAATACTGATGTGGAATATCAAACTTGATTCGATCTTATATTATTTATGATCATAAAAATGACAGTCTAGTAGTTCATGAAAGTCGTGGAATATGAAATGATCATTACAGTACAATTCGTGATGTAGAAATGATCCTTGATCGATTAAGCGCATAAAATGGGCATATTTCCATGTGGTCGTAGAAAAATACACATTTCGCACACTGCATGTAAACTAAACGGGATTTTTGTATAATAACCTTTATGGTCTTCAATCAAGCAAAAATCCGAGAAATCATTTATTCCTTAATGTTTAACAATAATTAAGGCTTTTCAATACTTTTCAAATTGTAACGAAATATTTACACTACCTAATTTTATGTTTTTATATTAAGCTAAGCAAATTATTTATTTTAGAATAATATTTTTTGACGTTTACACAATAAAATTTTTTTGAATCTCGTGCGCGAAATACTTTGATAATCTCGACTATTTCTTAACGCGGCTGCGCCTCGTTAAAAAAAATCAGTTCTCTATCACCAAGTAGCATTTTACGCTATAGATTAAAAAATAACTATTCTAACTGATGAAACAAAAAAAAAATCACGACCAAAACTCGAATTTAAAAATATTTCTTTCTGATACACTAAAGTTATCATCACTCAATAATTCAAGAATTTCAATTCCATGAAGACTTATAACACTAATGTTCTGATCAATACAAACAATCTGTTAATGAAGGGTTAACTGACCCTAAGTGCTCCTCTCCGTGTGTTCCTCCATTTGCTTCACTAGAATACTCTTCAATCAACTGGTCTGCACTCCCTGAGGCATACAAATCCCTGGAACTCTGCTTATGCCATTCGCCAACAAAAAATAAAATGTTAAATCCCTTTAATCTGCATATTCCAACTTCAATAAGCCGTAATATGACTTTGTAGAACTTTATTATTCTGTATTCCGTATTTTATCTGAAACATGAAATTATTAGATCCAGATTTTCATCTTATTTCATTTCCTCTTCTTGAAAGCGAATTAAAAGATTAAATCTGAATAGATAGGATTCTGGAGAGACATTCAGGGCAATCGAAGGGAATGGAGCAGAAGTAAACCATTTCCTTTGTTTGACATCTCTTAGAGAACATTCGAATAAAAAGCAACGAGAAGGAAAAAATGATCAGTGTAACAGCTTTGCATGACTCATGTATTTGAACTATGTCACTAATAGGGTAAGAGCCCAGGGCCCCCAGACATACTTTATTTTCTGAAAGACAAAATGCATCAAGTAGTGTTCATATGTACATTGTATGTCCACATATCCGCTAAGTTGGTTAGACGGCCAATTCATACATACCGGGTGAGAAAGGTACCTGATAATAGGAACAACCTATCCTAAATTCTGATAATAACTTCCGCTATACGCTTTAAAGCTTTAAAAACATAATCTCACTTATAGTATATTAACTGTGTTTACCTCTTGGGAGCGGCGTTGCTACACTCCCAAGTAGGTATACGTCTCTGATGTAGGATACTTCCGTCTACGAGCTGGACATCCTCCCCGTATCCCTCGCATCGTCCTCTGTTGAGATGAACCGTGGCACATTTGTCAATCCCGAACTCCATTCCGATAGCACGCGTGTACTCTTGCACCACCCTTAAGGACTGATGTAGGTCCCTTTCTCTAGAGGCATACAGTTTGAGGTCATCCATATAAAATAAATGAGTGACCTTATGCCTCCGGTTGTTAGGGGTGCCGCAGTTGTATCCACGGATTATCCTGAATGCAACGGACAATAGCAATAGTGAGATGCAGAAGAGAAGAGGGCTGAGGGAGTCTTCCTGGAATACGCCCCTTCTGAAGATTACCTGATCTGTTTGGACTCTGACTTGACCAAGTCTTCCAGAGTGGCATCAGTTGTTCAATGCATCTCACTATTTGATGGGGCACCGCAAGGCATCTGAGCAAATGCATGAACAGCTCATGCGATGTTGTATCAAATGCCTTGCGGTAATCGATCCTGGCCATCGAAAGGTTCTGCTTATACTGCACGGAGTCCTGCGTTATACATCTGTCGATGAGCAGGTTCTCCTTGCAGCCAGCGACCCCCCTCTTTGACCCTCTTTGCTCATATATACGTTCATACACCGGATCAACTGCGAAGAGTATTCGCATGTAACATCTTATATCAGGAATTCAAGCAAGTTATCGGCCTGTAATTCTTTGGATCAGACAAATCATGGAGATTTTGGGGATAAGCACGGTTCGCCCCTCGACAAACCAATCCGGAATCTGCTGCTCCCCATCTAGCCAAGAGTTAAAACTCTTGCCAAATGGTGATGGGTACTGGGGAATTTTTTCCACCAATAGTTGTTTAACCCATCAGGGCCTGGAGCAGCGAAGTTCTTTGAGCCTTTGAGGGGTCATCAAGCTCCTTCCGGGGTTATCAGATTGCACAGTTTATTGGGTCCAGGCTGTTGAAGCCTCCTGCAGAAAGCTTCAAACTGCGCTAGGGCTGGAGTGTCTACGTTAAGTGGTTGCGGATACTTATAGATGTTCTTCCAGAAGGTTTCCACCCGATCAGCGGCCGGCGGATTAAAGACAACACGTGGAGGCTCTTGGAATAAGCAAGAAGGTTTATCGCGGAACTTCATGTTTTCCGCGATGCTTCTCGCCCGCCTTATTAGTGACTTTTTTGCAGCCACCAGCATTCATATCCTATCAAGACAGTGCTGCTTGATGGTAAACAGCACGCCTTGATTCAGTGTGTGGTGAGCTCTTTTCAGTGAAAGGCCTATTGGTCGCCACGTAGTCCACTACACACTGGATACGAGACTCGAGTTGTCTCGCCGACTTGATCTTAGCTTCCATCTTGTGTATGCGCCTCTCATGCCTTCCAACCAGATGGGCGGTATTTCTCCTCTCCGTTTGCGACAGATCATGAGCGGCGTAATACACGGCAGAGTTGATCTGCCAGATGTCAGCTTCCTCTGAAACAACTCCACGAATACTCGCATCCACCTGTGCCAGTTGTTGTGGCTTCAGGGGCTTCTGATGTCCTCCATCGGTGGTATGATGTGATCATTCTCTGCAGCCAGGTTCACGGGTGGCATATCTGCCATTTCTGCCACAACGTGAACCAGCTGAGGAGGAGCTCTGACGTAGTTTCGGGCCGGAAGATAAGGTACGTAATTCCTAAGATTTTGGGCAGAAAGGGCGTCATGCTCTGGGTATTATTATTATTATTATTAATATTATTATTATGCCAAACCGCTAGAGAGCATACGTTATAAAATCATTACAATTTTTTGGCAGCAGGCTGACGGGCTATAAACTCTCTAATGAATTCAATTGTTTCAAGGATTCCTCAGATTGAAAAAGAAAGGTGTTCAATGGAGATTGACATGCATACTAGATTCAGGCCATAAACACCATGGGAGAGGCAAAGTATCAATTGCCTCATGCGTGAGGCAAAAACCCTCAAAATGATATATCGTCCTACCTCAAGATATTTTTGAATAAAAGTTATGGAAATATTTGAGGTCGACACTTTTCATTAGCACGCCCTGTATATATGTGTTTCTGTTCAAATAAAAACTTTGATCATGCAAGATAATGAAATTGTTGTATTAACAAAATATGGAATTTGTTTCTAATATGCAAGTGATTCAGTGGACAAAATAACTGGATTCATGTGACAAAATAATCATTACTGAAAATGAATAACATTTTTCGTTGATATTTGTTGTTATCATTGTTGAATGAACGAAATGCATTTTATTGATCCAACACCAAGAATAATATTGAACCAAGAATAACAAACTAAGAAATAGTTTGTTATTCTTAAAAATAATTCATAACCTTTATTACAATTTTTAACATGATACTACAAATTTCTTCTCCATAATTCATTAATTAGCTGATGATGGACTTATATAAGTCCGAAACATGTACTACCTACTACTACTATTTAGACGTTTAACTGATTGTTAACGTTTACTGTTCACCATCTCACTACACTAGATGATGATATTAAATTGTGGAGACGACTTTGCGTTTTACTGAGTTGTATAACTATACCACTCCACTTCGAGATATAATGGACTTCTACCACAAGTTACGAAAAATTTGACCAAAAATTGATTGTTGGTACAACAAATTTTTTTTACTGTGCTATGATGGAACAAGATACTACTAGAAACGACCTGATAACTGTATATTTTTTCGTTACAAGCTACAAAAATCACGATTGTTTTATTATTCCGCGGTGTATGTACATTTGTCTGTCTCCGTAGCAGTCCAACATGCAAATATAGTCCGCCGGTAATAAATAAACACGAATTTCCATGATGGTCGACGAGCGGTCTGTTAGGGGGATTATGCAAATGTAATCATTGCACTGGACCTACGCATACCTCTGCATCCTACTTCTCGTTCTAGTATGGTCTCGAACCTACATAACTGAATTAGAGACAGTGCCGTACAGAAGAGAAGACGTCTTGATGATTGATTCTTGGGGAATGAACTACACTACTTGTAGTCCGGTAGCAGGGAGGGTTTTCGTAGCCGATCAAGTGCGACGGGACCACCCAAGTTATTCTTATGTATTTTGACCCGCTGAATTTCGAGGATGGTAAGCCGTGGAAGCACCCGGAAAATTGTTATAGACAAATGACATTATGATATTTTGCATGAAACTCTCTACAAAAAAGGTATCGTTAAGTTTGTCTCCAAAATGCACCGTTTTCGAGTAAAACGTGCTAAAAATTCGAAAAAATGCGATTTTATCAGTTTTTAGTGCTCTCATTCAGTCACATAATGATATTTTCAGAATCACCTTGTGCCAAATTATTCATATATGTTCCTCTTCATTAGAGCTATCAATTTCTATATTTTCATTTTTACTATTTCTCATTCTGTTGTGATAATTATACGTGTGTTCATAAGCTTCGTGCACTCTAATTCCGCAATCAAGAAGTGATTGAACACTTGTAGACGTAAGTTCTTTTAATAGTATCGTCTAGAAATAATCGGCTAACATTAATAGTTATTTATTGTACTAGTGACTTATGTTGAAAATAAGTCACGCGAGCCTAACGGCCTCGTAGTATAACATAACACACGAGTGGCATACAATGTTTTATCCAACACATGACAGTTATGACTGTCATTAATGTCATTTTGGACAAGTAAACTATAAAATAACATACTAGTGAATTATAATCCATAAGTCACTGGTGAGTTATGGATTATTGAGAAACCGCAAAGCTCGTTCTGCAAAAAACATTTATACCTATCTTTTAAACATACATGTTTACAGTTGTGTCATAAATGGCTATTTCCATTGACTTTTCAATTTAAAAAACTTTCGTACATTATTTTAACAAATCACCATGAAAAATTGAAACATTTGAGAAAAAACAAACTACTAACTCAATGCATGTTGTAAGACAGTATCACTATACTCTATTTCAAGAATATTCTTTGTCATTCCTACCCAACTATGGAGTTTATACGAATTTTGGCTGCTTGTGTATATCAGAAACGACACTACAAAATTATTTGAACTGGCAGATTTTTCTAGCTTCCTATCCCTCTATAACATAATGGAAATTCAACCTATTTGAATGATATCCAATTTTCTATATGATTTAATTATGAAGTTTTTTTATTTATGAAAGTAATACTGAAAGTCGTTGGTGAAAAACCAATGTATTGTGAAGGCGGTGAGTTGTCAAAATTTACCAGATTAACATCCCAATAACAAGGGAATCCCAGCTCTGTGACCGTTTTCTACTGCTGGTGTCCCTTTATACCTATTTAAAGCACACCTCAGCGTGTGCAGATCGAACTTTAAAAAACGCGCGTTTTTTAAAGTAAAATGGCTACATTAACAACTCAAGAACTGTGTAGCCTATATTTTATGAAAATTAATCTGACAGGAGGACCTTGTCACTCAAATGAAATATTATAATATTCATTTCTCATTTAAATGAATTCTAAAAGAGTCAGTTTAACTTTCAACATTCCCCCGATGATTCTGAAATGTAATGAACAAAGAGAACAAATAAATGTTTCCATCCAAAGTTGCGATTTCATATTCATTCTAACATCTGAAAACTCCATGAGGCTGTTGATTTTTTGCATAATGAAAATTATTCGTTGGAAACCCTAGGGGCATATGAGTTGATGTATTAAACGAAGGGGTGGTAAAATAATTTCATGCAGATGCGAAAGTCTGACAATGAAATTCATGAAATGGCAAGCAGGACCACACGATTATGTAGGGACTTTTCAGATTTCAGTGAAAAGTTTATAATTAGTACAACAGTCACACACAGAAGCACGGTTCATGTAAAAATAATTATGCTTCCACCACCTACACATTCTTCATTTTATCAATGAACCTTCCTTGAAACAGAACCTATGTAATCGAAGTGAATAGTTTTCCTTGATATAGGAAAAACGACAGTAAAGAAAATTTTCAAATTCGATAGTTTCAAGAGTTGGGAAATATAGGCCAGTATAGACAATCAATTCACATCACTTTCAAAATTGTTCAAACTTCAACTGTGATTCAGTGAATGAAATAGTAAAATCGACAATGTCGAAGTACCCCTTCCAAATATTTCCACCATGTGGAAAATATGAGGCAAACTCGGTGGAAATATTTGGAGAGAAGGTTACTTCGACATTGGCGATGGACTTTTTCATTTATTTGATACTCTCCGGCAAAAATTCCTGAACTCTGTTTACTTCCTGGTGTCTTCGCTACTGAGGAATGCTTGTTGGTTGTTTCCCCACGAGTGGCGCTGCGACTGACTCTTACTGTAAGTTACTGCTTCATTTGTGAGGAAATATTAGTTATACCGTAGATTATAATTCACTGGGCTGGGGCAGGACGACTCTAATGTTGTCCGACTAACCCTGTCACTGACAAGCGGCATGAACTGCGAAGCTCGTCTGCAGGTGGTCTTCCCCAGCCAAATGAACGATAATTTGTTGTATAATTGCAATAAACATTTGCAATTGGGTCTTCTTGGAAGAACGCTGCACAAATATTTGTCAGATATAATATCCGTCGTGGTATTAGCCAGAAGAGTAGTTGTTTTCTGTCAGATGTTTGCCTCATATTATCCACATGGTGGAAATATTTGGAGAGAAGGGTACTTCGACATTGTCGATTTTACTATTTCATTTATTTTATTCGATACTCTCCGGCAAAAATTCCTGAAAACTGTTCAGTTGATCAATAATAATAATAATAATAATACTCCCTCATAAATACTCGTAGAGTGTACCCGAAGTGGTCGAGGTGTTAGAGTGATAGCTAGAGGCTCTAAGATGAGTTAAGAAAATAAATTGCTTGTCTACAAGCAGATAATAAGGCCCGTAATGACATACGCTTGTCCAGTGTTTTGTAGTCTGAAAACCACCCCACTTATGCGGTTGGATAGGATGCAAAACAAGGTACTCCGTATTATTACTAATAGTAGGAGATACCTTCGTTTGGAAACTTTAAGGGAGCTTGCTGGCGTCGACTCAGTTCCGACATACATAAAGAACTTGTCTTACAAGTTCTATATGAACTACTTCATCCATAACAGTCCTCTCACCAAGGACATTTCCAAGCTCAGGGTATACGATAATGAGCCCCGCAAGCACGGCGGGCTCATATATCAGGCGCTGGATATCTTCCAGGAGCGACGTGATGAACCGGTTCCTTAGGGAACCAAGATGGAAGATATAACCTAAAACGCGAAGTACCTTGACCCGGTTTTTTGCCTCAGCCTTTTCCGGGGTTTATCATCGAAACAATCAGCCTCATAAACTTACTGCAAGCAATTATTTACATTGAATGCTATGAACTACACACATAAGCTATGCAGGAGGCGTGTGTCTTATTGATCAATGCCGCAATTTCATAAAATGTCCGGTCATTTCGTTAAAATCAGCGGGGCCGGGCATTAGCGGCCCTTTCTTGGGGGTTTCCATGCCCGACTTGGCAGGGCGCCCTTCTAGCTCCCCTGAAAAGGAGCGGAGGGGTCGCTACTTCTGCACCTATTTTCCCATCCTCCCCTGACCCCCCTGGGTTAAAAAGCATGGGATATAATACGTGTCATGTTGTGAATTGTGAAATGTAATTGTTGAACTATGTAATAAAACCCATATTTATTTATTTATTTATTTAGTGTTTGCTCCCACCCATGCAGGCGGCCCGGGTTCGATCCCCATCGCCATCACGGAGCTAAAGTGGTTTGGATTCCACTTTTTATGCTGTAGGTCCCAGGTCTCCCTTGCTCGCACAAGCTCTGCTTCTGAGGGGTTTTCTCCGAAAACCTGGGAGATTCGTGATAACAAATTTTAACAAATAACAAATTTTAACAAAAAGACATAACCTGTGCGGGTGGAGGACTGCTTTTATTGTTATTTGCCCTGGCGCTCCGGGGCGACTGATTTTTGGTGGCGTATTCACTTTTCAGCTGCAGAAAACCCGGAAAACCTACAGCACCACCTCAATGAAAACGAACTATATGAACGGAACATTGCTATAATGGCAAAAAAAACGTTTTAATGCGTTAAAACTGAAAATTGCCGATGTTCTGCAAACTAGGAATACTGCTATAGTTCATTACAAGAATAACATAGAGTGAATTATGTAGTATGCCTAGGTTATTCTTGAAATATGCCTGAATGCATTCTGAGCTACTAAACTCTGTCTTATATTTGTATTTCTTTCCACGTGATTCAGTTTTTTTTGCTGTATGCCTCAGAGAACACCTCCCGAGGCAGCGAGTTCCAAAGCTTTGCTGTTCTGTGGAAAACCAAGCCCTGGGAAGCAGATATGCGGCATGTCTCCAAAGTGACGGCATACGACTGTGGAACGATTGATGATATTTCGGAAGAGCTTCAATAAAATGTCTATAGTAAGCGAGATTGTGAGCGAAGTATCACCGACAAGATGAATGGCTCTCTCTTGGACCGAGTCCAAAAGTTTCAATGTGTGTTTGGGTGCTGCATTCCATATATGAGTAACAGTATTCCAAGGTTGAATATGTGCCTTATAAATGATAATCAGTAGACGAGAATTAAATTACTTCTTGGCGCGAAACAGAAAACCAAGTTTTTGAGAATACTGATGATAGTAATACCGAACACTAAAATGGAAAATTTCATTTGATCGGCCTTTTTACAGAGAAGACATGCTTAGGTTTTATTTACATTGAATTCAACCAAATTGTTGCATAGCCATTCTAGAATTTTGGCTGATTTCGTATTCATTCCATTCACGATTCTTCCCCGTTCATTTCTGCATTTACTATCTCTTATCGGAGCTTCGGAAGAGCAAGCGGTATGAAGGGTACTATCATCTGCAAAACAGCTTTGCACTGGACATGAGGTAGCTCCCAACAAATCATTGATATGAAGAAGGAACAGTGTTGTTGCTAGAATGGATCCCTGTGGAACACCAGCATTTATTGGTAGAGTATCAGATTATACTCCATCGACCACAACGTGGAGATATATTGGTCCGAGAGAAAGCTATATAGCAAGTAACACAATTGGGGGGGCAAGCCATAAGACGGAAGTTTGGGTATGAGTCCTTGGTGCCAAACGCGATTAAATGGCTTGGAGATATCTAGTACAACGGCCAGAGTTTCACCATATTTTTTGATAGATTGCTGCCAAATATGTGAGACATAAGCAAGCAGGTCACCGGTTGATCTCTGGTGCTGGAAACTATATTGTCGATCATTGATAATTCCTGAGCGTTCTAGATATTTTATGAGCTCGATGTTGCTAGCTTTCTCCATAACCTTCAAAATAACAGAGTAGTTTTTTTTCCCTTTTTTAGGGACTGGTTGTACCCTTGGAATGTTCCAGTTGGACGGAAATACACCCAAATTATAAGAGAGGTTGACTAACTTGCAAAAAACTGGTGTTTTTCGGGAGCACATTTTCTGAGGACGATCGGAGGAATTCCGTCAGATCTACTAGCTTTGTTGATGTCAAGACCCAGCAAAATGCGTCTGATGGTTCGCTGGCGAAAGATGATATCAGGCATAGGACTGTCGATGGAAATGATGTTCTAGGGTTGTTTTCCCATTGAATCCAGCGTAAAATTTGCAGCAAACATGTTTGCAAAGATATTGGCTTTCTCCTGAGCGGGCGTTGCTGGTATTCCATCTTCCTTTGTTAGAGTAGGAAATGAGCTGAAAGTCAAATTACAGAGATTATTATCAATATTTGTAATTTCATTTGCGTATGTCACTTCGGTTAGTTCAAGTTATATAAATAGTCATCATGCTTTTCTGCTATATAGGATTTATCCATAATGATACACGGAAAGCTTTGTATTATTTAGTCAAAAGCTACATTTCTCTTGGTAGGCAAGGATTGCTTGTTATTATATTGTACCTGATAAGTAGGAAAAGACAGCAACTCACTCTGATAGAATACAGAGGTGAAGTGGCAATTAGAAGCGACTCTCTCGTACTCCAGTATGAATTTCATCATAAGCAGCTTTTCTCAAAATTCCCATTTCATGTAGAAATACCAGAGACGTTAAGAGTGTTTTGATGAAGACCATCTAATACATAAAATAGTCAGTTTACATTTTGTATTCCCCCTCACATTCACGTATGATCGGCAACAGAGGCGTATCCGAATTTTGAGAATAGTTGCGCGATTTATGTCAAGGATTCTTTCTAATGGACAGCTTGAATTTTTCTCCAATTATATCGTGATTGTAACTCAAATGATTCAACAAGTGTTAGAACGTCCGTTTAGTAACTAGTGTTCATTAAACAAGTTTCTGAAGGAGTTTATAAACGCGTTACATACCGTACTTTTTCTACAAACTCATATTGAAACCTCGAAATTGAATTTCTGTTAAGTTATCATGACAGTTTCAATTGATAGAACATCTCCTGTTGAATGCGTTTCATTCGTCAGTATCGCTATTTTTAATTGCCACTTTTTTATTTCAGTTGCAAGAATAACTCACTTTCTGGGTTATCTGATGAATCTAATACCATTCATCTAACATTTGTCGTTATCTCTCTCCCTGTTTTTTATCGGAGCTTGTTTCCTAATGGTGCACTTATCCAGCGCAGAGGTCCGCTCTGCCCTGGTCTGGTTACCGGCGTAAGTATTGGAAGCTTCATCAGAAGATGAAGGAGAAATCTTGTTCGAAGTTATTACAAACTCGTATTTACCGGCAGACGTCACGAACACTTATGAAGGTTGATGCACGTACTAAAAGGACGGTGGACATCACAACATAAAATGAATCCCAACCCCACGTGATCTTCTCGTACCGTCTTGGAGGACAGACACGTTCATACGTCATCCTCTACTTCTGCGGAACCGGAACTCAATATTCGTGGTGTGATTTGTAATCTATTTGTCAATATATTCCTGCACCGTTACCGGAATGGAAAAAATGAATTGCAACTACTCCCAATCTGTAAGTGTAGGAGGATTCCCCGGCTAACGTTGCCCCTTGTCGCTATAATCTGTATGCATTGTCTAATCATAGAGGAACTACCTACAGCGAACACTACACAGCCTACTGCATGGAATACAATGATTCATGTGTTACCCCAATTTCATCCAAATCCCTCATGAGCGGAGATGCCTATGTTCTTTTACGAGCAGGAAGGCACTACACATCTTTCAGATTATACTTAGTTTTATTTTATGTTTTATGTTTCATTTGCACTTTACATTATGTTCTGTTTTTAATTTAATATTTTTACACCAAAAAATACTTTTCTTTTTCGAAAAACGTTAATGTTTCGAAGACTGTTTCTGCCTCTGTTATCAAAACTTGCTGAAAAGACACTGAAAACTGTATTTGAATTGGTTTGGAAATGATATGATCTTTCTTTGACAGAGTCAAATGAAATCTGCCATACATTCTTTTGATTGACATTTGCTCTCTTGATACATAGGGTATTCGGTATCAATCAATCACCATTCTATTTTTTCATTTCATCTCTGAGGAGAGGTAATCAGGTGCGGTCCATTTCGATGGAATTTGTTGAAAAGCAGTTGTTTGATAAAAGAATGCACGCAGTTTCCCTTAACTTTCTTTTATGTGGATTTGATTCTCTAAATAAAATTTTGGTATTATTTCATTTCATCATATGATTGCCATCAGATGTTCGGATATTCTCGAACCTGTTATTTTCAGATTTCTGATGTAATTTTTATGTTCTTCCTGGCGCACAATCAATGGTCTTGATGTTTCACCTATATAACTTTTTCCACACGAACATATCAGTCAGTTATTTTAGATGAACACCTCACACTAGATAACTGTCACTATGAGCTGTATGCGGCTGTGTTCCATTGCGGTTCAAGTATGGATTCCGGCCACTATTACACGCTTGCCAGAGATAAAACGGAATGGTTTAAATTCAATGACGCGCATGTTTCTAAAGCCACACCGGAGAACCTGAGTCGCTTGAAACCCCCTGAAAAGCCGTATATACTGTTTTATTGTCGGGAAGACCTTTCAGATCTGGAGAACCTGCCGTCTACTATGCTTTCGTATAAGTTACAGATACTTTTAAGTAAAGATAATTTAGAATCCGAGCAGGCTATAGGGTCTGTGAATTTATTTTAATTGTATTGTATATTTATAGTTTTATATTTTGTATTTAATAAGTAGATTATCTGCATCATTAGTATATGTATCTTTACAATAAAACCGTTTAACTTGGTATAATGTAAACACCATTTTTTGAACATTCATCAGTGGTTTTGAGTTTCGTATGTGTGAGTATTAATCTTAATGTATTGGTTGTTTTAAATATTGTTCTTACATCATACATATGACCAATCCTTCTATACTTGTACAGAATTCCTTGGATTATCATTTTTTCATTTTCAGATTATGGAAGGTTACAAATCCACAAAATCATGTCAATCATCAGATAGGTATGTCTTATCTACAATACCAAAGCACGCCCCTGATCCACAAGCCCGCAGTTATAAAACAGTGGAGCGGTCCCGAGTGGGAAACTTAGATGAAAACTGACCTGACAAACTTGTCTTCACTCCGGGAAAGAGATCCTACTTTGACATAAATGCCCAACGGTAAGTATTTCTTTGTGACTCGACTGTCTCCGGTTTCATCTCTCCTGCGAATTAGAAGAGTACGCAACTTTGTCGAATTTGATGATAGACTGTTGAACAGGAAACATTCTGAGAAAACACTTTCCCATGGGCGTTATGTTTATGCTACTGTTTCTACTGTGAGAGGCATGACTCTTTCATTTATAAGGCAAACCACGACATAACTGACATAACGAAGAGGTATTTGGGCGGTGTCCAATGCATCCGTTATCCGATGATACGATATCCGAATAACGATAGATTTCGGACGAAAATATTTGGAATTTCCCATGTATGCGTTCGTCGTATCTGATAGAAGAGTACAATAATACAACAACAGCATAACCTTAAAACAAAACACGTCCAAATACTAAGAGAGAAGTTTTATTTTGATTCGAATATAGCTAATTTTGAAGAAATTCACATTGAGACTGACGTGAGTGGTAATAATTATTCATACAATCAAAACAGGCAACAACTAAATGTATATTTTGGAACGAAATAGAAAATAAATTACAAACAAAATTTAAGAGCAGTCAGTATTAAACCTCAAATACTTTCAGGTTTTTGACAATGAGGAGGAAACGGCTACCTTTCTATCAAATGACTTAAAATTTTCTTGTCAAGCATTTCTTTTTTATTTACAATTTTAATTTTATATGATCTTTCAACCTTTTCACTGACGGAAATCCCGATAATAAATCAATTCTTGAATGCAATACCTATATTGATGTTGAAAAGGGGAATATTCTCCATGAAAATTAAAAAATGAAAGATGTGGTTATATTAACTTTCACCGTAGGTACTTTCCAAGTGTCTACTTGAGATAGAAAGGACTCATGAAGTGAGATAATGAAAAGTTTCTATGCAAAATCTCCAAAGATTTCGAAAAGACTGAATAACAAGGAAAATATCGTAGTGTGCATTGAGTGATCCAGTTTGTGGATTATTCATTTAACGAACTGAATTTATGCATTATGAAATATTTCATTTCATCAGGAATTTTTTAAGAATATTGATTATCAGTTGGAGTGAAAGGGTAAGTATGATGAAGACTGAACTAACAGAATCGAGGACCAGTTATAGGGAAATGCATTCCAGGTATTTGATTGGGTTGAATGAAATAATAAATATAAAATTCATTGATATATCACTCATGTGAAAAAAGTTCCTGAAGTATTTTTACAGAAATATCCATATTTTTTTCATTTATCAAACTATTTGTCAGAGCGTTCAAATCAGAACTTTCAAATCTGGCACAGATGTGTAAAATCGAAATAAAAACAACTTTCCTTCGTAACATTTCTTGAAATTCGAACAAATAAGCATATTCTCACTGATTATTTTGGACATATTTTACTTTTGACAGACAGCGAAAGTCCGAGTAGGCATTCTTGACATGATTTTTTAGGTTCGTAACCTTCCACAACCTGAAAATGAAAAAATAATACTCACACATACAAAACCCGAAAACACTGATGAATGTTCAAAAAATTGTGTTTACAACATACCTTGTTCGTGTGGTAAGAGTTATACAGTGTCCGTTCCCTCATTACTACCTGATATATCGCAACAAAATTTGGAAGGCTTAAATGGGAGATAAAAACCTACTTCTTCTTGAAAAAAATTACAGCTAAAAGTTTTGCTGATGATACGAAAATCATGAATAATTTAGTAAATATATAGTTATTTATGCAACAAGTGCAAAAAGTAGGTGTTTATTGCACTCGACGTGAAATTGTCCGACGAGGCCATCAGGCCGAGTTGGACAACACGTCGAGTGCAATAAACTCTTTTTGCACGAGTTTCATACAATATTTTTTCTACGTTCATGCAAAAACCAGAAAATTTTTCATTTAGGTGGCACTAAACTGTAAGGAAGACATTGTTTGTTTACATCTATCTGCTAAAAGTAATTCAAAAACATTTTGTGTAATTCAGTTGATATTCGAAGTAAATTTATTATTTATTTTTAACAAATTGCATTTTCTAGTAATTTCATAGTCCATTATGTAATACAATCTCACAGAAACTGGGCTAAATTTGGCGTCAATTTGAAAGTTTATGTCTGTCATGATGACAGAACGCTATAGTAGAATAAAGTTTTGTTTTTTGCATGAACGTAGAAAAATATTATTATACTGAAGCAGCAACTCATACCCTCTTTGACTATGTGCAACAATTTCAAAGTAGTGCGATAGGTCCCACTTATACATGCCAAAAAAACACTTTGTTTTACTCCTGCCCCATTTTCAACTTACCTATACAATTGGCATTCTGTTCACTAAATGTTGAAAATAATAATATATATATATATATATATATATATTATATATATATATATATTTATATATATATATATATTATATATATTATATATATAATATATTATATATATATTGAAATCACATACTTCATTTTTTACTAAAGGCATTGCCGAGATTATGGGTGAGTTGAAAACTGGGGCAGGAGTAAAACCTAGTTTTTTCTTTAGCATGTATAAGGGAGACTTGTCTCAGTAGCCTTAAATCGTTGCATAATATGGTCCAAAGAGGGTACTGATTCTTACATCAGTAAAATTATTTCATATCAACTAAAATATCCATGACTTTCGGATTCTCCGTAAATATCGTAGAAGGGTTATGTGAAGTGGGACAAGACACATTTTGGGTACTCAGATACTCACATGTTATATTTGCATGAGGAAGTAGAAGTCTTCAGAAATGCTATGTACTTTTTCTTTTCCTTCTACTATAATTTTTAGTAAAGTTATGACAAATCTAATTTTCGGCCCTGCCTGAACTTGCAGTGGCGGGTTGGCGCGAGCATGCAATGTGACGTCGGCGTTAAACCACGTTTTCTGAGGACGCGAGTATTACTCGAAATCATTCTTGTGGAGAATTGAAATGTCTCTCAACCTATCGAAATCGTTTTTTGATAAATCTTATATTTTCTGAAATAACAACAACACATATTATATTTTTTTTTTAATTAAAAAATTTTTTAGGTTCCACCCCTGATTTTTTGGTAAACAATTTTTTTTTAATAATACATGATGTCGAGATGTGCCAAGTTTCAGAGTGCTACAATTCATTCTTCACTGTTTGCCCGAGTTTGTCTGTCGTTACTGGATTATACGTACTAACGATGTTGACAATTCATTTATATGACGTTAGATTCAAGTTCTACTTATGGAACCTTGGAAAACATTATTACAGGGCAGAAAGCTTAATTTCTCATTTTTCACGATGATCAGCTTCGATGTATTAACAGCTACATCCATTAATTTCTTTTGTGAGTTATCACATTTTCAGATTATTATACCACTAGGAACAACGAGACATCTAAAGAACGGGATACGTGATAATCCCTGTATAAGGACGAATCGTCGGATGGAATTCAATTGGTCGTATTTTCGTTCATCATTGTTTGAAACCCGGAGAAGGACACTGCAGAATTTTTTTATTTTTAAATAGGTTCAATCAATTACACCTCCTGTCACCCTCCCGATAGATCAAACACGTGCGGTTTTCCCTTGCTCTTTTCATCGTCGTTTCATTCGTTTTGTTCACGCAAGCACGCTTTCACGCACAATCACGTCCAGTAAATAACGAACGGAATTTGTTCCAAATTATTTCTATTTCGCAAGTTTTCGGGAACGGAATCAATGAATCACGGAATCTAAAGTCGACGAGTAGGTAGTTGCGGATATTTGGAAAAGCGGTCGAGATTACTGAATATGTCGTTTGGTTTTGCCATTCTTCGAAGAAACCAGCCTTCGTCGGAATAAGTTGTTCGGGAAATATCGAAAGTGGAGGGTTGCAAAGGCAGAACTCGACGGATCAATCTCAATGAAATTGGAAATGGATCAACGACTCGCCAACTTTTCTGTGGTTTTCCAAACAAGTGGATGAGTTTGAAAGCTAAAAATAACCGAAGAGATGAACTTTGTTCTTGTTTTAAAATTAATTTCTGTTTTAAAATTGTTTTTTCCGTTAACCTGCTGTCGGAAGCCTTCAAAAGTCGAAACTTGTGCGGGCCAAGGATAACCGAGGTCTTACCTTTTACCTTTTGGCAGTCGCAATATCTGATAGATACATTTCATTTTGGAATGTCAGTGTAAATTATTTATTTGATTTGAATGCACCTCTCATCACTAAACGAGTAATAAAGCCACCAGCTCCTTGGTTAACTCCGAATATGAAACTTCTCATCAAACTGAAGAAAAAGGCGTTGAATAAGTATAAGCATCTAGGAACTGAAGAATCTTTCAATGAATATAAAGAACTGAGGAACTTCACTAATCAATGCGTGGATGCTGAGAAAAAAGCATTCTTGCAACATAAATTCAAGACCGATCCCAAACTTTTTTGAAAATGTTTAAAGTCTTCAAACATCTTGAAATATTCCCCTGAAAACATTACAAACATTAACCCATTTTCATTGAATGACTACTTTTTGAATAGTGTCCCAGAATTGCCTCTATTAAACAATATTTTATTGGAAAAGTATGATGGTCTACTTCCGCATTTGAATGAGCGAAAGTTTTCTTTAAAGATCGTCACAATTGAGGAAGTCGAGAAAGTTCTTAGGCAGATTAAAACCCAGGCTACAGGGCCCGATGATATCAATCTTAAAATGCTAACAATTATTTTTCCTTCTCTAACCCCGTACTTAGTACATATTATAAACACTTGTTTTAAAAACGGGTCTTTTCCAGGAGCTTGGAAAGATGTAAATGTAATTCCAATACCAAAGATAAACAACCCCACTGAAATGTCCCAACTTCGACCAATCAGTATACTGCCCACCATTTCTAAAGTTATTGAAAGATTAGTACGTGATCAACTGACACTCTTTCTCACACATAATAAAATACTACCAATAATGCAATCAGGGTTAAAAAAAAACACAGTACTGCCACAGCCTTACTCAAAGTGACAGATGATATTTTCACATCCATTGATAATAAAAAACAAGTGTGTTTGATACTACTCGACTTCAGCAAAGCATTTGATACCCTGGACCATGGCATCCTACTGAGGAAGTTGAAATATTTTGGATTGGATGATTCATCAATATGTTTTTTCAAAAACTATTTGGGAGAACGGAGGCAGAGAGTTGTTATAGGGGAAAATATGTCTGACTTCAAAATGGTGTCCAGGGGTGTTCCCCAGGAAGGCATTTTAGGCCCACTATTATTTTCTGCGTATACTGCAGATTTGACATCATTTTTGAATAACTGCCAATCTCACCAATAAGCTGACGATACCAAACTGTATCTTTCATTCTCTACATCAGAAAGTTTCTTAGCTAGTGTCAATATTAATGAAGACCTTAAAATTATTGCATCAGTATCCGAATCACACAAATTGCTTCTCAACGAATTCAAATTTTCAAATAAGCCTGAATGGCAAAATATTGAACATAGTAAGTGACTGTTAAAATCTTGGATTGAACATGGATACATTACTGAGATTTGAAAAGCATGGAATAGCTATTCAATACTGCGACTCTTATTTATGAATCGATCCTATCTCACTAGTTCTATAAAGAAAACACTGCGTGAATCGTTGATTTTGTCTCGGTTAGCTTACTGCTGTGAAATATACTGGCGTGCTTTACTAGTAAAAGATAAATACACACTTCAGAAAATACAGAATACTTGTATAAGATACTCATACGGATTGAGGAAATACGACCATATTAGCCACATTTACAAAGATATGAATATTTTGGACTTAGAAGAGAGGTATATTGCACGACTTGCAACACTTGTTCATGGAATCAATATTGCGAAGACCCCTCCCTATCTCCTGGATAAACTAAATAACCTAGGTGATTATCACAACTGCTCAACTAGGAACAGAGATCTGTATAGTATTCCGAAACACATATCAGCGCAATTCCAACGTAGCTTCTCGTATAATGCGGTCAAAATCTTTAATTTAATTCCTGTGCATATTAAAATGCACAAAAACTCTCATATTTTCAGAAAACAAATGAAATCCTGGATTCTGTCAAACAGAACAATCGCTTGAAAAATTATTAAAATTTTTCATTGTTTATTTACCAAAATTTCTTTGGTTGCAGTTAATTTTCTATTGCGTATATTATAATAATTATTATAAATTTGAACGAATCTTTTGAAACACTCTGTATTTGTTACTGGTTACATGGAAGAGCGGGTTCGGCCGAATGTCGCCAGCCTATTTACAATTATGTAAAACATATTTTTGAATCTAATAAAGACGCCATTATTATTATTATTATTATTATTATTATTATTATTATTATTATTATTATTATTATTATTATTATTATTATTATTATTATTATTATTATTATTATTATTATTATTATTATTATTATTATTATTATTATTATTATTATTATTATTGAATGCGATACATTTTGTTTTATCTAGAATCCCTCTGAATATTTTTTTCGTGGATTTAAAAAAAACTCATAAAAAGTTATTTGTATCTGAGGGATACTTGCGACCACCATTGTAACTGTGGGAACTATCCCACTTATTTATATAGCATTGCATATCATATAAAAAGTATTGCGCATTCAAGTGTTATTTACTATCATTCTCAAGTCTAATGAATTAACAGTTTCAAAAATTGAAAAGTTATTCCATCAATTTTAGTCAAGTATCTGAGAGATACACCCGCGATCATTCTTGTCATGCCAAGACCTGCGACTACCGGAATGTTTAACGTGCGATTCATGGCACTTTCTCGGATTACCAGAACAAAAATCTGTAGTCGATAGAATTTGAACCTAGCCGACCAGCAGCTAATGGCTTTAAACGCGATGGTCTTGACCACTGAGCTAGCTGTCCCTCAATATTGCAGGACTTGTTGGGTTTGTTCTATAAGGGTAATCATTGCATAAGGAAACCTCACCCGTATAAAGTGATGCAAATGGCTAGATCTTATGTTCGAAGGCAAAGGTCGTGGTCGGTTTCCCAGAAAAATCACATGTAATAGAAATGAAATTTTTATGTAAAAATGAACCTGAAAAAACAACACCGAAAAGAAACGTTGGAAGCTTGACGAAACTATAACAATAAATTGTTCTCGAATTAGCTAAATGAATCTGAAATGTCATAGTCTATTATAAATTATTATAAAAAAAGAGAACTGTTCAAAAATGAGTGATAACTCTTTGGATGATATCAAAAACTACCTTCTCAAGTGAATGTTAATAATTTAATAATTTTTTTAGTTAACTTATTTTTTTTCGCATGTAGGCTTTTTTTTGTCTCAGGGCCCCAGAATAGTATCTTTGGAAAATATTCCAAAGTATACCAGATGATCCAGAGATGTGCACCTAACCACAGTTATATTTCTTCAAATGGTTGAATATTGATTAATCTGACCATTCAAAAAATATAGGGTAATATTTGTTCATTAACGTTACTTCTGCTTCAACTAGTTTAAAAAAGGGTTATTCCACATCATGTGAGCAAATAATAAAAAAAAATTGTTGGAGGCAAAATGACTTCAATATGTTGAAAAGAGGGAACATTCTCGATTAAAATTGAAAAAGACAAGTATAGCAGGTGGCACTAAGGATGAGGCTCACAATCAAAATATTAGTGGGCGCCATTCACAAACAAAACTGATATGACTGAACCCTATCCTTAGGCCAATTCCTGTAGAATCAACTGGTCTTTCTGGAATGTATTCATCATTATCATGATCAGATTCTTCTGCTTCACAAAAATTTCAGATAAATTATTAAAATATTCTTCCTCCACTGAAACCTGTCTCTCTTCAAAACTATTGTTACTGTCATTATTTGTCGACTCCTCAATGACCACATTCATATCTTCACAAGTCGGTTTATCAGGTAGTTCCATTATAATGACATCACGACGTGTTTTCAGCTGTCTTTCTTCAGGATCATATAATTGATAGCCTTTAATATTCTCACTGTATCCGTCAAATAATACCTCCTTGGACTTTTTATCCAATTTCAACATGTTCTGTCTAGGAATATGTGTCATAGACCTACTTCCAAATATTCGAATATGGTTAACATCAGAATTCATATCTGTCCAAACTTCATAAGGAGTTTTGTTTATACCAGAAGCTATTGAACGGTTTCTCAAATACATTGCTGTGTGCACTGCTTCTGCACAAAATTCCTTGCCAAGGTGTGCATCAAATAACATGCAATGAGCCTTGTCAACCAACGTACGGTTAAGCCTCTCTGCTATGCAATTTTGTTCAGGCGTATAACTGTTCGTCTTCTGGTGAATAATACCATTTGTGGCCAAATAGTTTTCAGAAACATTTGAACAGTATCTCTCATCATCTCCATTACCTGATCTCAACACCTTGATTTTATAATTCTTCTGATTCTCCACCAAAGCCTTGAATTCCTTGAAACAATCATAAAGCTGATCTTTCGCTATCGAATAATAAACAAATCCCATTTGACTATAGCCATCCTCAAATACTAAAAAATATCTTGAACCACCAATTGAAATATTTTGTATTGGTCCAGCAGAAACAACTTCCAGGAAGTTTATTGCTCGTGTACCTTTCTTGAATGACAGTCTTGACTGCTTTCCTTCACAACAGGTGAAACAGTGTTTCCATTGGTAAAAATGTATTACAACCAGGTGTACTAATTTCCAACAATTATAAACATTATTTACACATTTTTCCACACTGTTGAAGAAGAAAAGAACCACAGGTATCTCTTTCCGTGGATATTTCAATTGTAATTCACACATATTTTTTACACTGTTGAAGAAAAAAATCACCACAGGGATCTCTTTGCGTGGATATTTCGCAGACAACCATTCGCAATGAAATAGCGTTCATTTCGATATGAGATTATTTTGCCTTACATGGGTAAATTACTAATATTGACTCATTTGTTTACACCTGCCAACCCAATAGTAACGTCATGACAAAATGGACAAACCAATGTTTGCGTATTCTATACATGCTTCATACTTTCGTTGAAAATTCGTTCATTAAACTAATGAGCATTTTTCAGCCAACCCACTCCAAGCAACATACTAAATTTGATATGAATTACTTTGGTATAATATTCGAGTGTTACCTTATATTCATTTGATCCCACATTCAAAGGCACGATATCAGGAAAATTCCGATTTTCCTGTACTATAACATGAAATATAGATCGAAGAATATGTTCAGGCATTGATAGAATGGAATGATAGCGAGATAGAATTGTGAGAAATGCAGCCTGCCACGTCTGAACCGCATAAATATCGGGTATAGTGAAAAGGTGAAAAATCCTCTGAAGAGCACTGAAAATTCACGAGTGGCAGGGTGATAGGTAAATATTGGGGAAAATTGCAGATTATTTTTATCCTCTTACTTTTCACGATAAAAAAACACCTGACGGAATAATTTTTCGAGTAGCGTTCCGTGGAGAAATATTCCACTGGTTGAGTGCTTTTCGAGCTTTCACGAAAATTGTTTGAGCTAGAAAAAATTAGGCTTTTATGAACGGAATTGGAGTTTGTTTGTTGAGTTCTGATGAAAATTTTCAAAGAGCTTATTCGGAGCGAAGGTAGGCTAATATTTTCAACCGTTGATTTAAGAGGGAGAGAAAATATGGATTCATTTCAGAATGTGACACACTTCTAATGAGGTTGAAAGAGTCTTGATTGAACGAAAATAATATTGAAACGGGAGACATTCTTGACTGAATTCGAAAATTATGATTTCTTTGTAATATCTAACAGAAATCAATCACTTTTCCGGCTAACGAAATAGGTGCGTTACATTTGTGTTTTTTTTCCGATATGTATAATTTCAGTAAGTCCAATATAGAGAACTTTTTTAATTTCTTAATAACCTCTTAGACAAACGGTACCAGACACATGTGAATGATCGATTTTTGAAAAAAGTTATCCCTGCTCTAGAACACACACCAGAATGTTAACTGTAATGAGGTGATGGAATTCAGAATGCAAAAGGGTCGGAAAGTGGTCGTTGAAGTCTCACCGTTCTCAAAGCGCTCCCAAGAACGATTATGTTTATGCACTCGAGACTGCTTTGAATGCTGCCTCGGAAATCACTCAGGAGTTCTCACATTAACCTCATTCAATTATTCTCGTCTTGTGCGACTTTTTGTTTTTGGTGATACGTTAACAACACCTGGTCGACTGGTGTAGTGGTGGCCGTGGAAGGGTCGGTCCGTGGGTTTTCCGGTATTGTAACATACCGGGTGTTTCACGGTTGATGGAACATTTCAGTAATTTAGCTTCAACAATCAATCAGACATGCTCTATCCCTGTGAAATATTATCATCCATGCAGTTCAAGAAATAGAAGCTACCCAAAACACCAAAACGTCACTTTCACTCGACGCGCGTTTCTCTAACAAAGTTAGCCTTCTCCAGAGCTATGCGCTTATTACAAGCGTATTAAGAGTATAAGCGTATTGAGCGTAATAAGCGTATAGCTATTGAGAATGTATTCACACCAAAGGTTTCAAACAACCATTTTCCATCAATACAGTGTTGCTGCATTTTTCAGAGAGTAGAAGCCATTTTGTTATTTCGAATGGAATACATCATTTTTCATTTTAGTTTTGGAATCATTATAAGATTCATAACTTTCTCTGAATTTCCCTCTAACTATATTCGACAGTTTTAGCGATACCAATTGTTTTGTAAAATTTTCTTGCATATCTTCAATCGTTTTTATGTAAATCATTCAAATGTCAAAATGACGGTCATATTTGCACAAGGGTGACTATGAGAAATTATGTCGGTACTAGGGTTGATATGAAAATCATTGGTTTAGATTCAACCGGTAATACATTCAAAATTATCTTATCTTCGGCATCTTTAATATAATTTTCGGCATCCATCAGTAATAATCCTTTCGTTTTTGTTGCAGATTTTGTAGAAATACTTAATTGAAAACTCATAAATTTGATCTCGATCGTGACAACTTGTGAACTGAAGTTAAGATTCTGGTAGTGTCTCCGCTAACGACTACCCAGCAACATAAGCACAACCATCATTAAAGACTTGTGTTATGCAATTCAATATGAATTTAGTTATAACCTCATACATGTATTCAGTAAAATCCATTATATTATATGAAGGTCGATTTCAACGAAATTACAAAAACACTTGTATATAACATATTACAAAATGACGATGTACTATATCTTTCCTTCTGATGGCTTCTGATGACTCCTTGCTTGATAGTGCCCCACGAGTAAATGTCTAGCGGTGTAATATCAGGAGATCTAGGAGGCCAGTCCCATAGATCCTAATCCATCGATCATCAAATATACGACCCAATACAAAGCAGATTTCGGCTCCAGGAGCTCTATCAAGTTGATACATATATGTTCGATAATGATATAGTGTCAGTTCTTCAATGAAACCACCAACTGTTGTTTCAAATATTCATGAGAATAAGGATTTTTGTCATTGATAAAAAAATCAATTTTTCTTGTGATGCGGATTTTTAGTTTGGCATAATAATAAAAATTCCTTCTCTGAAAAATACCATTTTTCAAACCTGTTGAAAATATAATTCTATGATACACAGAATCCCGCTGCAGATTAGAAATTGAGAATGAGTGGAAAACATTAATCAATAGCAGGTCAATTCTAGAAATATACAAACTATAAGAGTGTATACCCATTACCGGCATTACCACGCTTACCCATGGCCACTCAAGAAAACAGGTAGTCCGGTTAATTACCTGAGGTCGTATAAAGTATTCCTCATTACTCTGGCTGTTAGTTAACACTTGATAACGATCGGAGACACTATATCGATTGAAACGTTGTTCTAATAAAAACACTCCAGACAATGAAAGTAATCAATTTACAATATTGTCTAAAACTTTCAAACGAATGAATTTTGGATATTTCTTATTGGAACGGCAACTCCACCTTTTTTGTAGAATTCATAGGCTTTCATACAGTGCCATTCATAAAAGCATGAATTTGAGAATTTGTCATTGTATGTCTAACAAACATCCTGTATGAAATATTGCGCTGAAAGTAGGTATGTATATACCTAGGTGTTCAAGATATACAATGTCACACATAAAGTTCGCAACATAAGGACGTTTTAGTATTAAAAAATATAATGAAACTTTGACTCCCCAGTTAGTTCGTGCTTGCAAAATGAGTAAAAAACAGTCTCTTTTGTTTTGTCACATGCTACTGTAAACCTAACAAATTTGACACTTTTATCTAAAATCCTCAAAAAATTTTTTTTTTTAATTTCAAAGAATGCCTACTAAAAAAGTTCATTTTCCAATTTTATACCTTTGATTTAATTTTTATAATTTTTCGAATCTTTCGCTCTGTTGAATCGATCGGAATATGACTCAAATTTAATGATTTTGATTAACACGAAACTTCAATGTCACATCTTGTCCAGAAAATACCCACATTGGCCTATTACCAGAAAAAGAATAAATGAACCTCCAGAAATTCATCTGTGTTGTTGCAAAGTTCATCTAGTTTTTCCATTTCATTATTAAACTGATACGTATTTTCGTTGTATAGGCGTTAATATGTTCAGTAACGAATAAACGTATTTCTCTTCATCTCATGTTACTCGTATTCCTTTTTCAACAGATTTGTATCCCGTTAGCTGCAGATGAGTTCGAAATATTTTGATGTATGTGGTTTTCGAGCAAATAATGACTTTTCGCTTTTTGAAGTAATTTCATAAATTTTATATTCAATATTTTCACCATTAAGTAAATGTAATAAACATTAAACCAAAGTATGTAACTGTATTAGAATTCACAACAAAACATCGCAAAGTTCATTGATTCATCTCAATAATCTTATAAAAACCCGAATTCATCATTCAGTTAGCCGTCCTTCCTGTTCTGTACAAATTATTGTCCTTCCATTCACAGACTTTGTGGCATTTTTAATAAATAGGGAATATGTGAATTATAAATGTACAAAAATGTATACACAAACAAATAATTTGATATTAACCAAAACAAAAAATTTGCTCCAAAAACCTACTGAAGAATGTACCTACTATTTTCTTCCATAGATGTTACATTAGTCTTGTATTGTTTAAAATCACGGAAGTCTATATCGCTAGAACGAAAGTCTTTTGAATAGTTATGAAACTATAGGTCATTGTTTAGTTTACAGAAAATATTTCGAGTTTGTTTGAAAACTGAATTATTGGTCAGAAAAATAATCAAACTGGAAAAAAATCTATTAAAAAACAATAAATACGAGTGTAATAAGAATGAAAAAAAAAAATTCTTTCATTCGATCACTGACATATTAACGTCCACATATTGAAAATCCAAATCAGTTTAACAATGTAAGGAAAAAACTAACTAATGAACTTTGCAACAACAAAGACGAATTTCTGGAGGTGCATTTATTCATTTTTCCGGTAACAGACCGATGTGGGTATTTTCTGGGCAAGATATGACGTTGAAATCTCGTAGTCGTCGAAATTATGAAATTTGAATCATGCTTCGTTCGAATCCAAATTTGGACCAAAGGTATAAAATTGAAAACTGACCAACTTTTTTCTTTGACTTTTTCGAAATAAAAAAAAACTGATTTTTTGAGGATTTTCGAAAAAATGTCAAATTTGACAGGTTTGGAGTAGCACATGACAAAATAAGAGATGCTGTTTTCCACTAATTTTTCAAGCACAACCTAACTGTGAAGTCAAATTTTCATTATATTTATTAACAAAAAACTTCCATATGTGGCGAACTTTATGTGTGACACTGTATGCGAATCGAGAAAAAATGTCGAATATTTGTTCTGGAAATTTCGATTAATTTAGCAGACCACAGTTAGTAGATATACTATTGAATAGAGCTCGTGGAGAACTATAATATCGACAATATATTTCCTTGCTTAACAACCAATCAGTGCATTTCAAATTTTGAAATTCACCCAATAGAATCGGAACTACAGTGAAAATATA
This sequence comes from Chrysolina haemoptera, assembly GCA_958298965.1. Lineage (NCBI taxonomy): Eukaryota > Metazoa > Arthropoda > Insecta > Coleoptera > Chrysomelidae > Chrysolina > Chrysolina haemoptera. Next base: position 28,681,366 of record OY282590.1, read on the forward strand.
GCTTGTCGCTGTATTTTCACGGTGGTAAACCTGCTTAGTTTTTGTTTTACTATCTGTCAAGTGAAAATAATGATTTAAATTATAAACGTCAAATTTATGTGTTTTGACTAGTTATCTTTATTTATCAATATGAGCGATCGTTGGGGACAAATGTCCACTGGTATCATAGATGAGGCCGTGGAAAAGAGTATTCCGTTGAATACGGCTAGAAGTAAAGCATCAATTACCAGGTGACACGATCTTTCTTTATTTCAAATCGATATATTGTCGTCCTAAATATAATTCGTGGTATGATTAAAAAACTATAATTTTTTGGAATATCAATTCATTGGCAATCCCAATGCAAGAAAATACATCTCGTCCTGCGGACTCGTTGTATTTTCAGCTTTGAGATTGCAAATCATTAATATTCCAAAAAATTAGTGGTAATAATTATATCACTTATTATATTACCCCTGAATATAGATTTTTGAAAATCAGTCACTGGATTCCATAATAACAGGGCAATTTTACGAGCGACAAGTGAGATTTACTGCTTAAAAGTAATATTTTGGTGGTCAGATATTTTGGTGGACTCGCGAAGTCCATATTTTGGTGGTCAGATATTTTGGTGGACTCGCGAAGTCCATATTTTGGTGGCCAAAGATCTGACCACCAAAATATTACCTGAGACCGGAAGCTTCCCCTCTTTACAGTTTAGGTTTTTTTCAGTATCTTTATTTTATTTGTAAAAAATTTAATTTCAAAGTGACAATTATGTAACACCTGAGCGGTAAATTACTGCCTCAGGTCCATACGGAACAGTTCTCACCGTTAAACATTAACCGAGACGATAGGTAATTACTGTTGCTATGAGTTTCAACCATTATTACGATAATTATGAGAATCCAGGTAACCAATTCTGTAATTCCTCTTGAGGATTATACACAATTCGGAAATTATTGAATGTTTTTGATTTAACTCTTGATATGATGAAAAAACGGCTCGCCCGCCCCCCCCCCCCCCATACGTCCAGGCACAGGGTATATACCCCGGCACGCCTATCTCCCGACAGAGCTGCAGATGAATTGTTTGGAATATATGAAGGGAAGGTTGATGAGAAATGTGAGATGATTTTATTTTTGAGAATTATCACATTTCCTAGCGCGTAGCTCGAAAACGGTTGGGAAAAAGTGTATTGAAAAAAGGAAAAAAGTTATAGATTATTTCATGAGCTTCCTTTGGCATGGAAAAATGTTTCTCTGCGGCACACCGTTTTCGAGATCTTGGCGAAAATCCCAAAATTATGACCATTTTTGACCATTTTTCTTATTGGGTCACATAAAAACTAAAGTTTACAGCACTCTACTTGACACATTTTGAAATTTGCGAGAATAAATCATTAACGTATATCGCGAAGTCACACTACAAATGCTCCAGAATGTACCGCAACAGGTTGAAGATAACCTTTATCACTTACCATATATACGTTGGTGAAAAACAGTTTTAATTTTTTTTTATGAGGTAATGAGGTATCACTTGACATTTGAAAAAATATGCGGGAGGTCACCCACAATTTAGTGTTTGAAGGTATTGTTATGTTGAAGAGGGGAACATCCTCCATGAAAATTGAAAAATGAAAAATTCGATTTATTTGTAATATCTAACAGAAAACAACTACTTTCCCGGCTGAAGCCACGCTGGAAATTGAACTACATCTGATAGATATTGTGAAAAGACTCTAACTGAAAAGAAAAAATCTGAAAGTGAAAATTCGCATTTTCATTCAGATAGTTGATTTTATTATGATTTTCTCTAGATTACATTGAAAATTCATTGAATAAATTAGATAGGGAGAATGTTATTGAAAAAATATCACTCACAGAAATCGTTCATTTCATTGAAGCAAGATTCGCTTCTCTCGCATTTAATCCCCAATACATTTTGATCGACTAAAATCTATTTCTCTTTGCCAAGCTCATCAGGGAAATTGATGCACTTGGAAAGCAGGCTCTTCAGAAGCAATTATACACATCAAGGATGGAAATTGATGAAAATATTTCATCTGCGGTGACACTTTTTTATTGACATTGATCTGTCGTGGGTATTGCCTTTTGATTTTTGTCCGAAATTATGAATGGGATATTCATAAAATCTGTTGTTGAATCATCTGCGGCTGAAAGACAAACTTTAGTCGCTATTTTCCATCGTACAAGATAACCTCTTAGGAGGTACTCCTGTTGGAAAGGGAAACATTCTCCATAAGAATTGATAGATAATACGAATACATTTTCTGTTTACAAATACAAAGTTTGAAAAGATAATGAGAGAAAATTGAAAAACCCTGGCTGTTACATTGGTTCATATCTAACAGTTATATCAGAATTCCATGACCATTATGATGACATGACACTTCAGAAGCATGGTGTTTTCCAGATTATGATCAAGTTTCCATGATAATCGTGCCAGAGCGTTTCACTTCGCATGCAATGTTGAAAACTTTAGCCTTTTTAATTTGACTCATTATTTTTAAGATTATTATCGCAATAATAGTGGAATTATGATATAACTGTTAGATACGAACCAATGTAACAGCAAGGTTTCTGACAAAATTCAATTTTTTTTATTAAGTGCTCTATGGTGTGGAGAAAATGAGGAAGTTTTGTTATTATCATCAGAATACAAATATTTCAGTATGGTCAAGCTATTCATAAGAAAATAATTTGATATTTTTCTACAGCTAGAAAAATATAAAAAAAAATTGCTCTTTTCAATATTCTCATATTATTTTCTCAAATTTGTATGTGTATATAAAATTGAATTCTAAGCAACTTTTTCAAATAACTTTTTTCGATATGTAGTACATTTTTTCAATTTGCCGCCATACCAGCGATCACGTGACATGTGTCAAAATCGATTTTTAGGTTATCGGACATGCACAAACTTTTCCCAAGAATCTTTTTTCCCATACTCTAATAATAAATTTTTTCCATGTGGTACATACTTTTTGGCTATTGTGTTGGCATCGACTGCTATGTAGCCACGTGTTCTGGATATGCCTTGTTACTAACTCCATACGCCACCTTAGGAGCAGCACTTTAATTATTAACGCAACAGTGTATCGTGGAGGATTGTTCCCAGCCTGCAACAAAATAAAATCATTTAGAATTTTACATCTGAAAAAAAAAAAAAAACTTGCCCCTGCCATGAACCGTACCCAGGACCTCTGGGTCACAAGGCCTGAGCGCTAACCACTGTGCTAATCCCCACCTACTCTCAATTCAGCTATATATGGTTGAAACTACATTTTCAGGAACACGTTCAACAACTACCACCCTATAACTACCACAGACACCTCAAGAATAATTTTTGTAGGGAAACTCTCATTCATATTCTACATATCATTAAACATGATTTATACGGGAATACTGATAAAACGATTTGGGATATCTCACATTTGAAATGGCTCCGACTCTCCACTTTCATTCGAATTCAAAATACAAATCACTTTAAAATGGAAAAAGCAACCAGGTTTCTAATGGATTATTTACGTGAGCAATATATTCACCGCAAAATGTTGCGATGTTTTCCACTGAATATTAAAAGGATTTTTGATGGATTCACTGAAACGTTTTGTGTCCATTTGTTCGATGGTGAATAATTGAAATTCGTTAAATACATATAAATACAGTGTATTGACGAGTGCGGCTATCGAACGAAAGCTTATGTTTTATAACACGTAATAGATTTCCAAATATAAAGCCGTTGAGAAAAATTATACGTATTATCCTACACGTTTGAGAATAATAACTGGGGTTTCGTTTAACACTAGTTACATGAAGCCATCTGGTCTTCGACGTTCTCCCATAAATTTGGTTTCTTTTGATCTTTTTTTTTTTTTCTTTAACCGTGCTATGTATTATAATATGAATATGTAAGCTTGGCGAAGCGAAACAGATCAAAATATATTGGGGTACATGCGAGAGAAGCGTACCTTGCTCCAATGAAATAAACGATTTCTGCGAGTGATATTTTTTAATAACATTCTCCCTATCTAATTAATTTAATGATTTTATTCAATGAAAACTGGAGAAAATTAAAAAATCAACTATTTGAATGAAAATGCGAATTTTCATTTTTTAGGTTTCTAATGGATTATTTACGTGAGCAATATATTCACCGCAAAATGTTGCGATGTTTTCCACTGAATATTAAAAGGATTTTTGATGGATTCACTGAAACGTTTTGTGTCCATTTGTTCGATGGTGAATAATTGAAATTCGTTAAGTACATATAAATACAGTGTATTGACGAGTGCGGCTATCGAACGAAAGCTTATGTTGTATAACACAATAGATTTCCAAATATAAGGCCGTTGAGAAAAACTATACGTATTATCCTACAAGTTTGAGAATAATAACTGGGGTTTCGTTCAACACTAGTTACATGAAGTCATCTGGTCTTCGGCGTTCTTCCATAAATTTGGTCTCTTTTGATCTTGAAGCGAACCTTGCTTCAATGAAATAAACGATTTCTGCGAGTGATATTTTTTAATAACATTCTCCCTATCTAATTTATGTAATGATTTTATTCAATGAAAACTGGAGAAAATTAAAAAATCAACTATTTGAATGAAAATGCGAATTTTCATATTTTCCTTTCAGTAAGTCTTTTCACAATATCTATCAGATGTAGTTCAATGTCCAGCGTGGCTTTAGTCAGGGAAGTAGTTGTTTTCTGTTAGATATTACAAATAAATCACATTTTTCAATTTTCATAGAGAATATTCCCCTTTTCAACATGAATACCTCCCAAGAGGTTATCTTGAACGATGGAAAATAGTGACCAAAGTTTGTCTTTTAGCCGCAGATGATTCCAGAACAGAGTTTTGGAATATCCTATTTATATTTTCGAACAAAAATAAAAATGCAATGCCTATAACAGGTCTCCGTCCAAAAATAACTTTCAAAGAGTTACCGCTGAAGAAATATTTCCATCATTTCCATCCTTGATGTGTATAATTGCTTCTGAAGAGCCTGATTTCCAATTCTATCAATATTCCTGATGAGCAAAAAGCAAAATAGATTTTCGTCGACCAAAACGTACTGTGGATGAAATGAGAGAGAAGCAAACCTTGCTTCAATGAAATGAACCATTTCTGGAGTGATATTTTTAAATAAAATTCTCCCTATCTAATTTATATAATGAATTTTCAATGAAAACCAGAGAAAATTATAAACAAATCAACTATCTGAATGAAAATGGGAATTTTCACTTTTCAGTTAGTCTTTTTACAATATTCATCAGATGTAGTTCAATGTCAAGCGTGGCGTTAGCCGGGAATGTGGTTGTTTTCTGTAGGATATTACAAATAAATCACATTTTTCAATTTTCTTGAAGAATGTTTCCTTTTTCAATAAAATCTTTGAATTTTGCCATACATTCTTTTGATTGACATTTTTATGACAGATTTCTTTTGACTCTGTCAAAGAAAGATCAAATTATTTCCAAAGCAATTCAAATACAGTTTTCAGCGTCTTTTCAGCAAGTTTGATAACGAAGGCAGATACAGTCCTCGAAACGTCAACGTTGTTCGAAAAAGAATAATAATTTACGTAACAAGTCAGAATAACAAATCGAGACACATTTATTTTTTACATATCTTTGTAGAAGAAAATTTCGCACATTTTATTTCTTATTTGTATTAAATATCAAAATTCTAATAGAAGATAGGCACTAACAGAAACATTCTGATTCTTATTTATACAAATATTTATATTGAAATTCGAGCATTTCCCGGACTAGTCCGGAAAGTTTTTACTTCCCGGACTAGTCCGGGAAGTGATACTTTCTCAAAGAAAAATCGTCCGGGAAGTACCTACTTCAATTTTTACCCCTACCATCCCTTTCAATTATGGCCCTTTTTATTACTATATCCTTAAATTTGAAGTATCTTAAAAAAAATCATTTGTGTTAAAGTGCATATGGATACCTAAACAATTACTCAATAATCAGATAGTTTGATTTCCACTCTTTTTTTCTGATACAAAAATGTGCTTTCGAGCCACCAGGCAAAAATAGACAATTGCCACTTTCTTAGTCGACAGGCAACAACTGGTCAAATAGTTTTTCTTTCTTTGTTATATTTGATCAAAATCCTATTTGTAGCTAGTGGCAACCCTTCACATTAAACGTGTTTCAAATTCGAGAAATGCGCTTTCTGATGGGAACGTAAGTTTCCGTTTTTTTCATGACATTTGGGATTCGACGAGAAAGTTAGATTTCCAGTAAATGGAAATTGAAAGTTTATCACGTGATTAACAAAAAATATTTGATCATAGATATTGGAAAATTTTTGCCATGCCGCAAAGTGCTTCCTTTTATCATGTTTTATTTCTTTTCAAAACTTATGTTATGTTAAGTTAAACCCTCGACAACCAATTTTTTCTCGTGGCTGTACTTTTTTTTGGGAAATTCAAAGATTAGTTTTTTATAATTAATTTTTTTTTGGTAAGATCAAGAATTAGTCATAGAAAGAGCCATACTTGAAAGGCTGGTAGGGGGTGAAAACTGGACGAAAACTCCTTCCTTGAGAAGGTTGCTTTTCTTGGTCCCTAAAGAAGTGCCACCTGAAGTTTCAGAGCTCAATCATCATTCCAAGTAAATTTTTTCAATTTTGAACATAGCAGGTCCCGCGAATTTTTCGAGTGCCCAGTTTTGCTCCCCCTGTGTCACACGGCCCTGCTAAAAATTCGTGAATTCGAAAGGAGTATAGCTATTCCGCATCTTTGCAATGGTGGCTCTCTAACTATTAGACGGGCGAACTCGTGTTGCACGATGGTCCAGAAAGAGAGCAAAGAGTTGAGATGAAGTTGTAGGCGGAGTTCCCACTTGGAGCACAAACTTCTATACTCTATGGATCAGAATTGTTGTTGAGAAAAAAATCCAGTTTATTGGCAAACAGGTTGTTGATATAAGAAATATGTATGGGTAGCTGAACCAGTTGCTTGAGACCATACGTGATAGCGAAGGTCTCAGCTTTACGACCAGCCTCTTTTGTTTTGTTGAGAAATTTGAGCAAGATATAGGTGTACATTGAAATAGTCCATTATAATGACTTCAGCTGTTGGATGGTTTTGCTGGATAAAGTCTAATTTGAGTGATAAAAACTCAAATATGTCACTATGGGATGGTTCATTGGGAGATAAGTGAAGGCAGCAGATGATTTTGTTCTGTTTGGTATTAGCCAGTTCAACCATGTCACGTCAAAGTTTTTTTGTTTCGAACTGTCTTTGCGTTGACATGATAGGTCAGTCTTAGAGTAAAGATGACAACCACCTTGGAAGCTGAACCAAGAATGGAGTTCGTGACCAGGAAAAAGCATAGGTATAGACCTTGTCGGAGGAGTTTTTTTTCCACCTGCAGGTGATGGTGAACATCGTTGATATTCTTGTTAAAAAAAAGATAGGAATAGCGTGACCGACCTCATCATGAACTTCACTCTTGATCTCAACTTTGAACGAACGTGGCAATTGAAGATTTGAAGGAATGAAAGTGTTGCAGTCTATCAGGTATTTTATTCCTAACAAATGGAAGTAGAAAAACATTCCTCTCCAATTCTACTGCAGTTTCACTTCATGATTAACCCTCTATCTCATCATAATATTATTGTCACCGATAATAGCCGAAACACCTGCTCGTCATCCCAACGTCACCCCTTCAAATTCTCACTCGAGAAAATTCCATCACGCTGAGTGATTGATTGATAATTCAAAGATCCATCTCTCGTCTGAAATGAGAAAGCAGGCTAAGAGGTGTGTGCAGGTGGCTGAGAACTCTCCCGACGCCGCCGATAACGACAAGAAAACATCGCGATTCGGTCACAGCTGTGCGCGGACGAGAAAGAGGTACCAGAGTGCACAAACACACACACTTATTTTGCCATTTGAAACACCGGCGAACATTATCTGCGAGGCTATTAATCCCGCTCCTTTGTTGCGAATGTTTTTTGGCGGGCGTCGTCATGGAAACGACTTCCGGTTGCTTGGTAACGGCAAACTTCCCCCCACCGCCGCGTCCGCAGTACGAAACGGAGACGCGAGACGGCGTTTGTTTTGTACAATTGCATGAATGATGAATATGTATTACTGCTGCCTGGAGAAGGATGATTTCTTTGTTGGAATAACACGGCCGTGACCCAGAACGAGCTCAATGAGAGAGCCGCCGCGGGCTCTTCCGTTCTTTATGTCTCATCGAAGCTCTGAGGGACCGAGCTCATTTAGAAAATTGAATAAAGAGGAATTTCTGAACGAATTGAATGACAGACGCACCGGATTGGGCTCTTAAACAAACCGACAACTCGGCTGGTGGAATTATAGAATATAAATATTTTTCCGAATGCTGCGTTTTCTTTGTCTATTGAAGCGGAATAAACAGGGTCACTCGTGTCTGAAAATTTCGCTGAATCAGTATGGGTCACCGACCATTACCTTCTTTCAGGTACCTATATACAAAGGAAACACTAGGTGTGGATAAGGAGGATCCTATTTTATTTTATTCATAGCAACACTCCCAAAGTAAGTCGACATCAAACCCAAATGATTTTTTTAAATAATTTCATATTATTCTTCATCTGGCAAGTGAAATTTTTGCTAGTGCAGCAGAGTAATTTGGCACCCCCTCTCCAAACCAGAAATCACGACTATGCCGATATAGAAGAGATTAATAATAAATAACAATTAAGTTGTATCATTTTATTTTGATGATTTCGCACATATATTATCAACAACAATATCAATGGGTATCTAGTTGGCCTAGACCGGATCCATGGATAAGAATAAATTTGTCAAAATTAAAATTGATATAACTATTAAAGTATTAGATATACGATTAGGCACATTCAGATCATTTTTATAAAGGGTTGATTTATTTTGGAAATATATGAAGGACCAAGTTTGTAAGTATTGTTCATCAGCTGTTATGTGCATTTGTTTATAAAAATTCTATATTTTTGTCGAGATTTCCATTATGACTTATAACTTTGTTAAATAATGCAGATACAGCAATGAACATCAAGACAATTTTGTTCAGGGATAAATTGTCTAACAAATTTTTAATTAGCAATCAAATAAAAAGCATTTCAGTTCTGAAAATTCTCAGGAGACAGGTGTATTTGTAATAATTTGGGGGTGCTGATTACGAATCTGAAGAAAAATTGAGCTCATTTTGCCCCCTAGTATGTTTTACCGTTCAAGTGGGTGGTTCCATCGCTGCTGGCATGCAGTGTGCATCATGTAGGTTGATTCCTTTTGTGCAGTGAGTTCATTTCTAGTGTATCTATGAATCCTGAAAATTTTATGGTTCAACGTCGAAAATTACGAAAGATTCGGGGGCGTTTCCGTGAGAAGTGAAACAAATTATAGTTTTTCATGACTGGAAATTTTCCAGGAGACAGGATTATTTGTAGTAATTTGGGGGTGCTGATCACGAATCTGAAGAAAATTTGAGCCAATTTTACCCCCTAGTATGTTTCACCATAAAAGTTAGTGGTTCCATCGCTGCCCCCTAGTATGTTTCACCATGAAAATTAGTGGTTCCATCGCTGCTGGCGTGCAGTGTATATTCATAGTGTATCATCGATCCTGAAAATTTCATAATTCTTCATCAAAAATTACGGAAGATACGATGAGGGTATTTCCATGAGAAGTTAAACACACTGTACATATAATTATTTGCTTATTATTAGATTCTTTTTGGAGATTGTTATGCAATTATTCTTCAAACCATTTTGACTGTTTTTTTTTCCTCCCGAAATATGTGAAGGAATCGCCCTATTCAACCAAAGTTGGAGTGATTCGCATGATGAAAACCTGAAACGAGTGCTTCATAGCTGTAAATAGCAGAAATGAGAATCGTGGAAGCGAGTTTTATCCAGACAAAGAAACAAGTGGCAGATTTATTTAGCGAAACTGCGAACGGCGGCAGTCGCATGAAGAGGCAGGTGGTCCGCCTGCAGATGAAAACCGGAAGCCGTTCCTGAGGGAATCCTCGCCGGAGGCGGTTATGTGTGATGCTTCCGTTATGATGGAGCATGGCGAAACGAGACGGGAAACTGTCAAACTATCCGCGAGTCTGTCAGAACGAATGAACAATTACCTACCCACTTAGTCTTCCATTTGGCTTTGGTACAGGGTGTGGATTATAAAGATGAAAGTAATAATGGATTCTTGACGTTGGCCTTTTAGAATTTTGAAGTTCTATAGCATATAAATAATACACATCTGGTATCAAGGAAAGGACCCCCCTCGCACGAAAACACATGTAAACTTGGCTCTCGGTCAAAGTGGCTGAAATTGTAATATGTTATAGTGGGATGGGTAATTAGGAAAATGTGCGAGCTTAAAGGATTTTGTATGTGTCGTTTCTGAGATATAAGCAGCCAAAGTTCAAAAAAACGTCGGAGTTGGATAGAGTTGACAAAGGAGAAAACTTTTTCGTTAGTCGAAATAAGACAAATTCATGATGGAAATGTATTCATCGGAACTTGTTAACATGTCCAATTATAACGTTATTGAAATCTACAATGTATGATGAACATCTGACTGTTGGTCCTCTTTGCTTTTCAGAATACTCAAGAATCAGAATCACTCCCTCAGACGATAAATTGGGTGTAACAGCGACCTACTCCAGTCAACCAGTTCAAGCAGAAATCGAATTGATCCTTCTAGAAGATTCTACTTTACTAGGAAGGATTGATTACCGTATGCGGAATGGTTTGGTTGGAGATGTTGCTGTTCATGATCTGGCAGTCAAGTGTTTGGAAACTTCAACAAGTCACCTTGAACATCACAAGCGTAAAGTTGGTTTAAACAATTTGGGAAACACTTGTTATATGAATAGCGTCTTACACAGAGTCTTTTTAGGCATATTAACCAACAATAATGATATTGCCCCATTATTCTCGGAACTGAAACATTTGTTCGAACAACTTCAATTTTCCGAAAATGTGTCTTTTTCTCGATATGATTTCATGCAGTCTTTGGGCCCAACAAGTTTTTCGTCAGGACAACAAGACAGTTTCTAATTTTTAGGATACCTGCAAGTACACTTCATGAGCAGGAGAATAATTTAGTCGATATTTTTGAATGCCCTGATGGTGAGGAATTACAACCTATCGCTTCTTCAGTACAAAAATCTTTTGGAGGAAGGATCCTGACAGTTTCACGTTGTAGCAAATGCAGAATGAATAGAAGGTTTTTCAATGACTCCTTTGAATTAGAGCTCGCGTTTCCCAATCTTTCAGAAATTCAACCCATACAGAATCTACTCATCCATCATCTGAGACCCAGAATACCTAATAGGTGATAGTCAACTGGACTATCAAATCTCTGCCATAACAACAGACAGCCATAAAATAACAAGTATAGTTGAAACACCTGCAAATCTAATCATAACTCTGAAGCTCTTCAGATATGACTCAGCAACCCAAAGATGTATCAAACGAATCAAGCTAGAAGAACACCCCAATCTAGCCGACTGTGGTTCTGGAGCTGATTTTGGCCACTATGACACCTTAGACAAAGATAGAACGGACTGGTACACATTTGATGACAATTGCGTAAATAGTATACCTTCTTTTCAACTGGAGTGGACTGGACTGGAAGTGGTGTTGCAAGTTTTTCCGGGTTTCCCTGCAGCTCTGAAAGCTAATGCGCCACCAATATCATTTAAGCCGCCCCGGAGCGCCAATTTTGATGTTTTTACTTTGTTTTTGTTAGTTTCAATATGTTAATTTGAACAAATAATAAATTGTTATATTGTAAAAAAAAATTAAAGTAGTGTAACAGGTCCCACTTATACATGCCAAAATAAAAACTTTGTTTTACTCCTGCCTCATTTTTAACTCACCCATAAAACTGGCATTCCCTTCAGTAAATGTTGAAAATAATCGTTTATTCCTATCCTGCATATATGCTTAATAACACTATTGTGAAGTGCACACCTCAATCTTGAAATCACATACTTCATTTTCATATAGGATGTGTATGAGAGATTATTTTCAACTTTTACTGAGGCAGGAGTAAAACCTAGTTTTTTCTTTAGCATGTCTAATTGAGACGTGTCTCAGCAGTCTAAAATCGTTGCATATGCTCCAAAGAGGGTACTGATTCCTGCTCCAGTATAATTATTTCATATTAACTAAAATATCCATGACTTTCGGATCCTCCGTAAATATCGTAGAAGGGTTGTGTGAAGTGAGACAAAACACATTTCAGGTACTCAAATACTCACATGTTATATTTGCATGAGAAAGTAGACGTTTTTAGGAACGATATACACTTTTTCTTTTCCTTCTACTATAATATAATTTTTAGCAAAGTTGTGACAAATTTTCGGCCCTGTCTGAACTTGCAGTGGCGGTTGGCGCGAGCATGAAATGTGATGTCGGCGTTAAACCACGTTTTCTGAGAAAACAAGCTTATTTCATAAGGTATTACTGAAAATCATTCTTGTGGGGAATTAAATTATCTCTCAACCTATCGAAATCGTTTTTTGATAAAACTTATATTTTCTAAAATAACCAACAAAAAAAAAAAAATTTCAATGAAAATTTTTTAGGTTCCACCCCTTATTTTTTAGTAAACAATTTTTTTTTAATAATTCATGATGTCGAGATGTCTTGTGCCGGGTTCCAGAGTGTTACATTTCCTTCACTTTTTGCTCGAGTTTGTCTGTCGTTACTGGATTATTCAGGATGTGAACAACTAGGTCCGATTCATTCAATATACGTCTACGCCGAGATTTCAGACAATTCAGGGAAATTGATTTCTCGTCTGTCGGATCTGGTATGCTGATGAATAACGACTGTATCCTTATCCACAACATGAATCATATCCCAAGCGAATAAGGTGCTCTATACGTCTCGATAAGATCGTCTCCTATACATGTGTCTGAAATTGAACCAAACGGCAGGATGCTATTACGATGTAATTTCTGTTGGTTCTTATCGGACCGGCCATTGAGACAATATCAACATCATTCAGTCCATTGCATGGTACTTCCTATTACAGTTGTGACTGCGAGAGTGCTTTTCAACGGGCTGGCATTATCTCGAGACTGGAGAGGAGATGGCTTTCGCGAATTATGACAACGCTCGGGTATGAATTTATGGAATGAAACGTCCTGTTGGGAGTTACCCAACTTACTTTCGTGTCGGTAGTGACTTCAATTGAAAAGTTTTTATCTGGAATATTATAGGGGAGCTGGTATGAGATATTATTGTATATACAGTCTGTCCATAAAGTAACTCCTCCCCTCCCTGTTAAGTTTGAACGGAGTGGGATTTTTCTTTGAACTTTTTTTTGGTTGATTGGTAGTTTATAAACTTTTTGACAATGGTAAAAAAATTCTATGCCACGCACCATTTTGAATTTTTTTTTTTAAATGGCATGGGGGGTCGAGTGATATCTCATTCGATTCGTCTTTCAATTGTCTATTTGACAACAAAATTTCATACAAAAATATTAGTCCAGAACTCTCACAAGAGGATCCTCTCGAATAAATGGCTCTGCGATGATAACATATTTTTTTGTTTCTGCAAGAGCTTCTTGTCACTCAAAATGGCAGATGGGTGCCATATTAGAAAAAAATTCAAATAAGTCGGTAAGTAGTGTAATATCTCGTTTAATTAAATCTCGGCAAATCTCAGAAATCATGTTCCATATGTGATTCTGAGGGACAGAGAACATTTGTGGGTATCGAAAAATATTTTTTCATTTCGTTCAAAGCCATTTATTCAAAGAAACCGCATATAAAAGTTCTAACGTAATGTGCCGCCATTTTGTTTTGGATAAATATTTTTGGCTGAAATTTTGCAGTCGTATGGAAAATTAAAAGAAAATTCGAACTCGACCCCCTATGCCATTTAAAAAAATCTTTGGAAGGGTAGACATATTTTATTACTGTCAAAAAATAGCTTATAACATATCATTTCACCAAAAAAAAAATTCAAAAGAAAATTTCACTCCCTTCAAAATTTAACAAGGGGGGGTTACTTCATGTACACACTGTATCATTAAATATCATTAAATGAGAGATTGTATGCTGATGTTATTCATAAATTCTTTATAACTTTCCCACTGTCGCCGGAGAATATAGTGGCATTCTCCAATAGAAGATTTTTCGCATTTTTTTTTAAGAAACTAAAGAGAGTGACCCATTTGAAAGCGGGTCACCTCTCTCAAACTTTTACGATTATCCACTTGAGTATCGATGTGCCTAACACGGTCACTCGTCCAATCACTTGTCCAAAGAAAATATATAACTTAAAATTATCACGTTAATAAACTTTGATTTGTGTACCTTATTTGATATTACATATTGAACCCTTTGAAAATGTCGCTAATCCAGTGATGTAGTTAGAATTATTCTAAAAAAATCGCAAGTAATTTTTTAAGATTTTTGATTTGATTTGAAAATTGCTATTTTTTTCAAGTATCCTCCTATCTGTATAAAAATATTAAATCAAATTGTTTTCTTATGAATAGCTTGACCATACTAAAACATCTGTATTTCAATGATAATTTGACAAAACTTTCTCATTTTCTCCACACCAGAGAGCACAACATTAAAATATTGGATTTTATTGGAACCCTGGCTGTTACATTGGTTCGTATCTAACAGTTATATGAGAATTCTACGATTATTGCTATGACAGGAAAATCGAAAAATATCGTTTATTTCCGGTTATAATCAATTTTTGGTGATAATCCTGCACGAATAATTCACTTCGCACATATTCTTGAAAATAGTGCGTCAAATCAAAGAGGATTACAGTTTTCAACAATGCATACGAGGTAAAACGCTCTGGCACGATTATCATCGAAATTTTAATCTGGAACACACCATTTCATGGAATGTCATGTCATCACAATAGTGAAATTCTGATATAACTATTAGATATGTACCAATATAACAGCCAGGGTTTTGACAAAATCATTATTATTTTTTATTTATTCAGTGCTCTCTGTTATGGAGAAAATGAAAAAGTTACACTATATGTTTATAAAATTAAATTCTAAGCAACTTTTTCAAATTACTTTTTCCGATATCTTCATGGTAGTTTTTTTCAGTTTGCCGCCATACCAGCAATCACGTGACATGTGTCAAAATCTATTTTTAGATTATTGGACATGCACTAACTTTTCCCCAGAATTTGTTTCCAATAGTGTAATAATAAACTTTTTTCCCATATGTTTCATACTTTTTGGCGGTCAATGTATATTAAGGGTCAATACTATAAGTACTTCATTTGATAGTAGGTACTAGGTACTTCAAATTTGAATTTCAGTTCAATTATGGCAATAAAACACTGTCTGGGTATTTTTACTCCAATTAAAGTGAGACCAAGTCCTAAATACAGTTTTTTTAATTGCCAATACTAAAGTTTACAAATAGTTATTCAAGTTTTTTCTTTGTGTGCGGTCAGCAACTCAATAATTGAATGTTTGTTGTTTGTTTATTGTTTCTTGTTGGTATTGGTTCCAACAACGAATAGTTCACTTTGAATTGCTTCATCCATCGAAGCGTTCCCGTGACAACTGCTAATTTTTGCTCGAAGCGAAATTGATGCACGAATTTCACATTTTTTTGTTGAGGTCGATGTGATGTATTCATAGGGGTGCATCAACCTTTCGATACTATAAATTCAAACAATGTTCGGCATGAGTTCATTAATTTTCCAATACAGGAACGTTCATTAGCCATTTTCAATGGTGACAGTTATTGATCACCAAAAGGGGGTCCATTGGATGTTTTTGACTGCATCAGATCTGATATCTAGATAAAAATGGAAAGTAGGAAAAAAATATTATATGGTAATCATGTTAAGTTTCCATCATGAAACTGTATGTCTTGTAATCTGACTCTTAACAATCTACGTCTTGTCCGACAAAGAGAATTAAAGGCGCGTTTACATCAAAGTTGACAACAGATTGTTTGTAGAAAACTAAAAGTTGTCAACTGAAAGTTGCTCTTTTCACATTCGGAGTAATAAATGGAAAACTTGTTGCAAAGAATTAGCTCGAAAGGTTTAGGCAGTGGTGCCAAGGATGTCGGACGAAGAAGACGCAATTATTGCCGCGGCCGCCTGTGTCATCATACCCAGCCACTGTACAAGAGGTCCACGGGAGATATTGGGTGATATTTAGTGATATTGGGTAATATTGGGTGATATTGGGTGATATTAGGTGATATTGGGTGATATTGGGTGATATTGGGTGACATTGGGTGATATTGGGTGATATTGGGTGATATTGGTTGATATTGGGTTGAAGGCTATGGTTAGGTACAGTGGCAGTGATATATGATAGCTGATCTCCAGAAAGATGACGTCGATGCGTTGAGTGGTGAGTCGAGGTGCGACAGAAGTGTCAAACACTATCTAAAAATGACCAATAGTGACTCTTATTATTTTCTTTCTACCTTGTCACAAACACAACGAAAATACTCTTGAAATCACCAAAACACTTGCAGCTGAAGTTCACACGTGAACTGACGGTCATGGGTTGAGTAGGGCGGGGCGCGTGGAGGGGGGGCAGTTCTTCCCTAGCTTCCTACCATCAGTTGTTTGCGCAAAGTGCACAGCAACAAATCTTTCGCTTTTAGTTGTCAACTTCCTTTGATCTTTACCAACAATCCGCGAAAAACCAAAATTTAGTGGAAGATTTGTCTCTCCACAAGTGGAAGACAGAAAAAAGTTGCTGTTTTCTGTAGAAAAAGCAACGAATTGCCGCAACTTGTGGGAAAATTAGTGGACAACTTTGGTGTAAACGTGTCTCAACAATGGAAACAACAAGTTTAGTTAATTTGATTTTGTGAAATGTTAGTGCCTTTCACCAATAACAGTATTAGGAAGTAGACATTATATTATCTACTTTCTTTTTTTGTTTGCTGGATTTGTCTATCATTGTGATTTTGGAAGAATGACAGCCAAGTTGTCCCATTTTGAATTTCTCAACAATTTATTGCATACACATAAAACGCCATTGGTCGTTTTTGAACCTCAGTTTCAAAAGAGTTGAATTTCTACGTTGTTTATTTAGTGACTTCTAAATTACACAAAAAGTAAGTAAATGTGCATTCCACAAATTGTATGTATTTTGTTTACAAAGTTCTTATTGAGTTTCATCCGCCCTGATGTCTGTATGTTTGTATTAAAGAGTAAGTAAGAGTAAATTTTGATACACTGCTGGTTAAAATTCATAAATCTGAAATGATGGACCACTTTTGTGATTATGGTCCGATTCTCTTCGAAATTAGTACGAATAATATCCAAGTGGTGTCTTTCCCTAAAACTTTATATTATTCATGAAATATAATGATGAAGATGATCTGCTATGAAATAAATAACACCACTAGCCGTTGACGTTTAAGAGTTGCCTGATTTAAAACTTCCAAATATTTCTTACCGTCAGTCGATACTAGGAATTTTTTTCGATTTCGTATTGCAATGATACACGATAAATTATAATATTATTATTATAATTTACTCAAACTTTATGTTATTCATGAAAGCAAATTCATTAATGGAATATAATAGATTAGGATAAAGTATTATGAAATTAATGATGAACGTCGAAAACGAGAAATAAAATAGAACAAAACCACGGTATTTTTTTTACCGTTCAATTTTCAAACGGTTCAATATCGAATTACGAGTTATTGAACAGTCAACCTAAAATCGATAGCAGAATCAAGAACTGTGTACATATAAAGGGTTTCTCATTTGAAAATAATTTGTATTTAATAATAATAATAATAATAATAATCATTTATTATTCACCAAAAAGTCATTGAACTCTTTACAAAAGTGGTTAATGGACTAATCACAAAATGGCAAATAAATGGTTTCACCTTTTATGGGGTTGGTGAAGCGTACCATTAATAATTTGTGTTCATCAAAAAAGTGATCAAAGGTCTACAGCCTGCGCAAACCGCGCTGAAACTCTATCAGCGAGCAGACACGCTGTGGCCTGGAGAATCAAACCAGTGCCTCCCAAACAAAAGTAACTGAAAGTGATTTCATAAAATCTCATAAAAATTTCGAACATTGTTGATTGCTTCTAAAACGAAAATTGTTTTATTATGTTCCATATAACAACCCATTTTCTCAATCGCTCCAATTTCAGCAACACCTTGTATAGGTCAATAACTGTATCGTTAACCCTATGTATGCAAATCATGTTATATCTATAATTTCATAGTAATTATTGTTGGTTACATGGGTCCATGATAGTTTGCTGGAGTATTTTTCCTTCCTCTTGTTGATTTTACAAAAATGTGGATTTTTTCTAATGTTGTTCAGAATATGAATAATCAACATCTTTTAATGATGTGTTCAAATAAAATATGTCGAGACGCTGGAAAATCTATTATACAAAAAATCCCAAATTAAATATTAATATCTTTCGTGTCTGGTCGTCGCAAGAGCTTTCCATGAATCATTCATGTCTTTCGAAGACGTCTGGAGAATACGCCAACATAAATAATATTTTAAACAGTATTCGAGAAAAACGAAATACATTAGTGGAATGCGTAAATTTTTTCTCGGCAGAGTACAGAACTTTTCAATACAAGATGTAAGAAAAAAACCTTGACATGATTTGTTTGGGTATTTGACTTTCCACAATTAGACTAGTGACAGATTTAGGTACTCCATTTTCTCATACGAGCCTCGAATTTTGTTTCATTACAAATGATGGAAATACGAACTTGTAATGTAAAATGGTTGAATTCGTGATGTGACATCAGTATACCTTTCGTTAATGTTTGAATAAAAGTTTTGCATTTGTTTTCAATATTTCATTTGGCGTTACAAGGTACTTCCGTCAGATCAGTAATCATAAAATTGTCATTCAGACTTCACAGTTTTCGAGTTATATGTAGACATGGTAACTTAAAAAAACGCGCGTTTTTGAAAGTTTGATTTGCTTTAAATAGGTATGGCACCAATTGATGAGAAATCAATATTTAAATTTGGACTGGAAAGGATCCAAAAACATAAAAAAGAAAATGAAATTGTTGTTGTTATCTGCATCAAAGATTAGTTTAATCTTCCTCTTGAAGATGATCACTTCGTGATTGAAACACGTGTCGAGGTGTTAAAAATAGCGGTTTGGTGTTGGGATAAAACTCCAGTATATTCATTACTACACGGAAAATTCCAAACAGTGCAGTGCAAGTTGAAGAAGTCTGTTGACTATTTGGGTTTTGAAATCTCAAGAGGCATCATCAAACCATGTGAGAGAAAATAACAAGGTGTTTCAGACTTTCCTTGTCCTAAGAATATACGTGCTGTTAGACAGTTCAGGACTTACTGGTTATTTTAGACGATTGGTCGAGAAATATGCTGTGAATGAAAAACCGCTGACACAACTTTTGTGTGGAAATATTCCATGGAATTGAAATTGATTCCGAAAATAGGAAGATGTTGACTGAAACTGTCGGACTATAATTGGAAAGATATCCATAGACCTGCTGATAGAATGATTCATGAAGACGCTCTTTCACGTGACCCAAACCAGTTAGAGGAAGAAGAAACAGATGTTGCTGATGAACTATAAGTACTTGTCAATGAAATAGACGAAGAAACAAATAAGCACTGTTCTGAAAAATCGAATGCTTGGTATGTTATCCCCAGGAGCCACTCGTAAAAATATCTTCAGTTTACTCCAAATCGATATACTTTTCAACCCTATTCGAGGCTTGTATGCGAAAATGGGGCACCTAAATCTGTCACTAGCTGACGGTCGATGAGGAAGATGATTTTGATCGGCGATAAGAGTTTTGTGAAATACGATTGCAAGAATAGATGCTAATATAAATTTCCTTCTCAACATCTGCGTCTCAGATGAGTGTACTTTATTTTTGATTTCAACTGTGAATCATCATAATTTTCGGTATTGGTCATTCGACTTTGAACGGGTTAATCCAAACTCTGTCACCGTTTACAAAAGGCTCACATTAAAGCAGCGGAGACAGGACTGCTCCTACAGCTGCACAAGAATAAGCCAATGCATGGGGTCTTCTTCTAGAACATTGGCCTATCCAAAAATCTGACCTTCGCTTTTCTCAGGTCAAGTGAGCTGAAGTCGGAGACCGAGGGATTCATAATGGCCTGCCAGGATTGTGTCTTCAACAGCACAGCAGTCGCGTGATGGGTACAGAGGTCCCGGACACTAGATGCAGGGCGTGTCGTGGGGCTCCTGAGACCATAGTGCATTTGCTGTCCGCGTGGCAAGCTCATGTGGTCTCAGCCTATATCCATAGGCATAACGCGGCTCTACGAGTGTTGTACTACCATCTAAGACACTCGTACGGTATAGACGAGACACCGGTGTTGCCTTATGCTCCGGGGGATATTGAGTCCGTTGTGGAGAATAAGAAAAAAATAATAATACTCCCTCACAAACACTTGTAGAGTGTACCCAAAGGCATAGCCTGTGCGGGTGGAGGACGGCTATTATTATTATTTGCCGTTGCCGTAGATCAATGATAGTTATGTGGCAATATCAGATCTTATTTTCAGTGATTGAATGAACAGTGTGATTTTTTCAATTTCAACATGGAATATCTCGAAAAGGGTTCTGTGGACCTGCAAAGCCACTGTTTTGTTTTCTATGGCCCACTCTGTAATCTCTCCCACGCCCCACAAAATTATTAAACATTTGTCCCTGTCATTAGAAAATAATTTCTCCCAGATACGACGAAATAGTCCTACAACAATGTGACATAAGTGACAATGGATTAATCTTGGAAGGTGTCCTGAATAGAACACCGTTATGTCTAGGGGATTTCAGTGTCATTCCAATTAAGGTGTATTGCTATCTCCCTCTTCGCAGACAATGTCACAGCGGGACACAGTGGAAAACTTGGATTTCACTTCATCAAAGTTCGTATTGGTGAATGTAGTCCAGTTAATTAGGTATTTCATTTTCAGAATATTGACAAGGTCTTTATTTGTAATGTAACTTCAAAAACAGTTTTTTTCGTAGAGTTTGAGTTCACAAAACCATGACAATGGACAAGGACATGAGGAAATATTGCTTCAAATATACTCTGAAATAACGCCTGAATAAATGTACCCAGAAAAAAAATTAGCAAAATTCGGAACTACCACCCAATGATCACACGTTCGTAATAAACGTGGCATTGGTTAAATAAACGTTTTTGGTTTATGATTTTAACGACCAAAATTCAGTGCAATTTTCTACGTTGAAAGAATATAGCTATTGATATATTGAGATTTATTTAAATTGCATAATAATCTAGTTTCATTCAAATCTTTTTCTACGTTCATACAAAAAACAAAACTTTATTGAACTATGACATCAAAATGGAATATTTTCCAGGTAAAGAGGTGTATATAGCGGATGAATTGTCTGTTGTTAAAATTGGTCCATGAATCTCATTTGGGAATTGGAAAAACAAGTTTGGTGAGCAAGGGGGAGGTCACTGTTCCCAACCGGATAACTGAAATTGGAAAACAAAGTCCATTTAACAAACATATACAAAAGAATACCGGGACCAAGAAAATCTGCCAATCCGCTTCCTTCAGTGCCATATTCAGTGAACAGGATCTTCTGAAATGGAATGAAAATATTGATTTGTTGAATATTCCTAGGTAAAACCTTGTCACGAATCACGAATATAAGTGGAGTACACATGTTGGTAAGTAAGAATTGATAGAAATGATGGTTCTATAAGATTTGGGTAAATATTAGTGAATAGAAATAGTGGTAACTTTCAAAAACAATACGAGTTTGAGTACACCTGATATCGTTTCTCGAAAACATCATCTCCAGCGAGTTGGCCAGCTGAATAGTCAAGCAGCCTATCCATCTCATCGTTGTCGTCGAGATCGTCCAAACCGTCGATGTTGCTATCGATGTCTACCGTGAGTTCAAACAGGTTTTCGCAAGACCGGCCATTGCAGGTCCCGCAGATACCCTCTTGCAAATGCAGAAAATCATGTTAAGTAGGTTTGAGGGGACTACTAGCCTTAGCTGCAGCATTTGTGGAGGGCTAGTAGCACAAATCGTTGGGGGTTTGTTTGATTGGACCTTTTCATATCGAACAGCTCAATGAGGAATTTCACCCTGGCTTCAACTACTTGGCCAGGTGCCGCAGCTGGATTGGAAGAAACTGCAGCTTTCTCTTCAAGTTCTTCATGTTCCTATACTTGAGTTTTCCTTAGTCGAACAAGCACGAGGTGGAATCACAGTCACTGAAGGCGTAAGTTTACTATGCAGTTGTTGAGATGATGGAGTAGAAGACACTTGGTGTTTTGCGTCTTTCACACTTTTGAAGGTATATGGTAGGTACCTGGTGTGGGACCCCTGAGACACGTGAGGATGACCAACAAGTCTAGATCCTCTTCTTCAATAACCTCAACCTGAGTCCTTTCTGATACCTTTAGTGATGATTGGCATGTCAGCATCTTCTTCAGCCTGAGAAACCTCAATGTGGTTGTCTTCAAATATCACCTTTAGCAGTTGGATGAATCTTAATTTGTTTTTATCATTGGATGGAAAAATTTCTTGGGAAATATTGGTTGTTTCTTCAAATATCACCTCAGGAGATGAATATGAGGTTCATCAAAATCCTTATAATAATGATTGAAAGTTTGATTTTGTGGAGGAAATCATGTCAAGAACCTTATAATAATGTTCTAATCTCTCAGTATGTATCGTCATTTCTCAAACTGAATAAATATTTCCTTCAACTCATATAAGACAGATCATTGAATATATAAAAATAAAAATTCGCTTAAAATTTTCCAATATGGATATAGTACAGTAACCACAGACAAATGTAAGCCACAATTGAATGAATGAATTCGGAAATCAATTGATAAAAATTATAGTAGAAGGAAAAGAAAAAGTGCATATCGTTCCTGAAGACTTCTACTCACTCATGTATATATAATATGTGAGTATCTGAGTACCCAAGAAGATGATTTATCTCACTTCACATAACCAATGGATATTTTAGTTGATATGAAATAATTATACTGAAGCAGGAATCAGTACCTTCTTTGGACCGTATACACATGCCAAAGAAAAAACTGGGTTTAACTCCTGCCTCAGTTTTAAACTCACCCATAATCCTGGCAATTTCTTCAGTAAATGTTGAAAATAATATCTCATACACATTCTACATAAAAAATGACGAATGTGATTTCAAGCTTGAGATTTACGCTTCACAATAGTGTTATTTAACATATATGCAGGATATGAATAAGCGATTATTTTCAACATTTACTGAAGAGATTGCCGGTTTTATGGGTAAGTTGAAAATGAGGCAGGAGTAAAACAAAGTTTTTTTTTGGCATGTATAAGTGGGACCTGTCACACTACTTTAAAATTGTTGCATATAGTCCAAAGAGGGTATGGGTTGCTGCTTTAGTATAATAATTCCATATTTGCTAAATTATTCATGATTTTTGGTTCATCCACAAACATCTCCATGAAGTGAGACAAAACACATTTTAGGTACTCAAATACTCGCATATTAAATTTGCATGAGGAGGTAGGAGTCTTCAGAAACGATATAAACTTTTCCTTTTTCTTCTTCTATATTTTTTAGCAGAGTTATGACCAATCAAATATTCGGCTCCGCCAGAACTTCCAGCAGCGGTAACCGTGAACATGAAATTTGATGTCGGCGTTCAATCAAGTTTTCTGAGAAAACGAGCGCATTTCATAAACATTAACTAGGAAATAATTTTTTTGGAGAATTGAATTGTCTTTCACCTTGTTGATTTATTTTACCGCAAAAACCTATTTATTTATTTTTAAACGAAAAAAAAAAAATATATGTTCCAATCCTAGAATATCGGTAAACTTTTTTTTCGTGTTTCTCGTGGTTCCAACAACTAGAATACCAAGTTTGGTGGTGCTATAATCGATCCTCGTCTCAAAACCCAATCGTACTAGATTAATAATTTGCCAAGCTGTATCTCGGTAAGTATCACAGCTACCGATCCCATTCTCGTCTAATATCATAGCGAATTTGATCCAGATTGAAAATTTTTGGAATGGGATTTATCGATGAAAACATGTTCATTCATGGTCAAAATGGAAATATACAAAAAAAGTGCAAAAAATTTAGCAATTTTTAGGATATTCAAAAGTGATCCGGGGGGCCGCTGGGGTCAAAAATTTGAATTTCGCATAGGCCCACCTATTCATGACAAGTTAACTGGATTATAACGGGTATTTCCGAGATTTGAAATACATTAATTTCACGGCAAGAACTCGTTAATTCAAATGTGCCGCTGTGGGTGTAAAAATGTGTACGTGTAAAATAACGACCGAATACAAAAGTCGAGAAATTTGTATTCATTTCCTTTATATTGCTCACGGAAGCCGCATTATTGGAGAGCGTGTTCCTGGTAATTACTTTTTAATATCCCTTCTTTCTTCTCAGTACATTTGGAAGTGAAAAACAATTTATAGCTTTTTGATTACTCTCTTTCTATGTTTTCGAAGGTTTTTATTTTGTAATAAGTACAAAGTTTGGTGGAACTTACTTTGTGATCCGTATTTACTCGTTTTCTCGGAATATTTATATTTCAGCAAGACTCAGTTCGATACTCCCACTTTCAAGACGAATCGAGGTTATTTACTAAGTGCCTTGAATATCAAGACCCACTAAAGCATATTTATTTTACTGAAATTATTGGACATTTCAGCAATGAGATGACTGTATGAGTAGCTTCGTATCAGTAATATGCATGGTGAACCATTAATACAGTAAAATCGTTTCCGGGCGTGCCTTCTTCAGGAAAAAATATAGTAGTTGTTTTCTCACTCGTTCTATATGTTTTCCGCTGAATCTGAATTTCAACTTTGCCACTTCCCACGGATATGGCTTCATAAGGAAAATCTCAAATAACCTCAAAATGTTTGACAATTTTTTATTTTCTTGCCAACATGTAAAATACTATGCTTTTTGACGTAGGTTCTCCTAGACGAATATGAAGTACACTACTTTTGCTACACAAAGCACCCAAATGTATTTTTGGCAGAACGGTTTGGCCACTAGAGTGCACGGAAAAATGGCCAAAATGTGTATAGTAATTATAATCATTAAAACAGGTAGGTGAACGAAGAACAAAGAAAGTAGACTTGAAAATTGAAAAATGAAAAATTTGATTTATTTGTAATATCTAACAGAAAACAACTACTTCCCCGGCACAAGCCATGCTGGACATTGAACTACATCTGATAGATATTGTGAAAAGACTCTAACTGAAAAGGAAAGAAAAAATCTGAAAGTGAAAATTTGCATTTCACCCTTAAGAACATATTTTTGCCAGCTTTGAATCTCATGGACTTGGGAAGTTTATCCTAAAATTCAAAACCTGATATTTCAATATAAAAATTAATTCCCGTATTTCCTACTCATACTCTCCAATATTATAATGTGGGTACAATAGACAATATTCAATCATACTATAGACCGGGAGATGATTTCACTCAGTATGCCTTTTGAAGGACAGTTTTGTCTGTATATTCTCATGATAATGATGAATGAATCAAGGAGTCTTCGTAGGTTTTTCGTATTAAATAATAATAATATTTTCAAAAAATTATGCGTTTCGGTACGATTCCAATTAGGCTGCCTACGACGGCTCTTTGATTCATGCATTGTTTTTAAGAGGATATACGGACAATACTGTCCTCCAAAAGGCGTACTGAGTAAAATAGTATTCCAAAATCTCCCTGTCTACAATGATAATAATCTGCCTGTGAGTGATTTATATCCAATGTACAAACATTCCTGCTTGTTTATAATAATCATCAGTGAATCATGTTGTTAGCTTGGAGTTCGAATAAGATATATAGTTCTTTAGTGATTCATCTAACAAAGTTATTTATTATCTGAGTTCAGACGTTTTGAACTACATGTAATAAAAATATTTACAACCGTTTTATTTTGAATGGAAATACCTGAAGAGGCGGAAAATGTTCACATAAAATAGTAAACAGTTTGATGTAATAGGGACATAACTGAAGTCATGTTGCTTATGTTCTAGTGAAAGACTAAATTAATCTTAGGTGTATTTTCAACATGTATAAGTAATGGATGAATCTCATGTATACACAAGAAAAAACACAGATATTATGTTTAGGACAAAAGAACTGAAAATGTTTTCGAAGTTAAGTTCTTAGAGAGAGATGCCCTTATGAATAATTTTGTCCAGTGCCTGTCTAGGTAAGTAATATTACTGAATAAATAAGATGAGTTTTCATTATGAATGAAATATCATCAGATTATTAAACACGATTGATTGAAAGATTTCAAATGTCCGAGTACGCATTAACAAAAAACAATGAAACACTAGAGGTTTTAACACATTCGTGGACAGTAGGAGTTCGAAAGATGTCAAAAAGTCACCAATTTTTTTTCACAGAGTCGAGATTATTTTTGTCCAAATGAGACGAATTGTAAATTTGAAAATTTTTGTTTCGTACTTTTTGACAAAAAACAGATGACTGCTATAGCAGTGCTGTCCAACTACACAAATAAATTTCTTGTGGGACGGACATGCTACAACCGGCATAAAAAACAGAAGGAGACTGTTAATTTTCAACTGAAAGAACAATGCCATAAAATATAGCAAAAGATGTACTTATGCTAATTCAAGAAAAACGTATGTCAACTTTCAACTAGAAATGAAATTTTTACAAAACAATTTCCGTATAAGCAGAAGAATATTATGATGATTTGTAGCACTCTGATTAGGGAATAAAAAACTCAAATACAAAAAAAGAAAACATTTCAGACGGTCAATTTACACATATTCACGTAGCCCCAATACTATATTTGGGCGCGAACTGTATGAAGATACCTGAATTTTAAAGCATCTACCCCTTCCATCACTCTGGAAGAGTTCTTGCAGTCACACGCTATCAAAATACCGTTTTACCTTGTCTACTGGGACACGCGTTCAAATAAATAAATAAATAAATAATGTCGATTGTTATTCGGTCTGCAGAGCTGCCTTGCATTTTGTGGACAGTGGACAATAGATCGGAAGAAGTGAATACAGGGTGTTTCACAACTTAATTTGCTAACCACTTAATCAATTCTCAATAATATATGTTGATTTCCGTAAAAAAATGCAATGAAAGTCTGACAGAAATCGATATTAAATTATGAAAAGTTTGTAATCACTCTACGAAAGCTGTCAAAATTTTTCTCCATTGCCTTGCAATCTAATCTAATCCAATTACGTCGAACGAATTCGAATGATTTTTCTTCCCGCTGTTCCCGTTGAACAGTTATTATCTCGTTTTTTGTTGGACTTTTTCACAGAAATCGAATTATCATTGAGAAGTGCTTATGTGGTTGAAAATTGCGGATAACTTGTGAAACAGCCTGTATAATGCATGTTTTTCAAAATTTGCGCAAGGGGGATATCAATGAACAGCCGACAGTGAAGGGTGGTTGCAAACATCAGAGAGTAAAATATATGTCTAGTAAGATTTTTTAAACTCCTTACGGAAAAGCGTAGAAACCATACCATATATTATATGAAATGGTTTTTCCTCCTACCCCTGTAGAAAGTACACACATACCTCCCTCAAATCAGGGAGGAAACTCATACTTTTCCTCCCTAGGGAGGAAAAAACGATTGACAATTCATTCAACAAAGGCACATAATATTGCCTATGAGAAAATTAACACTCAATCTCAATCTCAAATGAATAAGCTATTCAAATATTCAATAATTTATGTTTCTAAGAGAAGGAAAAAAAAGGACATTAACTTGCTTAAAAAAAATTACCGATTGCTGCGATTGAACCCGGTACTTTCAGTTTACTAGGGTGAGTCGCTTACCACTACGCTATCAGAGTAATTTGGATGGGTATGAATTAGTTTTGTATACTTTCCGTCATGCAAGTATAGGTCCGTTTTAGACAAAGAAGTTGAGATGCGTTTTAAATTTTCAAAAAATAGGTTCATTGAGTGGGTAGGAGGATATAACAATATGTATCACATGGCAGTAAACATCCAAGGGAGAAAAAGTCACTTTACTCCCATGTAATACATATGATTTTTCCTCCTACCCACTCAATGAACCTTTTTTTGTAAATTTAAAACGCATCTCAACTGCTTTTGTCTCAAATAGACCTATACTTGCATAATGGAAAGTATAGACAATACAGTCATGTCCATATGAGAATATGCGGTGGTGCAATGGCTAGCGTCTTGGGCTTGTAATCCGAAGGTCTCGGATTCATCTCCTGGCACTTGCAAATTTTTTTATTTTACTTTTTTCTTGTTAGTGACTTGAATTATTGGACATTCAGAGAGCTTATACATTTCGGATTGCTATTGAGTGATTTTTTCATAAGTAATGTTATGTGCCTATTTGAATGAAGTGTCGATAATTTTTTTTCTAAAAGTTGCGCTTGTAGAAAAAACAATGTGTGTATTTGAAGCACAAAGTGTCATTGTCGTTCTCCAAAGATTAATCTTTTTGTCGAGCGACAATCAATTACTTTGCGCTCTAAATACACAATTAGCTATTAATGAACTAAAGTAGAAGTAACATTCATGTTTACTTGAAATGAGGGGAAGGAAAAGTACTTTCCTCCCTAGGGAGGAAAAGTATGAGTTTCCTGCCTGGATTGTGGAAGGAAAGTGTGCACTTTCTATAGGGGTAGGAGGAAAATAGCTATTTGAACGCCAAATTATATCTCGCATGAACTCGCATCAAGTTCTGGTTCTTACGGAAAAGGAAATCGTATATTGTTCAGAAAATATCGTGAGAGCCGAGAGAAAGTAGGTAGTAATTGGTGTTCTTGAATTTCTGAAGGCTCATACAGCCCCAGGGAATACCTCCCGATATGCGTCGAGTTTCAAAGCTTGTTTGATTGATGATCTATTTATTTTGTGGAAATTCATGATGAAATAAGAAAAGGAAGAAAAAATATAACTTTTGTCCAGTTAGTGGAAACTGGACAAAAGTTATATTTTTTCTTCCTTTTCTTATTTCGAGTTTCAAAGCATTGCCGTTCATTGGAAGAACGAGCTCTGGAAGAGAAATATTTGGCATGTCTCCAAAGTGACGGCATATGGATGTGAGAACAGAGTCAGTCTCGATGGGACCGCTAACGGTGGGACGATTGAGGATATTTCGGAAGAACATTGTCCATTAGACGGCAACGGTAAAACATCCGAGTTGATATTTCAAGATAATTATTCGATAGTACTTTTGTCGGAAATTACGTCTATCTAAAAGTATTCAACCAGTCAACCAGTATATGAATTGATGATAATTCAATAGGTATATAAAATTAAGGGAGACTAAATGTTTCATCTGACAACACCGCTTTGTAGACCGATCTTGCATAGTAGAAATTAATTTTGATTACATTTCTTCTATTCACGGTTGAAAACTTGGATAAATATTCATTAGAATGACTGGTTGCTACCCCAACGAAATAGTTTGTTAAGCCCGATCAAACGGCCACCTTAAGGCTTATTTTTGTTCGAATATCACCCCGTAGATAACTGAAAAATGCATCTCATTCATGTGCCGAAAACACACCCTTCCTTATGATATTCTCAATAATCAAAATTTAATTCCAGTCTGCATGATCGGATCTCTCGAATTTAATAATATGAAATTTGAAATTTGAGCGGTAGTCCTAGCAACGCCCCTACCTCTACCTTCGTTTATCAAAATAATACTTCAACCGATATGGTGAAAATTGATTCAGTAATTCTCAAGTGTTTCAAATTGCAAGGGTCATAAAAAATTAACGAAATATGATAAAATTTGGATGAGAATATCGGAGAATAGCCAGTGGAGTAATCGGTAACAGAGTATTCTACCTACAGCGTTAATTAGACGGAAGTCGTATTTTATTCGATATGATTTGTGAAGTCAGTATACAGGGTAACTTGATACTTTTTTTCAACTGTGTATAAAACTCGTTAAAACAAACCACTTTTTCAAATAACTTTTTTCAAAAAACTGCAAAATACCAAAGTTACATTATTACAAAACGTGTCCAATACGGGCCTGTCCAATTCAAATAAGGTGGACAAAGTTATCACCATTAACTTTAAAACAACTATTTTTTCTATCCGAGCAAAAAAAATTGCATAAACAGACTAGGTACGGTATGATACCCGCGCCCAGATTTACGTTTTATTTTTTTTATCGCGCTTATTTTTGAGTTTTCTGAAAAAAGTTATTTGAAAAAGTTGTTAATTTTAACAAGTTCTACACAGAGCTAAAAAAGTATAAACCTATATGTATATATAATAGCAGTAAGAAAGTGACCTTTGGAAAGTACTTTTCATGATGAAGGAAAGTGGAGGAATGGTTCAGACAAACAATGTTTATTATTGTCGTAGGCATGTTATAGTTGATATCAATTTGTTGACACTAATGCAAGCAATATGTAACTATTGCCCTAAAAGATGTAATAAATATATCTTGAAAAATAAAAACTAAAGAGCAATCGAGAATAAAGTTTGAACATGTATTTGCGCACCATTTCCTACGCCACGGGGTAGGTACTCATATTGTTACGATAAACAAAAATCGCATGTACAATCCTCACTCTTTTGTCCTTCAATATTTCAGTAGTATCAACTGTAATAATTATTGCAAACTCACCGTATCAGAACGTGAATTTACAATATTCAATAAATCAATCTAAATATTACTTGGTAACAACGCCTGAACTAGAAAAAGCTATAGGTACTTGATGCGATAGAAGAAGATCCTTCAAATAGTACCAGGAAGATTGTACTACAGCTTGCAGTCAGCCCAAAAACCGTTTGGAAAGTTCTAAAAAGAAACCTCCTATACCCATACCACGTACAGCGGGTCCAAACTCTACTGCCTCCGGATTTTCATCCAAGATTAATGTTTTGCAGGTGGTTAATTCATATGATGGAACACAATAATAAAGAACTTTCACAATAACCATTTTTGGGCCGACGAAAATCCATTATTAGAGAAAAAAAATTTCGCTCAACGTTTGGGTAGGAATTATTGGTGACTACCTAATTGGCCCATTTTTTAACAGAAAGATTAACAGGTGAATCCTTATACGAATCATTTATCCATTTTGTTAGAAGAAGTACCCATACTTGTGAGAGGCAAAATGTGGTTTATGCATGACGGGGCTCCAGCTCATTTTAGAGTTCTTGCTCGACATCACCTACCCTAATCGCTGGATTGGACGTGCAGGACCTCGACATTGGCCAGCTCACAGTCCTGATACGAATCCTCTAGATTTCTATTTATACGGTCATCTGAAGGCTCTTGTTTATAAAACTCCTGTACTAGATGTGAATGACTTGGAGAACCGAATAATTGACGATTGCAATGTAATAAGGACTACTCCAGAAATTTTTGAACGTGTCAGACAATCAATGGCAAATCGAATGCGGCCGTGTATTTTATCAGAAGGTAGACATTTTGCTCATTTACTGTAATATCGTAATTGTT
Source organism: Chrysolina haemoptera (assembly GCA_958298965.1). Classification (NCBI taxonomy): domain Eukaryota; kingdom Metazoa; phylum Arthropoda; class Insecta; order Coleoptera; family Chrysomelidae; genus Chrysolina; species Chrysolina haemoptera. The sequence continues at coordinate 28,712,891 of OY282590.1, forward strand.
AATATTTTTATTTTTGGTCTTTATTTTAGGTCCGTCTACGTCCGACTCGATGGTCGTCAGAGAACGCATCCAATATAACAATAGCATTATCCATCCAAAGAACACAGTGTTGGACTATTTCAGCAATCAAATACATTCTCAGGAAAATCAAGGGTTACAAGTCATATTTTTGATTGAATATACAAGTAGTACATACACATACAATTAAAGTAATTTTTTTCGCTTATTTCAGTACTGTAGTAAAATTGCAATCATTCTACAATTATGTCTTTCACTCGAATTCATGGAACCATATGTCTTTATTCTGGTAAGCTGTGTGTATATTGAATTTTTGGACCTATCGTCTTTTAAGTGAATTTCCCAAGAAGAAGCCGCCACCAGGATAATCAAAGAAGTTTATCTCTCGAAGGAGTTTTCCAGCGTGAACAGTGAGGAATTTCCTTTCAGCAGCATCCGTTATTAATATCGCTATATTGAACGATCTACAACGATTCATTATCTTACTAGGTAATCAATCAGGATTTGCAATAATCTCTTCGACACAGAACGAACTAACGGAAAACTACCTACTCGAATGAAACGGATACCGTGCAATTTATCAGATCCGCCTATTTCCGCGTCATCGACAAATTAAAGCGACATTTTCCATTTTCCATTTTCCTCGGAAGTTTAACAGTCTCTCGCAAGATTACGTTATTTATGAATCGGTTATAAGAAATCAATTCCGACCATTCGGCAGCAGTAGCAGTAGCAGGAGCGAGTTAATAATGCACACTAAGCACTCGGGCAGTTTTTGAGGTAACAACTTGCACGTTTGTCATTTGTTTTCCGACGTCCGGAATAACAAGAAATAAATCTTTCGTCGGACAGACTACCAATAACAAACCGTTAGGTCCAGAAGAATTATTATGTACGTCGAAGCGTGTAAACAAAAAATATGGCGTGTCCGGTTGGAACCATGGGAGTTCTTTTTCGGGACTATACGATTGTGTATGAATTATGGAGAAGCAAAAAAATTATTTTTTTGTTGGGATAGTGGATTCTTGAATTTGTTTGCCTTCGATATGAGTTCAATATGAAAAGTACGAAACAAAGAAGAGCCAAAAGTATGGATTTGGAATCCATACCACAAAAAGTATATTGACAAACAGGAAAATATTCAGCGTAAATTTCTAAAATTCGCTTATTTTAAAGCTCATGGCTCGTATCCAATAAGACACTATTATAATCTACTCTTGAATACTCTTGAGAAAACGTCGTGAAGTTGCTGCCCTCACCTTCATTCATAAACTCATCCACAATGAAATCGATTCTTCAACTTTGTTGTCACTACTGAATTTCAATGTACCTCGTCCAGCCTCTAGATCAAACCTAACTTTTTATATCAATGTACCTATTTCTCAGCACCACTTTCATAATGGTATTAATTATATGTGTAGATGTTTCAATAATTTGCCCTCAGTGGATATTTTCTTTTTAAGTTCAACTCACTTCAAACAAACTTTGTACAGTTTAATATCGAACTGACATAATGGGTTGGAAACTGTTTAGTTTTTGATTATCATTTTTTGTTTATTAATGAATATTTATGTAGTGGTTCTAACATTGTTTTAAATTTAGTTAATTGTATGGCACACACTCTTTCTTGTTATATACTTTATTATTATCATTGTAAAATTTGTGGCTTGGTGATAAGAGGGCCAATGTCAACATCTTGCCGTTTGGAGTTATGCATTGCATGAAGTTACTTTAATCGATATCTTTGATGTACTGAAACTTCCAATATCTATGTATACCAATGATGGAATGGTGTGTGTTTCATTGGACAATGGGTCGTATGCATAAAAGCTAGCACATGCTTATACTATATGTTTGTCTCTCTCATTGATTAACAAAATGAATAGGTTTCTTTCAAGGAATCCGAGTAAAAGCATTTGCTACAGGTTTATGCATACGACCCAATGTGGCTGTTAATGTAGAATGACTCAGTAACAGCGAAAAGAGCCAATATATTCTTTGGCCCTTTCAGCAGAACTTCAGTTCATTTAAATAATAAAAAAAAAGACAATCGTCAACCATGGCCGTTTTAGTTTCAACTGCATTCATGGTGACATTAGTCTGGCGATGGTAATATTAGATATAGTCTCAACAAGTCTAAGCCAGCAATCTTGGGTGGATTGAGTTTCTATAAACGTCAACTATGGACAATCTTACAATTCATCAAGCCATGGGAAAAGAGTCTTCTACTTTGTGTTACCTATGGAACGAGACTATAGCTGGTCATGGAGGTCATCTGGACGCATAATACCATCCATGCGGCGATAACAAATGTAAAAAGAACATACAACTGCCGAGATTGAGTAACATCGTGACTGGGCGAATTTAATTCGGTAGATCTCAAAAAAATCTTAATGAGGTTAATCGAATTGAAAAATATTGGTACAGACCTGAAATTTGATAAAGACTTCTCGAATTGTTCGAGATCGTTCGATGAATTAGATGGAAAAATCTAGAAGCACTAACTTTTGTTCTGGATCAATCGTCGAACATTCTATTTGTGTTCTATTGATTTCTTAAGTTTTCTAGAACTTTATTTGTATATAAAAGCAATGCATTTGTGAGATGAAGAAAGTTAGTTAGGAAGTTACTTTGAGTTACCTTGGATACAAATATTTTGACAGTGACTTGAATTACAGTGTTGTCAAGTGAAGTTTGATTAATAAAGGCGAGTTCATACCAGTGTACACTTATTTTTGAACCAGAAGACGCAAAAATATCAATTTTTGAAATCAAAGTCATGTTTATCGAAAAAAAAAAAAAACATCCTAAATGAACCCATTCCATTGCTGAAAATTAAATGGATGCAGTATGCTACCAACACTGAGAATATGACAGGGATTTCATAATTTTTTTCAATTGGTGCACCTTTTAACCTATTTAACCTGTTTAAAGCACACCTCAGCGTGTGCAAATCAAACTTTCAAAAACGCGCATTTTTTCAAGATACCATGGCTACACAACAACTCGAAAAAATGTGCATGGAATATGCTGAATATCCAAAATCACAGCCATTTCCGAAACTCAGTAATATAATTATTCAGTACATTTTTTTCCATAGTATTATTAATTTTTGGCGAACACTGTATACTTGTCTTGTTTCTTTCTTGGAAGACACACCAGAAAATTCTTTGACTTAACAATATCAATGATTTTTTTGTGAATGAAGATAAAGCAATATCACCTTGAATGATATCCTGTAGAGTAGGAAATGAACTGAGAGTTTCATATGTATTGTAGTGTAGCAAGATTTAACGATCTCTCATGTATTTGATGTTGAACTATTCCCATAATCACTTCAGATTCTAATAAATATAGCCAATGATCGAAAAAATTTTGATCAATATAATAGATCGGTACACAAATTAAAAGTGGTTATACCAAGGATCTAACGTAATAATTATATAATATAACCAGGACATATTTCATTCATTTGTGAGAAATATGCCTAAACGTATAACACATTCTGTATTCCTAACCAAATCGTAATGATGGAGAGTTATCATAAATTCTCCTCGAATAAAGCTGTATACCATGTGAGTTATTGTCCCGTTATTCATAACATACTGGGTTGAGTTATAACTACCTTCGAATATTACACAATATTTCATTTGCTTGATGAATTAGGCTTCATCGTCTATATTAATATGGAGTTCTCCATACATTTGTTGTTCCATTTGATGAGAAGACAACAGTAGGTCAGTTATTGCCGACCCAAACCCACAGTACCCCCCAATATTTTCCATTATCCGTTCACTTGAATTTGGCAGCGTTTGGCGATTTCACACATCGCACTTCTTGGAATCGATTCTATCCGGATCGTTTGTTATATATCGGGGAAAATGTTCTCCTTCCTCCCCGTGCACCGAAGGGGGTACGATCCGTTCTGGTTCACTACAGATTATCAACATTACGTTACCGTTCGATCGGGACTCCGGCCGCGATATTGAGCCATAAATTAGTCTACACAATGCCGGCCATTACCGGTTCGAGCGATGTTTCCAGATAAAAGCGTATATAACGTGTGCCTGTTGTCATCTCCATCCATTGGCGCAGACAACTATGTGGGTTTCTTGCGGCTTCCAAGAAAATTGGGTCGGTGGGCCTGTACCTCCGGAGTACGTTTCAATGAAATACGAATTCTACAGTACACGTATAAATTCACCCCCTTCCACGAGTTCCACGTATTTTCTGAAACATAAAACTTAAAGTGATGAATAATGAAAAATGGATTATGTGATAAAATTTTGCGCAAAAAACCCTATAAATAGGTAATTCTTCAGCAGGATTTCAATGCTGTTAATATACATAGCTGAATTTATTTTTCGATTCAAATGGGGAGCACCAACGAGGCGGTTTCATACTGCTTGCCAATCATCAGCGGAGGCTGGTTCCCAATTATATCGCAAAAGTATCAGTATGCAGTACGGTCCATAGGCATGGAATGAATTCATTTTTAGCGTATTATGTATTTTATCAAAAAATCCTGGAACATTTCAATTTTTATTGTAGATTTGATAATTAACAGTATGAAAATATTACCCCCTTCTTGTACCCCCTCTGAATTATGGCACGCCCTCAAAAAATGTATATGAGAAGGGGGGTCGTGTGGCATCTTGTTCGAAAGGAATTTTCATTATCTGTTCAGCAATACTAAGTTTTTCATATTTAGTGCAACCATAACTGAGAAAATTTGTTATTAAAATTAAAAAATATTGACTCTGTAAATTATGTATCCGTTGAAAAAACCTGAAACAGGTCGATTTTTTTATATGACAAAAATTTATAAATGTTTCAATAATAATTAATTTTTGATACAAGAACATGAAGGACCTCACACATTTAGTACGTTAAATTGGTTTCAGCTAATTTTGCTCAAATTTTGATATATTGTAGATTTTGGCATCCTCATTAGGTAGTCCAATTTAGAGATCGATCCTATGATCAGTTTTTGAGGTACAGGGTGTCAAAAATTCAATTTTTGCTATTTTGGGTATTATGCATTGATTTGATTTTTGTGCTCTAATTCGACATTGAAATGTCTCAGAAATGAACTTATTGTATCTAAGTTGTAGCTCATGAGTCCCTCTATACGAATAAAAAATAACATCTTACAAAGAGTGTTGCATTACAGCATGACAAGACAATGTTCACAGAAATAGATAAAAATCAATACCATAATCGTTTTGATTTTCACTAAATCTGTTGAAATTAGAAAACAAAGGGCTAGAATTCAACAATTTTTTTATGAAGTATGGGTCTTGATCAACTGAATGAGGATTCATATGATTGCTTGTCCAACAGTACCTATATAGTTTTCCAGGTACAGGGTGACAATTTGAATGCTTTCAAATGCTACATATCATGAATAAAATTGTATAATCATTACGAATTGTCCATAACTGTTACTAGGATATGAAAGTTAAACTGACTCATGAAATAATCCTTTCTATCACCCCCCCACCCATTATAGCAAACCCACATCACCAACTTGATTTACAGCCACCTGCATTCCAATATATATTTTAATATAAAAAAAATTAGATAAATGAACTCATAAAACCTGAAAAACAGTGGTTTTTATATTGTATATAATTCTTAGCATCTTTAATTTCAAAAATAAAATATTTATAGAAAAAAATGTTTAGACAAGACAAGCTCCCATTCAAATGCGCTGAAAGACAAGCTTTTATCCGAATGCGCAAAAAAGTAAAAAATAATGTGTATATTTTTCTGTGCGTTACAGATTCAAAAGTTTTCCGCTTTCGTGTTCGAACCAAAAACTTTGAACGGCAAGCTTTTGGATCTGTAACTCACAGAATAACCTACACATACATTATTTTTTACTTTTTAGTGCATTTTAATAAAAACTTGTCCTGTCTACAAATGTTTTTTATTGAAATTCCATTTTTGAAACTAAAGATGATAAGAATTGTATATAGAATATATAAACCACTGTTTTGCAGGTTTTGTAATTTCATTTATCTAATATATTTTTTGTACAACTGCCATTAAAAATGAAGATTTTAATTCGTTGACATATGACCTTTTCACAAAATCACTTTTAACATTAGTGTTTAAAGTAAAACGACAGATGAGATGATGGATACTCAGTAATATAGATCTCTCTAATAGAAACACTTCAATCAGATATTAGAATCAGAACACCTGCTCAAGAGAAATCATTAATAAAAATTCAAACATGTATTTGGCCGTTTGTGCAATTGGTAATACTAATTTCTTTTGAAGTTACAAACGAAGTAGTATTCAGTCCAACTGTAGAATGTCCTTCATCACTGACAAATAATGACATTCATAAATAAAGTGGGTTGGGGTTTATTATAGTTGAAGCGTCTTGAGCGTGATCGACAAAGTCCTCGAGAAGATCCTAATGAGACGGTTGTTGAGTTTCGAGGGGAAACTCAAAATGATTCCCGCTGAACAGTTCGGCTTTAGACAAGGAAATAGTACCACGTCTCAGGTCGTAAGGATTGTTCACGGGTTGGAAGAGGCAGCCCAACGTGGACTCAACACAGTTATGGTCCTGCTGGACATGAAAAAAGCTTTCGACTCGGTATGGGTGGAAAAAGTACACTCATTCAAAACTTTATCGGAAGTTGAGAATCAACGACGAGGCCTTTGAAAATGTGAACCATGCGAGGTACCTGGGGGTACACCTGAACAAGCGACTCAATCTCGGACGTCATATCACCCTTGCTATCCAGAGGGCGAGAGCTGCGTTAAAACGCAACTATCCTCTGATAGCAAGGGGATCCAAACTCCCACTAGAGAATAAATTACTAATTTATAAGCAACTAATTAGACCTACAATGACGTACGATGGTCCGGTATTCTGCAGCCTGAAGCCAACTCCACTGGCGAGATTGGATATGATGCAGAACAAAGTACTCCGTATTATCACCGGTAGCAGACGATACTTTGGATTGGAAGCTCTTAGGGAGCTTGCAGGCGTCGACTCGATCCCGACAGTTATAAACAACTTGTCTTACAAGTTTTATAAGTACATGCCCGATAAAATTCCCCTCACCAGGGAAATCACTAAGCTCAGAGTGTATGATAATGAGCCCCGCAAACACGACGGGATCATCTATCAAGCGCTCGATATCTTTAAAGAACGGAGGGAGGAAACGGTTCCATAGGGAACCAAATCGAAAGTGTAACTGAAACGTAGAGTACCTCGACCAGGTTTTTCGCTGCAGCCTTTTCCGGGATTCAACATTGAAACAACCAGCCTCATAATCTGCAAAGAGCATTACATGCATTGAATAACAGTTGACAACACGCATGAGCTTTGCAGGAGGCGTGTATCATGCCGAACTACAACCGTGGTATAATGAAATGACCGGCCAGCGTTACCATCAGCGCGGGCGGACTACAGCGCCCTTTCGCGGGGGTGTCTATGTTCGCTTGGCAAGGCGCTCTTCTGCTCTCCTGATCGGGGACAGAAGAGTAGCTACTATTGCGCCCATCTCTCCGTCCTTTCCCTAACGTCGTGGGGTTGCTCCACTCGCTAACGCTCGTTTCGCAATATTCCCCACTCACAAAATAAAATGCCACTTTTAACACTTGTACCATAAATAACTATTTTATAACAAACTACTTAGAGTATGAAAATATCTATTCAGGTATATAAAATATTGATGAAGCATTTTTTTCATTTCATTTCCATACGCAGAGATGTTCACAAAAATAATAGTTAATTAACTGTTTGATGAGGAGGGAGAATAGATCAATTTCCACCGGCTATTCAATGAGGTATCACTAATAAAGATTTCTATTGAAAGTATTGGAATGCAGGTGGCTGTAAATCAAGGGGGTGATGGAGGTTGGCTATAATGGGGGGGGATAAGAAGGATTATTTCATGAGTCAGTTCAACTTTCATATCCTGGTAACAGTTATGTACAATTCGTGATGATTATACAATTTCATTCATGAGATGTAGCATTTGAAAGCATTCATATAAGTCACCGTGTACCTGGAAAACTATATACTGTTGGACAAGCAATCATATGAATTCTCATGTAGTTGATCAAGACCCATACTTTATGAAAAACTTGTCAAATTCTAGCCGTATTCGTATGGAGGGACTCATGAGCTACAACTCAGATACAATAAGTTCATTTCTGAGACAGTTAGTTCAATTTCGAATTAGAGCACAAAAATCGAATCGATGCATAATACCCAAAATAGCGAAAATCGAATTTTTGACACCCTGTACCTCGAAAACCAGTCATAGGATCGATCTGTAAATTGGACTACGTAATGAGGATGCCAAGATCTACAGTATATCAAAATTGTAGCAAAATTAGCCGATATCCATTTTACGTACTAAATGTGCGGGGTCCTTTATCATTTTTGTATTACACACATTGATCTCGCCGTTGAAGGGTTGATGTGTTAACGCATGCATTCAAATACTTTTCATACGGTGTTTTACGGCCTGATAACATTTAGCAAAATACGAAATACTGACCTAACGTTTTCCTCGTCGAACGGTACCGCAGTAGAAACCATTGATCACATTGCTAGGGCACGCCTGAAGTTGTTTAATTACGGGTACACATCGAATTGACTTTTCGGCTATTCATGACCCACTATATTTCATGATCTGCTTCACATGCATTCGGCATTTCGCATCATTTAACGTATCGCCAATTTGGTCTGGATAGTCGACTTTTTTATTGTTCATCGTATGATTTATGACCGGCCATTGTTAAATGAAATTCCCACTCGCACGATACCAAAAATGATTAAAATTCTGTTCTACATCGAGTAATGGAAACTAGATGTTGTTTCATCTGAAAATGGTAGAGTTTGATCTACATTGTGCATTTCCGATGATTTTTTTCAGTTTTCGTCGAGAATGAACTTTCAGATGTGTTTTATATGGTCTGTTTTTTAATGAATGTTTCAGCATTATCTCATTAATTTATTGTAGTGCTGGTGATGATCATTACAAAATAATGTGTTTGTGTTGTTAGTGCAATGTTTATTTCTTTCACAAATTTCAAGTTGGTGGATAAAAGAAGCTTTAATATTTGTAAGATACAGTGACCTCCAAAAAGTATGTACCATATGGGAAAAAAGTTTATTATTAGGGTATTGGAAAAAGTTTGTGCATGTCCGATAACCTAAAAATCGATTTTGACACATGTCACGTGATCGCTGGTATGGCGGCAAATTGAAAAAAATTACTATGAAAAGGCAAAAAGTAGAGTAAAATGGCAAGATATCAAAAAAAGTTAATTCAAATGTTGCTTAGAATTGAATTTTATACACATATACAAAGTTTGAAAAGAAAATGAGAGAAAATTGAAAATAGCTATTTTTTAAAATATTTTCCTATCTGTATAAAAATATCAAATTATTATCTTATGAATAGATTGACCACACTAAAACATTTGTATTTCAATGAGAACAACAGAATGTTCTCATTTTCTCCACACCAGTGAGCACTAAATTACAAAAATTAGATTTTGTTAAAACCCTGGCTGTTACATTGGTTCGTATCTAACAGTTATATTAGAATTCCACGACCATTTTGAAGACATGACACTCCAAAAACATGGTGTTTTCCAGATTATAATCAAGTTTCGATGATGATCGTGCCAGAGCATTTCACTTCGCATACAAAGTTGAAAACTCTAGCCTCTTTAATTTGACGCACTATTTTTAAGATTATGTCCGAAGTTAAACGTTATTGTAAGATACGATACGATATTTTTGGATTTCTCTATCATCGCAATAATCGTGGAATTCTGATATAACTGTTAGATACGAACCAATGTAACAGCAAGGGTTCTGACAAAATTCAATTTTTTTAATTTAGTGCTCTCTTGTGTAGAGAAAATGAGAGAGAAATAATTTAATATTTTTATAAAGCTAGTAAAATATTAAAAAAAAATTGCTATTTTCAATTTTCTAACATTATTTTGTATATGGGTATAAAATTGAATTATAAGCAACTTTTTCAATTTACTTTTTTCGATATCTTGCCATTTTACTCGACTTTCTGCCTATTCATAGTAATTTTTTTGAATTGAAACTTTTTTTCCATATGGTAAATACTTTTTGGCACTATATACATCCTTGCTCCTCCAAAGCTATGAATGGTATACCGAACATCGTCTAAAAAGATGAGGAAAAATGGACTTTATATTGAGAGCAGGTAGCTCTTTGAACTCCGCAGGCTTTACCCAAACCATTCTGTTGAAAGGGTGGTTCTGATAGGCTCACCCCATGGAGGTGGGGAGTGACTAACTAGGAAATAATAATAACACTTCCTCATAAACACTCGTAAAGTGTTAACCAAAGGCATAGCCTGTGCAGTAGACGTCGGCTATCATTATTATTTGCTGTGGCTCTCCGGGCGGCTTAGTGATTTTTGGTGGCGTATTCAATTTTTAGCTGCAGGAGAATTCGGAAAGATTCAGTTTTTCAGTCGATCGCAGTGCCAGGTTATCTATCAGGTTGTTTATTCTTTTATATAAAAGCACATTTCAATGCTCGGTATTACCATTATCAGTACCATTTCATGTGAGGTCCATTTCCAAAAGTGTATTTAAAAAACCTGGTGTTCTGTATCGTGCCAAAAAGTATTTCACTTTACCTTACCTTCACCTGTTCTGGAACGCTGTTCCCATATATGGAATGCAGCACCCAAATGCACATGGAAACTTTTAGGTTCTATCCAAAATAGAGCCACTCGTCTCGTCGGTGATACTTCGCCCACAAGATCGCTTATTTCTCTGGAACATCGCAGAGATGTAGATATTTTCATGGACGATGCTCTTCCGAAATATCATCAATCGTTCCACCGTTAGCGATCCCACTTTGGAGACAAACCGAACGTCTCTTTCCCAGGGCTCGTTCTTCACCGAACGGCGGAGCTTTGGAACTCACTACCTCGGGAGGTGTTCCCTGAGGCATACAGCCTCCAGAAATTCAAGAATACCAATTCCTACCTTCTTTCCCTTGGCTCTCACGATGTTCTCTGAACATAATACAGGATTTTCCTTTTCGTGGGAACCAGAACTTAAAAAAAAACTATGTGGGAGTGATTGCTTGTCTGGAGTCGATTTACCGCTAATGAAATAAATGGTTTGTTTTTTTCCAGAGGATTCTGCCTGGCGCCTCCACCACAATACCCACTTGAAGGATAATTCTTAATCATAAAATAGTGGGTTATCAGATATTTTAGCTCTCCATATACATGCATGTGAAAACTATACTTATTGGAAAGTCTGTTCAAAAATATACAGAAATTTACACATACCTATCTACAATCTAGGGATTTCTCACAAGCTTATTTCAAAAAAGTTATTCTGGGTGCTCAGGAACTAGCGCCAAATTTGGCTATCTCAAAAATTGTGTAACTCATTTTTTTTTCAAGAGGCAATCCCATTTTTTCTCAACACCAGTGGATTACGCTAAAAAATAGAGAGAGTTTATGTTTATATATTTAGATACACCTTGTATCTAAATCAAACTGTTTTTGTAGAAACTTGGAAAAATCAAAATTTCCGCGTGGTCATAGATATCTGAAATTATCAGTAATTAGGTTTTTTTGAAAGAATCGACAAGAAACAAATGCTGAAGTCAACAAACAATATTTGCTGATGATTTGCGTTTGAGCGTAGTGAAATTTTCATGTCCCGTTTAGAATTTAAAAATGAACAATTCTTCAATTTGTTAATTATTTGGGCATAATTTGACGTGGTTATTAAAAGGGTATGTAAAACCTTTCCTCCGTGATATCATGAGATTTTTTCATAAATGTAAAACCAGGGGCAGTTTGTTAAAAAGCAAAACAAAGTCAAACCTGTCTAGACAATGGACACGGATCATTCAAAATAGTTCAACACACACAGAAACAAAGGAGAAATTACAAAAATTACAGTAAATGTTCGAACTGGTTGCCCCCAACTTCCAAACATTTATGAATTCTTTTTAAAAATTCTTTCTTTTCTTGCGGGTAAAGAGATCGACTTGCATTCCTAACTCTCTCCTGGTGAATCTTCTCCAATTGTTAGCGGCGCAGCAAAGACAATATTTACTATTCGACCCCAAACAAAGCGGTCTAATGGAGTCATATCGGGCGAACGGAGAGGCCATTCGCTATCCAAGGTTATTCAAAATGATTCTCTGAAAAATTATTCACAGATGCACTGTTATGAGGTCTTCGTCATGTTGATACCCAGCTGATTCCAGTTCAAATCCAATGGATGTAAATAATTTCTTCCAATTTCGAGATATCTTTGACCTGAAATGGAAGGATTGTTTTGTTAATCAGTCCTCGACTACCATTAAAATTTTCAACAGTAAAAGCACAAGAGCTTTTTTTTATCGGATAAATTTCATTCTTCAAAGAAATAATTTTGCTAATTAGTAATTTCACGAAAAAAACTGAAGATGAAAAATTGCGAGACCGTAGGTCGAGCAATTTTGTCTAATTTCAGTTTTTCGAGTGAAATTACTGATGGAAAAATTCTGAGTTGAAAGAAATTTATTCAATAAAAAAAAGTTCGGTTGCTTTTTGGCAAGATGAATCAACGACAATATATAAATACACCACAATAATAATCACCTTGATTGAAATAGTTATTTGGAGGAGCAGTTATTAACAACACAATTATAATTATGGTTTTTGTATTCTGTTCAGATGAAACTTTCCCAAAACGATCATATTGTGTCAACAATACTGAACAATCATTGCTGTCAGTACGAAAATTGAATGGACTTCCGCTTACTAGATGAAGTCTATTTTTGAGGAACAGAGATTTTTATCGCGCACCTTTTACATGAGTTGATTTATCGATATAAATATGCACAAGTAATTTTTTATTGCAGCAAAAACAATGAAATTCCGGTTCCACTTCAGTAATGTGAATGATGGCGGTTGATCACAGATCACATATCACAGGTATTCCCAAATCTCCTTCTGCATCTACTGAGGAATTTTCTGGATACGCTCCAAGTATGCTAAAAATGTAATCTTCGTTACTAAATCCTATTGGGACATGATTAACGCTTTATATATTATTATGCCCCAACGTCAAATTATTAGTAAATATTATTCGTTTACACTTAAGCATTTTTCTTGTCGGTTATATTCTAAAAGAGCCTAATGATGATGAAATGATGATAAAAATCAAATGGAAGTTATGAAAACTGGAGCCATATGATCTTTTATATGGATAAAAATGAGGATATAAATGTGAAAGAAAAAAAACGATGAAATCGTGGAAATTGAAGAAAACGAAGGGGAAGAAATAGATGAATTATTCAATAGATAGATAGATAGATGTGTGGTCAGTTTTTCTTTAGTAACGGAGGTTTTATTGAATTTCAATATAAATTGTTTTGTATTTTTATATAAATAAGAACGCACCGCATTAATGGGAAATTAGCTATTGGTAAATCAGCTTGATTTTTTTTTCTATATTGTAGACCTTACCATTTTGTTCAAATATTTTCATTAAACATAATTATGCTGTAAATTCAATCGTTCGGATTATACAGAATGCTGAAGTTTTCAAAATTTTAAATGCCCATTGTGAAAATAATTTTCCAAATATTTAAACCAAATCAACGATACAACGATTGTTGATATGGCCAATACAAAATCACTATAGCGTTATAATTCGTATAGGTATCTGGTAAATCCAAAGATGGTAGGTGGAATTTCATTCCTTTTCAAATATTTCGTTGGATACCAATCTCAATTCAAGTTCATGATATTAGCATCTTCTGAATCAGACTGACATATAATTTACAAAACTAATGGCCCGCCCTGGCTTCACACGGGTAGCAGAGCATATACGTTTCCCTTTTTTTTTGTACGAGTCGCACTCAAGTAAAGCTCCCAGACGGCATGAGTTTTTCCAACATCTTCAACAATCATCGTCATGTAGCCAATTTACACAAAACTTTGATGAATTAAACACCTACGCCTTCCTCATGAATCACTTCGTCCATTGGTGAAAACCGTATGAAAATCAGTTCAGTAGTTTTTGAGTTTATCGCGTTCAAACTGATAGACGCGGCGGGAAAACTTTTTTTTATGATATTTAGTGATAGTGATATATTTTTCATGAAGGCGCATCCGTCCTGCTTTATACAGGATGTCCCAAAACTATGGTGCCAAAAAGTTGAAATGGCAGATTCCCCTCGATAAATAAATAGGACTTCAAATGTCATTCGTTGTAGAGATACAGGGTGTTGAATATGAAAAATTAAAAGAATTTTCCATTCCTAACTTTCACAGTTTTGAATTTTTTCCTAATAAATCCGAAGAAATTATTTTTTTAATAAAAATCACATTTTCATTTGCCACCAGTGGCGTACAAGAAGGGTATCACGGTCCCTTTTATCTTCTAATTTTTACGCTACTGGTGAAGTTAAAAAAATTATTAATTTTTCGAATTCCTCATTCAATATTGAGTAAATGTATATATCTTTCCATTGGGATAAATCAATCGTTTTCAAGTTAACTTGCTTTTCTGAATAATAAAAATAAAAAAAAAAAAATTGTCTGATAACTGAATTAATCCTGTCCAATAAATGAAAAAAAATGTCTAATAACTAATTTTTTGTCATACAGTTTTGTTTTTCTGACAAAAAAAGTGGCTTTATGAAGTGAATGTAGATACACAAAACTAGCACTATATTGGTGATTTGGTGGTATCCATAAAATCCGAAAAACAAAATTTTCACGTGTGTTTGAATTTGAAAACTATTCAAACTGTCCAGTAGTTGGGCATTTCAGTCTATATGTTTTTTATTCCTGAAAATAACCAAGTGGTGCAATATAAGAAAAAGAGTTTTCATCCGTTGTATTGATTGTAATTTTTGCATTCGCTTATCTGTTGCATGGTAATTTTGTTAATACAATGAACAATTAATGAAACTTTGCAACTTTTTTTAATTTTTGGTTGGCATGACTATTTCCAATAATAGTTAAAAGATTAACAATCACCATTTTATAGGAAACCATTGTGCTGACATTTTACCGTGGGTACTGTATATTCTTCATTGAATTCCAGCAATAATCTTGAACAAAATGTACTTACGTCTTTTTAAAACCCATTTAGAAGGAATTGATATAATAATGAAGCTGAACCTCGTCACCTGCCATTCTCACAAATGCCCAAAAGTCGCTAAATTTCGACTATAATAACCATCCTTGAGCCATTAATAATAGAAACAGGCACATAAATAAATCGGGTTAAGAAGATTGCTGTAATTGTTCCACTAATGGCCAAAGCTCTTAAGAAAGTTCCTAATGACGTCAGCGTAAAATTAATACCATTTTAATTCATCCGAGATGACATTATGCAGATGCGAGAATTTCGCGTGGATGTTTTGCTTCGCCATCAGTTTTGCACGACCTCCTTTCAGATTTCATAAGTTCCGCCGGCCAATTTCCGTCAATTACTGATGCAGATTTTCTCCGAGCAACGAACGGATTGCGATTTGATAGAACTATATGTAGGTCAGTGGTGGAAACGGGTGATTTTGTGTGGGGTGGGTAATGTGTTGTGGCGGTGTGAACGTTGTTGGTTGATTTCCGTTCACCGACGCCTTTGAGAGCCTGACGTGGAATTTATACGCTGTTCGAATTCACTTTGTTCTGGTCAACAAGTCGTTGATCGAATAAATGAAAATTCTGAAACTTTGGCGTGAATACAATTCAAGACAAAGAAGCTACCCAAAACACCAAAACTACGTCACTTTCACTCGACGCGCGTTTCGCCCAGAAAGTTATCATCTTCAGGAAATCAAAGCTGAATAATATTCTTATTATAGATAGATAGATAGATAGATAGATAGATAGATAGATAGATAGATAGATAGATAGAAAGATAGATAGATAGGTAGATAGATAGATAGATTCTTTATTGCCTGATTTTCTATTGTATAATAGATAAGACATTGTCAAAATAAGTAAACATATAAATGGGGGTGGTTACTTACATAAAATATACAGATGTATAACTACATAATACATAATAATAAACAATAACAATACACAGTAAATAATAAAAATGGCATTTAAATATTGCTAAAAGAGTGCATCTCCTAAGTGTTACAAAGGTAAGTTTCAAACTCTTTCAAATTGTAAAAACATTCGTCATGAAGAATCATCTTTAACCGTTTCTTGAATATACTACACGATTCACTATTCCTAACGATAGCCGGAAGTTTATTGTAATATCGAATGCCACAATTATTGGGAGATTTTTGACTAAAGGAATGGCTTTTTCTTCCTAAAACAAAATTATTTTTGTGTCTTGTATCGTAACTGTGGATGTCACTGTTTCTCGTTAGTTTATCTTTATTGATATAGATGTAACTGAGCAATTTTAGTAAATATATTGAAGAAACTGTTAGGATTTTATTCTATTTGAAAGTTTCGCGACATGAAAATCTATAGGGTAATTTGAAAATTAACCTTAGGATTCGTTTCTGTAAAACAAAAACTCTTTGCACATCACGTCCCTGACCCCAGATTATGACACTGTAGCTTATGGCAGAGTAAGCATCAGCATAGTATATGTTCAAGAGGGTGTTTCTGTCTAGCATCGATTTGAGTACGGTCAATAAATAAAAACATTGATTAATTTTCTTACAAACACTATCAATTTGTTTCTCCCATGTAAAATTACTGTTAAACGTTGTTCCCAAAAATTTCACCGATATAGAGGTTTCTATAATGCAATTCGACACTTCAAAGGGATTTTATACAAGCTGCAATATTCTATGCATACAGTTTTCTTCAAATTTATAATAAGTCTATTTCTAGAACACCAGTTTTCAAATTCAATAAAAGTTTTGTCGATTTTTTTGAGAAGATTCTGTTCCGAATGATCAGTTATAACCATACAGGTATCATCTGCATACATAAATACTTCAGCTTGTGTTATATAATGAGGTAAATCATTGATGTATAATAAAAAAATAAGTGGTCCAAGGACACTGCCTTGTGAGGTACCAATATCAATATCATATTCTTTGGAGATGACGTCGTCAATTTTCACAACAATTTTTCTGTTTTCTAGGTAGGAGAGAAACCAATCATTAAGACAACCACGTATACCTATTGCATTCAACTTATCAGAAACAAAAGATTTATCAACCGTATCGAAAGCTTTGGTCAAATCATATAAAACAGACATAACGTAATTACCACTCTCTAATTGTTTGTTAATATATTCGGTATAACCAACTAGGCTAGTTTCAGTTGAAAACCCTTTTCTGAAACCGTGTTGACAATTTGTGAGTAATTTGAATGAATTCAAGTAATTCTCGACTCTTTTAATAACGAGTTTTTCTATAATTTTGGAAAATACACTCAGTAATGCTATTGGTCTGTAGTTTTCCATGTTACTATATTTTAATTATATTTATTTTTTCCGTCGTTAATCGCATTCATTATCTTCGCCTACACCAAATGTTTCACTCCCAAGTAGCAATTCAACGTTGCGGCAACGTGTTCAAAAAAGTTGTGCAACCAAACATAAGTTGTCGACACAACGTTATCACAACCCTGTTTTACACCAATTTGGTCAATCACTTTACAACGTTTCTGCTGCAACTGTAGGTTGGTCGTTTACTAAACATTGCTGAATTTACTTAAGAACAACTGCACACCAGCGCCCTCTCAAGCGGCAATGTTAATTTGCTATGGTGTTCAGAAAATAGTTGATTTATCAACCAAATAATTACTGATGGCCAAAATGGACACTAAGAAAAAACTTTCTGGCAACTACTACCGCAAGTTAATATCGAAATATTTCATGCTCAATATTACCGAAAAATAACGATTACGAAACAGAAATTGCCAACGCATTACATTTTACTGTCAAAAATACCATTGTTTCATGCTAAAAAACATGTGGGCTTTCAATCTGTTGCGAAGTTCTCAAATGTCAAGAATAAGAAATATATGTTTTCATAAACAATTTTCAATGCTGATATCGATTCAAGCGTGAACTAAATACGGAATACCTATGAATTATTTCTAGAAAACTAAAATGAGGCTATGAAATCCTTTGTAAATGTTTGTTTTACATCCCAAGTTTTAATGGCCGACCTTGTTTCCAAATAGAATTACGCTTCCACTATGGCGTAGGAGTATACAAGTCGTCAACGCGACCTTGGTTGTCAGGTAACTAAAAATATACTAATTTTTAACGTTGGTCTGCCATACAACCAACTTCATACCCGAAGCGCGACTGGAGTTGCTTATCGGACCAAAAACTGAACCAATTCCAACTAACGAATACATTCCGCTCCACATTTTGTAACCCGCCTCTTTCGCGTTTTTCCCTCAGTTCTTCCAAATTATTAAACTGTTGTACATGGTCATAATCAAGTTGTTTCTCCTGGCTATAATACACTTGTTCCTTTGAAAAAGTAGTAGCTTTCCGCAATATCTCTCTATTCAGGTTGACACTTGTTCCTTAAAAAATTAAACTTGAGATTTCCAAACTGTCTGTATTCTTGTTAGCTTTTGCTCGTGAAGTTTCTTCACGACTTTTTTTTTATCTGTAAGAGAAGACAGTGAATTTGTAAGCACTTTTCATTTCCGATTCGAAACTTAGGTTAGGATCATTCTAGTCCTTTTTCCTTAACTATAAATACATTTTCTGTCAAACAATTTAGCAAACAATGGTTCTTGTCACTGAATTAAAAAATATGTAATATATTGCGTAAATAATTATTATCTAAATTTGGCCTACACGTCCTCTGCAGTAAATATTTGAAGGAAGGTTAGTTGTGAAAACGTTTTCACCTTAACTGAAAAATTACCCACTGCTTAGTTGAATCTCACAAGGTCGCTTTACTGCCGGGAAAATGTTTAAAATAGGTAAAGTTGTCACTTGAACGTTTTTAGAACGTTATTACGATTCCCAGAATATTTACTACTTGTAGTCGGTTGAGTAAACGTTATGACAACGTCGTAGCTTGACTGATGTCATGCTCAACGTTAAAACAACGTTGTCCGGTGGTTTAGAGAGCATCGTTTGATAAATGACTAATTTCTACACCAACTACAACGTTAATTTTGGTGTATTATGTGGTTGTCGTCGCCAAAATGCTACTTGGGCTCTGATTGTTCACCGCCTGTTCTGAATTTTTGTTTTTGTTTCAATTTTGATTTAATAAGAAGGCATAGTGTGGAGAATTGAATTATCTTTCGCCTTGTTGAAATTGTTTTTTGAAAAATCTTATATTTTCCGAAACAACAGCAAAAAAAACTATAATTTTTTAAATATTTTTTTTGCAGTATAACAAGACGCGAAATAACTCATTGGTCACATTCACTTGACTTCAAAATAACAATTTCCCTTTAAATTTTCAATCCAATAATGGTCTCCAAACTGTACCAGAAGTGATAATCCGACTTCAGATCCAAAAATAGCACACAAAATATTGCGTACATTTTATTTGCTGTGAACAGAAAACAAAATTATGAGCAGTGACATCAAATTAATTTGGTAGAATTTATTTAAAGAAAATATGGACTTGTGTTCGTATCTATTGTTATAGACGAAAGGCCAACGAATAGGGAGCACTACAAAACATCCAAGAGTTATGAAAAGCCGTACCTAATAAAATCATTTTCCTGTTTCCTGTTCACTCGCCGTACGAGTTTGTCTGACAATGCATCGCGGTCACACAACACAAATGAAAAATAATTGAAACCGCATGCGTTTGTGTTGTCTTTGGAACGAAGCCAATACCGCCAAAGATAATGATTCTCGATTTCCCTTTTGACGTCGCATCGGTAGATTTTCCTTTATGCCACTTCAATTATTTAACCCTTACGTACTGCAAACAAAAGCTTGGGGTGAAAGGAAAATCGCCCTCAAATTATGCATAATCTTTGACACTCTTTTGAATGGAACGGTATGGTCTTTATTGTTCTTGCTTTTGTTTGGAAAAGGTAGCCATTGATAAATAAAAGATAGCTCAATGGTATCCGTCACAATCATAAAATGATAAAGGATACGACAGCATTAAATAAGTCACACTAAAAATAACCCTAGCATGGAACTATGAAAACAGAGTAGAAAATAGTATGTTATCAACCTAGGCTGTGAAAATGAAGTGAGCTAGTATTTACTGAGCCTCTTCATGTCCTGAGGCGGGTATACGAGGTATACAGGGTGTTTCAAAGTCGATCCTCGCCATTGGGATCTCTGAAACAATAAGAGATACAAGGATGGTTGAATCGGGGAAAAGTTGCGCATTTAGCTGACTAACAATATGAGGTTGAGAAAGTTTTGAAAATCCGAGTATATCCAGAGAAAAAAACGAAATTTTGGAAAAACAATTTCATTTTTTTCTGGCTTTATTTTTTGACTTTTCCTCTGTTACATAGTGGTGTTTGCTATCCGACGTTTCGTCTTCCGGCCACCATCATCAACTTTATTTTTTTATGCATGGGCTTTACATTGAATAATTTCTGTTTTGAATAGGCATTACCTTTTCAGTAATGTATAAAAAATTTCAATATTTTTCAAAATATTGAAGATATTGAATGAAGACTTTCAATACTATGGAAATTGAGTCATATTTTTGACCAAAAATAGCTTTTAGGAATAAATCAAAAAGAGATATAATAAACATTTATCAAGGAAATGTATTTCAACATGTATCTCGAAAGACGACAATCACATCGAATTAAACATGTTCAAGTTATTGGATGGACTTACAACTGAAATGTACTATGAACAAATAACAATAATTAAGTAACTAAAATGTAAAGACGAAAGTAAATCAGAGCAAATGCTCAAAATGCTGGCCTTGTTCTCTTGTTCATCATAACACAGCTGTGCCCTTCTTCGAATATTATTCACTGCATGATTCATTTCTCTCCTCCTCAATCTTCATAACTCTCTGACACTGTGTTTAATGTCCTCAATATCTTGATATTCCGTATGACTATAAACTCAATTTTTCAGTATAGCGCACAAGAATGTATCCATAACATGCAAACCAAGTGACAGCCGTTGTCAAAAAGCTAACAGTCGTACATATTTACTCAACAAATGTTCCGTCCATCCTGATAAAAGACTCTTCGGTAAACTTTATAAAACATACATTCGCACCCACCTGGAATATGCTCTCCAAATCTCGTCCCCTCACTTGGTGAAAGACATCCAACTCCTTGAGAGGGTGTGACGCAATGCCACCAGGATGGTGAGAGGATTCAACCAACTCTCCTACGACCAACGACTATCTTAGCTCAATCTACCCTATCTGAGTGACAGACGCGAGATGCGATTTTAACCCACCGAATACTGCATGATGACTTCCGTGTAGATCTCGCGAGCCTATTTCTACTTCAAGATGATGGTAGGTTGCGTGGACATCCTTTGGAATTCAGGCAGAAATCCTTTCGAACAACTGTTCGTCAAAAGTACTTCACAAACAGAATCTTCACGAAGTGGAATACTCTACCTCCAGATGTCACAGCTCCAAGTGAAAACAGTTTCAAGAACCGTTATGACTCTTTTGTACAATCAGTGAACAATCAATGACCATGTTTATACATTATTATTTCATCATTTTGCTTCCTTATTCATCTCATATAAAATCATATCATTTGTAAACTCATAAATTCATATTTTACTGGGCAAAATAGGCTATACCTCTGCCCTTGTTATATTTAAATGAATAAATAAATAAATTTAAGGCTTGAGACCTTGCTGGCCACCTCACCGGCCCATTATTCCGTATCCATTTGTCACCAAACTGTTCAGTCAGATAATTGAGGTGCGTATTCACTAGAGTATTTGTTCCGCATGAGCACTGAACGAGCAAATGCTCGGATAGTGTGGACGCTGATTCGAGCACGAACAGAATGCGTGTTCACATTACGCAGCATGAGGCAGCCTGGGCTTGAATCGAGCAGCACATGTGCTCATTCGGTGCTCATACGGAACGAATGATATAGTGAATACGCACCTTTAGATACTTGTCTGGTATTGTGAGGTGAAGCACCATTAGGTCGATTCGAAAGTTTATGTCTGTCATGATGACAGAACGCTATAGTAGAATGACAGATGAGTGCAATAAAGACTTTATTGCACTCAGTGCAATAAAGAGACAGTTTTTCCACCAAATATAGTTCAATAAAGTTTTGTTTTTTGTACGAACGTAGAAAAACATATTTATTTCCTATAAGATAAAAACAAAAGTAGTAATAAAAATATATAATCAGTCGATTTTCTCCTAGGTGCATATTTAGTTTCATGGGCCTTCTAGTCCATTTGTATGTATTCCACTCCCAAACTTTTTTGTGACAGTATTGCCTTTGATTTCGTTCTTAAGATTTTTTCATTGGTCCATGTATTTTTCAGATTCTAAACTTCTTTCTCATCTGATCCTGAGGATTCATCAGCCATATCAACTTGTTCTCTGCCTAATTCATCTATGAGACTGCTTATAACTAATGGTGATCATGATCTTGGAGGTGGAACATACAAAACTTTTCATTTAAAAATAATATAATTTATTTCTGTTGTTATTTCAGAAAATATAAGATTCATCAAAAAACGATTTCGATAGAATGAATTGTAGCACTCTGAAACTCGGCACATGACATCTCGACATCATGTATTATTAGAAAAAAATTTGTTTACCAAATAATCAGGGGTGAACCTAAAAAATTTTTCATTAAAAAAAAAATATAATTTTTTTATTTTGTTATTTCAGAAAATATAAAATTTATCAAAAAACGATTTCGATAGGTAGAGCAATAATTCAATTCTCCACAAGAATGAATTTCAGTAATACCTCATGAAATACGCTCGTTTTCTCAGAAACGCTGACGTCACATTTCAAGCTAGCGCCAAGTTCAGGCTGGGACGAAAATTAGATTTGTCATAACTTTGCTAAAAATTATAGTAGAAGGAAAAGAAAAAATGCATATAGTTCCTGAAGACTTCTACTTCCTCATGCGAATATACCATGTGAGTATCTGAGTACCTGAAATGTGTTTTGTCCCACTTCACACAACCCTTCTACGATATTTACGGAGGATCCGAAAGTCACGGATATTTTAGTTGATATGAAATAATTATACTGGAGCAGGAATCAGTACCCTCTTTGGACCTTATGCAACGATTCAAGGCTACTGAGACTAGTCTCACTCATACATGCCAAAGAAAAAAACTGGGTTTTACTCCCGCCTCAGTTTTCAACTCGCCCATAATCCTGAAAGTTTCTTTAGTAAATGTTAAAAATAATCGTTAATACACATCCCACATGAAAAATGAAGTATGTGATTTCAAGTCTGAGGTTTGTACTTCACAATAGTGTTATTAAACATATACGCAGGATATAAATAAGTGATTATTTCCAACATTTACTGAAGAGAATGCCGGTTTTTATGGGTTAGTTGAATATGAGGCAAGAGTAAAACAAAGTTTTTTTTTGGCATGTATAAATGGAACTTGTCACACTACTTTAAAATTGTTTCATATAGTACAAAGAGGGTATGTATTGCTGCTTCATTATAATGAGTCCATAGTTACTAAATTATTTTTGATCCTCGGATCATCCGCAAACATCTCCGTGAATTCCGACAAAACACATTTTAGGTACTCAAATACTCGTATATTATATTTGCATAATAAGGTAGGAATCTTTAGAAACGATATAAACTTTTCCTTTTTCTTCTTCGATCATTTTTAGCAGAGTTATGACCAATCAAATATTCGGCACTGCCAGAACTTTCAGCGGCGAGTAAGCGTGAACCTGAAATTTGATGTCGGCGTTCAAACACGTTTTCTGAGAAAACCAGCGCATTTCATAAGAAATTACTTGAAATGATTTTTGTGGAAAATTGAATTGTTTTTCACCTTGTTGAATTATATACTTTCTAAGATTACAGCAAAAATCTATTTATTCATTTTCAAACGAAAACAAAAAATTAAAAATTTTTCTTCCTTGGAATTGTGCTAAACAATTTTTTTCTTTTTTATCATCGTTCCAACTACTAGCATACCAAGTTTGGTGGTGCTGCAATCGATCAATCGATCCTCGTCTCAAAACCTAATCGTACTGGATCATATAATAATTCAAATAAATTTGATAACCCGTTGAATCACTTTTTCTATAGCCCTGTGGTAATGTATATGATCATAACTCA
Source organism: Chrysolina haemoptera (assembly GCA_958298965.1). Classification (NCBI taxonomy): domain Eukaryota; kingdom Metazoa; phylum Arthropoda; class Insecta; order Coleoptera; family Chrysomelidae; genus Chrysolina; species Chrysolina haemoptera. The sequence continues at coordinate 28,737,136 of OY282590.1, forward strand.
ACCAGAATCCATTCATTTAGGAACATACGAAGTAATTCTGCTCATCTCATTGCCATCATTTCGCTTCGAGCCAGATGTACTACAATTTAGCCCTTTCAATTTTCCTTCAATTCACTCAACATCTCGTCCCAACCATACACACTTCGAAGATTCTTTCCAATAAGTGGATTGACTGGAAACAAAAAACTCAGCAGAACAAAGAGGGGCTTGTAATGCTTTCTGTAATGCCCAAACAAAAAGAGCCATCGACACAACAAAATTTCATCTTACAACCGTCCAGCAGTATTAAGAAGTCCTTTCTTTTTCGATGCCATGGAAAAGAAAAACAAAAGACCCAATTAGAGAGGCTTACGCCGAATCTATCTGAACAATAAAAGAAAACACTGAATAGTCTGAAAAATCCTTCGTTACCCGCGCTTGTGAAATTTTAAAATTATTAGACGTAATGGAATTTTGTCTCGAAGTTTTGCAATTAGTCAGACAACTTCAAAGGAATGTCCTCTTTCAATGCAGCAGTACAGCAGGAAATGTAGAAAACTTCCATCTCGAACAAAAAAGTAATTAATTAGAGTCCACGTGAGTGGTTCTTTTCATTTCACATTATGAACGCGAGCTATGTGAAAATATGCTACTGTAGCTATCATTCTACAGGGCAAAATTTATACGGAAGCGTTTCTTCATAATACATCTACTCATTTCCAGATTCCGGTGTTGTCAGGTGTTCTATGTAAGATGGTTCCAAAATAGAGTACTGATTCTACATACAATGGTGATGGTGATGGTAATGAGGGACGCAAGCGTCATCGACTAGGCTCCTGTGGGCCCTTTTCGCAAACCCTGTCATCTTCACTCATACCATGGCAGAAAACTGCTCGAACCTCTTCGACTTTCTTGTGGAAATCGAAATATCTTTCCATTGCAAGAAGTGCAATTCCTCCTCCTCAGTAGTGGCAGCTCCGAAGACGTTTTGTCTGAGCCTGCCATAAATACACAGGAAGTGAAAAGAGTTCTCCTCCTCCTCACCACGTTCCGCTCATAGTGAGTATGATGAGAGTCAGATGCCTCCTGAGACCGCAGCGGCCGGTTAGAACTTCCATCTACGTACAAACATATTAAAAACGGTTTCAGCAAAAGGTCAGACCAGCTACAGATGGGGTTCCCCACGGATACGTACTTGGCCCACTCCTCGGTGTTGTTTATGCGAGTCGTTTCATGTCGCTGATGCAAAACTCTATTGAACATCAGTCTTTCCAAGGAAACGTCAATTCGATTAGTCGGTGGTGTGAGGCTTGTACTTCTTAACGTCTACAAATACGGCATACTTCTTTAAAGAGGAGGAAAACAGCCCATTCCTCAAGTACGCAGTGAATGGTCAATCGTTACGTACACTGTCCTTACATGTGTCAGTGCGTCCACCTAAACTCGAAAGACTGATAGCTTTTGACCAACGTTGACTTCGTGGGGACCTCATCATGTCATTCTGTATGCATGGCCAAGGTGTAACTGTGCTTATCAGAAAAAACTTTTTGTTTTCAAGCATGAAACGCGGTTAAGTGGTCACGCCTCAAATTGAAAAAGAAGAAATTTTCCACAAGGCAGACTAAAAAGTTTTGGGTAGTTTTGATTACTTCCATTCTCTATGTGTTTTGGGGTGCTCAATCTGAATCTGAGGTGTGCTTACAAATTTTCGTGATGGAACATTGAAAAAATTGCAAAAAAACCTAAAAAAATATATTTTTTCTGCGGTTTATTGCTTGTAAGGGGAAAACTACAAATTTTTGATTGATAACCTTCATTTTATGAATGAAAGAGCATAACATTTTCTACAAATTCTACCATACAAGTTTTTTTCTACGACGAATCGTTCGAGCTCAAGGACCAGTTGTAAATTGGCATATTTTAGCTGACTGGGGAAAATCCCCCTCAAACGGCAATTTATTATCGAAGGTAATTGATGTTCTCTGCACATACCTTATTTAGATAATACAGTATCGGAAAGTTTTCATCTTGGGTATGGTGGTTTGATGAGAGCGTGAAGAATAGGTCGCTATAATGTTGAGAGACTTACAATTTCTCCTCTACTCGCTGGAGGAAGGGATATCAACGTGAGCTGTAAATTCGTCGGGCGAGGTAACAGTGGAGGCGTGCAGTGGTGCGTCTCTCTTATTTATGTGTTATTATCATATCATTGCGATCCTTGTTGCTCGCGTAAATTTCTGTCTATATCCCAGATGAAAAGTTTCCGATACTGTATAATGAAAGTACTGGTCACTTATTCAAAAATTACACACAATTTATTCAATGAGGTCCGAAATCGTACACAACTTGAAATTCAAACGAAAACATTTAAAAAATATTCATATTATATTACATTATACGATGTAGTTACCACACTGCGTACTTCAGTTAAATATACAGTATCGGAAAGTTTTCATCTGTGGTATGGTGGTTTTATGAGAGCGTAAAGAAAACTTTGCTATATGTTGAGAGAGCATTACAATTTCTCCTCTACTCGCTCTAGGAAGGGATATCGACGTGAGTTGTTAATTCGTCGGGCGAGGCAATAGGAGAGGCACGCAGTAGTGCGTCCCACTTATTTATGTGGTATTATCATATCATTGCGTTCCTTGTTGCTCGCGTAGATTTCTGTCTATACCCCAGATGAAAAGTTTCCGATACTGGGAAAAATACGCAGCTTCACTCAGTGAGTCTCTCGAGAGGCTCGTGACTGAAATACGAGACAGGGAGAGCCTTGAGAGGGCAGTAGACGAAGTGGTCAAGGCAATAGTCGAAGCCTACGAGGAAAGCTGTCCTGATAAAAAACGGCTCAAAATGAAACGGTCTGGTGGAATGAGCATCTAGAAACCCTCCTAGGTAGGGTGCGGAAGCTTTTCAAGAAAGTAGAATCCAACCAAGATTGGACCACATACTCATACAGTACAACAAAGGAATTAGTGAGGCCAGGAGACAATCACGTGCTCCAGAATCCATAAGGTTTTAGCCAAAGAAGGTACTATAAACCAAGAAGGTTTCTTGAAGAAGAATGACAATGCCTATACTACAACATTCGAGGAAATTCTAAGGATTTTTTTCCCCCCTTGGATGCTGGTCCTTTCGCCAGCTGCACCTCAGCCTCTTGGGCTTTTTGTGCTTTCCGGGTTAGTTTTACATCACCCACTCCGTAACTCTAGTCCCCTGTACCAGTCTGTACAGGTTCTTCACCGGTTGGGTATTGTATTCTTCGGAGGTTAGCCTAGGCTTTCCGAATATTGCCTGTCTCTTGTGGTCTAGTGCCTCGCATTCTGACAGTACGTGTTTGGCTGTTTCTGTTCCTTTACCACATTGTCTGCAGGAAAGTTCTCCATTGTACAGTCCCATATTGTGCAGGTGTTTTCTCATTGGACTGTGACCAGTAAGAAGGCCCGTTATTGTTCTAACTTGATTCCTGCTCAACTTGAGCAGTTCTTCAGTTTTGTGTTTTGACGGTTCTTTGATAAATGTTTTCCCGTGGTGCATGAGAGGGGCTTCGTTCCATCTCTCTCTTTATTTTCGTTTGACCCAGTCCCGAATGCATCCTCGAATGTCGGATTTGTTAATCCCGAGTGCGGGTTCTGGGCCAATATATGGAGTTGATGAGCCCTTTCTGGCTAACTCATCAGCTTTTTCATTGCCCTCGATGCCACAGTGTCCTGGAACCCACATCAAAATTAATTTGTTGTGTTCTGAGAGAACACTGAGTTCTTCGCGGCATTCCCATACCAGTCTTGATGTCACTTTCGGGTTCATAAGAGCCTTCAGTGACGCCTGGCTGTCAGTGCATATTTTGATCCGTGCGTTGCGCATTTCCCTCAGATTGATCTCTCTCGCACATTGCAAGATAGCGTACATCTCTGCCTTGAATACAGAGGTGTTTGTTCCTAGTGAGACGCTGATTTGGGAGTTTCTCCCCTCACTGTATATTCCAGCACCAGTTCCTTCCCTGGTTTTGGATCCGTCCGTATACCAGATCCTCTCTCCAGGTTTGCCCCTGATGTTGTCATCTGTCCATTCCCTTCGATCTTGTATAATAACCTCGAAGTTAATGTTAAAGAAGTACCTAGGAACCATGTGGTCCGTTGGTTTCATTTCGAGAATGTTGCCTCCCACTATTTCCTTAATCTTATTGTGATCCGATCTGTTGCTCGTATTTTGTTGCCTTAGAAGTCCCATTCTTGCCTCTCCCATGATTGTTATGTCAATCGGTGGGAAGTCCAACAGTACTTCCATGGCTGTTGTTGGTGTTGTTTTCATAGCTCCCGTTATGCTAAGGCATGCAAGTCTTTGTACCTTGCTCAACTCAGCTGCGGCTATGTTTTGTGTTATCTTTGTCCACCAAACCAAAGATGCGTACGTGATCATGGGTTTCACCAAATTCTAAGGATGCTCACAGAAGCACACTTTTCAGCCTCAGTAATTATTAATGGCCCGACAACAGTAGACAGCACTAGAAGCAGGCCAAACAGGCGAACAACTTTGGAATGGAGGTTTGCTACGGAAATATCGAGACCAAATAGAATCAGGTGGGCTATCAGTAAATTCAATCCATACAAACCCCCTGGAGTAAATAGTATATACCCCATATTTCTTCAAAACGGACAGGAAATTCTTATTCCATACCTCTGACGTATATTTAATGCTTGCATGGTACTGAGACATATACCTACGACCTGGCAAGAGGTGAAAGTCATATATCTCCCAAAGGTAAGGAGAACAGGTGACAAGACACCCAAGGCATATCGTCTGAGTCATATAAGTCTAATGTATTTTTTGCTCAAAACGTTGGAAAGGCTGATAGATAGATACAAAAGAGATGAGGTACTACAAACAAGCTCGTTCAACAAACGCCAAAATGCTTATCAACCAGACAAGTCAACAGACTTAGCACTGGACCACCTCAACAGGCTACTGATGACATAACTGATCAAAGTATCGATCGCTGCGATGCTCTTCAACTTTCAACCCCATGGCACTTAGCTTGCATTAAGGAGATATAGGAATCAATTAATCTTCTCACTAAATGCCAAATGAATCTCTTTTGCGAAACCCAACTCACGTATTTCAGCAGCCAGAAAGTCAATTGTTATTGAGTATCATGACACTTGACCACTGAAAATGTTCAACACCATTGACCCCTCATCAACACCCGATTTCTGGAAAAACTTAGTTTATACTCAATTGGCAGGTATTCTTGAGAAAAAATAAATGGAAATTAAATAAAATAAAAAATACAAAAAAGACTATTCTAGTTCGTGTTCATCGCCCATATTATTTTGGCTATGAAAATTCAGTATGCTCGATTTCGTCTGACTCCATCTGAAACAAAAATAAACGTCTCAGTTGCAGATCACCCTTCGTAAACCAGGTAACGTAATATTTCACATATTCATGATCCAGTTCACCCCATTTCTCGCTCCAGATCTTTCCTCCGCGGTGCAAAAAACCCACCACGCGTATACCGACTCCGACTCAGTCGATAATATATGATAAAACAGCAAAAATCGTAATAATTTATTAGCATGCAAGATTTCAAGTGCGCGCAAACGACGCGACAAGCAGCAGGTAGTAGGCCGTGCAGCGACGGCGCGACGACTTGCGCCGTGACGCCGGCGTCGTTCGATAGCAGCGTCGCGCGTTAGTGCCGCACAATCTTTCCCGGCGTCTGGTGCCCAACTCCTCGACAAAACAACACGTCGCGAGCTTCATACATACAAACACACTAAAAAAACTCTAGCGCCCCGAACTTTCCCTTCTGCCGACACGTGTCACTTCACGCCTGAGGGTGATTGCGAAAGGACAGCCGAAACGTCGAGAATATGCGTCGCGTAGCTAACATCGCGTATTGTTGTGCTTGAGAGTGTTGACTTTGTGCGATGGTGATGTACTACAGAGTGTTGTTGTTGTAAACGACCACGTGTGAGTGGGGGGTTTCAGACTGCCTCACAGTGCGTGTGCCAGCGGGGCTTGTAACGAAAGCCGGACATGTGCCACCCAATGGGGAGGCCGCCTCCGAGGAAAAAGCCTCCATACCGGTGAGTGGAATCTTCTTCGCTTTAATCAGTTGTGACAATAATAGTTATTTATGCAACAAGTGCAAAAAGTAGGTGTTTCAGGCCAAGTTGGACAACACGTCGAGTGCAATAAACTGTTTTTGCACGAGTTTCATACAATATTGTTTCTACGTTCTTGCAAAAACCAGAAAATGTTTCATTTAGGTGGCACTAAACTGAAAGGAAGACATTGTTTGAATAAATCTATCTGCTAAAAGTAATTCAAAAACATTTTGTGTAATTCAGATGATATTCGAAGGAAATAATTTTATTTTTAACAAATTGCATTTTCTAGTAATTTCATAGTCCATTATATAATGAATATGATGAAACATGCACTATTAAAAACGTAATACAATCTCACAGAAAATAGGCTAAATTTGGCGTCGATTTGAAAGTTTATGTCTGTCATGATGACAGAACGCCATAGTAGAATGACAGATGAGTGCAATAAAGAGATAGTTTTTCCACCAAATATAGTTCAATAAAGTTTTGTTTTTTGCATGAACGTAGAAAAATGTATTTAGGAATCTATATTGATGTCCATTGGAGGTGGGATTACCACATGACATATGTAACAGAAAAATTACAAACTCTACTACACAAGTTCAAATACCAAAAAAAATTATATCCTTAACTCAACTTAAAACACTATATTTTGCCTCAGAGGAAAGCCACCTGCAGTATGGCTTACTAGGATAGGGTGGCACTGCAGATACTCACCTGAACTCTTTAGAAGTAGTACATAAAAGGTTCCTGAAAATAATGTATTCGAAGGAACCAACGTACTCAAGTGATTAACTCTTTTCAGAAGTCAAAATATTCGATATCCTACAGTTATATTACTTTGTAGCTAGCTTGAAATATCATCAAAACAAACATATAGCACAAGTTCCACCACATGACTATATGACTATATGACACGACAACGGCACCACAAATGTCAAAAACACTTTGCCAACGAGCATATTCATATATTGCTCCAAGAATGTATAACTTTCTGCTTGAAAATTTCAAAAATAATTCCGTTGCAAATTTTAAACATCAAATGAAAAAGTTTATTATTAGCAAATCCTAAAAAGATCTTTCTTGAATATATGTACAATATACATGTCCACTGAAATTCATTAAATGATTTTTATACAGTGACCGCCAAAAAGTATGTACCATATGGGAAAAAAGTTTATTATTAGAGAATTAGAAAAAATATTGTTGGTAAAAGTTTGTGCATGTCCGATAACCTAAAAATCTATTTTGACACATGTCACGTGATCGCTGGTATGGCGGCAATTCGAAAAATATTACTATGAATAGGCAAAAGTTGGGGTAAAATGGCAAGATATCAAAAAAAGTTATTTGAAAGAGTTGCTTAGAATTACATTTTTCATACATATACAAAAATATGAAAAGATAGTGAAAGAAAATTGCAAATGGCAATTTTTTTTATATTTTCCCAGCTGTATATTAATATCAAATTATTATCCTATGAATAGCTTGACAATACTGAAAAATTTGAATTTCAATGATAATGACAAAACTTTCTCATTTTCTCTACACCGGTGAGCACTAAATTAAAAAAAATTGGATTTTCTTAAAACTCTGGCTGTTACATTGGTTCGTATCTAACAGTTACAATTCCACTATTATTGCGATGATAGAGTAATCCAAAAATATCGTGTTTTTCCGATTATCACATTCATTAATTCATCATTTCAAGCACACAATGTGTACATTTTAATGTATACATGGTGTAAATTTGAAAACTTTCAATGCGAATATCTCGCGAAATAAAAAAGTTAGAAAAACGCCATTTGGCACAAAGGCTAACGAGTTAGGGGGAATTAAAACCACCATATTTCACTGAAGACACGAGTCACCCCGTCGGCGCGACACACCCCAACTTCAAAATGTCAAATGGCACTACCTCTTTTGTAATACCTCAAATTAAAGGTCTCATTCAGTAGTATTCTGCTGTACAAAAATTTTCATTTTCATCCAACACTGGGTGGCACAAAAACGTTATTTCGAATAAATAAATTGTATTGTGTGAAAATGATAGTTAATTTGATCAGATGTTCAAAATGCAGTCCATTCAGTTCCAAACAATAGTACAATCGATTTTCAAATTCCATTCTTGTTATTAAGAGGATATTTCATTTCATCAGATGGTCACCATGTATTCCAGTTTGTTGTAACAAAAAACAAAATCATGTCAGAGTTAATAAAAAGTACTCGAAAAAGTAGCATTGTTTTTATCGGGTTCGTACCTACCTATCAATGTAAAAATTTAGTCCTTTGTGCAAGGTTTTACTGTAAAGTCGAATTGGAATTATCTCAAACGAATTGCGAACTGTTATTTTCTGTTCATCATGGTTTACAGTTTGCCGGAAAGAATTCAGATGGTGTTTATCTATGGTTTTGAAAATCGGTATGCCTTAAGAACTGCTGCAGCATTTAACGAAAGAAACCCCTGAAAAAATGTAAGTCATACTTACATCAGACAACTGATTCTTAAATTTAAAGAAACAGGATCAGTGGCAAACAAAAAAAGGACCAATCCAAGAGTACTTAATGAAGCGGCACAAGTGGAAGTTTTATGACATTTTGCTATGAATCCTACAATATCTCTACGCCAAGGTTCAGCGATAACAGGAATTTTTCATCAAGCTATCCGTCGTGTACTCAAACTTCATAAGTTTCACCCATACAAAATGCACATTCTTCAGAAGTTGCAGGAGGACGACCCTGATCGAAGAATTCAATTTTGCGAGACCATGACCGAAATGTTACGTTTTACTCCCCATTTGCTAAAAAATATTTGTTTTACCGACGAATCCACTTTTTTTTAAATGGTTCCGTAAACAAACACAACTGTAGGTACTGGAGTGACGAAAATCCGCATGTCTTCAGGGAAGGACACACGCAGTATCCAGAAAAATTAAATGTCTGCGCGGGAATTTTAGGTGACACAGTGATTGGACCATTATTTATTAATGACAATCTTAATGGCGATACTCATTTCGAAATGTTAAACACCACCATTCAACCTTTAACTGTTGCCGAAATAGAAAATCAGTTGACGGAAATAGGAACCTGAATGAAGATTTAATACATTTTCAGCACGATGGAGCACCACCCCACTACGTCCAGTCAAACAATTTTTGAATGATGCTTTTCCAGGTCAGTGGATTGGATGGAGAGGTTTAATCGAATAGCCAGCGAGATCTCCCGATCTAACACCCCTCCGTTTTTTTCTCTGGGGTTATTTGAAATCCGTCCTATTTAAAACACAACCTACTTCAATGGAAGATCTTCGACAACGCATTATTGCAGAATGCAGATCTATTCCAAGAGATGTGTTCCAAAATGTTAGAATGGCATTTGAACATCAATTATACTATTGCTTACAACAGAACGGAATGCATTTTGAACATCTGATCAAATAAAATATCCTTTCAACACAATACATTTTATTTTGTTTGACTCTATGTTTTTCTTACACCCTCTAGTGGGTGGAAAAAAAGTCTTGTACATGTGAATACTACTGACTGAGACCGTTCATTTGAGGTATCACAAAAGAGGTAGTGCCATTTGACATTTTTAAGTTGGGGTGTGTCGCGCCGACGGGGTGACTCATCCCTTCAACTGAAATATGGTGGTTCTAGTACCCCCTAACTCTTCAGCATTTGTGCCAAACGGCGTTTTTCTAACTTTCTTATTTCGCGGGATATTCGCATTGAAAATTTTCAAATTTACACCCTGTACACGTATTCAGACCCAGCTACTGAATTCGCCTATTCGTACTTTACCGACTACTTCATTGGTTTCAAATATATACTCATTCATTTAGTATTTAAGTATTTACCAGTTACTCTGAAAAGTGTTCAATCACTTACTGAGTACTCAAATTTATTCATCGATATTTCAACTTTGTACAGTGTTCTTCTTATGTATTCGTCTATATTTGAAGAAATGTTATTTGATTTGATTTAATTCGATTTCATTTACTCATTCATTAGATGTAATAACTCAATTTACAGGTCACAAATACAATACAATACAATACAACACAGTCTCAAAAATTTGTGAGCAGTTCATATTGCTTTGAAGTATTTCTTGCAGAAATATTTTCTGTGAGAAAGTGACTGAATGTTTAGAATTTTTCTATTTCTGTTCTCATGATACACCCAGTTTATAAACACAACAAGACAAAATAGACTTATGAGTCTAGAAAGAAGTAACATATGAGCAGTTAATGTAACAGGATTATTATGCGATTTATAATAATCGAGGATGTTGCCACAAGGCGCTCTGCGCCGAGTCGCCAGTGCGACCACCTCGTTTCATTGGTAATGCACAACAAGATGCTCAGGAGTTCCTACGGTACCTGTTGGAGGGTATTCATGAAGACGTTAATAGGATAACCGAAAAGCCGAAACCCATTTTGACAGAAATAGACGAAAAGTTGAGTGACAGTGAGAAGGCTCAAGAGTCTTGGTCACGATACCTAAGGATAGAAAATTCTAAGATAGTTGATAACTTCGTTGGCCAATTGAAATCGACGTTGAAATGTACCTTTTGTGGTCACTGTTTGGTCACCATTCTGGGACCTGTCTCTACCGATACCTAAAAGAACAGGCCAACTAAGTTTATCACAGTGTTTAGATTCGTTCACGAGAGAAGAAACTCTTGATGGTGATGAGAAGCACCTCTGCAAAGTGCAAAGAGAGGAGGAACATTCGTGCATATAATAATCCATTGGATTTATTATCTTCATATGGATCGTGCCAGGAACAATATCCCAGAATATTATTCATTTTTATAAATAATCATGTGGCTGCTATAAAATGTCATATGTTCTCAGTCGTTTTCAAACTGGATGACCTCATAGAAACATGTAGGATTCATCTCAGAAATCACTAATAGAAACACTTTCAAATATCATATATTTACGTTAGAAATTAAAGGAATATGTATGTGTAATGTCTTTTAAATACTGATGAATATCGAATATGGTATACGGATTTGCGGTTTTACTATCCAACTTGGATCTCATAAAATCTCTTATATTTTTTTTTATCAATCTCTATGAGACATTTTTGGCAGGGATATGCTCTGCGTTTATTTGCAATTTCCTTTCAGATCATTTGCTTTCATGTAAGTTCCTTTTACTCAGAGGCTCTTGATATTATTCACTTTTAATTCATGTAGTGTATACGAAAAAGAGTGGACTAAATTTTTTGGACAGTTGCCTTGGAGTACGCATTATTTTAAAGTATTGTTTGTAAAGGTTTCGAGTATTAACGTAGGTTAGGTTATTCTGTTTAGATCAGAGTGAAAACAACACCACCATTATTAATATAAACATTGAATCTGGAAATCTTATTGAAGACTATTGCAAAAAAGTACCACAGAAATGGGCTTCAATCGGGCCATGGACATATCTCAAAATCCTGACTATATTTCGTTTTGGCCCACCCTTCCAAACAGATTCGTTCTTACTATCACTGATGCCAAAGAAATAGCTGACATTATCAACAAATGATTGGAGAATGGTATATGGCCTACTGTCTTCAGGAAAGTGTCACATCATCTTCAACAAAGTGAAGAAACTATAGCGATAAATTAGGGACCCATAGTCCTGTTATGAACTCTTTCACAAATCCTTGAACGGATCATAGCAACCCGCTCGATGTTTACCTCAAAAAATATAACACAGTCCCTAAAAAAAGAGAAAAAGAACCTATCCAGCAACTTCAGGCCTATTGCACTGCTAGCTGTTATGTCGAGGGTCATGGAGAAAGCTATCAACATAGAGCTCATGATATATCTAGAACGCTCAGGAACTATCAATGATCGACAATATGGTTTCCGGCACCAGAGATCTACTGGTGACCTGCTTGCTTATGTCTCACAAATTTGGTAGCAATATATTGGAAAATACGGTGAAAGTCTGGCCGTTGCACTAGATATCTCCAAGGCATTTGATCGCGATTGGCACTAAGGACTCATAGCCAAACTTCCATCTTATGGCTTGCCTCCCCAGTTGTGTTCCTTGCTATTCAGCTTTCTCTCTGATCGTGGTGGTCGATGGAGTATCATCTGATACTATACCAATAAATGCTGATATTCCGCAGTGATCCATTCTAGCACCAATGATTTGGTGGAAGCTACCTCATGCCCATTGAACACCTTTGCAGATGATATTACCCTTCATACCGCTTTTTCCAAAGCTACGATAAGAGCCAGTGAATGCAGAAATGAACGGGGAAGAATCGTAAATGAAATAAATACGGACTCAGTCAAAATTCTAGAATGGAGATCCAACAATTTGGTAGAATTCAATGCGAATGAAACCCAAGCATGCCTTTTCTCTAGAAAGGCCGTCTCACAGTAGCCAGCTTCCATTTCAATGCTCGGCATTACCATCAGCAGTACCCTCTCATGGTAGAACCATGTGAGGTCCATTGTCCTCTAAAAAACTCGGTTTACTGTTTCGCGCCAAGAAGTATTTTACTTCTCGTCAACTCATTATGATTCATAAGGCACAGATTCGACCTGTTCTGGAATACATATATGGAGTGCAGCACCCAAACACACATCGAAACTTTTAGATTCGGTTCAAAAGAAAGCCATTCGTCTCGCCGTGATACTTCGCTTGCAAGCTCGCTTACTTCTCTGGAACATCGCAGGAAGGTTGGTAGATATTTTCATGGACGATGCTTTTCCGGAATATCATCAGGATTTTCATGTTCGTGGGAACCAGAACTTAAAAGAAAAAAGTTAGGTGAATGTTTTTTTTCTTGGTGTATTGGCATCGACTGCTGATCATTACTCACGTGTTCTGGATAGGCCTTGTTACCAACTCCATACGCCACATTAGGAGCAACACTGTTAATTATTAACGCAACAGTGAATCGTGGAGGATTATCCCCAGCCAGCAACAAGTTTCAATCACTTAGATTTACATCTGAAACTGAAAAAATCTTGCCCTGAAATTTTATTTCTTTAAATGGAATGCCCTATATTTGATCATGTATTTCAAATCATGATCATATTTTCAACAAACAACATTTTTTACTGAAGTTGAAAATAATTTGGCCATTATTACACTTTAGCCAAAGATAGAACGTACTGGTATAAATTTGATGACAATAGCGTAAATAGAATACCTTCTTTGGAACTGGACCTTTTGGAGCCTTCGAAGACACCATACATCCTATTTTACCATAGAGCAGATTGTCACAATTCGTCGGACCTCTTTAGAAGTTCTCTACCTATGAATTCCAACTCTTCAGATGATGTGGTGTTGCAGGTTTTTCCGGGTTTCCCTGTAGCTCTGAAAGCGAATGCGCCACCAATATCATTTAAGCCGCCCCGGAGCGCCGATCAATCATTTTGATGTTTTTACTTTGTTCTTGTTAGTTACTTTTTACTTTGTTCTTGTTAAATCGAAATGAATCAAAGTATAAATGAAAACAAATTTGGAGAAAATATTTTAATTCGGTAGGAATGAACCGGATATGATGTACATATATTTGGATACTATTTATTACAAGATTTTCAATGAAATTTTACAATAAATTCTCGTCATCATGTTTGATTGAGGGAAAATAAATTCAGAGAACTCCCCAAAAATACGAATCGAGAAGTGTTGTATATGGTGAACGAGGGTCGCATTAACATCATTTTGTCCAAATACCTTTCTTATTTTCAACTTTTGCATAAAAAATCAATGAGCTTTCTTGTTGAGAATGTAATCATGATTCAATTATTACATGATAACATACAGATTCAGCAACAATTCTTTAAGGCGCGTATTCATACAGCGAACGAACGCGAACGAATGCAACCGAACAAAATCGTTCGGTTAATGTGGACGTCACGGAAAACAAGACCGAACACGTTTGTTCGCCTTCGCTAGAGTTCGCTCGACAGGCGGTACATCAAAAGAAATTTGTGACGAATTCGTTCGACCTGTGTTTTAGTGAGTACGGCTTGACAGCAGCATTCGGTTGTTTCATTGAATCCATATTTCTTGCAAAGCAGAGTTGCATTTATTTTATAACGAGTGCGGTATGATTGAACTAATCATTTGAAATTAATGATGGAGTGAAGTAATTCCGTTTCCTTCTCTGCCTTAAAAACTGATTATCGGATGCTTCACTTATAATAATATACGCTGCACTTGCAATTATTAGATCCTGCTGAGACGCCATTTCTTTCTTTAGCAGACAAAACAACATACACCTGCGAATATAAACGAATGACTGTGAAAGCATTCCTTCGTTCGTATGTGGACACAATGCCAATTTTTGAGCAAACCCCGAACGAATTCGGGCGAATGCATTGTATAGGAATAGCCACAGAATACTATAAACTACACGGAAATAAATCACTTTGTTGATTTTTTCCTACAACAGTGTGAAAAAAATGTTTAAATAATGTATACAATTGTGGAAAATTAGTACACCTGGTTGTAATATATTTTTACATATGATTGTTTATTTTGGTTTGTGGTGAAATTTTCCCAAGCTTTATGACTTTCATACACAATATGTGTGACACATAATTTTGGAAAAATTTTACACAATTTTCATTCAAAAGTTACAACACGAAATGTGTAATAAATCGCAAACAAAACTGCCATACTAACATTTTCGTGTTCTGGTTTTGTGGAAATTGATAGTTCTTTCATTACTGATTTTTGTTGATATTTCATTATAATGTTGTTGATTAGAGTAATAGGCATTTTGTTATCAACTGCTATTTGTTTAATGATTGCAATTTCGCCTCGAAGGTTTTGATCAGAAAGAGGTAAAAAAAAGAGGTAAAAATTATCTTTCAAAATTCAATCTACAAACATCCTACAAAACCTTCGAGGCAAAATTGCAATCATTAAACAAATAGCAGTTAATAACAAAATACCTATTACTCTAATCAACAACATTATAATGAAATATCAACAGAAATCGGTAATGAAAGAACTATATTCAATTTCCACAAAACCAGAACACAAATATGTTAGTATCAATTATGCAGGTAGAATCTCCGAGAATATTAAAAATTATCTTTCAAAATTCAATCTACAAACATCCTATAAAACCAACGGGAATTTAGGAAATAGAATATTCAATGACAAATCTAAATTATACAAAATGAAGAGATCTGGTATATATCGACTAGAATGTGGTGAATGCCCCGCCATATATACAGGTCAAACTGGTAGAAATTTTGATATAAGGTACCATGAACATGTCATTTCAGATAAAAAATCATTAATGTATGATTATCTTCAAAATTCGAAACATAAAATATATAAAGATAATTTAAAAATTCTCCACACATGCGAAAAACGGAAGATGATGAATTTGTTGGAATCTATGGAAATAAACAAGTCAAAGAAAAACCCCAATTCTATTATCGTCAACGAACAACTCGATTTAAACAATAGCCCTCTCCTGAACCTATAACCCAATTCCCAATACCTGCATTATCAAATTAATTGTTTTTGTTTATTTATTATCGATATTGATTCAGAGAATCGATATACCGCTACTAATTAAGGTATAACCTAGGATAGGCAATCTAGGTATAAATATTCAGATTTGGATGTAATCTAGTTAGTTTTAAAAATGGTTTAATGACCGAAACTAGTCAACAAATATAAAATTATCGTGGAAAATAGACAAAATTGTTTTTAGTGTATCTTTAGTGAACATGAATTTCCACAAAATAAACAAGTCGTCAATCAAAGATGAAAAAACAATATTGTGTAATTTTCAATTATATAGTAGACAGAATTGTACAAAAAAACTGAAATTTTTGTAACATTTATACACAACGGTGTTGTTGATCAATTTAAACAATATCGTGTAAAAAATGGATTCAAAGAAATATACACAATGTGGATATATTATTATTACAAATTGAGATAAACAATAGTATGCGAAATTTCTACACAAAATTGTTTCTGTAACCATTCCAGTCACAATTTGTTTAAAAATATCAAACAATTTGGAAAAAAAAACTGCAAAAATTTTTTTGCGTGTAGATAACTTACAAACTGATTCAACAGTATTTGAATCCCATGATGTGTAGCCACGCCCACTAGATCTGGCACTGAATTTATTCAAAAAGCTAAACCAAGACTTAACGGAAATTAGACTAAAATTTTGGTTTTCTTCATTCAATTATTCAACATTAATTTCCACATGAATCAACCACCAAACATTATCATCTGCTGGTGATACTGTCAGTTTATTTTATTTTATACTCTCGATAGATCACAAGATCTAGGTTTCAGGAGTTATTTTTCCATTGTCACACTCTGTATTATCTGCTGTTGATGAACTCATCAATAAGAGAAGTTGTTTCGCATCAGAAAACGGATCCACGGCAACCCGACCTAATTGGTATTCCCGATTCGGTTCATTTACGGTTTTCTCCTTTGCATTTCAGAATTCCTGCTAGACTTGTTCAAAGCATTCGCTCGAATACGTCGTCATTGCGAGATTCTAGGTTTATAATTAGACGCAAATGTTCATGATGTGTATCGCTTGCGCCACACACAATAATAAAACGGCACGACACATGCCGCTCTATATCATTATACCGGGTGGGTCCAATTCGATGTAATACTTACAGGCGTCAAAATATTAAATCCCATAAACTCTGCCCTACTAACCTTTCAGGGCTAACGTGAATTATATTTTTATTTATTTATTTATATACGGGCATGCCAATTTACAAAAAACATAATTATTTAAGAGAAACTGTTCAAGTTACAATCATAATCAACTAAAACTAAATAACAACAAATTAATGTGCCTCATTTGATTTTTGAATGAATATGTGGTGGTTTCGAACAAATCAATTGTTTCACAATTTTTATTTGCCAATTTAACTACCCTTGTAATTGACTCATTTTGGCCATAGTTTGTACTGTGATGAGGAACCATGAATAGTTCTGAAATTCTTGTTCTTCTGGGATAAACATTCAGTTTAAAGAGTTCAATTAAATTTATAGCTCCATTTACAACTTTGTACAGAAATCTCAGATCAATCTCAGCCCTTCGATGTTCCAAATTTGATAAGTGTAAAATATTCAAAATGTCAGAATATTCATAGTTTCTCCTCTGATATCCACGTTTGTATGACCCTAAAAATTTATTTTGGACTTTCTCAATTCCAATGATATCCGCCTGATAAAATGGACGCCATATCATACAATTATATTCAATAACTGATCGAACGAGAGAGCAGTATAATATTTTAGAAGTGCAAAGGGAAAATTTATTTGAAGATCTTGCAATGAAGCCTAATAATTTGAATGATTAAGAAACAATGTTATCAATATGTGTCTTAACTTTGGAATCAAATAATATGCCAAGGTCTCGAACACTATCAGCCACTGACAAATTAACATTTTTCACTTGGTATGAGTATTGAATTGGATTCATGATTCTCGAAAATGTGATTTGATAACATTTGTTTATATTAAGATGAAGCATATTTATATCGCACCAACGGGACAAATTGCTCAAATCTATTTGCAAAAATTCAGCATCACAGACATTGTCAATGACCCTAAAGAGTTTGAAGTCATCAGCAAACATCAAGTGGCAACTGTGTTGTATTACTTCTGATATATCATTAATAAATAACAAAAAAAGTAGTGGACCCATATGGGATCCTTGGGAAACCCCAGATGTTACCGAAATTTCTGATGACACAGAACCATCATATTTGACACATTGAGTCCTACCTCTCAAATAAGAACCAATCCAGTTAAAAAAGGTACCGTCAATGCCTAAAGCAGAGAGTTTTGTGATTAGAAGGTAATGATTGACTCTATCAAATGCTTTTGAAAAGTCAGTATAGATAGAGTCAACCTGGTGCGTGTTTAAAAGAAAATTTTGATAAGTAAGCAAATTTGTGTTAGTGGAACATCTGTGCTAACGTCGGTCTGTGGGACCGTGTATTCTGTACATGTTCTAGTATTATGTTTTACAAATTTTCAAAATATAAATAAGTTACTTTATATTCTTGGATGTTCATAAATATACTTTTATTAAAAAAATATATATAATTTTTTCTTCATTATATAATTTTTTTTTCCTAAAAATAATACCATTCAGAAAATCTCAAAAAACAAGCAGTTATTCTAAAAAACGTAAAGAAAACAAAAAAATACCACAATAAAAAAATCAAGTTTATCAATTCTATTAACTAAACATCCAGTTTTTCAACAATAGTAACCAACTTTGTAAAAGTCTTATAATACGGGGTAACTTTTGAATTCAAAAAAGTCATTCGTGTTCTGAATATCTATCCGCAGAATCATTGCATTCCAATTCATCATAACTCTCAACTTTCTCTAGAAGTCTCTGCAAATATATTTGCTCTTTCTCGTAGTCCTTTTCTTTTTTATAAACTAAAACATAATAATATTTTATTCACTAGAAATGCAACACTAAGTAACAATCCTCACCTTTTCGTACAACATTAAAAGCTAACGTCAGTCTCTGCGACGGAATTTTCCGTAACCAAACAAACTATCTACCTAAGTACATCTTTAACCTAGTACCTAGTACGATCTTTCAACACTAGCAACAGTTAGGTGAAATATGAAGCTACTAAATGAGCGAGACCACAGATCGAAATAGGTCGTTAATTCTTGGTATGAAATAGTTTACATCCGTCTGTGAGAACCGGCGTTAGCACTAGAAGGCTAACATGGAAGGTTTTATCTGCAAATCTTGGCATTTTGACTTTTTTGGCTAGTTGGAGTCGCTGACATTTGACTCACATATGTGCAAAATCAAACTGTTCTATCTACGTGTTATATCACTGCATTCATGTGTAAAACGTTTGTCCTGTGTGCAAAAAGCATCACTCATACTAGCCTAAATTGTCCGATCAAACATATGCTAATATAATAAGTCCTAAGTGAAATTGTAAAATCGGCAATGTCGAAGTACCCTTTTCTCCAAATATTTTCACAATGTGGAAAATATGAGGCAAAAATCTGACAGAAAACAACTACCTCCCTGGCTAATACCACGACGGACATTGAATTACATCTGACAGATATTTGTCCAACGTTCTTTCAAAACGACTCAGTTACAATTGCTTTATTATTATATTATACAGCAAATTATCCTTCATTTGGATGGGGAAGACCACCTGCAGACGCGTTTCGCGGCACAAGCTAACATTAAGACAGACAGTTTGGAAATTTTAAGTTTAATTTCTTTAGGAACAAGTGCCAACCTGAATAGAGAGATATTAATGAAAGCAACTACTTTTTCAGAGGAACAACTGTTTATAGCAGGAGAAACAACTGTGAAGCGGAATGTATTCGTTATTTGAAATTGGTTCAGTTTTTGGTTCGATAAGCAACTCCAGTCGCGCTTCAGTTATGAAGTTAGTTGTCTGGCAGACTAACGTTAAAAAGTAGTATTTTTTAGTTATCTGACAACCAAGGAAGCCTTACAACTTGTATACTCCTACGTCATATTGGAAGTGTAGTTCTCTTTGGAAACATGGTCGGCCATTAAAACTTGGAATGTGAAACAATCATTTACAAAGGATTTTGAAGCCTCATTTTAGTTATCTTGAAATAATTCATAGGTATTCCGTTTAGTTCACACTTGAATGGATTTAAACATTAAAAATTGTTTATAAAAATATATAATTTTTACTCTTGACATTTGAAATCTTCGCAACAGATTGAAAGCCCACATGTTTTTTAGCACGAAACAATGGTATATTTGACAGTAAAATGTAATGCGTTGGCAATTTCTGTTTCATAATCTTTATTTTTCGGTAATATTGAGTATGAAATATTTCGATATTAACTTGCGGTAGTAGTTGCCAGAAAGTTTTTTCTCAGTGTCCATTTTGGCCATAAGTAATTATTTGGTTGATAAATCAACTATTTTCTGAACACCATAGAAAATAAACTGTCATTGCCGCTTGAGAGGGCGCTGATGTGCAGTTGTTTTTAAGTAAATTCAGCAACGTGTACGAAACGACTAACTGTTACCTACAGTTGCAGCAGAAACGTTGTAAAAACCCAAAAATGATTGACCAAGTTGGTGTAAAACAGGATTGTGACAACGTTGTGTTGACGTCGGCAACGCAACTTATGTTTGGTTGCACAACTTTTCTGAACACGTTGCCGCAACGTTGAATTGCTACTTGGGAGGGAGGTCGGACAACATTAGAGTCGTCCTGCCCCAGCCCAATGAATAATAATCCACTGTATAACTAATATTTCCTCACAAATCACTGACGAGCGGCAAGAACCGCGAAACGCGTCTGCAGGTAGTCTTGCCCAGCCAAATGAAGGATAATTTGCTGTATGATTATAATAAGCAATTGCAACTAAATCTTCTTGGAAGAACGTTGCACATATATCTCTCAGATGTCATTCAATGTCCGTCGTGGTATTAGCCAGGGAGGTAGTTGTTTTCTGTCAGACTGTTGCCTCATATTTTCCACATTGTGGAAATATTTGGAGGGAAGGGTACTTCTACATTGTCGATATTACTATTTCATTTATTTCATACTCTCCGGCAAAAAAATCTCGAAATAACAAGTCCTATCTACGCACACAATAAAATGTACTTAGGACATGTTGAAAAATTATTCATGCATTTATACTCTAAATTCAAATGATAAAGGTTAATATGTATTATTATTACTTACAACCTTATATTTGATTGTACTTATTCTACTCTACACTGCAGTTTTTTCTGTGGATATCTTAGAAACCATATAGCAAATATGTATTTTCTAATAAAATCATTTCAAATGCCAATTATCTCAAAACATTGAAATTGTAGATAGGACCATTCATGCTAGTAGAGCAGAATTCAAAGAACTATCATCGTTGAAAAATTGAGTTCCTCAATCTATTCCACAAAATACGAAGTAATGGCCGTCAACCGATAACTCCGGTAGCGGGTTTCAAAATCAATTCTTACTATTACATAATAATTTGTAACACTTTTTTATCGATATAAATCAAGTGGATACAATATCTTCGTTCACAATAGTTCATTTTGAAAATATTATGATAACGTGTTTTTTCAAAAAGTTATTCTCATTAGGTAATATTTTTAGGTATTAGGTTAATTAGCAAATCCGACATTACATGTTCCCAAAAGAATTCCAAAAAAGGTTTTCACGATTCATAGTATATGATCAAAATTTTTCACAATATTCCTCAATCAATGAAAAAACATATTTTAAAAATGAGATTCATAATTCAATAGCGAGTCCATATTTATTCGTTCAATTTTTGAACTATACGCTACTGCCCCAAGACTGCCAACTGGGTACAGATAATGAAGCTTTCGAGAAATGCACGGTATTCCTATAAACAAGAACTCCTCATAACTCATTCCAGAAATTCCGATCAATTTGAAAAACCACATAAAAACATCTCAGTATATGAATTTTGTTCATCTGCCGGGAATTTATATTAAACTAATAATATATGTTAGCTCAGATATAATCAGTTTAATATTTTCCATTAAAATGGAGGGGTTCACATCGGCTCTTTTTATATTGGATAGGATTTCTTGTATCTTTTCGGAAAATGAAAAACCTGCTTTGCGAGTATGATGAAATTAGTTGATGGTGAAATCAGTTCGAAAGAGTATCCATTGATTTCTTGAATGAAGTTATTAATTGGGGGTCGGGTAGCCAAGTGGTTAAGACCCTCGTGTCCAGCCATTCATGATGCTGGTTGGCTTGGTTCAAATCTTGTATAGCGACTACAGATAACCCAAGAAAGTGCTAGGAATCGCATGTTAAAAGGTAAGACATCGTAAATCCCTGGCTCGTACAAGTTTCGACTTTTGAGGTCTGCCGTTCGTAAGGGGACGACAAAGAAGATTAGTACACACATTGAAAACAGATTATAGATTCATACTCATGAAACATTGAAAAAGGAAAACTGATATTTGGTTATGCTTGCGCATAACGAAAAATAGCACCAGTAATACAACAGCAACAGATTCGTTTAGACTTAGTACACCAATATTGATGAAAATTTATTATAACTCTTATCCTACACTTTTCTTCATAGCTATATGTTCCTAATGTGCGCCTTTTATTTTCAGTGGTTGTAAACTACTTTAAATTTTTTATTTATTTTAATTGTTTTTTTCATCAGGTGAACAATTAAAATGTTTAAAAAAAAGTTTATTAAAGTGTTACTATCGAACTTTTTTTACGAACTTATATTAAAACAACAAAATCGTATTTTTTAAGACAATTTCTCCTAGGTTATAATGACAGTATCAATTGCAAGACCAAGATCTATTGTCAGGCAGGGTTTCAACTGGATGAAACAGTAACCATAGTGATATATTTAAAGAATCTCCCAACTTACTGATTACGAACCGAACGGAGGATAAACTGATTACCCTGAGGAAAGCTTAACTGCACTCCTGGTTCTAAAACGGCTGTAGAGAATGAACAGCAAAGCGCGAAGGCGTTGTGCCAACAGGTCCAGCAGAAGCCTAGCTGGGAAAATCTTCACATCTCGAAGAACCAAATGGGCTACTGAAAGCTTCAAACAATTCAAGTCGCCAGGAAAGGACGGAGAACTTCCCGCCTTACTGCAATATGGCCTTGAAATAATAGACCCCTTCTTGAGAAGGCTATTCAAGGCCAGATTTATCTATGGTTACATCTGCAAACTTGAAAGGAGGCTGTAGTGGCGTTCATAATAAAAACTGGGATACGCCCTGCCGACGAACCAAAGTCTTACTGCCCCATCAGTCTCACCTCCTTTCTCCTGAGAGCGATGGAGAAAATAATAAGCTAGACTGTATTTAACATACGCATTTCAACATTATTTTGAACTAATTCGGTTGAAAAGGTCGTGAATGCTAGAATTTCTACCTGGAAAAATTAGTCTGAAAATCAAGAGTCATTCACGATATTTGATGTCCTAGTGTACTTCTCAAATGTCTACCTAATGAAAAAAATGTCATCCCAATCAAAAGGTTGCCTCTATTTTGAATGGGTCTCATGTGCTTGAATTAAAATTAGTGTTGAATAAGTATAAAAGAATTTTTTTTTTCATTCTGTGTCTAAAATGAAGTCATTATGAAACCTAAGAGAGTATCGAAACAGCCTCTGTTTCGATATAGGCTATTAGTTGCCACAAAAAAAAAACTTTGACAAGATCGTTGTTACTGGGTATGAGTTTCATTGTTGTCGCGTAAGATTTTCTGTCGCCTAGCAATAACCGTTAAAAAAATTCAACGTTTTTTCACGCTGTTCCATTAAAAAAAAATGAAAAAGATTTTTTGATATTGCCGTAGTTATACAGTTCATATACAGGTAACACAAAAAAGTCCACTATTTGGAAGTTCAAAAAAATTTTATTAGGGCATACCTATGTGAATATTGTCACATGAGCCTAAGGCAAATGCGAGGATCTCATAAGTAGGAAGGGAGCTTTTTATAATGAATAGCATACAATATTTTTTCTATTACCGTACACAATGTCTACTAAGATCAGAAATACAAAAGTTACTTCACTTTTGAGTTACTTTTTATTAACAAAAATGTATTTAAAGTTTATAACATATTCAACTCTTACAAAACGAAATAACCATAACAAATGCCTAATGAATTGAGTTTTTTAGTTGTAAAAAAAATTATATTTAAAGTGTCGTCATCATTACAACTATAGATTTGGCCTTTCAGATTGAAGAGTTTGAAAAATTCTGTGACATAATTTCTCCAGTTTGGGTAGGTATTTTTGGCTATGAGATTTTTTTCACACTATCGATTGTATGGGTAAATTCGGACGATTCAATGAATAAATTCTGTTTTCATTGACTAGCTATTTGTGTATTTAGAGCACAGGGTGTGTACCATCACATTACACACAATATTCACTCGATACTTTATCATACATTATTACCTAATGATAATATTCATTTCATTTATTATTCACTAGATTAAAATTGAAGGTACAATTTTGACAAATTTGATAGATATAGCAAAAGTCGGTATCCAAATTGCTGGCAATACATAACTCTACATGAAATGAAAGTTCTTGTTTCAACTCCGGTCAGCGGCGTGATGAGCAGAATCTCTAAACTCTAGTCTATACGGACACCTTCTAAATATTGAGTTACACGTTACTTTTATACTATACACGCCGAAAAATTGAACGCATTCGAATAAACGAGCATTTTCTCAATTGTGTCGCTCTAGAGCGACAATGTTGCCGATTAATGACATTCAACATTGACATCCGATTGTCGAAAAATAACTTACTGATATCGATACTCAATGAATATTTTCGAGGCGTTCCAGTATATACATTCTTTTTGTTCGAACGTTAAGTATATTCTTTACAATTGAAGAAAAATTAGCGGCATACAGAAAAATTTTAAAATTTTTCTTCATTTATATTCATATCACAGACGCTATCTCCTGATATAACTTTAGGTTGCTCTCTCGCAAAAGATGTTCACCTGTACTTGACACGAATTTTATTTCTTTTTCAGGAGTCATTCTGTACTAGCATATAATAAATCACACAACTGATATTAAAAATGTAATATTCATGCCAAAATCATTTACTTCCCTCGACATTTTTAATATTGAAATATTGCTTGCTGTACACTTACCTTTCTGGCCTTTTTCTCCATTCACTTTCTGATCCTCGAGACGTTATTAAAGTAATAAATCACAAAAAAACGAGCCTCTTTACTTTTTCACCCAGCAAGACTTCATGAACACGGGTTTTCAAATATCCTTACATGTGAAATTACAAATTTTGGTAATGAAACCTTGATATCAATGAATGGTTATTAATATTGTGTATCTATGAATATTCACTGATTTAATTGAAGCAGTAGCGATACTCCTATACTAACAGTGGGAAGACGTAAAATTTCTGTCGCTTGTTTGTTTAATTGTTTGTATACAGGGTGAACTACCACCACTTACCGAAAAACAAATAGTATGCTAATCCATCATGTAGAAACATACTTGTGGAATTTTAGAGGAATCCGAAAAAATTTATATAATTATTTCATTCGTCAACCTTAGCAACCGCTTCACGAAATGAAGTGACTTTATTCTGCCTTCCTGTCTATGAACTGTCGATCTACAATGTCAGTGGTCCCACGCGAATCAACAACTGCATTGTGTTAGTTTGAGTTCATTACTCACTGTGTTCACGAAGACATTATACTTGATGTACTTTTATTGATTGATTGTTCAAAAGGCATTGGTAGCTTGGATTGAATGTGATTTGTGCTCCAAAGAACATTGTGTTCGCTTATACAGCAAGTTTGTTTTACACCAATATTATTCATTTAATTCTTATTTCATGTGATATGTTGTGTGCTTCAAAAATCATTTATTCTACAACCTCCTACTGAAAGTCATGCTGATAGCACTTCATTTGTTTGATTGAGGAGGATGAACGGAGGGATCATCATTTAATTTTTTAAGGATTCATACGTTTAAACGAATCCGTACCTGTGGCCTCACTACTCTCAACTATCTGGAAAGGTTCATACTCAAAATATTTCCATTGGAACTACCCATATGTATCCAAATGTATCTGGATTTTTAAAACTTCAAAGTGATATGGTTTGAGTTGGCAGCTTTCAAAAAATTAAAATTTTGGTTTCACCAAACATGATCTCATTGAATCACTCAAAAGGAGCGAATCAACTGCTCAAATCATTATAGGTGACTCCAATGTCCATAACGCTGTAAGAATCTAGTAGCTTAAAATACTGGAATGCCATTCAAAGGATCACTTTTCAAAAACGACTTATATCTTCGCCTCCGCCAATATATAAAAATATATAGTAAAGATTACCGACTATGGCAGTTATTAACGTTATCAGGTTGTTAGCGTAATCCAAAAGTAGGCAACGACGGTGGTACTAAGAAAGTTATATGGGTATAAAATTTGAAAATTTTGTCAATAAATCAACCCACTACTTCAATTTTAGAACTTTTATCAAAATTCTGACAACACCACTGGATTCAAAATATTTCGAAATATCTTTGATCAGAATTTCATCGAATCCTGTTCATGAAATAATAAAATAAAATTTTCCTAAAATTCCACTAATTTCAAATTTTATTATTTTATAACTTTTTTACTTATGAACAGATTTCGATGAAATTCTGACCAAATGTATTTCGAAGTATTCTGAATCCAGTGGTGCAGTCAGAATTTTAATGAAAGTTCTTAAATTGAAAAGGTGGGTTGATTTATTGACATAATTTTCAATTTTTTTTTTTAAATAACTTTTTTATTCATGGACATATTCCTACGTAATTTCAACATAAATCACTCGAAAATGTCGAATAATCTTTCAATATATTAATGGCATGTTTTCAATAAGGATTCGGGGAGAAATTTGGGATTTGCTGATGATACTGCGATCTTTTATACGGTAAAAAACTGTCATGACTCGAAGGTTACTGTAGAATCTGATCTCCCTTCAATAAAAAATTGGTTAAAGCACAAATGACTAACCTTCAATCTAGGAAAAACTCACTACCTACCGTCCAGTTGCAATCGATCCAGTACTTCGTTCTTCAATTGAAAAATGGGACAACAGCAAATCATTCCTCCCGAGAAGAACGTTAAATATCTTGGAGTAATTATAGACACTAACCTTAGGTGGGATGAACACATCAATTATGTCTGTAATAAATTACGAACTATAATATATAAATTCAAATATCTGAGAAATATATTACCTTTTACCCCGTTGAAAGTGCTGTACCACACTTTGGTGGAGAGTCACCTTCGATATAGTATAATAAGCTGAGGAGGAATACTAAAGACACATCTCCGCCCACTAGAGATCTTACAAAAAAGATTCCTAAAACTGATTATGTTCAAGGAGTTTAAATATCCATCAAATAGATTATTTTCTGAAGCAAGTTTGTTTAACATTATTCAAATGTTTCATTACAATATAAATATAAGTACTTTAGTAAAAAAAATGCAACTTACCCAGTCATTCTAACCTAACTCGACAGAGACAACACCTCTTAGATCCGCAAATGCATAGAGCTATTGGCCAGCGATCATATCAAGTACAACAACACTGTTCCCCAATTACTACAGAAAATCAATAACTATATTCAAACCTGAACTAGAAAAGAATCGAAAGCATTCATCTTCACGCAACCACGACAAATTATTTCCAATTCAGTGGAAATTAATTGTCTATGAATTTTCCTTCCTGAAACTGTTTGTGATACATTGTTTCCAACCACTTCTATATCTCTGACGTTTCATATGTGATACTCTGGTTATGAATGAAGAAATCTGCATTGTTCACAATGACCTTGTCAAGAGAGAAACAAGATGTCCTGCCATACTAGGACGACGCTCATTGCCATAATCCCAAACAATGGGAATAATTGAGTCGAAAATCTATGAGAAAACAACTACTTTCCTGGCTAATACCACGACGAACATTGAATTACATCTCAGAGTTCTCCGCAATTGCTAGCTGCATGGAAATGTTCATTGAAGCATTTGGACCAACTCAGGATCGATTTCTGGTTTCTTGCTCTCATCAGTATAGGGTAGATCTCTGAAATAACTGATGCCTGCAACAAATGGTTCAACAAAATCTCCTTGTCAAGGCAGAAGCTGAGACACCGCCCGAAGCCTAGCGTTCACCTATTACCTATATACCTATTACCAATATTATTTCTATTTGAGTGTTTTATGTTCGATTTCATTGTGTTTTATGTCATTTTGGGTCAATATCTTATTATAATATCTTATTATAGTTAGAGATATACTATTGCATTTTTACCGTCATGATATTTTTTGTTATATTTGTTTTTTACTTATTTGAATTTTTATCTTTACTTTATTCTCTACGTATTGATTTTATATATTTTTATAGTCGGACCCATGCTATCTTAGTTTTTACAATTTTGATATCGTTATATTCATATTTAACCATTACGTTCTTTATCTTTACAGAGTTATTTAACACAAAACGATTGTTTTAGTTTTAATATTAACTGTACTGCGAATATATTATTTTCATTATTGCTCATATGTATACTTTTCATCCCAAAACAAGTGGTTTACACTTATTGAGACCGTTATTGGTAGTTATTTCACATTATTGTACATTGCTGAATTGTTTTTCTTATTTTTTCCCTCGTGAATAAATATCTCTATTATTATTATTATTAATATATATTCAGTGCCATCTCTGAATTTCTAGAAAAGCATTGCAACTATTGCGTCTACACCAGTATGAAACCAAATCAATACATGAACAATAATTGACAAGAGTACTTGATGCGAAAGCCCAAATTAATTAATAACGAAAAATGGATTATAAAATCTTTGGATCCTATTTTGAATTACTGAAATATTTTATCTCAGATGTTCGTGATACAAGCCCTCAATATGGAAGCAACGTTGGCTTATCGAACGAGTAGCCAGACGGCATAATTTTGCTACAATCATCAATTTGATTCTATGAAGCTCTCATTTCGCTGTGGGCACATGTTTGTTCATAGTCTTGACTATTATTTGGATTCGAAAATCTACTACGCATGCATGATGAATATACATGCATGTATATGTACGTAATGTTTGAACACCAAAACACACAAGAGATCCAGACGTGTAAACTCAGCAATTTATGTCCTTTATTTGCTCTGATGCTTGTTGTACTGAAAGTGAAACAAATTATTAACAGAGAAGGGTTCAGTTCTCGTGTTAACCGTTCGAGTTTTTGGTGGAATATGTCTATATAGTATCGGAAACTTCTCATCTGGGGTACAGAAATTTACGCGAGCAACAAGGAACGTAATGATATGATAATACCACATAAATAAGAGAAACGCACTACTGTGCGCCTCTCCTGTTACCTTACCCAACGCATTAACGGACCAGTTGGCAATGCGACACACCACTAACAGCTCACGTCGATATCCCTTCCTCGAGAGAGTCGAGGAGAAATTGTAATGCTCTCTCACCATATTAGAGCCTTTTTTGGAAGATGCCACCTCTATTCACCCTTCACCTGTGGTTTGAATTGTATTTGATAAAATATATTATGGTGAATGAATCTATTATTATTATTATTATCTTGTCAAATTATTATAGGTTGAGTGTAAGAGAGTGTACACCTGTTAACTATGTTAACAGGCAAAGCGCTAACTCTGCCTTTTGTCAGTGTTATGACCATTACCAATTAATGTACTGAGTGAATAAGACTGTCAATAAAATCTTATATTATTATTATTATTATTATTAAATAAATGGCATACAACTTTCTTGTAATGGTTTTTGATATAGTACTAAAAAACTTACGACACCAACAATCTGCCATTTTCAATTTGGAATTGCAATAACATCAGTTACCCGCATTCAGTTTGCTTCTTTGAGTTTGTTGAATTTTTATTCAAATTTGTTTGAATGAGGGAGACAAAAAACCATTTTTAGTTACTTACATAACTATTCGTCTACCAAATGGAAGGCAGATTGCAATTTATTAAGAGAACTTTTCTTCGCATTGAAACTCTGCTTACTTTTAATTTTACATTAGAATAATTATCTTTGAAACGGTTTTCATTAAAAGAATCGTTACAATTATAATTTCACGCAAACTCTGTCTGCAAATTGAAGAGCTGAAAGCTTTTTAATGAATCTGAAACTTTTCTCGAGACAGCCCTTGGAGACAAAGAAATCCAAATGTCTTATTAATGTCCGAATAACTTTTTATGGCACCAATTTAAATCAGTGATGTGACATGACGAATGCTCAGCAATTTTCAGGAAACGCCTGTCGAACTCAAGTTATAAGCTTGTTACCAATTTTGAAATTAGAAATCTGACAGTAAGAATGATTTTGTATAAGTGGACAAAATTATCTTGAGGTCCATTGGAGACGATCCATCACATACAGTGGAGGTGAGATCTAATAGGAAGGTTCAACTTATAGACTGTTCTAACCTTGATTGTGAAGCTTGCTATATTGGCCAAATTGGTCGCAAGTTCAAAACTCGACTAGCAGAACATGTTAGAGTTATAGATTCCAACTCTGATAAAGAAGAAATTAATTCAAATTCAGTTTTTTCCAATCACATCATGAATGAGAAAAATAATTTTTATTCCAACTCTGACTTAAACATCTTACATTTGTGTGATAACGGCAAGAGACTCGATTTACTAGAGACTCTCGAAATTAATGAAACGATTAAAAATTTGGATCTACAATGCTTGAATGAACAGACCCAGTTTAACAGGTCAAAACTTTTTAACTCCTTACTATTTTGATACACCTCTTTTCCTGCAATATTTCGTAATATTTAATGATTCACTTACACTCCTTTGGTATTTAATACCAATAATTTTTACCAAACAAAAACATAAATCCCTTTTCTTCTATAGTTCTGTCATTAGACGATACCATGGTTCAGGTTTTCTTGTTCCACGAAAGCATGGGACATCTCATTCTGTTCTCTGTCACCTTGAGCCAGGAATTTTCAAATGACAGACGCCATTTATGTCAAATTATAACCTATTGTTACTTCCTCTTCCTAGTTGTCTCTCGTAAACACATTCTGCATGGTCGTCTTGTGATTTAAAATTTTAATTTGTAATGATTTTCGGGTGGACCAACCATGGTCCCTAACATATGTGGATCCGGCTCTAGCGGACCACATGGTCGTAATTAGGAGCATTTAATTTTAATTTTAATAATGTTTCAATAATTTTTTTGTAATTTTTCCACTATACTATGGTAGGTCATACATTTTGTTGTTATTACTAATTCTCTGTTAACAATTTCATTTTTCCTTAGATCGACTTGTAATAAACCCAAATTTTGCTAAAGATGAAGGAATACTCCTTCGAAACATGTCCTCTCTCTAAATGTTGGTCTTCCGACTACATGGTATCTACGTGATGTTAGTCCTCTGACTAAATGACATCTACAATGAAGATTATTTTTGGTGGAGTTAGACTGAAAGTTTTTTCACCTTCTTATTATCGTGAGATGAAAACCGAACATACTTATATTATTTTACACCTGTCACTACAACCAAGAATTATGAAATGGGAAATTCATCAATAAGTATACAGGTGAAACAAATTTGATGATTGATTGATGATTTGATGCAAAAAGTACTTTGTTACTGGTAGTTCCAAAGCGCCTAAATAGTACCTATATGATTTCAGTCATAATAAGATAATAGTAATACTCTTCCATATATACACTAGTATACACAGAGTTATAAAGACTGTTCAGGTAGAGGACGACTATAATTATTAATATTTGCCGTAACTCACAGGGCGAAGTTTCAATTATAGGGATAACCCGAGGGAAAACCGGAAAACCTACAGCTTCACTCCGGGTGGTTACTGTCCATAGGCGTGAAGACCGATTCAGACTCATGTATGCCCACCATGCCTATTGACGTTCACACCTGTGTTTGTCGGCGTGCATGAAGAACGCGGTGTGAGCATGCATGGAATTGGGAAATGTTCTAGTTTACATAATAAAAGTTGTAATAAGAGTTTGCGTATAGAGAGAAGGCGTACAGATTTCTAACCGCGTCCTTCATTTTCCATTGAAGGTGTTTATAGTAAGTGACGCTATCGTGATCGAATCTGGAGAGTTGTCAATGCCTAGTTGGATAGAGAGGGCGATGTCAGTGGCCGTCCATTTCACACATTCTGTTCGACAGTCTTCTCGTGGCGTTTCAGGCTCTTGACCAAAGAGACGAGATGTCACCAACAACTCTGCCAAATTCCTCGGTGTGGTTTCCTGAGAGGTAGAGGGCTGGGTCGTTTGCCGATGGATGGCGCCCTATTCGTTCTTGGACTACTTCGCTCGCAAGGGGATCGGAACATGTCAACATCTTGTAGGCATGGAGATAGATGCCACATCTACTGAATCTGCCATTGGTAGAACTCCTGCACCCCGTTCTTCATTGGAACATAGGGTAGTTCCGGGTTGGCTCTCTGAGGAAGGTTCATTCAAGTTTTCAAGGATTTCTTCACTTTCTTGTCAAGCATATTTAGTCGGTTTTTCTGTACTTGACAACCCCTTATATTTAGAGTGCCAATCGGCAAAAATTTTACTGATAGATACTCTCTCCAAACTAACTTTCTGTATGGATTCTCTGGACCAAGTCTGCCATTGTTTTATCTCTGTGACTTTTTTTGTTTCGGGGGCGTTTTTCCAAAAACGAGGAAAACACATACAAACAATTTTTTTTTGAAAAAACGCCCGCAAAACAAAAAAAGTCACAGAAGAAAACAGTGGCAGACTTGGTTCAAAGAATCCATACAGAAAGTATCAGGACGAACGAGATTTTTTGGCAGGATAAATGTACTGAGTGCATCGATTTTCTGCCAGGGAGCCATGCAGTAAGGATGTATCCAGCCGTTCCAGTTCACTTGTCATTCTTTTGATGGTATCTTCGGGTGACTGCCCAAATTTTGATCTATAATTAGAAACCTTCAATCAAGTCTACTCCGAATAGAGACAAACCATCAACATTTCACAATATGCCCTTTGGCTACATGAATGTAAAAATAGAACGGGATTAATTCCAAGTTATAAATAACCGCGAGTTGTTTACAAATTTTGCATAGGAAACTAATACAAGGATTCTGTTTCCAGAAACCTCGCAATATCGAAATACGCCTTATCTGGAATTCGATTTTGCGGCCGACGCAACTTCATCGCGACTTGGCCGTAGATTTAATCAAATCTTTCTAGAAAGTGTCGGACCCGGTGAATATTTAATTTGTGGGAGAGTCTTAATTCTGTTTCAGTACCGAACAGACGTTGAAGAGTTTACGTTTGTTACGTGAGTTGTGAACTTTTTCTTCCTGCAGGGATATCAATTATTTGTCGAGGAATGTTGAACAGAATAGATACTGCAGTCTGACTGGAAAAGAATGGAAGTGGGTTGGTAATACGTTCTTTTTTTATAATTGGCACACCGTCGGAAATGAAAACTTGACTAAAAAAGCATTCCATGGAAAATAATTTTGTATTCCATACGTAGCTCAATTTCCACGATACAGTATTTCTGGATCGTCTTGTATTCTAATTATCGAGAAAGTTACAAAAAATTTTTATAAATAAACGGGTGTATGGTGGTGTACTCTAACCCTAACTACTGCCTCAGCGTGGACCCTTGAAGTACATCTTCAATAGAACTCCGTAGCATTCTAACCATCAAATATAATAATCCAAATGCTAGCAAATTTGTTGTAAGAAAATATAAATGATCAAAGCTTTCCCGGCCTCTTTGATGTGGTTGGATCCTGATGGTGCTCTACCCCTTCATCTTCTGGTCATCTTTCATCATTGCTGGATGGACAGGAGGTGGTGAACGCTTCTTCCTTAACAGGACCGCTGAAGCACGCCTGGCATTCACAATTCAGGCAGTTTGTCAAACATTTAAGTCATGCCTTTCGACAGGTGCAGTAAGCTCTAAGCACTCTTAAAAAGTGCTCCGAAATCTGGAGCACTAAGCACTTTCATTTATGAAATGCTCGCGATAACTAAGCACTTTCAAAAAGTAATTCCAGTCAGGGAGCACTAAGCACTTTTCAGACTGTTAGATACTCAAGTTACTGAAACTTAATCAAACATGTAAGATTTTCACAAATAATAATACATCGTGACATGTTTCGCTACTCTGTCGCTTTTTTAAGCAGTTATTATATTAACCGCTTGGAAAACATGTCTCGATGTTATATCATTTGTTGAAATCTTATCGTGTTGAATCAAGTTTCAGTAACTCACGTTTCTAACAGTCCAAGAAGTGCTATGGATTTCCATCAAGTAACAACCGAGTCAAATGAAAACTTAAGTTACTTTTTCTACTGGCATAATATCTAAAATGGCATTCAGCGTATCACGATGAATGATCAATTAATTACATACTCTGTAATCTTTATATGAAGATTTTTTTTTAATATTACCAACAACTCCATGTTTTTAAGTACATCGCTAGGGTTAGTGTTTGATTTCGGTGGTTTAAAACCCTGAGAGAGTAGGTCGTTCTCATAACTCATTTTCAAGACTATCTTTAGGTTGTAGAACGATTTCCAGCTTTCCTCAGGTCACTTTGAGCTACCTACCTCTCCTTCCAGATCTAATTTTACTAGTCTATGAGCCAAATTTAAGTAAATTTGACTGTTTTATATAGTTTCAGTCACAGCTTTCAGGCATTGATTACCTTGAAATAACTCGAGAAAATGTAGTGCTTCCCAAGTTCCATCCAATGAATTTGAAAAACAAAAGATCACAAAACAAAGTGGACTGCTCTGCAAAATTTGTATGAACCGAAATTACAATAACTGAAACTGTAAACAAGTGAAACAGAGTTGGGAATTCATTAAATTACATTAAGTTTTCTGAATTTTTCAGCTTCAGCTTTCATATTCAGTGAGAGAATAGTATATATTATCAGAAACTAATATTTCAAGACAATGATCAAATATCAACTTGACCAACTCTGTAACGAAATATGTTCTTCAACTGAAGCTCTGTGAAGCATTTTCATTTTATTGCTTCAATCCTTGCAATCAAGCGACCGTTTTTCTCTCTCCAATTGATAATTAAATATCTCGGCGCGTCTGCAGATGACATTTCTTTCGAATGGTGGTGTACGAGTTCCAGAATGTCACGGTACAAGTTGTTCAAGATATTTTAATTACGGTCCATCGTGCCCTTTGATATTTTTACTGAGCTTTTGATATCCCGATACTTTTCATCTTACGGTTGAATGGCGAGATCGTAAAAGGGAGAAATTATTTGAAAGGGCGGCAGCATTTTATTGTCGCAAGCTTTGACAGAAAAGGAAACACGAGAAAAAAAATGTTCTGGATATTTCTTGTATTAGTACGTCCGATTTTTTTACCTCGAATTATTATTCATTCATGTTGTTGGAAGTCTCGGAAAGTTTGTAATTGTATGAACGTTCATAGATGGTGACTAAACATTAATTTTAGATGAAAGAGATGAACTTGCTTAATGAGTTTGGAACTTTTTGAGAACGATCTGACAGGGTAATGCTGTCAAATCAGAAGACTTCACCACTGATTGTTCGCAAAATAAAGATGAAACTTCAACACTTCACTCAACTGCAAGTATCATTTAAACTTGATAAAGATATTGAAGAATTCATATGAAACCGGAGCTCTGCCCTCAGATATGTTGCCTCAAGAGAACTATAATGCTCAAAATAGTTTATCATCAGTAATAAATAATAACTTCTATATATTTTGTTTTTCAGAAAATTCAAACAGTATCCATTCCAATTTCTGAGTTTGTGACCTCACTATATTCGCTCTATGTCGTTAACCATTCTACTTCTGATTTGGATTTTCTCCATTGTAGAAAAAGGGCTATTTTCTTTTTAAATGAAAAATTTAAAATATAAAAATTCACCTACTCAAGGGCCAATTTTATAGGTACCAGTTAGACCTACCAATGTGAACCTTCATACACCAATCAATGAATCCAATAGATATTAACTCCATTCTTTCCATCTTCATTATCATCATCGTCATCATTTACATTTACATTATTCTTTTTACATTCATTATTACCTCACTCTATGTATAATTGTATAGTTTGGCGGATTAAATTTCTATTCCTTTATACACTATCAGCTATCAGCATCAACAATTGTAAAGGAGTCCGATCACTCATGCTCATTGTCAAGAACTTTTGGAGATGGATGATCACCGGCATATAATTAGAATATTAGATCAACCATACAAGTACTTTGTACTCCTGGTTTCTTCACGTTTATTCCGATGTTATAAATTGTTTCATGTTCTGTATATGCTAATATTGAATAAACGGTTATTATTATTATTATGTTATTATTTTTTGATGAAAAACGAATGACTACAAAGCGCTGTGTCTTTGTGGGAAGACTGTTTTAGAAGGAGTGAAATTTGGTTTTCATTCTGAGCTTCATGAAATGAAAACTGTCTTACTGCTTGGGTATATCTGTAGATTGATCTACAGATGAAATATTCCAGTGGATCTATTCCTTCAAGCGATCCTATTGAAAAGCGTTATCTTTCTTTATTATTTCAAGTAACTTCTTCAGGAAAAACTTTTAAGGAGTTCATCATCTATAGAAGCATCCAGAATATAGTTTCCTCAATTTAAAATACATATTTCGGAAGTAGTTTTGTTTTCCTCACACCACTATATGACCTCATCAGCGCTGCATTTCTGGTTTCAGGATTTGTTTGGTGTGGTTTATTTCAAATCAGCATCATATTCCAGTTGTGTTTCAGAAATATATTCAATTCTACTGCTACTCAGGTACAGTCTCCGGTCCATCAACGAATCCGGTTTGCTTCTTTGATTCGCTTGCTTTTGAGTAAAAATGTTGCCAAGCATATTTCTATATCTTTTCGGGGGTGTTGATATTCAGCGCTGAAAATATCCGGAATTTATGCTCGAAAATAACCTGCAGCTAGTCAGCTGTAAAAAATATCTATTTGTGTATTGAGAGCGCAAAGTGATGTGCTCGGAATACACACAAGATTTTTTCTACAAACGCAGTTTTCAGAAACACCAGATGCTTTATTCAACAAGTACATCACATTATAATAAATTATTATTTTAACTCGAATATCGAACACAGTTTATAAATTACTAATTAATATTAATTTAATTTATCATTGACTATACTAAAATTGAATGTACAATTGTGACACTCTTTGATTATTATTTCTGAACCTGTTGGACGATCAGCAGATCTATTTAACATTAATTCCCCCGAATATTGGAAATCTACAGAACGATATGTAGATGGTCTAGAGAATATTCTCTTGGTAGTTTCAATCTTCTTTTTGATGGAGTTATCTATGTAGCCTTCTGCTACATTGTTACTTTTCCATCCACCATGTTTTTTCAGTTGTATTAGGTCACCTCCACCATTCACCAATAAAGTATCAGAGGTTCGTCGGAAACTATGTCCAGTAAATTAGGCTCGGGCAATTTCAAATACTTAGCAATGTCACTGGGAATCTCGCCGATTTTATTCATACCCACAACTTACATCTACCTTTTTCATAACGTAAAAATAGACGTTGGACAGTATTGTTATTCAGACAATGCTTTCTGAATGCAAGATTTTTTTCACAAATTGAAAAATAATCAACTGAATTCTCTTCATTATGACCAACACGGCTTATTCTCGTTTTTGAATCCGGAATTCGGACTAATAAAATGGAATCCTTATCTTCTATGTCACCAATCTCCATTTTCACCAACTCATCGCGCCTGCAGGCACCAGCAATACCCTTAATAAGAATAACCTATAAAAAATTGCAATTTATAGCTATTCCAAATGTATATGCTAACCAAATTGCACTAAATTCAAAAAAAATACTAATCGCTTCTCAAACTTCTTCTCAAACTACTACTTTTAAGTAGATATTCTCCATTGGGCGCTTCTTGTAAAAATTTGTGAATATTTTCAGTGGTGAATGTTTTGGATTTTTTCGAATTATATTCTACAGACTGTTTCTTCAGAAATGCGATAAGTTTAGGATACTTATTGATTTCGATGTTATTTTTAACAGTCAAGCATGTCCTTATCATCGAATATATAGACCAAAGAGTTGATGACTTAAAAGTCAATGATTTTTCTCCAAAATAAGCCAGTAATACATTTTCTGTATATTTATTCACCTTCTTCGACTGGCACCACGTTATGAATTTACCGTATCATAATTCATATTTCTTCCATGATTTCTCTGGTAGGAGATTCAAAGTAGATTTTTTTGCACTTTCTGCTACATCAGAATTGTTTGATAATTCACTGTCACTATCATCAATCATCATGCAGAAATACGTTGGAGAAGCGACCATTTTCGAAATATTTCCGCTTTAGAGCGCAAATGCTATCATTTCACGCGTCAAAGGCTACTTTGTTAAGCGTTTGTAGAAAAAATTATTTCCATGACAAACTTATGGATGGATGCAGTTAGAACGAACTAACGCATGAAGTCATTTCAACTGAAACGAACATCGTATATGAAGATTTATATTAGCAATGTAAACACCTATATTAATAAAACATGCATTTGTGTAAATGGATACGTATATTTTCAAATGCTGCAATTCATGAACGTGTTTACATCCAAACTGACAAAGTACTGTATTTATGCATCAGATTATGAATGTGTCTAGGACTAGCAGGAGTAAAATTTGAATACAAAGTTATTGGGTTTGGTGTCTGTAAATAATATGAAGCGAATATTCAGTGACAATTCAGACATGGAGATGGAAACCTGAAATAAAAATATAGACCAGCCGGGGATTGAACCCACCCAAGTAGCAAAATTTGTTAAATAAGTGTTTTATTAACTGCTATACAACGTATCTAATAGAACTACGAATATACTATAACGCCCTTTAAAGCTCTAATACAGTCCGTAAACAACCAAAAAAGTCCCAAATTATGAAATATTTCGGTTAACGTATAGTTTATAACTGATTATATCCTCTCAATAAAATGTCCTTATGTGATAGTTAAAAATCTATTTTATGAGTATGTCTTTCAGATTATTTATACAGCCTGTCCAATTATGCGGTTCACAACCATTATGATTATATTTCTTAGGGACACCCTAAAGAGTAGTTCAAAACAATTGTAAGAATAGCTATACGAACTTAAAAAAAAATGTTTTATGAGAATGATATATGGCTGTGTGGACAGCGTTCTCGAGATAAACAAAAGACAAAAGTGAAATTTTATACGATAGATTTGTTCCTTCAGTGAGAGAGAAATAAACAATCACTTAACAAAGAACTTCAATTTAGTATTTCTAATTCAAAAAATAAAAATGAATAAATCTAAAAAGCCCTGGATCAGCAAAGAAATCAAAATCTCGTCAAAAAATTCGAGGTCCCTGCACTATATTAGAAAATATACTAACAATATGTATTTTCATTCCTATTATCATTCTTACAGAGGAATATACATATATTGTGAAAAAATTCTAACTGGAAAGAAAAAATCTGAACGTGAAAATTCGCATTTTTATTCAGATAGTTGATTTTTTTTATTTTCTCTAGTTTTCATTGAAAATTCATTATAATTCATATAATTTATGAATATCTAATTAATGAATTTTTAATGAAAACTGGAAAAAATTAAAAAAATCAACCATCTGAATGAAAATGCGAATTTCACTTACAGATTTTTTCATTTGACATTTCACATCAGTATTTACAAAATTTGTTTAAAAAAATGACTAATCGAAAATATAATAATATAAAGATTGATGATAATCGAATTCTATAAACTGATAAAAAAGATGTCTCCAATCTATATATATATATATATATATATATATATATATATATATATATATATCCTCTTGAACAGAATAATGTTCTGAAATGAATAATTATTTCTGATTGATGAATATACCCTTATTTCAAACTTATTGAACTGTTTGCTTCTTTACATAAATTCTCTTGAACTGAATTTGTTTGCATTAATACATTCCAACTCTTTACCCTAGAGAACACCTACTTGTGAAAAATGCTCCTTTTGACTCAAGAACATAATTTCTTGGCGAAGGTCAGGAGGAAACAGCACGTGGCACAGTCAACCAATGAGCTTTACTCTAGCGGGTGCACGCGAAACCCCGCTACCGGAACGGCGCGAACCCACGCGAAAGCGCACACTGCGACTGCCGACCTGGACCTCTATCCTGTTTGCTGTTACCCGCGTTTGGTTTGGGGGTTGTTTTTGAATCGTAATTTAAGTTGTTAGTTTTGTATTTGTCACAGTGTTTATGTGCAAATGTGCTGCTACAGAAGTGCAATATGGAGGTCCAATTATTTCTGCACGATTTGAATTCAGGTCATTTATGGACCAGTTGTGAAGGTAGGTTGAAGATATTTTTGTTTTCAACAGGTGTATGATAATGGCGAATGACGCTGTCGTTTCTATATTCGATCGCATGTCTATGTGTCACCGAAAAGGTACCGACGTTGATTATATAGTTTCTGAAATTAAAATATTACAAAACTATTCTCATATATAACCATTATACCTCAATTGTTCGCAGTTGTTCTCTGTTTGATGAACTGTACCATATGAACATGGCTTCTATAGCATATTTTTATAACCAAGTGCACATTTGTACTGAACCTCCGAATGCAGATAATCTTGAATCAAAAATGTATTGCTCATAGCAGCGAGTGAAGAGTGAAGGGACGTTCAGGTTTTGGATAGTGAAGTTGAGGGTTCAAATCCCACAGAACCCCCTTTTTTTTAATCGATTAGGGTTCGATTTTTATTATAATTTTCAATATTTGTATCTTCAGTTCCTTTTTTAGGTTGTATATATTCTGGTAATCATGACGGCAGGAAAGTTTATGATAAAAAGTGTTATTGAAAATATTACAGATCTGTTTATGATTCAGATGGTCGTAGAAAAAGTATAGTGTACAGTTTCCAGTGCCAGATGAAAAGAGCGCGATTTCGCATTTCCGCACGGTGTTTCACGGCCAACTCACCAAGACTTAAAAACCATTTAAGAGGTGTGCAGTTAAGATTCTATAATGATACAATGTGAATGTTGAGTCAGCCATAGAATTATTATTACTAAATATTTTTTTATAAAATTTGGTATACCCCTATTTGAGAGGGTGCCCAATCCAATGGTGATTTTAAATTTTTCCTAACAAAATCGCTAATACGATATCCTAAATTTTAACCTCTAAAAATATACGCAGCAGGCCTTGGTTTCTGCAGAAAGAAAATGATATTCTATCCCAAAATACACTTTTTTGAGCCCTACAATAAAAAAAAAAGTTCGTCGAAATTGGAGAAAGGATGCAACTGTCACACTGTAAATACAAGTGAAGCTAATATAAGCGAGTTGAAAAAGTGTACTCCGCCCAAGATATCTCTCCTTGGCATCTATATAATCTCTTTCCCCGTTTGCTAATTGAATCAGTTCCGCTCGATTTTCCAGGATATAAACAACCCATTGAGACAACTCTAATCGGCACCAATGGCTACTCTGTTTATCTTGGTAGATTAACTAGGTCGAATCACACATTGCAGTAGGGGAATGCAACGAAATAAACATTACATCAGTTCACGGTTATTTCCCTTAGTGAAATAACATTCAGTTCGTTGGGGTTCTATGAAACTAAGATAAAGAAATCTGATATACCGGCATTTCGTTTGGAAGTTTGGATTGTTTCATCCAATTTTATATTCCTTTGCGACATCTGGTACGACATCTAAGCAATTCAATTCTTATTTGTTTCTTCATTCCTTCATTACTTCAATCGTAAACATACATTGTCCTGTGTTGGCATCATACAGAAATTTTTTTTAACGATTATTCAGACGGGGATACCTGAGGTATAATGAGGCATGGCAGGTCAAACAAATTTGCCGCTATGGCTTTGGAAAGAGTTGCCATGTTCTGCAATTGATATTAGTAAAACTATACTTGTGAATTCTTTAAAACTTATCGAAGTCACTGATTTAAAAAGACTGAAAAATCATAAAAACGTACCTCGCCCAGGCTTAAAGAACATTAGCCTCGTCCCAAAGAATTCGATGGTGCTCTGTCCATGCGTGGTCGGCAAATTCCAGATTTAGATGTTTTTCCCCGTTGTGTCCACTTTTTGTGTTCAGATATTCTTACAGATAATGGCCGCTTTGTCTCTACGATATAGGAATCTCCTCATTCACATGGAACCTTGTAAATACAGTTTTTGCTGGATCCTGTTTTGTTCTCTGGTTTCTCCTTGGTGAGGAAGCTTCGTAAAGTACTGCCAGATTGAAAGCAACTCTTGATGTTGTATTTGTTTCCGATCCTTTTGATCTTCTCCGAGTTACCCCTGATGTAGGGAAGCACAAGAACGGGGCTTTGTGGTCGCTCTTCGACCGTCTTAGTCCTTTTGAGTTGTTTCTGAACTTCCCCTATGAGTTTTTTGGAGTATCCGTTTTGGCGTAGGTCTTTTTTGATGTGGTTCACTTCCACATCCAGAGACTCCTGGTTGTTGCAAATACACATTGCTCTCTCCATCATCGTTCTAACAATGCCCCTCTTCGTGGAATTCGGGTGATTGGAGCCGTAGTTGAGGTACTGTCCAGTGTGTGTCTTCTCCCTGTAAACAGAGGTGAGGATAGCCGTATCTTTTCTTTCAGCTTTCACATCGAGAAAAGACGAGGTACTGTTAGTATCCTTTTCCATCATGAATTTTATTGAATTCCTGATGTTATTCATTCTTTGGAAGAAATTCTCAAGGTGTTCATCTTCGTGTTTCCATGTGATGAATGTGTCGTCCACATATCTAAGCCATACTTTTGGTTTGTATTCTGCCTTTCTGATAGTCAATTCCTCGAAACACTCCATATATATGTTGACAATTACTGGAGAAAGACAGGATCCCATATCGCTTGTACGAGAAGGTCAGGAAGTTGGATGTCTTCTTTTAGTTTCCGTTTGATGATGATGAGGGATTCTTCTATGGGGACATAATATAGTATGAAGGCTCTCAACGTCAAAGCTGATTGAATGATTTTAAGGTCCTAGTTCAACATCTTTGATAATGTC
Organism: Chrysolina haemoptera; assembly: GCA_958298965.1. Taxonomy (NCBI): domain Eukaryota; kingdom Metazoa; phylum Arthropoda; class Insecta; order Coleoptera; family Chrysomelidae; genus Chrysolina; species Chrysolina haemoptera. The sequence goes on from OY282590.1 coordinate 28,779,879, forward strand.
TACAAAGTGTTTGGAATTCTTGGCGAAAGAACTGCTATTGCCCTGTAAGGGTCGTAGTATCGGATGGAGGTATTTCGCCAGATTATACGTTGGTGATTGGTCTCAATGGCATGTCAGGTTTGTGAATTTTGGAAGACCGTAGAGATGAGGTGGTTTACTGTAGTGTGGCGTCAGATGCGATCATTTTCTGTCTGTAATGATGGTTTCGTACTTCGTCAGAGTGCTGTAGATTTTCCTTTCTATCGATGTTGTTGGATCCTTTTGTAGGAGTTTGTAGTTTACTGTCTCGAGTACTGCTTCTTACTTTTCATCATACATCTGGGTGTCCCTGATGACTGTGATGACAGAATTTTGATGGTGGAGTCCATTTGCAGGGTTTTTAGGGCATTCTGTTCTCCAGTGTTTGTTTTTTCGAGGGATTCGCTCCTTCTCCAAAACTTCTCTCACTTTCCATCTAAATTCTTCTGCATGGATGGGATTCGTTCTCTTGCTCGTTGACTCTACAGAGCTGCTCACGATGTCCAGGATGGGTGTTGTTTTTGATGAAATTGCAAAGTTCAACCCTTTTTTCAGCAGATACTCCTCTACTTGAGTAAGCGGTTTTGATGAGATGTTGATTATGGTACGCTTCATTTCTTCGTCGTTGGTTCGTGGTGGCCGTGTTCCTCTTACCAGTCGATTCCATTTCTTTTCATGTCTCTTCTCTTGTTTTTGGCGAAATCTCGTGCAGTTGCTGTCAATTTTGGCAAATAGAGGTTGGTTGTCGTCTCCCAAGGTATACTCTCTGATTTCTTGAAATATGGCCGTTGCATCTAGGAGTAATATATTTTTCTTCCAACGGTGATAGTTGCTTTGCGATCTATTTAGTGCGTGGTTGGCTCATTCCATGTTGCGCTGTGCTCGTACTCCAGGAATGGGTGACTTGATTTGGAAGCCATTCGGGATGATATTGTTGTCTCTGGCTCTTCGTAGGAACTGAATGTGAGTTTTGTTAGCTTGATCAGTGTCTTCTCGTAGATTCTGAATTTGTCGCTGATGACGGGTCCGTACCGGCTAATGGATCGCAATGTAGTAACCGACAGACCTATAAAACATCGTGTAGATTCTAATTTGTCAGTATTCACCTGAAGGCTATTGCAGATTGAAGCAATTGAAACGTAGTAAAAAAATTGAAAGAAGTAGAAGTCTTGCAACCATTAAGACGATGAAAGTCCGAAGTAAAAGTAATCAAGTTACTACATCGTCTACAACTTTCAAAAAATTTTATCAATATTGTCTTTCAAATATTGGCTTGGGGTTTTTGTAACATTCCTAACCAATATAAGGGTTAATATGATTTATTTTTTTATAATATTTAACCAATGTGCTATCAAATTTATAAATATGATATTACTTTTCATCCCTAGAATCGATATGAGAAGAATATTGAAATCGCAGTATTGATGCTGGAAACAATATGTAGGCTATATTGGTTCATCGATATTGTTTAAGATTATTGAAGCAATATTGATCCAATAGTATATGAAAAAATATACGTTCAGAACAGGTTTAGCCAATATTTCACCAATATTATTAATTTAATATTGTTTTTCCAATATTCACCCATATGAGATCAATATTATTTTTACATTTACAAAAAATCCATATTGGCCCAATATTAAATCTTTTCAATTAGAGTCTTTTCACAATATCTTTCAGATGTAGTTCAATGTCCAGCGTGGCTTTAGCCGGGAAGTAGGTGTTTTCTGTAAGATATTACAAAAAAAAAACACATTTTTCAATTCTAATGGAAAATGTCCCCCTTTTCAACATGAAATCAAGATTCAGCCAATATGAGAAGTAATCTGGGAGGAATCATTTAATCCAGTACGATTGGGTTTTAGGACGAGAATTGATTGTAGCACCACCAAACCAGGGGTGGAACATATTATTTTTTTCGTTTAAAAATAAACAAATAGATTTTTGCTGTAATCGTGGAAAGTATATGTTTTATCGAATAAACAGCTCAACAAGGTGAAGAACAATTAAATTTTCCACTAAAATCATTCTTAGTAATTTCTTACGGAATGCCCTCGTTTTTTCAGAAAACGTGTTTGAACACCGATATGAAATTTCAGGTTCACGCTCACCCACCGCTGAAAGTTCTGACGGAGCCAAATATTTGATTGGTCATAACTCTGCTAAAAATGATCGGAGGAGGAAAAGGAAAAGTTTATATCGTTTCTGAAGATTCTCACTTTCTCATGCAAATATAATATGCGAGTATTTGAGTACCTAAAATGTGTTTTGTCGCACTTCACGGAGATGTTTGCGTTTGATCCGAAAATCATGAATAATTTAGTAATTATGGCATTGTTATACTGAACCAGAAACCCATACCCTCTTTGGACTATATGCAATAATTTTAAAGGAGTGACAGGTCCCACTTATACATGCCAAAAAAAAACGTTATTTTACATCTGCCTCATATTCAACTTACCCATGAAACCGGCGTTCTCTTCAGGAAATGTTGAAAATAATCGCTCATTCATATCCTGCGTATATGTTTAATAACACATACTTCATTTTTCATGTAGAATGTGTATGAGCGACTATTTTCAACACTTACTGAAGAAACTGCCGGGATTATTGGTGAGTTGGAAACTGAGGCAGGAGTAAAACCCAGTGTTTTCTTTAGCATGTATTAGTGTCAATAAAAGCAATTTAAAAATGAACATTCAATTCATCTGAATGAACATTCATTCATCCGATTCCGATTCCAATACATTAAAATCAGTATTGAGAAATTCAAGGTCTTCCGTTAAAGTTGGAAGCACATAATAATATATGAGAAAATGTAATTGAAAAAAAAAATAACTTTTGTTGTATTGCAATCCATCAATAGCTTTGAATATTCCAGAGTGCATTGCATAAGAACACCCACATCGATCGTAAGTTTAACCTACTCAAGAGTCTCTCATGTATAAGACTAACGTCAAAGTTGAAAAAAAAACACCCATGAGTGATTTCCATTCTACATAATTAAACCGATCTCCTCTTTCCAGTCATTCTCGAGATAACAACAGTGGCCAACTCAAGAAGGATTTTGGAGACATAACAAAAACAATTAATGTAATTAAATAACCGCTCCAACGAAAGTCCTTCAAATAACATTTCATGTCGACAGTAAACATTAACATTCTCATTACCACCTGAAGATAATATTTGCCCACTCACTCATTCAAGGAAAACATTTATTTTGACGTCGAATAACACGGCGAGAAAGAACTAATATAAAGTAGGTACCTACTTGAAAATAAAAGACGAAAATAATGTTTCAAGACAAACAGAATTATTTGTAGTGCTTGTTTTCCCGAAAAGTGAATGTCGTTAAGGCCGAAAAACACATCATCCCGATGCTGCTGGAGAATTATTGTGAAAACAATATTTGGCACCAGAGCAGCGTTGAGTATGTTTGGAAAAATGTTGGAACAGATGACACTGCAACCCGGTTTATAATTAGATAAACACATTATATGATTCACTGTCCTCCAACGCATATGTAAAGTCTGCTGTAACCGCAGATGAATGCAATGTGACTTTTTTTGGTTTCTCAGTTCTGACGATTGATTGCAAACCACCAAAACATGTCACATCTCATCATATTCGAAAACTTGGGACGTCATGAATTTGAGGTAGTTATCGAGGTGCTCAGGAACCCGTTTGTAGAACACATACAGGGAAACAAACATGCGTTTATTTATAAAAAGACATTCTTCATGTACATAATATCATTAATGTTACAAAGCAATGAATATAGTTTTAGAGAAACATAATGGGAAAGAGTATATTTGTAACAATCGCCATATGGGTTATTTTATTTCTCAAATGCATAAAGTCATATCGAAAGACATTTAATTCGTGAAACAAATACAAAAATCTTAAAACTCGTTCCCATCGGAAATATCTCATTCACGACAAGAAAAAAAACACGTAATCTCCTTATAGAAATTGCGGCCTGTTGTTTAGTCTACCGCGGAAAAAGGCCATTTAAAATATCGAGTTCAGAATAGGGCCTTGTATTAATAGTAAGCAGATCAATGAATGAAACCATTGAGTCGGGAGACTGCTTAGTTGGAAAGCGATACACACGTCCTGACACTTACGAATTTTGCTGACGGGGGTCAGCTTGCATTAATTTTTAATTTAGGCACTGAACGTGGGAAATACAGATTCAGCAGAAAAATTCGACCATCTTGAATTGGGCGGGACTAATTCATTTTTCATAGTGAAGAAATCTGAATTATGGCCCAACGGACGAATGACTGATAATTTGGTTCCTGAGGGAGGACTCGAAAAATGGTACCTCCAACGAATGTTGGGAGGGGACCTCTGATCAGAAATGTCGAGGGAAAGTCAGTCAGGCGCGCGGTTCGGTAGAAATCAGTCAGAAAACTGAGTTTTCGTTTGTGGTCGGGAGGTCGGTTTATATCTACACATTTTTCCAACGGTTTGTGGATAATTGTATATCGAAAATTTGCTATCTTAGAAACATCCGAATTCTAGAATCTAAAATTGAAATTATTTCTTGTGATAAATTAAATATATAAAAGACGCGTCTATGACCGGGATTTCAAATAGAGTGTTTCATCCCAGACGATAAATACATAAAGGATTAGCTGTTTTTGTTTTGGTAAGAAACCCAATTGATGTATACATGAACTAACTCATATATGTTTATTTCTCTGCTACGAATGCTTATCTCTTGCACTTAGCCAGATCTTCTCAGAACACCAACCCATAGTTTGTTCAAAGTAATAGTTAGGGACATTGGCTCCGGTTAGACGTAGGAATTATAGTGAGTGTCGCTAAGTGGAAGACACAGTTGATAATTCTGATTTGGAAATCGTTGAAAGAACTCCCTAAGAGAACTTATTTTGTTATTGATGTAGAAACGGTTTTAGCATTTTATATAATTTTTGTTTAATTCGACATTTTCCTTCGTGATTATTTGTAAAATCACCAAGAGACTTCCTCGCAAATTGGACTCATCAAATAGTTTTTTATTTATCTATATATATAGCCATTTATTTGGTTTTGTTCTATTTACATTTGAGATATTTTTATTATTTTTTTTCTTAATAGATATCGTTTTTCCGACGGTCGATTATTATTTGTAAATTCCTTCACTACTCCCAAAAATACCTGAGCAAAGACTTGCAAAACCAAAAGACTGCCTCTTCGTGCAGGCAGCCGAATTCTAGCCCTTACGGCCAGGATAAACCAGATAGACCGAACTTTAATTTTTATTCCTATCTGGCGTCTCCGCACCAGATAATTTTTTTTCTAACATCCTAAAAACCGCGGAGTGGTGATAGCATTGCTGCCAAATTATTTTTATCTGGGTTGTCCTGGGTCACAGAGGTTCTTTGAAAACCTTTAAGGAAATCTGGTCTGGGGAACTTTTCCTCAGATACCTGTAGAGTCAGTGTATCACCGAGAGAAAGAAGAAAAAGCAAAAATAAAGACTGGTACAGGTAAAACAGTTTTCCATAATTAAACTTAACGACCCTCTTAAAGGTCAGTACTTTTCGTGACGACAAGTTGATGCGTCACCTTGGGGTAAGGTTACACACCTACAAAAGGGGTACCCCCCCCAAGTTTAGTACATATTACATTAATCCGCAGAATTATCGCAGAATTTGCCAATTATGATTTTAATGATTTTTTCAATGAAAACTAGTGAGAATTAAAAAAATCAACTATCTGAATGAAAACGTGAATTTTCACTTTCAGATTTTTTTTTATCTATCAGATGTAGTTCAATGTCCAGCGTGGCTTGTGCAGGGGAAGTTTTTTCTCCCTAAATGTGGACTTTAGGGCATGGAAAAACCAAACTTGACACATTTCCCATATCTAAGAAATTGAATATAGTGCGATTCCAGTTTGTGATGAAAAATTGCAAATAACCACATTAATCGTCGTTCTTTTTTCTACAAATTCATCATTTTATGTTTTTTCATAGTCTTTCAAATAAGCCAAGAAATTCACATTAAAGAATTAATGAATAGGACGTCAAATTGCTTTCCATGCGGTGTTGCCGATTTTTTCACCACGGTTCGGAAGATTAAGTCGGCTGTGTTATGATCCTTGATGATCCTTCGGCTTATATAAGAATGTTCCTGACTTAACGTTATCTGACTATTTTTTAGCATTTTTGGTTTTTCTGTTTCAATATGAAAAAGCTGCATAGAATACAAAGTTTTTCATACTTTTTGTGCAGTCTTTTATTACTTAGACCTCAATATCTGTAAAAATATTAAAAAACAATGGACCACCGTTTGATTCAATAAAAAAATATCTCCCTCTTCCTCTGACGGATAACGCGTAGGAATTCATGAAATGCCTGAATGGACTTGGAATTTTTCAAAAAAGAATGATGTCGGTTGGAGATGTCGGACCCCCCCACCAAAAAGATTAAATTAGAAAAATTATTGAAATTTTTAAAAACGTTTGCACGTTAAAAAATCTACTTTGGAAAAATGTTACCCTATGCCTCCTTGAAGGCCAGATAGAGAACGCTTAGAAATTTGGAAACATTTTATTGGGAAAATTATGAGAAACATCGGGCAGTCGATTAATTTTCGTAGTTTGGCATGTATGCGTTCACTACGATAGGATACGTGCCAAGAAACTGGAATGCAAGGAATATTGAATATACGCATGCCACTATCGTACCAACATCTGGTCACCTGGTGCACCTATTCCGACAGATTATTAACCAAATCGTTAAGCTAAAAAGTACAAAAAATAAAATTAAAGTGAACAAACTTTTAAAAATAATGTTTTTTTATGAACTATTAATAAAAAATGAAGAATAATTGTTTGTGTATGAAAACAAAGAAACCTTTAAAAAATTAAATATTTTTCTAGAAGCTTTTGGCGTGCAATATCATCATATGTACCTGAAATTGAGCATCTAGATTTCATGACATAATTTAAATAAAGTTTTTTTGTTTTTCTACACTAAAATATATTTTTCAAATTTCAGTTCAATACTTTTCAAATAGAAGATTATTTTAAAAAAGATTTTTCACATTTTATTTTTTCATAAAATAATTCTAGGGCACCAAATTTCATGAATAAATCATGATTTTCTATGGTTCAAATGGTTCATGTTGAAATGATGTTGCAATGAAGATTAAATCAGTGAGAAAGTTACAGGATAACAAAATTTGAAAAATACACCATTTTGGAGACCAACCACTTCAATTCCAAAAGTGTTATTGAAACCTTGACTACACCGCTGGATTCACGGAGTCTCGAAATAGCTGTCTGTTGATAAATTTGAAAATTTTATGATAATGAAAGGAGGGTATGCTTTTCTGGGCCCCATGTTGTCATAGGATTCTGCACACTCAAAGATGTATAAGAAAGACACATTTTCTCAAAATTTCAACTTCCAAACCGTTTCGGAAAATCTTTAAATGAATTCATTTACAAAAGATTTTGTGAAGGCAAAAAATTATAAAATAAACATTTTTACAACACAGCTTGTATGTATATTCTGCGTTTTGATGTAATCTACTTGTTGCTGAATGTCATTTTTCACAATTAGTTATTGAATAATTAACGTTATGCAACCACTTTGCATTTTTTGCCAATAATTGAGGGGAACCTATTATATAAACTAAGTCATTCTAAGCATAAAAAATAGTCAGGAAGAGCATTTTTCTATCAAAAGAATTGAAAAATATGTTGTTTAAATGAATATCAAGAACATTTTATATTAACCCATAGAAGAATTATTTTTTTCAGATTTCGATGAAATTATTTTAAGTGATATTTTGGCCAACCTGAATCTAGTAATGTAGTCATAGTTTTTCGATTGAGCGGCTTACCTTTCAAATTTTTAGCCCCATTAACTTTGTTATGGACGACAATTGATGTTATTTTAAGATAAACCATTCGAAAATGTCACCATTCCAGTGATTTCAGTTTCCTAAAAAAGTTGATTTTTTGCTTAGATTTTTGACCTTGAAAAATAAGATAAGCTGACCCTGCAAGTGAATACTCAGTGTCGATCCTAGTGGATTATGTCTACATTTAACTTTGAATTGGTCACACTACATATAACAATGATAATAATATATATTTATTGACAGATAATATAGTACCTAGATTCATTTGGGGAAGAAGAAAAATGAAAAACCTGTCTTTAGATCTCTTATATTGTTTGTCAAGTGAATCAACTCACAGAGACTACTAAACGTCTTTATAAACTTATTAGTCAAGATTGTATTTCAATTCAAAAGTTTTATCACAATTTTGAAAACAGAATGACTGACTTTTTATTTTCTTCTGTCACCTCTAGTTTTTTGGTCGTGATAGTCAGGTGCCGATATCACATCAGTAATAGGCCAGGCCCCTACACTGTCAATAGGTTACAAGATTGGTATAAACCATTCTTACTCTTGTACCCCACAAAAACAAAAAAAAACAAAAATAAATACATAATAGAGAGAAAGCATATAAACGTGAAATTACTTATAATACAATTCTAGATAAAGTTCAGCATATATCTATATCATGAGACATCATTAAAAAACATTAGGAATTGAAATCATGAAATCCACAACAAACACATGAAAATATACAAATACTATATGGCTATTTTTACAATACTAAGACAACTGGTGGTATGGTAATAGTGTGAATAATATAGAAGGACAATAATAGAGAGAAAAAAAGAAAACATTGAAGAATTCAGAATAAAAATACGATATAAGTAATAGATGAATGAGAACATAATGCATTTACTAATGGTAATTATTTGATAGAAGATTTTGTTTGTAACAGTTGTTGAATTACTCGGTGAAATGTCTAATAATATGAATCATTTAACGTCTTATGTTCACATGATGCACATCAGTTCTGAAGTGTATTTTATTATATAAGTATATGTGTATGAGTGACAACTATTTTATGAAATAAAACCGCAGAATGAAGTGTACGTCTATCAAGCATCTTCAACCATTTTGCTTTTCCAAGGGTGTGTGAAATGGGATCTCTCTTTCTAATGCCAAATGAGAATCTCAAACAAGAATTTTGAACCTTCTGAATTCTCTGTTGTTCATTGGTATTCAAAAAGTAGTGATATACTAAGTACATCACAATGGGTGTAGGTGGACAGAATCAGAGAATCACACAGTAGCAATTTAGTTTTCAGGTTTAAGGAATGTCTGTGTGGATATAATAGTTTCATTTTTCCATAAGCCTTATATATGCTTTTTGAATCTCAAGTCGTCATCGATTCTAATTCCCAAATTTTTCACTTGATTCTTCATAGGGAGATGAACGTCACCTATTTTTATACCCAAATCACCAACTTTTGACCTGGTACCCTGCCTTCCAAAATTTGGTTATAGAGCACTTGTCAATATTCATATGTAGGGAATGTTTTTTCGATACTTCCACTAAGTGGTTCAGTTCGTTATTTATGATATTAACACTATGATGCATCTCATCGTATTTAAATGAATGATACAATTGAATATCATCGGCGTGTTAAACTTTAACGTTTTCAATCCTACGGTCAGTTGAGTCGTATATATAATGTACAGGATGGGTCCAAGTATTGACCCCTGTGGTACACCCGATGTTAATTCTTCGAAATCTGATAAATCATCACCTATTTTCACTATTTGTGATCTGTTCGATAGATACGATGCGAAGAATTTTACAGCGTTATTAGTTAAACCATTATAATGCAATATGGAGAGAAGTAGTTGATGATTTATCATGTCAAAGGCCTTACTGTAATCGATCAGAATTAAACCTGTAATTATCCCAAGCTCTGACAATGTCGTCAAGTATATTCAGTAGGGCCTCCCTACAAAACCTCATGGTTACAGTGCAAAAAATATGATTAAAGAGCTCCCCGTTATCAACTTATGGCATCGAATATTCCAGATATTTCTCGGGTGGTCCAGCTTATACCTTGTTCTCATCCAAAGTGAATAAATATATTTCCCCGCTAACAAGCCAGCTTCTCACCCCAAACATAATCCAGTAAAAACACAATTATCCTCAGAGTAGAGCCGTGAAATGCCATGTAGTAATTCCAACATACTCCTCCGTAATCCTAATTCGTTCAATGACGGCCATTATTGAACAGAGATGGCATCTCTGCAAGCACCTCTCTGTACACAATGGCAGCAGGTGCGAACGTTATTCTGGTTTGCGATTGTGTAAGCAGATTGCTCGGATGTGGTTTATTAAAGCGAGAGATAAAGGACACTGTAACCAACTCTGGAGAAAATTCTATTCGAGGAAATATGGAAGTTTCGAAATTTATAGTAAGAAAATGTAAAAACTTTAATTTTTATTCGAGGAAAAAAAAGGCGTGGAAGTAATACCTTATGAAATACGCTCGTTTTCTCAGAAAACGTGATTTGACGCCGACGTCTCATTTCATGCCCGTGCTAACCACCCACTGCAAGAAAAAAAAAGTGCATATCGTTTCTGAAGACTTCTACTTCCTCATGCAAATATAACATGTACTTACTTACTTACTTACTTACTTAAAATGTGTTCTGTTCCACTTCACATAACCCTTTTATGATATTTATGGAGGATCTGAAAGTCATGGATATTTTAGTTGATATGAAATCGTTATACTGAAGCTGGAATCAGTACCCTCTTTGGACCATATGCAACGATTAAAGACTAGTGAGACAAACTCACTTATATATGCTAATGAAAAAACTGGGTTTTACTTCTGCCTCAGTTTCCAACTCACCCATAATCCCGGAAATTTCTTTAATAAATGTTGAAAATAATCGCTCATACACATCCTACATAAAAAATGAAGTATGTGATTTCAAGCTTGAGGTTTGCATTTGACAATAATGTTATTAAATATTCAGGGTATCCCAGAATAAAGGGACAAACTCCGAGGGTAGAATCCTCATTTCATTTTAAGCCTGAAAGTTCCAATAAACATATACCCTAAAATGAGTACTAACTGAGTTACAGGGTGTTGAAAGTGACACACAAAAATATATTTTCCAGAATAACTTCATAACGGCTTAACTTTTCCTAATGAAATTTGGTATGTCACGTTACAGCATTCAGTTTCCTATTTCAAGGCAAATCATGTGTTTGTAAATCTAAACAGGGGCGTACGGCAGGTGGGTAACCCTATTCGCCCCTACCCAACTTTCACGCCACTGGATTAATATCGATTTCGTCTTCTTTTTCTCAATCCCCAATATTTCCTATACAAAAAAGGAATACATTTCGTTTCACAAATATCAACGGTTTTCGAGATATTTGAAGTTGAATAAGTGCGTGCGTTACTATTTTTGAAAGGAACGTGACGGTAACTATTTATAACATAATAACCAACATATTTCATACCTTGCAAGAGTATAAATTCAAATATTTCGAAGATTGTTGGCATTTACGAGGGATTTCGTTCACAAAAATTTCCCGATATTTAAAACTTACATAGCTACTATCAAAATAATCACTAATGAGTATCCGTATCACATACACCCACTTATTCAATTACAAATATCTCGAAAACCGTTGATATTTGTGAAACGAAACGTATTCTTGTTTTGTATAGGAAATATTGGGGACTAAGAAAAAGAAGACGAAATCAATATGAATCCAGTGGCGTGAACTTTGGGGCGGGCGATTAGGGTTACCCACCTGCCGTACGCCCCTGTTTAGAGTTACAAACACATGATTTGCCTTGAAATATAGAAATGAATGCTGTCAAGTGACATACCAAATTTCATTAAGAAAAGTTAAGCCGTTATGGAGTTATTCTGGAAATACATTTTTTTGTGTCACTCTCACAACACTGTAACTTGGTTGATACTCATTTTAGGGTATATCGTCGGCTTAGTGCAAGAAGTCATGAACTACAAAAAAATTACATAATAAGTTGTGTGTTACTAACTTGCGATACCCTCTATCCAATACAAAAGTCATTTAACTTTATATTCGGCTCCGACAGAACTTTTAGCGGCGGGTGAGGGTGAACCTGAAATTTGATATCGGTGTTCAATCGCGTTTTTAGGGGAAATTTAATTATTTTTCACCCTGTTGAGTTGTTTTTCCGATAATTCGTTATATAAATATGTTCACCCCTGGAATTTTGGTAAACAATTTTTTTCGTGTTTATCATGGTTCCAACTACTAGCATACCAAGTTTGGTGGTGCTACAATCGATTCTTGTCTAAATACCCAATCGTACTGGATTATGAGTACTGCCCTCTTTTCTAATTAAGTCCCATCGCTTGTAAACATGGGAAGATTTAAATTAATTCCTCCAGCAACGCCTCCCCAGATAAAATATTTCTTCGAGTCATTTCGTACCCGGACTATTCCTTTCTCATTTCTGGTTTCTCGGAGACTTTTCGCGAAAGTCACGCATTTCGTCGATGCAATAAAAATTAGGAATTTATGCAACAACTCCTTCCTCGCATCGAACATGTTACCTTCCTTCCTCGCATTTATCTTTCGAACTTTACTGTCGAAATAATTTTTCGTTTGCTTTCCATTTGATTATATGTGAAATTTGTGGTTGTGGAGAAAGCACAGTCTGTTACTCGTTTAGAATGAAAACTCGTTATGCTTCCCACTCGCATCGATTTTTTCATTCTAACCTTGTTACAGAATATACTATTCTACAGTTTCTCTGAAAATCGAAAAAAACACAGAATATAACGTGCAAAAAAAACTATTCAAAGATTTATTTAGGATTGAAATTTGCCGATCAAAATATGCATGTGCATAACAAATCAATAAAAACTGAACGTACTGGTATACAGCGTGAACTACGACCACTTAATGAAAATTTATACAGTGTGTTTTCTCCACCAAAAGAAGTGGAACAAATTTTGTATATTTAGGAAAGCGCCGCCCTGGACATACACAGTTAGATTCAGTATTTATCCGTTCCATATCTTCCATCAAAGGTGATACTGAAGCTGATTCCAGCATGCCACGCAATAGGAAATTGAAAAAATTAACCATTTTTGTAGAGCGTTTATAACACAGCACGTAAACGAAGTTGGAGTCGAACAAAGTTACCGAGAACGCAAACTGTACAAATCATATTAGTAGCAGTCAATGCCTTTTAGATGATTGGTCAACTAAAATACGTCGAAATAACTTCTCCGTTAACACCTCGCATTGTCACATACTTGCTACAAATGCCAAATCGCATGAATAGTTGCAAATACCGTGGGAGTCATGAGATCATAGAAATTCATCGACAGTTAGTAGACAGAGAGTTCAAACTGGCGTTTGATTCAGTCAGTGTTCAGTAGCGCGTCTAAATAAGATGGAGTACAAAAGAAATAAAATAAATCTTTTCGGATTACTCTGGAATTTCACAGGTGTGTTTTCTCATGATAGACTGGTAAACTATTTTATTTCATAGTTCATACAACCTTTCAATGCCCTCATTTACTGAAATAGAAGAGGTGGTTGGAAATATCGGGAGATTCCAGGTTCGATTCGAGTTGAGAAGGAATTGACTAGATTCTTGTAGTCATGACTAGACTTTGCCCGTTTGCCCTCTAGATGTATTTATTTTGAGGGCAAATAAAGACAAATTATCATTCGATTCAGTCAGTGTTCAGTGGCGCGTCTAAATAGGATGGAGTACGAAGGAAATCAAATAAATCTTTTTGGATTACTCTGGAATTTCACAGGTATATTTTCTCATGATATAATGGTACACTTTTTTATTTTCTATGATTGTTTATAGTTCATATCACCTTTCAATAATCTCATTTACTGATGAGGTGGTTGAAAATGTTGGGAGGTTCCAGGTTCGATTCGAGTTGAGTAGGAATTGACTTGATTCGTCTAGTCATGACTAGACTTCGCAGTTTGCCCTCTGTATGTATTGCTTTTTTAGGACAAATAAAGACAATTTATTATTATTATTATTATTATTATTTTTCTCACTGGTTTTTATCATACTCTTTCTCATACCTTTTTTATTTTTTCGGTCGATCATGCTTTGAGATTCAGAGTCGGTTGATAATCCTATCAGGTTGGACACTACACGAAAAATGAAGGAGTTTGATTTGAGATAAAAGATACGGAATACTGTTGATCCGGGGGGTTTAAAGTATACCCATCACCTAGTGAGGGGCATAGAGTATGGTTCAGAGGGTGCAGCTACGAAGGGTGTGAGAGCAAGCGGTGCTGGGTGAGGAAGAGGACGAAGCGAAAGATAATGACAGACGGTGCGGAGGGGAAAGAGAGGTGGGTGTAGGAAATTGTTAAGAATTCTTACCAGTATGTGGAAAATTCAAGGTAGATTACAAATGCATGGATTGAGAAACTCAGTAAAACTTCCGGAGGGTGGTGGGGGGTAGATTGATATACGTTTTGAGGGATGGATATTGGTTTGTTTAGAATATGGATTCTATCAGACAACATTTGATGGAAAAGTCGTACGGAGTTGATGAAGAAGTCGTAGGTAATTAAAAATCCAAAATTTTTATATCCATTAATTTTCAACATTAAGTACTTAAAAATTAATGGGAAAACAATTTTCGCTTTGTTTTTAATATCGATCTCCCGAATTTTTTTTTACAAAACCTGTTGAAAACTCTAAATGGGCATACATTTTTCAGAGCAAAGTTTTCATTTTTCGATTGTATACTGTTTCGAATCCCTTCTTTTCTTTATTCGGTTGATCGTGATTTGAGATTCAGAGTGAGAGGTCAGTTGATAATCCTATCAGGTTGGACACTACACGAAAAATGGAGGAGTTTGAGATAAGTGTACGAAATACTGTTAATCCTTAAGGGTCCAAAGTATACGCATCAACTAGTGAGGGATATAGACAGTATGGTTCAGAGAGGCTGCGAAGGGTGTGAGACGAAGCGGTGGTGGGTGAGGAAGAGTACGAAGTGAAAGATAATGACAAAAGGAGCAGAGAGGGAAGATGAGTGGGAGGAAATTGTTTTTCAACAATAATTCTTAATAGTATGTGGGTGGTCGGAAAATTCAGGTAAATATCTCATTTTAGCTTCGGCAATTGGTCCTAGTTCATCTTGTATATTTTGGATATCCTTCAACGCCAACAGAAAAGAAAATGAACTTATCCGTGTAATTATCCATAATAATTTTCTTATTCTGAAATGATGTGTCACTATTCATGTCACTATTCAAGTTATGTCCCCCTTTTTCATTCGAGAACCTTCGACAGCTGACATTCTGTTCGTGAGAGACTATACTATGAAAGCTCCGATGTTATCAAGCTTGCTCCAGTTCGTCTGTGGGAAGTTATTTGTTTAAATAGCCGCTTCAATTCAGTTCCGATTCAACATATAATATTCCATCATTAATATCATTAAAATCATGAATAGCTGCCGGTTAATTCATTCGAAATGAAGTATTCTATACGAACCGGTACAGCCACACAGAATTCACTCGAAATCAGTTCATGCAGAAAATGATGCTCGAAAAACCCCTTTCATGTGCGCCATTGACTTACGGTAGAATGGATAGTTTGGCATTCGGAAAGGCCATCGTTGGAAACGCATTAGAGCGGTAGCTATCATTATGGCATTTCGAGGTACATAAAAATAGAATCAAAATACTCCTGCGGGAGAGTTAATGGTGCTCTTTAGGTATCAGCCAACGACCCCTTCGAATACACTGAAAAAAGGAAAACGCAACATTCCATCTGGATCATTTGGCTGTTCGGAAAATAATGTTGTTGTTTACAATGTTCAAGAATTTTTGCCGGAGAGTATCAAATAAATGAAATAGTAAATTCGATAATGTCGAAGTACCCTTCTCTCCAAATATTTCCACCATGTGGAAAAATGGGGCAAACATCTGACAAAAACAACTACTTTCCTGCTTAATACCACAACAGACATTGATTACATCTGACAGATACAGTGTGACCAATTTAAGATGGAAGCACCCTTATAAAACTTACATTTTCAAACGATTGGAATGATTTTTATTTCGTTAGGTAGATATTCAAAAAGTCCACCAGGACACCAAATTTCATGAATAAATCACCATATCCATGGCAAACTAATCTTGTTTTTACGAGAAGTCTCGATATCTAGCCCGTTTCTCCTCCTCTTTTCGGACGATGTTCGTTTCGTCAGCAGCCGAAAACTCCATGATGAAAATTGTCTTACTTTGATGGTCGAGGAGGACTACATCAGGCTTAGTGGCTTGTATTTACCTGAGGGTGGGGAATGAGTATTTCCAAAATATATCCGGCACTCAATCTCCACAACGGACTCAATATCCCCGGAGCATAAGGCAACACCGGTGTCTCGTCTATACCGTACGAGTGTTGTAGATGATAGTACAACACTCGTAGATGGTAGTAGAACAGTCGTAGAGCCGCGTTATGCTTGTAGATATAGGCTGAGACCGCATATGCTGGACATGCTGACAGCAAATGCACTATGGTCTCAGGAGCCCCACGATACGCTCCGCATCCCTCGGTCTTCGACTTCAGCTCACTTGACCTGAGGAAAGCAAAGGTCAAGTTTTTGGATAAGCCAAGGTCTTCAATGTTCTTCCAGAAGACCCCATGCATTGGCTTATCCTTGTGCAGCTGCAAGAGGACTTCAGTCTCCGCAGCTTTGATGTGACCTTTTTGCTGAACGGGTTCCAACTCGGTGACAGAGTTTGGGTTCTCCCGTTCAGTGTTGAATATGGGACCAAGTTCATCAGCTGCCCGGCTTGCTGCCTTGAAAAGAAATGCTCCAATCCCTGCTTTTTCATGGTCGCGTATTATTATTATTATTATTATCATTATTATTATGTACGTGTGGTCTGAAGTGATGTTTTCGGTTAAGACAAATTTGGAGAAATGAATCATTAGAATATGTTTCTTCCGAATCTGCCTGATGATAAAAAAATATATCATTCAATTTAAAACTGCTAAAAATTACTGAATGAAAACATAAAAAAATATTCAATCAGCTACTTCATCGGTACTTATCCTATATCTAAAGTTGAATACATTCAATTCAATGCGAGTAGTTTATCTTCTTCAATGGTGGCAAATGTCCCAAATAATATATATTGATCTGTTTGTCATCATCATGAAATGCTATCTTTTATATGTCTTTGTTGACTTCTGAAAACTTGCCAGTTTCTTGTTCTTTGGTTGATAATCACTTGGACCTATTATCGCAACTACTGATGTTAACTCATAGCCAACTGATCCATTTCAATTATTTCATACTAATGCTGCTTGTTGACATTTGTGTTTGATAACAAACTAGGGAGAATTATTAATCCGATACTGAACTGGTGAAACATTACCAAAATGAGTTTAGTTTCTCGATTAGGTCAATACCAGTGAATATTCAACTATATAGACCGAATGGTCAATGAATGAAGCGAATCTGAAAATGATCTGGAAAAGGCGACTGCAAAGTGGAAAAATACTTGATTATGAATACATTTTTATCGAAATTTGACGATACCTAGATTGTTGCGTACATAATACGCAAAATGTACTATGAAAATTAAGAAAAGTAAACAATCCAATAATTTCTGAAGTTCAATAAACTGTAAGTGATCACAGACATAATGTTTCGTACCCGTAAAGTTGGTCCTTGTAAGGACGTCGTAGCCAAAGGCCGTGGTTGCGATCAAATCATCAAAAAAACAGAATAGCAGACAGTGAGCAACAATTATAGCAAACTCTGCATTCCAAAGCTTCTCGATTGAAAAAGTTAAGTCAGCTTTCCAGCTTTGAACTGATTTTTACGCAAACGCTCTCTCCGCTTTGGTTGGGAAAATTACATGTAAATGTTCATTCACGACCAGAACTCGTGCATTCAAACGGCATTTGTTTATCATCCACACCTCAACAACCCTTCTACAGTCGATTCCATTCGGTTGGCAACTTTCCAGAAGAGAAAAGCACTCTCCATAAAGAATGTGGGGAAGCGATGGAGGGCGAGAAACAAAAGAAATGCGAAAGTGGGCCAAAGTGTGTTTACCCTTGCATTGAACTAACGATTTTCGGTAGTTATGTCGGCATTTTATTGGAACAAACATGAGCCAAAGCCGGGGATTAGGAATGTAAAGAAAATGTATCATTCGGTAAAAACGGTTATGGCTTTGTACGAAACATATTGTTGAGTTACGATGTTGGGTTTGTAAATCAGGAAGATAAAGTCAATGTTTGTTGCCATTCGGTGGATTTATGGACTGT
The DNA here is from genome assembly GCA_958298965.1 of Chrysolina haemoptera. NCBI lineage: Eukaryota > Metazoa > Arthropoda > Insecta > Coleoptera > Chrysomelidae > Chrysolina > Chrysolina haemoptera. The sequence continues at coordinate 28,798,102 of OY282590.1, forward strand.
GCATTCATTTCGGTTCCGAATTGGTTTTACAGAAAATATCCGGCCTTGGCTTCGACGTAGGGTACAAAAAGTCCACTCGTGGATATACCTACTCTTTTTTTTATTGCGGAAATATAGCATTGGTATATTCAAAAAAGGTTTCTGACGATCACACGCGAAAATGACAAATATCACACTACTCACAGCCGTATGCATAGTCATTCATCAGCGACCCTCCACAGGTGCGCCGTTCGCTGGACTATGCATTTTAATTTAAGTAGCAAACGGCGCACCTCTGGAGAGTCGCTAGCGAATGATTATGCACTGAAATTGACAAGTATTAGCCTATAGACTTGAAAAGTAGAATATCACTCTAGAGTGTTCTGTAGCGGAATAACAATACTCAATAGGCCGTCCACAATACAGCTATATATTTTAGATATTGTCAACTTCTGCTAGGTTGATTGATTTATATAAAATTACGGCTGCCATCAGTAGTATTTCGAAAGCCGTCACTCCACCTCTTCTGGAATCTGACACCGAGTCTGCTACTGTGGATAACGTACAAAATATAATAAAGAGAAATCTCTCTAACTTTTCGTTACAAAATACTTCACAATTCACGAATTTTCATGTGAATAATATCACCTACTTCAAATTTCTACAATTCTAGGTAGTTGTAATTTTAATTTTTTCTTATTCAGTTTTTTTTTTCTCAAGTTGAAGTAATCAAAAAATATATTGATTAATTAATAAATTCGATTTCTTGAGAACATAGATCTGTAGTCGTAGAAAAAAAAGTGTATTTTACTTCTGTGGAAATGCCGAATCACATGTGAATTGGGGCACACTAGTCACATGTAATTAACTATTACAGCTACCTTCCACTGGTATTGCAAATGCACTATCATAAAAAAGAAGCGAATACATGACAATAGGTTTTATATGGATTTCACAATAGAACAAAAGTCAATAACAGTGTACGTTATCGTTACGTATGGAAAACTAGATAGATTTCCTCATTTTGGTGCTACGAATCACTATCAACAAAACTCGTTCGCAGAAAGACTAAGATGAAACTTTTATTAACCTGAGGGTTGGGAATAATTAGTCTCAATAGGTTTGGCACTTTTCATTCTCCACAACGGACTCAATATCTTCCAGAGCATAAGAACACACTGGTATTTCGTCTATGCCGTACGAGTGTCGTTGTTGATAGTCAAACACTCGCAGCTCCGCGTTATGCCTGTGGATATTGTCTGAGACCATATTGGCTTGACAAGCCACCATCAAATGAATTATGGTCTTGGCAACTCATGACAGGCTCCGGCGCTTCTAGTTTCCGTGACCACTACAGCCATCCCGCGACTACCGTTGCCAGGCTTTTGGAGTAACCATCCCAGCAGAATTTTATGAATCCGTTAGTCTTCGACTTCAGCTGTAGCTGTTGGAATTCCTCACTGTACGCATCTTTCACGTGAGCTTTTTGCTGAATGAGTTCCATCTCGGTGACAGTTTGTTGAACCCCGTTCAGTGTTGACCACGAGACCAACTTTACCGTCTGCATAGGCTGCTGCCCTCAGAATAAATGTCAGATATATGCTTTTCATGGTCGCAAACTATGCAGAGAAAGGAATCCAAACTCCTGATGGCTTGAATAATTCTTTCTTGTACCATTCCGTTGAGCATACTCTCTAAACTCATAAGTCCACGGGAGTCTTGGCAGCGGCGTTGTTTCACCCCTAGGGGAGTATACGTTTCTCCGGTATCAAGATGAAGTGGGATATTGTTGCCTAGGACAGAACATCGTCCCCATAATTCTCGAGCCAGCGTCTTCGGCAATGAACCTTGGCATATTTGTTGATCGTGAATTCCCATTCGATAATAATTTGCGTATACTCTTCCACCGCCCTCAGGAATAATTTTTTCAGAGCAAATAGTTTGAGGTCATCCATGTTAAATAAATCGCTTGCTGGAGGTGCTACAGTTGGATCCACGGCAATGGCAATAGGGAAATGCAGAAGAGAAGGGAACTCAAGGAATATTCCCAAAACACGCCACTGCCACCTGCTCAGTTTGGACTGATGGCTTGAATAATTCTTTCTTGTACCATTCCGTTGAGCATACTCTCTAAACTCGAAAGACCACGGGAGTCTTGGCAGCGGCGTTGTTCCACCCCTAGGGAAGTATACGTTTCTCCGGTATCAAGATGAAGTGGGATATTGTTGCCAAGGACAGAACATCGTCCCCATAATTCTCGAGCCATCGTCTTCGGAAATGAACCTTGGCATATTTGTTGATCGTGAATTCCCATTCGATAATAATTTGGGTATACTCTTCCACCGCCCTCAGGAATAATTTTTTCAGAGCAAATAGTTTGAGGTCATCCATGTTAAATAAATCGCTTGCTGGAGGTGCTACAGTTGGATCCACGGCAATGGCAATGGGGAAATGCAGAAGAGAAGGGGACTCAAGGAATATTCCCAAAACACGCCACTGCCACCTGCTCAGTTTGGACTTTGAATTGACCAGTTCTCATGGTGAAGCGACACATCAGTGGTCCAATGAATCTTACCATTCGATCAGTTACGGCAAGACGTCTTATCTTATTTTATAACACATGAACAAGCATGTTATAGTTTTTTGGATTTCACAAATTTGCACCCAGAATTTGTTGCTATCCTTCCAGCCATGAGTTGAAAACTCCTGCGAGATGGCACCTGTCAGTGCCTGAAGCAGCAAAGTTGTTCGGGCATCTAAAACTACCTTGCCTTTGATCCCCAATCGGGGGGGGTCTTCCTCGTGCATTTGAAAACGAGAGGCCTGGTACACCCAGGACATTAGCCATGGCTGATAAAGGACAAAATAGTTATAGTCCACACATGTTATGTGTGGACAAAGTACCTTTCTCGCATGCGACTCCCGTTTCCAGAACGACGTAAAGCGGATTCTAAAAAAACTGTTTTAGGACGTATTGCTTACAGAATTTTTTGGTCAACCGTGTAGGATAACGAATCGACATATATTTATTTATTATATTTCTTTGTAGAAAAAATGTCGATCATTTTAATTCTTATTTGTATTAAATATTGAAATTCGAACAGAAGATAGGTACTAATAAAAATATTCTAACCCTTATTTATAATAGTATTTATATTAAAATTCGAGCACTTATTCAAAGAAAAAGCGTCCGGAAAGTAAGTACTTCCCGGATGATGGTTGGCCACCCAGCAAATGTATTATTTTCTAAGATTCCTGAGTATACATGCTTTTTTCTTATTATGATTATTATGATAAGGAACAAATTAATATTCTGCTAATTGATTTCTATGCTCGATATGATTATTTGATTAAGATTGGCAATTGTAGGACAGTTTATTAAATTCATGATTAAAGGAATAAAAGCTTTATAAGAGGAAAAAAAGCTTGTTAAAAGGAGTAAATAATCGATAAATGGAATTAAAGCTCGATATAAAACGAAAGAGTCATAAAAACCGCGAGCGAAAATTGTTATTTATGTATCAAGGGCGTAAAGTAGGCGTTTATGGCCTACGGCGTGGATCACACGCCGAAAGCTGTCAATATGTAATGATTATGTTCAAGAGAATATCCCATCTTCAACATCAGTAACTAAACCAACTGCATTTTCAATGTTCAGGCTTATGACTTAATTACAAGTTGAAAAAATGTCGATTATGAAGAAATGTTAGGAAGAGTATTTCTCTATTGAACTGAAATAATTCTGATTCGTGTTAGGTCTTGCATGAAATGATGTGTAAATATAGACAATTTGAGAATTTTGTATACTTTTTGGACGTAATGCGCAAACGGGCGGTAAAGTGCCACTTTTCGCTCGCTGAACATAACCTAGTGCATAAACTAATTTACGCATTATCAACTCGCAAGCTAGGTTAGCTTGCTAGCTCAGCTCTCGTTAGGTTTGTGTGTCAAGTGCGCGCGAAAAATTATTATAGGCATTTTCAACTCAGTTTGTCTTCTTGTCTTTGGTTTGAACTTCTTAAACCTATAAATTTATCCAGCATCTATCCTTTTCATCAAGCGAATGTGATTTAAATATCAAGTATTTCTATTGTGAGTTCACATTATTTTATATAACATTTTCAATTTTCCATTGTGCATATGTGCATTGAATATCAAACGGTTTATTCCAACCCTTATGATAATATAAGTAGCTCATGTTTTCGAAATCGCGCAGAATAACCTGAGAAACGCACAGGCCACGTTCGGGGATGTATCTCGAGGCGTTCCACTTCGATTCTTTCATCTAGTTGCTTCGATAACGACGATATCGCGGGAATAGCTGCGGTTTACATTATATGAGAATGTCCATTCTGGGAATCAGCTCACAAAAGTCGTGTGCAAAGGTGTATGGTATTCCAGAACAATTCATTTTGCTACTGAAAACACTTGGAAACGTGTTCAGGTTATTAAGATTTCTTCGAGACCATAAAAATAAAAGTGAGATTGATGATAGATCCCAAACTCAATATATTTATATCCTGAATTCATTATCGTCTCGAAAATAATTTCGTCTAACTGAATTATTGGATGAATTGTTTGAACCAACTGAATTCATTGGACTAATGCCAAGAAAAAATCAACATGTCTGTTATAAATGAACACTTAATTGCATATATCTTTCCCATTCAGATGAAATACGGTATTTGATGGCTAAAAACCAAGATTGTTGGAAGATTTCAGATATTTGGCAAGCTAATATCAATATTTTACTTCGCACCAAAATTATTCCTATCTATTCGACATTAGTATAGTATGATTGAAATTTTGATGGTGGTTACATAATTATAATTGATATAGGAATCTACATCACACATTGTTGCTTTTCAGGTTAATTTTTATTGGTTTTTGTTAAGTGACTTTTGAGCCGGACAGCGGACATGATATTGAAGAAGGCTGTACATTGTATAAAACAGGACTTTTCGAAGTTCAAACAACATGCCAGCTCTAAAGGATATCTAACGACAAACTATGATATACATTTTTTCAAATGGAATTGTTAAATTGTTATTTCCATCAACCGGCCTCCCTCTTACGAGCAACCCTTAGAAAGTCTTCGAGAGACTTGTGTGAGCTAGAGAAGACGCAGCCCTTACCTTTTAACGTGTGATGCCATGCCCGAGGTCGGTGGGCGCGGCGATTCGAACCCGCGTACCTTGTCATGGCAAGCGAGGACACAACCTGTGCGCCACCAAGACCCATAAATGAATGAAAGTATTTTTTTCTACAACTGTCAAAAAAGTCAACTTTTTTATGTGGTGTGTATGCGTCAAGTCTTAAAATATTTCGTTATCAATATACTATTTCATTATAAAGTAAACGTAAAATTGTGAAAAAAGACAATTTTTTAACGTTTATTGGCGAAAAACAACTTCATGCGACAACAATAACAAATCCAAATGACAACTCAATCCTGTCAGAAAGCAGTTCTCGTTTTCTGCAGGAACTAATCAACCATAAATATCCAATATACAAATATTTCTACTATGACTGTAATATGAGTATCATCGAAAATACATACATTCGTGGCAATAATACCATATAATCTTCAACCTATACCTAAATTTATATTGAATCTTTCAACTTATCTTCATAAAAAAAAATTTAAAAGAGAAATAAATCGTTCTTTTATGTTTTGTATTTTAATGATAGATAGGAGAAAAACAAAAATTGGGAAAATAGTTACATCTGCATACAAACCATAGTGTAAAAACTTTGACATCGAATTATTGTTACCAATATGCTATTGTTTCGTCTTCCATAGCACACTTTCATAAAAATGAATTCTGTTCCGATTCGTAATTTTATAAAAAAAAATGTTACTTTCCATTTCAACTGAAAAAATTAGATGCGCTTCTAGTCAAACCGAAAGTGTCATAATCATGACATACTAAATTTGAAACATCTGTACAATACAACAACGAAGATACTGGGGGTAAATTGGTTCCAGGTCACCCGGTATCCAGCGTTAACAACATGAATCTGGTCTGGCGTTCTCATAAACATAAATGTGATAGTATAATATATCAAAAATAGTGTATTTGAATTTTTATAAAAATTTTATAAAAGGTAATCGTAACTTTTAGATTTTAGATTATTTTGATGATGAATCTAACAGAATGAAATATTACTTCCGAATTTCAAGTGAACGTTAATGACAATTATATTGACTTCAATAAAAATGTTATTTTGATATTTGCCTCAAATTTTCCACTTTGTGGAGAGAAGGCGACAACGTAATCACCGTAATTACTGGCAGACCTATAAAACATCGGGTAGATTCTCAATTTGTCAGTATTCACCTGAAGACGATTGCAGATTCAAGCCTTTATCAGTTTACGTTCATCTGTGATGAAATAACAGCGTATATTCAAATATGAGCCTAAACGCCAAGGTTATTCAACATAAAATTTACGAATTTCCTGACGAATATTATAAATTACCACATTTCAAACTGGTAAATAGAAAAAGTAAACTTCCGAACTTGAACCCATTTTATGATGAAACTATGCTTTATAAACCTCAAGAGTATATTATGGGCAATCTACGTCAATCACGAATAAGTCCATCGCGTCCATTCTCCTTGTGCGGAGTGGATTAGTTAGTTGTCTTGACTATCCAGCAAGATGCATAATTTGGTTTGAAACCTTCACAGAGAAAAATGTATAGTGATATTTACAATAATTTCTGGTACTATATGTGACAGCAATAATTTATACTAACGTTAATCATAAAATATTCCAACTAATTATTGGTATTTTACCACTTACTATTTAGGTTATTAGGATTACCAAAAATTATTGTAACTTTTATGATAATTTCTTGAATATACCAATATGTTCTCCAGATTTCTCTCAGTGTTGGTAAGCCCGAAGTTCTCTTGTACTGAGGGTGTCATAAAATATGGATTATTAGGGTTACAATTCCTTTTAATTCAGTGGTATGTGGTCTGAATGATTACCAAACTAACCAGATGAGTACCAAATTGTTTCTTGATTAAACATGGCGTAAATAGGCAGTTACTTATTCCTTTGCTCTGAATTTGGTATGATCAACTTGGTTAGAATACCAAATTCGTGATCGGTATAAGTGTCAGTCAATATGTCATTTTATGTCAGTAATGGAAATGATGCATTTTTGTCGCTTTAGTAGCATAAGAATGTAGAAACAAAATTAGGGTAAGAATGATTTCGTTGATTCTCCGCATACTATTACATTTTTATCAGTCAGTTTGTTCTCAAGCTAGGTGCATTCTTCGCAAAATACTCACCAGCATTGTTTGGCTAGGAACATAATCTACCTCATATCAAGTCGACTTTCACCATAATAAACACGCGGAGCAAAGTCAGCAAAGAGAGAATAAGGAAAGATCAGTGCTGTTTTCCGAAGACGACGAGAGAATGTAACTTTTGTCGTTTTATTCCAGAGAAAAACCTTTTTCTAGTCTTCGGCCCCGGGCATCCAAATCCAAACCCTGTGCAATGTTGAATCCTTTCTGATGAATTATTCATCCGATTCGGCCGTAACCTGACCGTAAGTTTAACGGAGAAGCGCCGTTATCCTAAAAATGTTCCTCCAAATACCAAATCGACAAGTAACTTTATTTGGATGACATTTCATGTAGCCCGTCTAGGATGTGTTGAATCGATTCGTTCTAGAATGATTGATGAAAGTGGTGAAACCAATGAACCGTTGAAAGATGTACGATGAGAATGTGAGGCAAGAGTTGAGGGTGTACTACAGTCATTATTTTGTTGTGCTGTCATTACTCTCTCTGATGTTTTCCAGAAAAATCATTCAGGGTAATTTTTCACATTCAAAGGCGTACCCTAAGTTAAAAACCCTCTTCGCAGTAAGATACAACACAAACGTGAAACTCTATTTATTGGAGTATTTGGATAAAATCTGAAAGGGCTCCTACCAGTGGCGTAGCTAACTTTCAGCGCGCGTTCTCCCTAGAAGGGGCAACTGGGACATTTTGCCCACCCCCCAAGTTCTTAGAGCCCAGAAGTAGCGTAAAATTGATTGTCTGACTGGTTGTGTGGTACAAAATACTGCAGACTATTGATGAAAGGAATGAAATGATATATATATATATATATATATATATATATATATATATATAAATAAATAAAATAAGTCCGAAGATCTCTGTTGGAGAATAGTCTACCTCGGATGTGTATATGTTTAAGATTACTGGCTGTACTTGCAGTGTTGGTGACAACAGAAAAACGAGCATTCAGCAAAATATCCCTAATCTAGAATATGCTTGGGTCCACCATGGTTGAAGATAGGCTCAACAATCTGATGATGGTCACTGTCGAACATGAACTCGTCAGAAATGTCAGTTTTGTAGAAATTACCAACAAATTTACTAGGGTTAAAGCTAGAAGGGCTGAACTTTATTATTTTGACAATATATTTCCTTGCCTAACAACCAATTAGTGGATTTCAAATTTTGAAATTCAGCCAATAGAATCGGAACTACAGTGAAAATATAGCTTGTCGCTGTATTTTTACAGTGATAAACCTGCTTAGTTTTTGTTTTACTATCTGTCAAGTAGAAATAATGATTTAAATTATAAACTTCAAAATGTGTTTTGACTAGTTATCGTTATTTATCAATATGAGCGATCGTTGGGGACGAATGTCCATTGGTATCATAGATGAGGCCGTGGAAAAGAGTATTCCATTGAATACGGCTAGAAGTAAAGCATCAATTACCAGGTGACAGGATTTTGCTATATTTCAAATCGATATATTGTCCTAAATATAATTCGTGGTATGATTAAAAACCTATAATTTTTTGGAATATCAATTCATTACCAATCCCAATGCAAGAAAATACAACTCGTCCTGCGAACTCGTTGTATTTTCAGCTTTGGTATTGCAATTCATTAATATTCCAAAAAATTATCGGTAATAATCATACCACTTATTATATCACCCCTGACAATTCAATTCATGTATAAAAAATCGCATATGCCACAGTGCAATTGTCACTTTGACAACGGCAAAAGTTAGCGTTAACTTTTACAGCGACAAATACACTAGTGGTTTTTTCACTTATCCATTTGTTCATCAATTATCGCGGAGTTGGTTGCCAAATTAAATAGTGTGACATTGATATGTTTCTGAATTTCTTATTCATTGAATTGTCCTACCGAATTACACTCGAGGTTTGTATTGATATCGTGTAAATTTGTGTTGTTCAAATTCTAAACTGTTTCCTTTAGCAATTTGGCTGGAATAACTGCCAACCTAAAAACACTCCACCTTTTAAAAATCATTTCAATTAAAGAATTCCTCATATAATCATTGTCGAATGCACTTTGCAATTTTCTAAACAAAAATTCCTCTTCATTTATTGTTCCAAAATAGCTCAAATGCTCACTCTGTGAGGATCAGATTGAGATCCAAGTGACCCTTGTGAAACTCAAGAACTATCAAGGAATTAGACTTCGGACACATAATCTGAAAAGGTTGTCGTCGGGCAACAAATGAACGATAGGAAGTTTTGATGTATTGAGCAATGATTTAATTTTCAAAGAATCTCGATAAGAATCTGAATATACATCCTGTAGGAAAATTTTTATTCGGTGATCTTTTCTGTTCTGCATTTCCACTAACATGATGAGCTACAAGCAGAGAGCTATAATCAAGTAAAACTGTGCCAATCTTCTCACAGACAATTGTTTGCCAACACAAAGATGCATTTATCATATACAGATGACGGTGAGCCGTGACTAATGAATTTTGGCAAATACTACCACTTATCATCGTCACTACCACGTCATACATTACATACTTATATCTCATGATTGCACGTGTCTGTTGACGTTTCAACTGGGACATCTAAATAAAATAAAATAAGTAAGTCGAAAGTCGCCTGGGATATAATTAAACAAAATTCACCAATGAAAAATGTATGCAAATATTTACCAATTCACCAATGAAAAATGTATGCAAATATTTACCGAATTATTTCGAAATTGAAAATTGAACTCTAAGTAATTGAGATTCTGTAATATCTGAAGCATATAGCATTTTTTTTATTGAATCTGTTATGTCGTAGGTTGATGAAAGAAAATTGACTAATGATGAAAGTATTGAATTAAACTCACTCTTCCAGGCATACTGGAATCTTTCTCACTCTTATTCTATACGTTGAAAGGAGCTGAAGTTGACTCACTCAAATCTAATTCGCCAAAGAACTCCAGTGGCGTAGTCAATTTCTAAGGTAGATTCTTGTTGATAGTTGCATCAAATATAATGGCACTGACTACTTCAATAAATCTACTTTCTGTGGAAGTTGTATTTTTCGTGCCTCAAACATGCAACGGTAGTAATAGTTGTCCCTGTCCCAGTTCCCTGAGAGTCTTAGCTGACTTGGGGCGGCAAACAATACCTAAGACAACTCTCAGCAAGCAACATGGTCACTTTGATATAATTGCCAGATCGCAGATATATTAGGGGCAACAAAGGAGCAGACTGGCTTGCCAAAAAACAGAGAAACACTATTTTGTGGTCCAGAACCCTTTTGTGGACTCTCCAAAGCATACTTGGGAGAATAATTTCGACGCTAGGAAAGCGCAATCCTATGCCTCGAATAATTTGAGTGTCACCCTCGATAAACAATAGTCATTACTACATTCTCCGCAACTAGTGGTTGGTTTGTTTGTCCCCCTCTGACATTTTTCTGCAACTGTCATATTACGTCGCTGACAGTGCTCTATATCCTTGAAAAGGTGAATGGTTGCTTTTTGAACCGGCATTTTATTCTCTAGATGAATATTTCCAAGCGGATCTAGTGACATGATATTATGAATTCTCAGTTCAATATCTTCTGTGTTTTGTAAATCCTGCATATTTGACTATTTTTTTTATATAACTTCTATTTTATTATAATAACTGACAGATCTCATAACTGGCAATTTACATGCTTTATAGTCCAAGGAAATGAAGTATTTCTATCTGTAAAACATTAATGATATCTTATAAGAATTCATTGTATTTTTATAGACAATATTAACGAATTCTCAATTGTTGGCAAGTGTTATCCATTAAATAAAATACTTGATGAGTAATTATATGTTTTATTTTTCAGGTGAGTTTTCATATTTTACTGCCAACTAGAATGATTGGTGAGTAATATCATTGCACTATTTCAGTTAAGTCACTTATTCTGTGACACCCAGTGATGGATAAGCTTTTCAAAGTCTTAGCATAAGGGAATCAACCACACAAAATATGCTTATACGACTCATTTTTCTTAGTAAAAGAGAAAGTCAATAGCTAATAAAAAATTAGGCACAATAATAGATGGGTTATGTTACAGATTGTAACGATTTTAGGGCCTCTGAAATAATAAACTCTAGACATTTTCACAAAATGTACGTTATGGACCAGGTGTATCGCTTTTACATAATTCAAAATAAAATGAATGAAATTGCTACTAAAATAATACCTGATATATTCGGACACTATACTTACAGGTCATATGCTATTTGACTTTGAAATCGCGAGTAATATGGTAAAGTAATTTGTAAACTTTTTTTTGAAGGTTGTAGATGATGTAGTAAATTGATTACTTGTACTTCGGACTTCCATCGTCTTAATGGTTGAAAGATTTTTATTTCCTTTAATTTTTTCACTGAGTTTCAATTACTTGAATCTGCAATCGTCTTCATCTAAAGACGAAAGTTTGTGTAATAAAAGTTGAAAACTCTTCAAAATATATTCTGCAGATGGCAATCAATAATTTATCTCTCGTCGAAGTTGTAAATTTGGATTGCTATGAAGCAGTTTCTCCAAATAATCTATCGAGGGGATTACAACCACAAATGTTTTACTAATGATACCGATTTGGAAGGAAACATATTCTTATCCATACAGAAATTCTACCATAATCCAATCGAATTAGGAAAGATTAAATCACAATGTCATCGCTACAAAGCCGTTCAGTCGAGAACACAGGATATGTGGATGACATAAAAGCATATTATTGCTTGAATGTCTATCATCAAATCTGAAACATTAGTTGGTATTATATTGTATTGAACAGAACAGATAATTCCGATGGATAATTGAACATATGACCTTAAAAGACGAACGAAATCAACATGAATCTAATGGACAGGTCGAAAACAATTTTGGAAACAAAAAAATCATCTAAAATGCTGGTCATTATTCCACTCATGCTATGAATACTTTAATAAACGATTTTTGATTAGCTGGCATATTTGTGTAGAGAATCGAAAACATCATGTGTTCAATTTTTTATTTAGGTTCTTGATTGGATATTGGATACGACGTGTGTTTGATATTGTATTCCACTTTCTGCTTATTGCAAATTCATAAAACAATGACATACCATCAGCAAGCTGTCATAATATTATTATCCTGTTTCGGAAATGGCACAACACCAAACTTTGACCAATACCGTTAGTCTGGTTCCACAGTACCATTTTGTCGAAAAGCTGACCAAGACCAACGAAAATTATGATTTTAGTCTGATTTGATTTGAAAGGGCATCCAGAAAAAATGTTGAACTGCAAAATTGGTGTCAGCAAAAATAGCAAAAGTAATAAAGAATTGAGTAGAAGTTTATCGCAAAAACTATTTGAAAAAATATCTCCTTCCGGAACTGTACTGAACCTATTTATAATTTTAATTCAGATATGAAAATTACAATAAAAACGGCAGGAGCGCCAAATCCTGCTTATTTCTATACTGGAAAGATAGAATTTTTTTTACTCATTGTAGTGTAAGACAAACACTAACACTCTTGCACAACAGATACATATATTGATATCAAATCTATAACACTTTAATAATCAGTAGATACAATCGAAATGTTCAGATCACCAACGCCTACGCATCAGTGATCCTCTCACAAGAATCTGTCTATCCATGCATATCTATTTAACGGCCCCCTTCAATATCGTACCAAATGATCACCTTTCGTTCATCTTCAGCAGCTACTGATACCACCACTTAACTGCTTTACTGAAGATGGCACCATTGCAAAACAAACTGACAATTGACAATATTTTCATAGGCTGACATAAAGACGTGCATCGTTACCAGTGCTTTTCAAATGTCTGTACCCCGGACTATTAGGGTTTTCAACTGAATTATTCGGAGCAAGCGGGTTGTGTATTGAGTTGATTTTGTACGTTACTTTACCACATTCACATTTAAAAAACGTATGATGTAAACAATGATCAATTTATGCTTGCAGCGTGTCCACCTCGTGATCGCCAATTCTCCAAATGCTATATATTGGTCGTTAGAACATCAACTGACCCGACACAAAACGAAATGTTTTCGCAGAGTTGTATTCAGCTTGGTTGCGTTCTAATTATCAAACCTGCGTTTTTTTTTTAAATTTCCGCGGTGATTTGTTTTTGTGTTCGGAATCGTTTACAGGCGCAGATAAATTTTCAGCCTCAGGCGCCTGTAACCCTTAAAACGCACCTGTGCACTTGTAGATCATAACATGTTGGAAGCGCGTGTGAGTTGGCTCATAACTACCTTCTGCGGGGCAAAATTGCTGTTTTCGCACATCTTCACTGATGCAGTGGCGTATATCGGGTAATTCAAATTCGGGGGCCACCATTGGGATTTCGGAAACTATAAGAGATATGAAGATGCTTTGATTGGGGCAAATTTACGCATTTATGTGACCAATAATATGCCGTTGAGAAAGTTTCAAAATTCCGAGTATATCCGGAGATATACGGAAAAACCGAAATTTTGAAAAAACATTTTTATTTTTTTCTGTCGTTATTTGATGAAGGATATCAAAATAAACAGTACATTTACATGGCCATTTTGTCCCCGCTATACGACGGTATTTTCAGAATAACCATCCGACGTTTCGTCTGTTGGCCATCATCATCAACTTTATTTTCTCTCATGGGCGTCATATTGAATTGTTTAGTTTTTCATTTCGATTCCAACGAAGTATAATATGTGATACTTCGTTATATGTCACAACCTTTTATATTTCACAAAAACTAGAATTTTCAAGTAGGCTCTGAGTTCGTCAAAAACACTTGTTAAATGAGTTGATTCGTTGTTACACTATTATCTGTCACGTAGTCACGTCTGGTGTTACAAATTCAAAGTGATAATAAACGTAAAATGGTGTTTTCAAACCAAGAAAAACGGGATATGATGAAACTGTTTTATAAATCAGACAGTAATACTGAGAGAACTGCAGAAATGTATCTTCAACTATACCCAGAAAGAATACAACCCGCAAGAACATTATTCAAAAAATTAGGTAGAAACCTTACCGAGTATGGGAGTTTCGAAAAACCGAGGAATAAATATGGAAATCGATTAGATGAAGATACGAGAAACAATATTCAAAATGCGGTAATAAACTTCTATCCTCTAATAAAAATATTATTTTTTTTTACTTGTCCGTCAGTTTCAACACATGAAGTTGCTCTAAAATGCTACAAAATTCAGATTTGCCAAAAATTATACCCAGGTAATCCTGAACGGAGACTGTATGATTTTCCCCAATTTCTCTCAAAGGTCATTTGGACGGATGAGAGCACTTTCACTAATTGTGGTATGTTCAATAGAAATAATGAGCACATCTGGAGTCAGAACAATCCCAGAGAGTTTAGAGCAGTTAGGCCACAAGTACGGTTCAGTTTGAACGTATGGGCAGGAATTTGTGGAGATCAAATCCTTGGTCCTTATTTTTTTTATAAAAAACACTCAATGGAAAAACTCATCTGGAGTTTCTCCGAGTCGCTTTTAACCTTCAATAATGATTTTTCCTAATCTTGAATGTTAACTAATTTATTGACTTGTTCTAAACGATTCAATACAAAAAAGGACAGTGATGTGGTAGGTGGCGTGGATGAGTACCCTGTTCACGCCAATAAAGATGAAAACATTTTGGACTATGGATATTTTTCAGATTCTGAAATGCAGTGAAACATCAACTCATAAATTTCTATATGAGTTCATGCTCAAGATGTACAAAACTTCATGAGTATATGCTTATACAGCAAATGCTTTATGGGGAGACGTATTTATTAAATGGGCATAAGTTGATGTACCAAATCGTTTAAGTGAAAGACTTACAAGCTAATAATCCGGAGAAAACTACATGTTTTCATGTTTGGTATTTTATTTTCTATATTTTCTCAGTGTTTGATACCCTCTGTATAGTAACTAACTATGAAAACAAATAATCACGGTTCACTGAATAATAGTATAGTAGATGTAGAAATTGCCCAATTATCCGGAATTACAGGGAAAAAAGCTTGATAAATTTTCTGCAAATTTTTAAATGATGTTTCTGTATAAGCTATGGTATAAATCTCACATCAATTTTTTTCATAATCGGTTAATAAAAAAATTAAAATTTTAGTGGTTATATTGTTGGACAAATTGTTTGGGGCATTCTAGTCGTCCGACAGTACCAAAAGTTTGCAGGGCCTCCAAAAAAAAACGCCCTGCTACCGAGAATTGCCGCAAATTGCATGTTGTCAACTCGACATGAAGAACACATATATTAGGGCGAGTTGTAAAAGATGAGTTCAACCACGGTTCAAGTGAACCGAGTTCAGTTACTGAGGAACTAGATATTTCATTGTCTGATCCCTAGCAACTGAACTCAGTTCAGTTGAACCGTGGTTGAACTCATCTCGTATAACTCGCCCTAAGTATCAACCGTGAGATAACCAATTGTTTGTCCCGAGGGGCCCGAGGCTTATTAAGTTTCTTCGCACGCGGTCTATCGATGAAAACTATATAAATGTGTGAAGTCACAGGGGAATAATGGTCGTAGTTTGATGCATAAAAGATAAAAATTGAAAGTAAAAAAATCCCAGCATCTTGAAATTTACTTAGGTGTTTATTTTTTACGATATTTTTCTGTTGTTTAAGAGCTGAAGACATGTTCCTCTGAAACGGATTATTGCGGTTTTATTAGAAGTGGAAGATGACAAACAAAACGAAATGAAAGTATACATTTTTGTCAAAAAAAAATTATTTTGGGAGAAACTGACTTTTCAAGTTTTAAAAATTTGAAAATCACTGATCAGAGGTCCAGTGCCTCCCAAACAAAGGTTGAAAGCGATTTCATAAAAAATTTCGATTTTGATTGCTTCAAAAACTAAAATTTTGACATTTACTGTTACATTATGTTCCATTCCATTTCGGAAACACCCCGTACATTGAATTTGTTTTCAATAAAATCGCATTCGTATTTTCAATATTCAGAATGATTCAAAAATACTTGAAAAAATTTTAATCACCAATTATGAGTTTGGAATCGTAAGTTATTTTCGATCAAGGTTTGTACATCATATTATCCTAACAAAAACTTTTTTTGAAGGTTACCCTGTAAAAAAATTAAAAAAAATAGGTCATATTCAAGTTCCAGAATATTGTTTTGGATAATATGGATTATGATAGTCAGAAAAAAGTTATTGAATCTTCTAATTATCTAAAAAAAATTATGAAATAAGGATGCATGGCCACATTCAAATTCAACACCCCATATCTCGAAAATTATTCATAAGATCGTGTTGGGCGAATGTACACTTAGAAAAGGTGATGAAATACTTCGACATACTGAAATTTCTAGGAATTCAACCGAAAGCAATTTTCCATAAGAGAAGTTTCCTACTATAGAAATATATTTTTTTTTTCAATAGGTGTCCTTTTTTACCTATTTGAAGCCCGCTTCAGCGTGTGCGAATCGAACTTTCAAAAACGCGCGTTTTTTTAAGTTAGCTACATCAACAACTCTAGAACCGTCCAAATGACAATTTTGTGGTAATTGAACTGACAGGAGTATCTTGAAACGTCAAATGAAATATTATGACAAACATATACAAAATACAAAAAATTAACGAAAGGTATACTGATGTAACATCACGAATTCAACCATTTTTCATTATATGTTCTCATTTCCATTATTTGTAATAATGAAACCTGTGTTTATGATTTCAAAGTGCACCATTTGAAAAAATAACGTTGTGCTCGAAAAATCGCGCGTGTTTGAAAGACCTTATTATCCACTCATACTTTAATATACAGTCACGAATGTCCAGACTTCAGAACGGCTAGCGCCATCTAGTGGAGAATAGCAGTAATAGAGTGGTCCCTAGACTGGAAGCGGATGGAACATTGTAGAAATCACTAGATTTGGCGAGGAGGAATGTTTCCGACTATATAAGATCGTGTCACACGCTGCCAGGAAAAGTATTGGAAGAGCCGATTGAAATAATATTATAGCCCAGTTATTGTGGTACATGAATTACTATATTCCAAGTATATTTCGATAAAAAATGTAAAGTGAAATTGTGAAAGTTCTTTACAATACTATTACTTCAAAATCGATTATGATTATTATTTGTGCTCATTCAATTATTATTCATCAAATATAATACAGTGACGGGTAGGGGGCGTTTTTGTTGTCCTGAAATATGAACGTAAATACGTTACACAACTCCACACCTCGGTATAGGTTTGTTTCCAATATTGTGCCGAGCCCAAGGGAAAGAAGGAGTGCGCGGATGGATGAATATAAATATGGGGCAAATGTAAGTAATACGTCGTCCCAATTCCCAAAAGATGATCCCAACAACATAATGGAACGAAAACGTGTGTGTGTGTGCGGTGTAAGATGATTGATGAACGATGGGGTGGTAGCCCTGCACCCTACACGGCGAAGGAAAATGTACACGAGGTGAAAGAAAACCAATAGAAATAACGAATTGAACCCTTGGGGAGAAAAAAAGCAGGTGATAAGAAAAACCAAACATTGGTTATTGATCTGATAAATTGTAGATAAAAACTGAACGTCGGTTGAAGTGATAGAGTTTGCACTGAATATGATGGGGTACAATATTTGTTAACAGTGGCGAAAAATTAGGCATTGAATTTATTTGATGTAAACCCTATGTTCATATAATAAGTAACTTATCAGTTTAAAGTCAATTTTAAGTTCGGAAAGTGACTTTTACTAGCACTCATCTGAAAATGGTAGACCAGTTGTTATCACCAATACCGAATTAAATATTTCAAATCAATACGGAAAACGGATGGATTAATATTGAGTTGCATTCATTGCATGTGCATTTTGGAAAATTGTCGATAGAAAATTCAACACCTTGACTGTTATCGAAATGGCACTAGGCCATTTAAGCTAGGATCATTTCAATAAAATAATAATTATTTCACTTAAGCGGGCCTGATACTGCTGCTATCAATGTGCTCTTCCCATGGGACCAGTGCAGCGAATTAAAGAAAAATTGTAGATTCTGAGTCGGTACCGTACTTCATCTATCATCAATCAATAATTTTCATTATTTCAACCATCAACAAATGCAAGCGTTTCTCAGTGAATTCTGACACAGTTTGTTGTGTTTAGTCTGATGAGTGCTACATATTAGTTTGAGTGAATCATATGACGTTAATTTTAACCCACATTTCTGTTAAATGAGTGCCTTCGAGACAAAAAGGGCTCAAAATGTATACCAAAAAACTCGACTCGACTCGATAATGAGAGCGATTATCACGCCAACGATAACGAACAAAAACTGTACGTTTCCTAGTCATCAACAACTTCAAGTATATCTGAGGGGGAAACGTGTACACTAATTCCCAAAAATCCCAACTGATACCTCTAATACCCAAAGAATTCCACAGTGATACCCCGAACTAATGCCAGGTAATTTCTTTAATACCCGAGTAATAAAAGTGAGAAAATTATTGAATCTTAGTTTGGTGACTTTTTCTTTTCACATGCAATAATTCTGATTTTCACCGGTGTTCTCCAATTTCCGAATAATTCCTGAAATTCTCAATTTCCATGGGTTGAAGACCGTTTTTTTCGTCCTTTTAACGAAAGAATTCCTGTAGTAAAGACTAATGTCCATTAATTTTCGACTATTATGTTGGTAATGGTCGAAACCAACATTTCCCGGCTTATGCCCAATAATTTTCAAGTACTACACTTAATTACCCAGTGATACCCAACTAATACCGCTAATACCCAAGGGATTTACACCAAAACTCCCCAGCGGTTTCCTCCTCGAGTATATCAGATGATGATTCTAATTTCTGGAAGGAAGATCTACACTTCATCAAGAAGATGAAAGGTAGAAGATGAGAAAATAGCGATTGGGTATTGGTATAAAACTCCAGTATATTCATTACTGCACCAAAGGTTTCAAACAGTGCAGTGCCAGCTATACTGTTAGTCATCAGATCATCAATAGAACATCACACTTGGTCATTCTAGACGCACACATGGTGCTCTTTTCAAAATACGATGTAATGGTAAGAATTCACTTCCATCACGAACTTCCAGAGACACTGATATTGATTTACAAACTTGGGCTCCATTGAGTGTATAAATCGACCAAACTATGGGTAATAGTTGATTTGGCATTTCGATTTCCATTGCAGGGTTCCGTTTTAACACCAACACTGCTTTTCCGTGGCATTAATGATTCATCAGGAGCTACCCTACAGCTTTGCTGTTTATAGTACCCTTCACAATATAGCTTCATCTCCTCATGTCTTTTCTATAGAAACGTCGACCCCATAGTGGCTAGCGTAATTATATCAGGAATATCCATACCAATGTAATCTTCATTTCAATGCTCGGTATCACCATCAACAGAACACATTTATGTTAAGAACATTGTCAAAGATGTTTCTGAAAAACTTGGTTCTGAGTACACATTGTTACTTCAAAATTATGTTCAAATAAGTCCTTTGTCACGTCAGTGACGCTTCATTTACATGCTCTCTCACTTCTTTGGAACAACGCAGAAAGATTGGCGATCTATCTCTGTTTTGTAAATACTTTCATCAATCATTCCACCATTAGTGGTTCCATATTGTCCCCTCAAATTCATTCCTTACATCCGTTTGTCGTCCTTTCAGAAACATGCCGAAAATGTCTTGATTCTTGACTCCAAATTGGGCCAATATAGATGTGAATGTAATAACAATATCGATCTAATATAGGTGAACACTGAAATAACAATACCTATTAATGATATAGGTGAAACATTATCTTGATCTGTTCTGAATATACATTGTTCCATATAATATTGGGCCAATATTGGTTCGATAATTTTCACCAATATCGATTAACCAATAATGCCTAGAGTACTGTTTCTAGCATCTTGCATAATTACTGCGATTCCATATCACTCCAGAGATCAGAAACAATATTGTATATTCAAGTTTGATAGCACATTGGTTGAATATTATTTTATCCATATCCAAGTAATCGTATTAACCCTATAATGATTGTTACGAATACCTCATGGCAATATTTGAAAGGGAATATTGAAACAATCACAAGTAAAATTCATTACCTCACTGAAATTTGAATATTGACCGAACATTCAATAAAAACTGCTAGGTGGTTCCACGTATGGAATGCCAGCCTAATCCTGGAAAAATAAATATCAAATAAGTTTTTTCACAATTTGCTTACAGTGGTTGATACATGATGAAATGTATTTGTAGAAGTTTGCAGCATATTCACAATATTTTACTAATATATTCAAACGATATTGTACCAATATTAATTAATGTTTTGAGGTCACTATTACTATAGTGTTAGCAATATTAGGCAAATATGACGCCCATATTATGTTTGAATATTTTGCCAATATATTCATAATGTTATGTTATCTCAATGTGAGTGTGCTACAGCGATATTGTGCCAGTACTCCTTGATGTTTTGAAGCCAAAATTGCTTCGGGAATATTACACCAATATCATTTTTGAAATATTAGAGCAATATGGCGGAATGATCACATTTTTTCCTCGCCAATTTTATTATTTCAATATTCCTCCAATATTTTTACAATATTCTACCGATGGAAATAATGTAATGAGGAATGGCAAAGCTTTGGAAGTCACAGCTCCGAAAGGTGCTTCCTGAAGCATTTAGCCTGGCATAAATTTAAAAATAACCTAAATTCCCACCTAGTTTTCTTTACGTGGGTACCAGAACATAAAATGACTATATTTTTTTGTCAAAATTCAGATTTCAATACAACCATTGATAATTATATTTGTTATATGTTTCGCGAGAACACACTTTTTATTCATCAATAATTCTAACTGTTGTTTGGGTCACTGGGTTCTGTTTGAAATTAAAGCATCTCCAAAGCACTAGAGTCCAATGAATTCCGAACCAGTTCAAATATCGAAACACAAATTCACATTTCAACTGTCGAGGAGTATATTCAGTTCTGGACGTGTTCTCGAGGATATAAAAAGTATATTTCAAATAAAACAAGTAATATTCTCCGCTCCGCAGGAAATCCTGCGAAAATTGGAGCGTGTTGTTTATTTATTTGGTTTGGATTCTCCGATGAGTGAGCTCTGAAAATTCAATAGAAAATAATCCGCGAGAGGATAAAACACGATAACTGTCTGTTCATTGTTTCTTGTTTTATTGGTAATCCTAAATGTAATTACACATTTTCCATCAAGAAAGTTTGATACTACTATTCTCAATGGGAAAACCTATAGGTTGAAAAAATATCAGTTTCTTATTTGAACTATTTCATACATGCTTCTTTCGAGCTTTCGGGATTTTCTGTATCGACGAATAGTCCATTAAATGAACAAATTTCAAAACCTGGCTATTTGACTCATCTTACCCTCTACTTTAAAATCTATAGTATGCCGATGGGCGCCATTTATTTTTTAGGGGTGAAAACTATCCCTAATTGCCAAAACTTATAAAACAATATTTTAAAGTTTAAGATCGGTGAAATTCAGTATGCATTAGTTGAATAATGATTGTTTTTTGCCTTACAAACACCTTATCAAAATATTTTCACCCTCAAAAATCAACCCTTGTTAGAGCTTAACGTACAAAAAATATTTATCGTAAAAAATTATTGAATTATTATATACATTGATTTAATTTAAGAATGTTGTTGCTTAAAATATGTATTAATTTCATTTTACAACTTTCATTTTATTGTAGTTCAAGAAAATGTACGAGTGGATCCTAAAATTTTAGACGCATTAAACAAATAATTACAAAACTCAGGCTTTGAAAATAAAAAGTACAATTATAAATTTTTTGTGCACTAACCGATTTAGTTTTATAACTATAATTAACACATTTGACTGATTCTTGAAAAATTGTTAGCGCACGTGCTATTTCTTTCGAATTTGGGAATACATAGGCAACGAACCAACGATATATATACTCACACATTATTTTGAAGAAAATGGCATTTTTCACTTGAAGTTCCAAATTTTCAAAAATTGAGCATTCTGAATCGGTCAAACTTCTAGGATCTATTGACAATACATAAATTAAGAGGGCGACGATCAATTTTATTTAGGGTGGTAATTAGGGGGTTGTTTTCACTGATTTTTCCGTAAAAACATGTAGGGACTGGTCTTATTTTCATCGTTTCTCGCTCAAAGAGAGTTATTTTTGTGTACTTTAAATTGAATCTCTCAAATTTAGCATTTTACTCTTCACAGTTTTTGGATAAACTGTATGTTTTTCTAGTTATTCTCGAAAAACCGATTGAAAACGTTGAATTGTTCGTCAAAAAACTTACTTTCAATCGCAAATAACACGAAAAATATTAATTTATCAAAAAAAAATTGGAATATCATTTACTTACTTAGAATAAGCTTTTTCGTCGATTTCTGTGCTAAAATGTAATAAAAAAAGTCCACTCCCGAGATGGGGTGGCAAACACACCAGTATAAAAGCGCCCCCTCGGCATGATATAGACTTTGATCCTTGGGCCATTCCTTACCTTTTATCAAAATTTCAGGTGAATCTATGAGAACAACCACAATCTGTGAGGTATCATTTGAGAAACGTATACATTTTCTAATATTTATAGATATTTGGGCAATTAAAAACGTGAATTACCATTTTGCTTGTACAGAAAAAATTCACGAGTGTGATATTTATCCCAAGAGATTCATGCGTTTATGTGAATGGGTTTACGTTGAAAAACCGAATCAGCAATTTATAGTGAGCTATTTTCAGGAGTAACTATACCAATGAAGCCGTAAGTTTCGATGTTAGGTATAACCATTAGTAAAAGGCTTTATTGGAAAAACCTCTGCCAAAAGAGCTTATCAAAAACTTTTTATCGGCCACAGTTGTTCCACTACACATTGATTGTTCATAATCTATAGGGCAAATATCTACTAGATTTTCTTCAAGTAAAATCAATTAGTATTGTCGATGATGCCTTGATTTTTGCGATTTTTGATCCACAGATTTTCGTAGGTAATACAAGTGTATTGATGATTATCGAAATAAAAATTCCTTTGGTTTCCTAAAGCAACATAATTTCTTTTGAAAAAAAGATGGAATTTATGATAATCATCGGTACACGAGTTGTATTTGTTAAGACTATTCCATGAATGAAATCAAAACCATTTTTGAAAGTACTATTTGGAGTAAACTGCGCAGAGCAGCTGCCTTGGTCTTTCGTTGGTTGTCTTTAGGTTTGTTCGCGTTCATAAAGGGCAAGTTTTTAAATTCATCGATGGATAATGCGCATTCGTGCTGTCATTGCCATTTTACATTAGTTAAATAAGGATGCAATGCTCATCGATGAATCCATCGATGAATTTAAAAACTTGTCCAAAACAAACAGTGAAACCATCGGATGCATGCGCAGTTTCACAGAACTGTACGCATTCTTTGAGTTCTGTGGGACTACGCATGCTTGTGACGGAAAATTACTAAATTCCGAGTTGCAACTCGGAATTTACTAATTTTTCGAGTTGCAACTCGGAATTAGGGAGACCCGAAACCGTCACAAGCATGCGTAGTAATTTTCCGAGTTGCAACTCGAAAAATTACTAAATTCCGAGTTACAACTCGGAATTTAATAATTTTCCTAGTTGCAACTCGGAATTTTATAATTTTCCGAGTTGCAATTCGGAATTAAGGAAAAAATGAAAATACAAAAATAATGGCCCTTCTACGCTTCCGTAATATTTGGTTACAATAAATCCATTTGTTGTGAAGTACAATATTTCGTGTTCAATGGATGGAAATACTTCAACGTATGGAAATCCCATTCTCGCGGAAGATTTATGGAAAGGCACCAGCTGCTACCATCATATTATCAAGGATTTGCGATGCAGATTCCTTCCCTTGCAATTTTCTTTTGTTTCGAAACAGTTACGTTGTAGCGTGGTCTCATAAAAAATGGATGTTATCCATTTTTAACGGGCGTGTATTTTTCATATGGTATTTGTATCGTATGCTTTGTTAGGCACCAGCGTAATGTTATTTTCGGTTTTGGTTTTTTTATGATTGCTCTACAAAAGATGCCGGGTTGTATAAGTGGATGAAATGAAGTGTACGTTATGGGGATTTTTTCAGTATGCAAATTTTTGCATGTTCCATATCCTCGTGTACGTGAAACAGGAATTTTAATTGAGCCTTGGGCTATTGTGAAGGTGAATGCAAATGTGAATGAAGTTCAAGGGAATGGAGGAAATTTATAATGCGAATCTATGTACTACCCTGAAAGTTTGTGCAGATATATCATGAAACTCGTTACACCATTGGTGGATTTATCACTCAAAAAGAACTCTTTATAGGAAATCTTATATCTAAATGCGCAAAAAAAAACTTTGGAGTGAATGAAACCCATAATTCGTTTATATTATGATATTTCACATGATATGATAATAAAAATAATAATAATATATATTGCAAGAAAAAGAATACACTGTTAAGTACATAAAAATATATCAATACCATAATCTGCAATACAGAATAACACCATTTAGGCTCTCTTAGAGCCTGTCTATGGCAGAAACTTCGACTACAAAAATAGCTTTGATCAAGTATATATGTAAAGAAAAGTAAATTAAAAGTAAAATTTTAGCTTAATTCAATTATTATATATAACATAGATAGAATATAAAGTAGGAATAGAACTTCAAACTTTAGTATCTAGATTATGACTCGGACTAGTTGAAGGTATCAGAAATTTCTAGCATTTTGTTAAACTAGTGCAATAAAGTTTTCAGTGCACTCGTTTGTCATTCTACTTCAACGTGCTGTCATCATGACAAACATAAACGTTCAAGCCCACTACATATTTAGCAGATATTCTGTGCAATTGGCAATAAGTTTCAAACCGTTACTTATTTAATATTATTTTGTATTAATGTTAGCAGCCAGAGTTAAACGAACAATGCCTTCCCGAGAATAACTCCATAATCAAAACTGATCCGCTTTGTTCTAAACCGTCTAACTGCATAGAGCAAACTGTACTATGACCACACGTGATAACATACGCGCTCACGGCTACTATGATTTTGATTTTTATAATGCAACTGTGGTTATAGGAACATCAGTCGAAAATTAATTCTGACAATTACAGAATTGAAAGTTTTAAAATGAGTATTATCAATGGAAAAATAAATGATTGTGATATGTTTCAATACGAATCGATAGTAATAATTGATCAATTAAGTGACGCTTTTCATTGTTTTTTATCTCTTAAATTGATATGAGAGTAATATTGAAATCGCAATATTGGAGCTAGATGCTGGAAACAATATGTGGGCAATATCGCTTTATCGATATTGTTGAAAATTATTGAACCAATATTGACCCAATATTTTATGAAACAATATACATTCAGAACAGGTTGAGCCGATATTCCACCAATATTATTAATAAAATATTGTTTTTCCATAAACCCATATTGGTTCAATATTATTTTTACATTTACATGCAATATATCAATATTGGCCCAATATGAAAACAAGATTCAGCCAAATATATTCGGTGGGAAGATTACCTATTGTCGTCCACCCTTGCTTTCATAGGTAGGAAAAGGTCTTTGGTGAGGAGAATACGCCCGCCCCATTGCGCTTTTCATTGTTTTTTATCTCTTAAATTGATATGAGAGTAATATTGAAATCGCAATATTGGAGCTAGATGCTGAAAACAATATGTGGGCAATATCGCTTTATCGATATTGTTGAAAATTATTGAACCAATATTGACCCAATAGTTTATGAAACAATATACATTCAGAACAGGTTGAGCCGATATTCCACCAATATTATTAATAAAATATTGTTTTTCCATAAACCCATATTGGTTCAATATTATTTTTACATTTACATGCAATATATCAATATTGGCCCAATATGAAAACAAGATTCAGCCAAATATATTCGGTGGGAAGATTACCTATTGTCGTCCACCCTTGCTTTCATAGGTAGGAAAAGGTCTTTGGTGAGGAGAATACGCCCGCCCCATTGCGCTTTTCATTGTTTTTTATCTCTTAAATTGATATGAGAGTAATATTGAAATCGCAATATTGGAGCTAGATGCTGAAAACAATATGTGGGCAATATCGCTTTATCGATATTGTTGAAAATTATTGAACCAATATTGACCCAATATTTTATGAAACAATATACATTCAGAACAGGTTGAGCCGATATTCCACCAATATTATTAATAAAATATTGTTTTTCCATAAACCCATATTGGTTCAATATTATTTTTACATTTACATGCAATATATCAATATTGGCCCAATATGAAAACAAGATTCAGCCAAATATATTCGGTGGGAAGATTACCTATTGTCGTCCACCCTTGCTTTCATAGGTAGGAAAATGTCTTTGGTGAGGAGAATACGCCCGCCCCATTGCGCTTTTCATTGTTTTTTATCTCTTAAATTGATATGAGAGTAATATTGAAATCGCAATATTGGAGCTAGATGCTGAAAACAATATGTGGGCAATATCGTTTTATCGATATTGTTGAAAATTATTGAACCAATATTGACCCAATATTTTATGAAACAATATACATTCAGAACAGGTTGAGCCGATATTCCACCAATATTATTAATAAAATATTGTTTTTCCATAAACCCATATTGGTTCAATATTATTTTTACATTTACATGCAATATATCAATATTGGCCCAATATGAAAACAAGATTCAGCCAAATATATTCGGTGGGAAGATTACCTATTGTCGTCCACCCTTGCTTTCATAGGTAGGAAAAGGTCTTTGGTGAGGAGAATACGCCCGCCCCATTGCGCTTTTCATTGTTTTTTATCTCTTAAATTGATATGAGAGTAATATTGAAATCGCAATATTGGAGCTAGATGCTGAAAACAATATGTGGGCAATATCGTTTTATCGATATTGTTGAAAATTATTGAACCAATATTGACCCAATATTTTATGAAACAATATACATTCAGAACAGGTTGAGCCGATATTCCACCAATATTATTAATAAAATATTGTTTTTCCATAAACCCATATTGGTTCAATATTATTTTTACATTTACATGCAATATATCAATATTGGCCCAATATGAAAACAAGATTCAGCCAAATATATTCGGTGGGAAGATTACCTATTGTCGTCCACCCTTGCTTTCATAGGTAGGAAAAGGTCTTTGGTGAGGAGAATACGCCCGCCCCATTGCGCTTACCTTTTGCACTTGTTGCATAAATAACTACTATTGAATACGGATGGAATAATATTCAACCAATATGCTTCAAACTTGGATATACAGTATTGTTTCTTATCTCTTAAATCTTTATGAGAAAAATATTGAAATCGCAATATTTGAGCAAGATGCTGGAAACCATATGTAGGCAATATCGATTTACCAATATTGACACAATACTTTATGAAATAATGTTTATTCAGAACAAGTTTGTCTTTCAGCTGCAGATGATTCCACAACAGATTTTGTGAATATCCCATTCATATTTTCGAATAAAAATCAAAAAGGCTGAGCCAATATTCCACCAATATTTAATGACATCTAAATATAATTTTATTGAACTTGATCTTTCTCGGTTCACATGAATCAGCATTTCTAATGGAAGAAATGGAAGTTTTTGCAATCAACGTGATAAATCTCAGGGCGATGCAGCTCTTCTCGACATAAATCTATAAACGAAACTTTCAACTTCTATAGCGATCACCCCTTCATATCCAATTTGTAATTGATGTTGAATTCAAAGCAAAAATCAAAGAGAAGTTCTCGTGTACCAGAGAGAGAGGCAGAGAGACAAAAATTGGCCCAGTTCCAAAAGACGACAAACCCGAACAACTGAAGCAGAAATTAAATTTCATCCTGTTCTAACGAAATTAACACTACTGCTGAGGCCAATAAATCGCGGGTTGCTGTCCCTATGAAGCGGAATACAACATGATTTGTAGAAATAACACGGTAACGCCATGTCTCATCTGAAAAACCGGTATGATTTATGTTATAGAATATGTTGGCATGAAAAAAAGTAGATTTTTCGTTTCCGCAGACAGTGATATGCATTATTGCGGCGCGATTTCAACAAATAATCCACGAATAATTGAAAAATTCAAAGACCATTATGGATCTGAACCTTTTTTACTCATATTTCGATCCGGATTTGTACTTCTTTCAATCTTTCACACATTGCTTGAATCTGCAATCGTTTTCAGGTGAATACTGACACATTTAGACTCTACACGATGTTGTATAGGTCTGTGGGTAAGGTGTAATTACGGTGTAATTACGCGCGGTCCTGAGGCACACGCATAGTTTCGCGCTTTTTCTCACTCCAAAACGGCCCATGCGCTCAAACCAATGTTTCTCTCCAAGACGGATACTAGCCTCATCCCAAAGGATTCTGTAATGCTCTGTCCAGGCGTGGTCAGCTGTAACAGATGGTACCAAGTTATTTGTCTTCTGTTTTTAATAATTCCCATTCCGATATCACCCATGTATTTGTCCTAAACCCTTTTTCTATAATTGTCAGCGTACAGATGTTATTGCCAAAAGGCCCTGGCCTCGAAAATGTAAGTGAATTGTTCCCTTGTAGGGCAACTGGATGTTCCCTCCTATTTCGAGGGGCTCTTTTCCAGAAAAGGCAAATGGATTCGTGCTCCATGCGCGAAGGTGATTCTTGAGCGATGCTGGATGCAATTATAAGTAAAGAGAGTGGTTGTTGTAGTTCAAATTAAATTCAAAGGTTCAACTATAACACATCTATCAATATATAATGATGAAATTTGGATAACAATGACAACAATATCAACTGCCTGACTCCACTCTTACTTTATCTATAGAAACAAAATATGAAATAAAAACATAAAAAAATGCAAGATGCAAAAATATAGGAACCACCAAAAGTATCCACTCGTAAACGTTACCAAAAACAAACTCTGAACTCATAAATCTACGGTACAAAGGTGTTTTCTGTTCAGCTCCAATTTTCTAAATAGAGCCATAAGTGGGTTGGTTTTTGTTCTGGAAAGAGTAAATCACAACTCATAGAGAATAATGCAAAAAAGGCGAATATCTGAATACTAGTCTCGAATCATATTGAGCCCCCGAACTCAAGCATTATATAGGGGTTGAAAACAACTACAGACCTCCTCACTCTGTTCCTTCCATTGTTCTGATTATTCTCGTCTGAAATCACTCAATTTCAGCAGTCGCCGATCGTTCGCGCTGCGACAACAATTTCAACAAATATTTCCATACTTTGAACTTTCACACTTCATTTCCGCACCGACATAAAATAAAAACATAAAAACATTTATGGATCACATCTTGAATTTAGCACCGATCACCCAAAAATCGTAACTTTTCAAGTTCGCGTAACTTTTGCACGCCGCGTGACATAACCAACTTCACGCTCATGAAGTCGCGTTCCACCGCGGCTTCGTGAGAAAAAATAAATTTTCGCCTCTCTCAGAGTAAAATTAGCAACTCCGCAAGTCCCGCTCCTTGGCGATCAGTGCTGCTGACTGGTGATAGATATTTAAAATAATTTCATACGCCGTTCGCAATTCAAGAAACAAAGCATTCATTCACTCGACAATCGATAAGATTTTCCGTCTCAATATAAGCACGTTTCGTAATAATAGCAAATTGTTATAATGAAAATTTAACTGACTTGTCCGTTGTCCCGAATTATATGTTTCTCCCAGTTGAGTCTACTTTTTGTGTTCAGCTATTCTTACAGATAATGGCCACTTGGTCTCTCCGTTATAGCAATCTCCACATTCACATGAGACCTTGTAAATACAGTTTTTACTGGATTATTTTTCGTTTTCGTAATAACATATTTTAATAAACAAATATAATCAGTTCAAGATCTCGTTGAGATTTCATTTGAGAATTTAAATTTTCAAAACACATTAAATTTTTTCGATGAATGCAACTCTAATGAATGAAAGTTCTCTTCTCCACGAAACCATTAAAGTAGTATACAAACTCTACCACGTTAATGAATCATATTTACAAAAAAAATCAAAAGATCACGTGAAGTGGTGATCCATCAACTGTTTCATATCGTGATTGAGTTTGGACACTCTAATTTGAACGCACACTGGCATAAATAATGGGCTCTTATTAGATCCCCTTCAAATTCGTGCTACAATGAGCGTGTAAATTGGGGACTGGCTACACAAACCTGTATTATTTGGCGGCATTAAATTAATATTTCAAGGGATAACTGAAATTCACTGGTCCCTTAACAAATGATGAATTGAAATTCAAGTACGGATTGACAAAATGATTTTCTGACATTGAGGTCATGGATTTTGGTTGGTGATTCATTATTGTTTTTGTTGTTGCTGATAGAGAAAGAGGGAGAAAGAGAAAGAAAGAGAGAGAGAGATAATTGTACCATCCAAGTAGATTCGTGAAGATTGTCAGACTTAGTGGCTCAGTGTATTGAAAATACCATTTAATTACTCAAATGTACAAAAAGCGTGGATGCTCTCGATCTATATTCTTCATTTTTTTACTTAATTCAATAATACTGAGCGATGAAGAGATCAAGAATACTTACGCATTCAAGCAATTAAATTGTTAATTATTTTTCACTTTTCAGTCCATGTTAGGAGTAAAGCGTGTTCTATAGTTATTTTAAACTATTAATTTTGTCATGACCAAAAAATCGAAATCTCTTATTATTATTATTATTATTATTATTATAATGACAAAACTCGTCCACCATCCTGGGCCTCCATCTTGAATTCATGAAGTTTGACAACAAATCCATAATCTCTAACCCCGAAAACCCTTACATATAAATTTTGAATCAAATCGGACCATTATCACAAATCTCGTCCGCCATCTTGGAGCCGCCATTTTGTTTTTTTCAAGAACAAAAATGGCATATTGCATTGTCACCGAAATTATGAAGACATGCCAAATTTAAAATAATTCGGACGTCTGGAAGTGGGTGAAAATCACGTTCAAATTTTCCGCTACATACATACAAGTGAAGCTAATATAAGCGTATTGAAAAGGGGCTCGTTGGTGTGACCGTACATGAAGGAGAGTAGATTGAATGGCTGAAATTTATTCTACCAGGGTCAGGTAGCTCAGTGGTTGAGACCGTCGCGTTCAAAGCCATTGATGCTGCTGGTTGTCTAGGTTTAAATCCTATCGACTACAGATTTTTATTCTGATGATCCGTGAAAGTGCTATAAATCGCACGTTAAAAGGTATGACCTCGTTAATCCTTGGCTCCCACAAGTTTCGATCTTCACAAGGGAGCGACAGCTGGTTAACGAAAAAAACAATTTTAAAATTTTTAACATCAACCACACCAGTAGTATCTGTATCTACTTCGAGTGTTTATGTACGGTTAGTTCATTCTGGTGAAAACAGACAAACAAATCGCTCCTAACAAACTGTCATCTGAGTTATGCTTGCCTCATATTCTCCACATGGTAGAAATTTTTGTAGAGAAGGGTACTTCGACATTGTCGATTTTACTATTTCATTTATTTAATACTTTCCAGCAGAAATTCTCGAACTCTGTTCACTTCCTGGTATCTTTGCTACCAAGAATTGCTTGTTGATTTCCCCACGGGTGGAGCTGTGACTGATTTTTACTGTGAGCTGCTGCTTCATTTGTGAGGAAATA
Source organism: Chrysolina haemoptera (assembly GCA_958298965.1). Taxonomy (NCBI): domain Eukaryota; kingdom Metazoa; phylum Arthropoda; class Insecta; order Coleoptera; family Chrysomelidae; genus Chrysolina; species Chrysolina haemoptera. Next base: position 28,830,072 of record OY282590.1, read on the forward strand.
TTAGTTATACAGTGGATTGAAATTCATTGGGCTGGGGCAGGACAACTCTAATGTTGTCCGACCTTTCCTTTCACTGACGAGTGGCAAGAACCGCAAAACGCATCTGCAAGTCGTCTTCTCCAGCCAAATGAATGATAATCTGCTGTAGAATTAAAATAAGCAATTGCAACTTGGTCTTCTTGGAGGAACGTTCCACAAATATCTGTCAAATGTAATCCAATGTCCGTCGTGGTATTAGCCAGGGAAGTAGATTATTGTCTCATACTCTCCACATGCTGAAAATATTTAGAGAAAAGGGTACTTCGACATTTTTGATTTTACTATTTCATTTGAAATGTATTTCTTTGATTTTCTCGCGCCCAAGTGTCTGCGTGAAATCAGTTTTTTCTGGTTAGAACAGACTGATAAAGTACCCCTCAAAAAATGTGTTTCATTAATGTCTTCTTGCCCAAGTGCCAAATAAGGTTAGTTCGTTGTGGCAAGATTAGTTTAGAAAATAACATCAGAAATTTTGTATATTTAATCTCCCCGCGCCCAAATGTCTACCTGAGTTTAGTTCGTTCTGTTACAAGCAAATAACAGGTGATTGCTTGAAGGAATCGAAGTAACAATTTTAGTTTTGTAATAGCCCCCAGATGGCCCTGAATACCATAACAAGCACAGCTACGATAAAATTGTTTTGTTGTAACAACATCCATAAACCATCTATAAAGCTGCCATAAATCTACGAGGGCCCACTCCATAAAACCTTTGTCTTATTCGCAGGATTCTTAATAACCTCTCGAGGGCCATTATAAAACCAAATCATAGGGCTGTTATAAGCCCGTATGGTTTAAAAAAAATCTGTTTGGCATCAAAATCTCTTTTTTGAATCAAGATTGGTAAGGATAATGTTTTCCATAAATAACCATAACAAAACGCATTCAAAATTCTAATTATGCAGTTATAGGTTACGAAAGATAGTGCGACTAATTTACAAGTCAAAAATATAATGATGGCGTCCTGACAGAGATCGATGAAGTATATATCCATTAAACGATGGTAAATACCGACTATCCCCTGCGAATGAAATTTTTTTGATCATCAACTTCCTATAAGGCTTTGAGTGAGTGTACTCAGTGAAGTTGATGGTCTCTGACTTTGCCGGATTCACCACTATCTTGTTCTCTGCCAAATAGGGTATGACCTTCCTATCCAAGTGAACTTGGATCCTATATTAAGCAGCGAAAACGGCGGTATCATCTGTATATACCGCCGTGCCCATATCCAATCTCTCGCACTGAGGAAAATCATACGTATTTAGAGAGTACAAGTGTAGCGACAAACTTGAACCCTGCGAGACACCTGCTTCTATGGGAAACTCTGCGGAGCGAGTGTTATTTACTCTTGCCATAAAAGTTCTTCCAACACGGTAGGAGTCAACCAATCTTACAATATATGAAGGCATGCCTGCCAACAGTATTTTGGAGATTAGACCTTCAACCCATACCGAGTCAAAGGCTTTTTTCATATCAAGCAGGATAATGACCGTGTTGAGTCGACGATGTGCTGCCTCTTTCACCCTGTGTATAATTCTGACAACTTGTACTATGGTATTTTTAAAGGCGAATTGTACATCAGGGGTCATTTTGAGTTTCTCCTCGAGACTCAACAACCGTCTCAAGAGGATTTTCTCGACCACCTTGGCGATCACGCTCAACAGCAGGGTCGGACGGTAGCTATCAAAAGGTTTGGGAATATGTATCACCAACGCCTTCTTCAAACAATCTGGGTAACACCCCCATTTTATGATGGCATTTATTAGGTGAAAGAGCTGAGGGAGGTCTTTTTGCAGCAAATTCCCGAGTAGTGACATCCAAGCCATACGGCCCAGGAGCCTTTATCCATCGGAAGCCTTTTTATAAGTTCCGGTAGCTCTTTCGTTATTTTAGAACTTCGCATCTGTCCCTCACTAACGTCCGGCACACTTTTGTGGATGCCAACGAAGTATTCTTCGAACAATTCTGCCTTCTGAGGGTCCGCCGCTAGTGTCTCGTTCACATTCTCCATGGCTGGAATCGGCGCTTCGTCATCCGCCACAGAGAATTATCACGAGTGTCTAGCTTCTCCGAAATCTCCGAAATCTCCCTTCCTAACCTGATCATGTTTTCTTTGTGTACAGGAGCACGAGTGTTCTGCCACGTTTTTCGGAGGGAGTGTTTCAGAGTGATCAACTCCCTAACGTGAGGTGGAATGATATTCCGGTTGCTCCTGATCACAATCTTCTTGATAATGCGGTCTCTAGCAACCTGAATATTACCAATAAGAGCAAGGGTTGCCTCCTCAATTTCATACTTTGAAATGTTTGACTTGTTTGAGATGTCATAGCATTCAAAAGCCTTCGGAACTCTTTCCAATCAGCATTCCGGTGATCGTACTTTGACCTAGGAGGCCTTTCGTCTTTACCTTTGAAGCGGGTCCGTACCACTGGAACACACAGGTACTTACAAAATTTGTGCATGACATATGACTAAACAAACTCTGTTTGATCAAAAACCGAAATTGTGTAGAATGTTCAGATAAATATTATTCGAAATAACTTTGTTGCAAGAGGACTCCATCAGTTGCTAAAGTTGAAACTGAGAAGGAAAACAGTCAAACTGACATTCGTGGAAGCCAAGCCGTGACAAGTCCAATGAAGCAAAGCTTTCTTGAGAAATTTGTTTGGTACATTTGCCGTTTTGTCATTGGTCTAAACCTCTCAGTTACAGTGGATTCTGAAAATTCTGAATCTGTGATTGGCCGAGTGCCGTTGAATAATGAGTTAGAATCATCTTCATTCTTCAACTAATAATCAATATGTAATGAATGTAGAATACAATAGTCGTAGAGAATCTTTTTTCCTCACTTGACTAACAACTTTCGGCAATTTGCATCATATGTTAGGAAGTTATCTTGTGATCATTAATTTGATGATGACAAATGGATTTTCTAGTAAGAAACAAAAGCTTCTCTTGAATAAAGCATGCTTTCTTGATTCATTAAGGCTACCATTAATAAGATCCAAACAAATCTTGACAGTGCCTAGAGAACCAGAAGGTATATTTATTATATCATCGGCTGGCGGAACAACGACATTCGCAAAATGCGTAATGCTTTATTTCCCGAAGCCGACAGTGATGAAACGATTGCTCATCTCGTATTTCCGATAAAAAATATACATTTGGCAGAGGCTCGGATGATTCAGAGCGCCTGTCTTATAATTTGGCAAAGCTCGGTCGGTCGACAATTTGGGTCAAACGGCTACAACAAAATGAATGTCGCACCTGTTTTTTCATTTTTCCAAAACGGATTCCGTTTTTATTTTCACGTTCGCTGTGATAATTGAGCGGTCAGACGCCATTTAGTCTGGTGGCCAGCTGGCTTGACGTGATGATATTACACGGAAAAAAATTACTCAGAACGACGGTCCTATAAAACTAAATCATATACCAGGTATATGAAATTCCAATATTCGCTATATAATGTTACATTGAAACAGAAACCCTTTCCGATACTGACAAAAAATAAATCTTACTGAAAATCGTCGTCTAAAGGCAGGTTTCTAGCCTAGTAATTTGAATATGTTCAGTTCTGCTGCAACTTTCATGATATCCTTATATTCTCTATATATGAACGGAAGATTCTCAGTGATTTGAAGATAACTTCCGTCGTTCTATAATAGATTCCTGTCTGAAAATTTTTGCACCGAAACTTCACTGAGATGAACGAATCAGCTGAGAAGGGCGCGTGTAGGGCCAGCAGACGGCGTCCGTTTCAGTCATTTCATTTCCAATTGTTGAAGCAGTTTAACGTGTGGACTGCAATACAGAGAGTGATATATCTAATTCTCAATAATAGTGGTCATTAAATATCCGAAATTATGGAAAACTTTTTGAGAGGGTTAATGTTTTACGAAGAATACATTCAACGTTCCTAATTCGAATGAATCATTCAAAATGTTTAAAGAAAGGACATGGCACTGGATACATGTATTCCTGTGGCTCGACAGATTTTTTTAATTTTTGTATATATCATTGTAGAGGTCAAGAGAAACAACTTTCTTCATTACACTTTTTTTCTGGTCCTGCAGGGTGAGCTACAAAAATGGGTTGAATTTATAAAGGTACAAAAATAGAGGAGCGACGCGACAAGTGGCAAGCGACGAGACAAAAAACATGCACATAGTAACGCGACACTTTTTGAACTCTTGTCAGTTTGGAATATGAGTTCAATTATATTAATTACCTATTGATTTACTTTCTTCAGCTACTTCTGCCATCATCCAGTGAATACCGATTACGGTAATCCGGTTGGGATTGATTCCATATAGCTTGCCTTTTGAACATAGAATTTATTATCTGTTCGGTTCCCATCATTCTGGTATACTTATCCCAAGTAGTGAAAGCAATAATCAAATTAAGAAAATGCACCCTCATTCCAAATCAAACGATTGCACTCCCGCGCTGGACGCAGCTGTCACGCGTGAATAAACATTGTCACTCTAGAAACGTCGGGCGTCATCGTGTCGCTTACTTCATCACTATGTGTACTCTATACAAAACGCACAGAAATATTCTAGTCTCGTCACTAGTGGCGTCGCTTGCCGCTTGACGCGTCGCTCCTCTATGTTTGTACCTTAAGGATAATTATAGAAAAACTGTTTCCTAATATTTCCTAATTTTTGGGTATATTATACTGTGCTTAATATTGATTGACTTCGAATATATTAATCATGTTGTACATACTCACAGGATGAGACAAAAAACGCGTTTTATCTTGAACTCTTTTAAAGACTCTCGCCCAAGTGTAGGCTTTTCGTTAACTTTCTAGAAGTATGTGCTGTAAACGAAGGATATTGGAGATGATAGGAGTTTGATATTTCACAAAGAATGAAGATGAATTGTTCCACTCTTTTGTGTGATGATACAGGGAGATCCCAAAAAGACAAACTCGCGAGAACCTGTATTCAAACGAAATTACGGGCAAATATCCATTTTATTTCTGGATACCGAAGATATATGAATACATTGAACATTTCAGATCACATTTTCCAATGAACCTTGATTCTTGATTTTGAAAAGGGGAACATTCTCCATGAAACTTAAAAAATTACCAGCTGTCGTCCCTTACGAACGGCAGCCCTTAAGAGTCGAAACTTGTGCGAGCCAAGGATTAACGAGGTCTTACCTTTTAACGTGCGATTCCTAGAAAATTCTCGGGTCATCAGATGAAAATCTATAGTCGCTAGGATTTGAACCTGGCCGACCTGCAGCCAATGGCTTCGAACTCGACAGTCTCAACCACTGAGCTACCTTGCCCTCACACAATCTATCTCATTGTTTTTGATTCGAGTGATTTGATTCCCAATTTTTTATTATTATTTCATTTCCTTTACTACTTGTAATTACTCAATCTATTCAGTTTTAGTGTTCCATGCATGTACTTATGAATAGTACTGACTCTTGATTTGATGATATTTTTTCATGAGGTCGTATCACATTCAAATAAATCATAATTTTGCCCTCTAGCGGCTCTCCTAATTATACGATCTTCTTATTACTTGTCAAAATTGACTGAGGTCTTGGACCGAACAAAATATCAAAAAATTATGAAATTTCATTGAAAGCCATTTTGATAGGGTTCTGTGCCTTGTCCTTTCATAATTAATTCAGTACTGAAATGTTCTAGGAAAAAGGTGTACCTATCTGTAGTAAGTCAGGGATGGGATGTTTCATCACGAGTGACCGGCCGTATACCGGGTGTCCACGGAAAGTGGCTCGCCTCTATAACTTTTTTGGTTTGGCAGATATTGAAACGAAATTTGGAGGATCTGCATGAGACATAAAACTACATTTTTGGACAAGTGACTCAGATTTGTGCAACTTTCGGTCTCACCGGAAGTAATAGAAAATTTTGATTTTTAATTGAGACACCCGGTATATTTTCAATTTTTTGGTCTCCATATCACGTTTTGAATACAACCATGTAGCACTTGTTACTTTTTGTGACCATATTTTTTTTATATTTAATTTTTAATCTAGATGGCTATGGATACGTTCAAATTATTAATTTTAGTCCTAAAGTAGGAACTGGGAAAAATACAACATTATGGTTTTCAGTTAAAATGCATCTGCTGTATAAAATTTTATTTTTCATTTATTTCTTCTATTGTACTTTCAAATGACAACATAGTGGCTGGTCGGGTCAGAAAAAAAATTTGGAGGATTTGTATACGACTCAAAACTGGATTTTTTGTGGAATATTGTTTCAGTCGAAATATTTCTGCTATATACTAAAATTCGATTTTGGAATTTGTATTACTAATTTTTTTAAATCGAAATTTTGTGAATTTCATTGGGATTATGTTGATCCCGCTTTTCTTTTATAGGTTTCAAACAAACTTTCGTTAAAAAAAAATTTGAAAAGATTACTTAAGATCTTTCTTATAATGAGATTCAAATATATTGGGTAACCTGTGACCTGCATAAGGAGTATTGAAAAAAAAAACATTACTTGTCGATATTTATTATCTTACCACACTTATCCAAATCGGAATTAGGAAACTATTCTGTACACTATTGATTGAAAAACATGTTAATAATATCATTTATACAGGGAGATATTAGTTTTTGGATTGATGGTTTTGTTATATCATTTGTGTTAGTCACAGGTTACTGGATGAATTTATCAAATTTATCAAAACCATCAGTTCTGAGAGTGTTATCACTCTACCTTGTTAGGTATGTACGAAAATTACGCGAGTGGTTTCATATGGAGAGAGAGAGATACTCCGGAGTTCCGAGATGCAAGTCGGAATTCCCAGATCCAAGTCAGAATTCCGAGATCTAAGTCGGAATTACGAGATCTAAGTCGAAATTCCTAGACCTAAGTCGAAATTCCGAAATATAAGTCGGAATTTCGAGATCCAAGTCGGACTTCCGATATCTGATTCGAAAAAATCTTTGAAATAAAAACATTTTATTTTGAGCATATAATTAACATATTTTTTTTCTGCGATTCAAAAAACACTGATGATTCCACCTCTGGAACTAATTTGATCACGTCAAGCTAGCCGGCTACCGGACTATTTGGGTCAACGGCTACAACAAAATAAATGTCGCACCTGTTTTTTCCAAAACAAATTTCATTTTTGTTTCAGCGTTCGCTGTGATAATTGAGCGTTCTGACGCCATTTGTAAAAGTTGTTCGTTTCATGAGCACTCGCAAGTGGCGCGTTCTATATTTAAATGCGCTTTTGTTGTTCGTGACTGCCGAGATATTGCGTTATGCCGAATTCCTTGATTTTGTCGTTAGTCAATGTTCTCTGACCTTCACTTATGTTATGTGCGGTTGGGATATTTTCATCTTGTTTTTGAGATTTATATAATCCGAATTATATAAATGATACGTGCGTGCCTAATGTCGTCTCTGTTTGAGATTATCGAATATCGCGTTGTGGTCTGATTGGCATACGACTGACAAAATTTAATGTGTTCGAATGGAAAAATGCCAAAAGAGTATTCACATTTCCTGAGAAAAATACGGTCCAGTCAAAACAAATGAAATTTGGGTACATTAAGTTGAAATATACCAAGTACTTGGGAAATATAAAATGTATGCTACATAATAGTATATTACGTAACAAGTGTGGTAAAAGGCATATCACGCACGAATGGAAAAATTACTAGTAAGTAATTCCATAAGTGCGTAATTGCTTCACAACACGCATAACGTACTATACTTTACCTACGGCTATATACTATGTGCCGTTTCCGAGATTCAAAAATCCATATTATTATTAGTAGAATGGCCTTTTTTCAGAAAAGACTCCTATAAAGATGAACTTAAGTAACAATACCTCATCTGAATGATAAATTTGATCATCCAAAAAGTTGAAGTCGTTTTCGAGACCCAAAAATTCACATTATTATTATTATTATTTATAAAATCGCATTTTTCTAAAAAATACGTCTATATAGATGAACTCAAAACGCAAAACTTTATCTAAATACAAAATTTTATTCAAATCGTTCAGTTGTTTCAGAGATCAAAAAATTCATATTATTATTATTATTATGAGTAAAATCACATTTTTTCATAAAAAGCGCCTATATAGATGAACTTGGGTAGCAATGCCTTATCTAAATACAAAAGTTGATACAAATCGTTGAAGCCGTTTTTGAGTTCCAAAAATTATCATTATTATTATTATTATCACTAAAATCGTCTTTTTCCAAGAAAAACGCCTATATAGATGAACTTAAAAAACAAAACCCCATCTACATACAAAATTTCTCCCAAATAAATTGAGCCGTTTCCGAGATATATCAAACTGCGTTTTGTTTAAGAAAACTGTGCGTAAGGAGCTATTTACTGAGGCTGTGAGTCATGTGTTTTGCCTATTTTCTGCAGGTGCCGTAGATAAAAACATATATGAAACGAAGTTGTAAAGATTCATAATATTTCGGAAGATCATCCTCCATGAAAATATCTATGTAACAGAGACAGGCCTTCATAGACTACAAGCCCTGGCCAATTTTTCAGAATTCTAGTGCCATACAAAACAACTTCTTCTCGCACTATGCCGTCAGTTGTGAGCGGTGCAGATGAGTACGCAGGTCGAAGAAACTTTTTATCCAGAGGAGGGATTTTTCGACAAAAACCTAGCTTGCAAATTGAAAATTCGTGAACAAGTTTGTCATCATTAGAGCAATGTATGTAGTGTCTATTTATAGTAGACGACCATCGAATAAAAGCTACCAGACGCGTCACTTCAATGACGTCATATCTAATGACGGTATTTTAGTAGGCTACCGTTTAACGGCAGTACAGTACATTGATAGTTTTATGCTTTGTTCTTATAGCGGTTTTCAGGAGTACATCTCATAACCTCAATAAAACCTCATCGTTAGTTTTATTTCATAACCATGGCATGGACTTGAGGAGTGCTATAAAACTATTATAAAACTTAGTCTGTATGTGGATTATTTGAAGATCAAAAGGAATTATCTTGTATATGTATACAGCCATTTGTTAAACCTTCGTAAAATCCAATATACTTATATGCTAAATGGTTTTATCTTGTGGAGGAGTGTTTTGAAACCGATTCATAAATCTACTTGCTCTGGGAGCGTGTTATGAAGAATGTATGACCACCATAAATCAAATTTGCTATTACCCAACCCCCATAAAAGTTTCATAAAACTAGGATGAAGCCAAATGACTAAATTGTTACTTGGCAGTTACAAATTATATATCAATATATTCTCTTTCCCTAAACTTATTTCCTTTTGGAGCTAGAGTTTTGGAATCATGGCTAAGCAGGAAGAGAGTGTAAGCATTTTGCAGTTTAAATTTATTTCAAACAAAATAATACCCTGCCCTACCAGGACTGCTAATTGCCATCTTTAAAAAATGTCTGTGTATAAGTTGGTCATTGGATGAAATTTTGTGTGTGGATTTGTGTGTGTGCATGTCAAAGTGTTCAAGTGGATCCGAGAATTAATTTTTTATTTATAAGTTGAAAGTAGTAGCTGCTCCTAGCGACTTCGCCATAAAATGAGTTCGAAAATAACATTGATGGGGTTAGTAGAAGAAACAGAAATATACACATCGATATACAGGACAACTTTTGCCGGGACTGATAGTCATCCTATATAACGGGAATAATTGGGTCAAAGATCCATCACAAGAGAATTACTTTCCTGGCTAATACCACGACGCAACTAGTAATTGCATGGAAAGCCTTGTAGGAACTCTACACAGAAATTCATAAATTCAACGTTCGTCGTAGTATTATCCAGAAAAGTAGTTATTTACAACCCAATTATTCCTATTGCATAGAATTATATGGCAATGAGCAGTTCTGGTGGGGCAGGACATCTTGCTCATACTACGGGTTTGACTCTCCCATTACTTAACAAAGTGAAGTCTCTTTCAATAACAGTAAAAGTAGTTGCTCCAGGTTCACGCCTACGATCCATTGTTTCATCTACTATCTCACTCTTAAATTAGTTTGCTTAATTGTTATCAAGAAGTTTTCTTTTTTGTTTCCAATAACGAACAAACAATGAGTTAAAATATAAATATTTATGATTTGAAATTTTCGGTAATAGTAACTGAAAGTAACAAACTCAATAGATCAAGAAAATAAATCGTTTTGAAATAAACAAAGGAGAATATCAAAGTGATAGTTAATTCATTGATGAAATCTTTTAATTAATTGATTGATATCAAATTAAACAAATTGCTACAATCTTTGTAGATCCTTTTGTGTTCAAAAGATATAATTAATTTTATATTTGCAAATGTGGATTGAAAATTGTCTCATCACAAGAATAGGTAGAATTCTACCTGGTTCCATGGTTCATCTCGAGTATCGTCTTTAGAGAGGGTACCTAATATACCTGATTCAACAAGAACGAACTTACCTAACGTATACATATGAGTGTGCGTAAACTAAATACACACATTTTGTGAGAAGTATATATTTAGTGTAATCGAACCAGAACAAACTAACCTTCCGTAGACATTACAGTGCGTGATACATGCATTTTAGGAGGGGTAATTATTCATAATTATTAAACCAGAAGGAACTAACCTTACGTAGACATTTCCGTGCCTCTTTTTCAGGAAAAAGGCAAAAAGTGAGTCAGACATAATGGCCATTTTTAAAACCATGAAAAGTAAATAATTTCCTTTACCCACTCTTCCTCAGGGGGATCGCGGAAAATATCCAGCATCTGATAAATGTACCCTCCGTACCTCCATGGCACGACGTGGTGTTCTTGTATGGCTGATATATCCCTAGTCAAAGGGCTTCAATTTTATCGATATGGGCCAGCTCATGCAAATCGTCCGGCCGAATGTACCTTTCACTTTCTTTTATTATACATAGTACTTTATTCTGCATTACCTCCAACCTACCCATTTGGATGTTGGAGAAACTGCAGAACACCGGGAAGGCGTAGGTCATTGCTGTCATTGAGATCCTCCCGATGAGCGGGTACACTCGCCTGAGAGCTGCCGCCCTTCGCTGAACCACCAAGCTGACGTACCTGTGCAACTGATCTGAACTGATCCTCCAAGATGAGGTTGATCTTCCCCTCAAAATGCTCCAATCTTTTTAGGAGCTTCGCGACAGTACTCAGCAGTGGAATCAGGTGGTAGCTTTGGGATCTGGGGATTGGGATAATCTCCGCATGCTTTAAGCATTGCGGGTAGTGCTGCCATCTGATCATACTGTTGATAATTTATACCAGACTAGAGACTTCTTGGAAGATTTCTCAGCATAACCGCGTCTATTTCATCTATGCCATGCGCCTTGTTTCTATGCTGTCATCAGCTTCAAGGAGGCCCTTGGTTCGACCGGGGTTTTTGTCGTTTTCTGAATTTTCTGGCTCTCCTAGTCACTGATTCCTGCTCACGCGTAGAGTCAGCGCCTGTCCTGAAAGCAATCTGAAAATATTCTCCGAACAATTCTGCCTACCTCTTCTCCGTGACTGCCTCTGCGACCGTTCCCCACGGTTGGAATGTCCTCGAACATCTTTTGGAGGCCACTGTTCATCCGCCATAAGGAACCGTCGTCGCCTGCATTCAGACTTTCAAGTTTCTTCTTCCAGACTTCATCCTTCGATTTCCTGATGCCCCTCTATGAACCCTCAGAAGGTGCCATTCGCGAAAGTGGGAGCTTGCCGTCGCGTTACTTGTTGGGGTGGGATTTTGGAATAGGTTTGAGGAGGGGAAATATTTACCTTGCGGTTCTCTGTCTACTTTCGGCTTCTTCTCGCTCTCTTTTCCGCTCTCCGCATTTTCTTGTACTGGCCTGGCAGTACCATGGCTCAGCGTCCATGTTATTGGCTTCTGCGTCGGCATCGGCTTCTTCCTCCGCTGCTCCAGGGATTTAAGGTGGAGTTTGTAAACCTCACAGTGGATGAAGCTCGATGTGTGGCTTCCACCACAGATACAACATACCGCTGCAGTTGTTCTGGGCTTGGGGCATGCCCTTGACCAGTGGCCCTCTGCGCATTTCATGCACCGTATTGTGCAGGTGCAGTTGGATTGGGCATGTCCACAAGCGTGGCCGTTCTGTTATTTGACTCAATCTCCCTCCTGAATAGGACTTCATCTATCGCCCGGACGTTTTTGCTGAGAATGTCTTGCTTGTTTGTCTATACTTAATAAAGCTGTCCAGCGGTGTGATGGCCTGGACTCCCTGAGTGGCCAGGTATTCCTTGATGTTCCAGATATCTGAACTGTGGTCCAGCCCCTTCAGGACAAAAGCGTGTCTTATTTTCCCCGGCAGAGTGAAGGTGGGGTACTCGACCTCCGCGTTCTTCAAGTCGTCCTGATTTTTGCATGATCTTCGGCTGTGTTCGTATGAATCATGGACTACTTTGCGATGTATTTGTACTCCAGGATTCTCTTCTCTTTAGGTCTTTCTGGAGCATTATCCTTGTTGGATTGTCGAGATCTGACGGTGGCTTGGGCTTCCTGTCTTGCCTCTGTGACATATTGGGATCCCTAGTATTCCCTATCGGAGTTTCTTCACTTGTTTCGCTCTGCTCCTGTACTTCTCCAGTCTCGGCGTCTTCGTCCTGTAACGCTATTGCCTCGAAGGCATTTCTTGTTTTTATTTGAGACTGCAGGTCCAGGGTGACGAATCTTTTCGTCGTTGTCCTTATCGGCTGGGTGGAGTTCCCTCCGTTCCCGAAATTTTCATTCTGAGTTTCCGATGAAGATCTCCTGGGTTGTTCAACGATCTCCATTATCTTTTCAATAATTCTCCTTCGCCGCCATCTCCTTCGTGTACACCTCCTTGAAGTGGCCGGTGACTGAACATTGACCACAATATGTACAATTCGATGTTGGTTTCAGCTGCCCAACAAAGTTATGTACTATCTTGGAGTTGTTCATTCTCGACCATAACTCTGGCTTTTTCAATGTTGCTTAATTTCTCGACAATCTCGGTCGAAAAGAGTTTGGGTTAATCCGTTACTCTATTCACGTCTTCATGTAGCCAATGTATGAAAAAAATATTCCTCAATTGTAAAATAAACCGAAAGTACAGTGGTGAATTCCAGCACTATACTTGTGTGGTTTCTGGCGTAATATACATCCGATTAAACGACTGCGAAAAAAAACAGCATCCATCACAAATGAGTGGCTAGGTCACAACAATCAGCTAATTTCTCGATTCAGAAGATTTTGGAATGATTCACTGAAATCGATGTAAATGAAATCAACTTACTGCTTAATGTATTCCCAGTAAGTGAAAATATTTATTCGATTGACTGGGCCGATACTGGATGAAAGTCTGTTGAAAAAACAAGGAACGCAAATTATTCAATGTTCTGCAAAGTAAGATTTACTCTACCTACACGTTGACGAATACTATCAAGTAGTAGTCGTAAACATCAAACAGTGATTGATCTTTTGTTTTTTCGTTTTATTTCGGAAAGATTAGTCTCAACAGACACGTCGCGTGGTAACATTAAAATAAAGAACATCTAATATGGAAGATTCTAATTTATTCAAATAGAAATGACATACGTAAAGGAATATTATCGAGACTGGTACAGATTTTGGCAATATTAAATATTATGTTGATCACTTACATGATGATGTGATCACATTCAGCAATTATTAGCTTACTTATAAAGTTTTCGAATCTGAAATATCGAAACATTTTTCGGTTTATGTTTCACGGATAAAGAATCTGGCAAATACTATCATACAGGGTGTTTCCGAAATTGGAGCGATAAATGATGCGGGAAGTAGAAGATAACAAAAATAACGGAATGAAAGAAAAAAATATATATTTTGGGAGATACTGAATTTTCTTAATCGGAAAACCGAAAAATTTCGAGTGGTCTATTTTCATATTTCATTTCTGATGAATAAGTTACTTAAAACCTTTATCAACTATTTTCGAAAAGTCAAAGCTAACCTGGCCAACGTTATCATTGCTTAACAGTGCAAGTATATTCATTCTCAACAAGTGATCGTGAAGAGAAGATTTTCCTTATTCCTAGTCGTCATATTTATCAACCAAATTCAGAAGATATTCATGAGGATACTGAGCATGATAACATAGACATAAAAAAACATTCAGTTAAAAATTGGAAATATTTCTGAACTAATTGATAAAATATAAATACAGTGGGGTCAAAATTGACCCCCATAATAAATACGAAAACCGGAGTATGATTATGAGAGGAATATTTATTCAATTTTGAAAGATTGACAATAACTTATTGTTCAGCTTGATTCTCCATAAGCTCAGTGGTTGTAATGAACTTTTGATTTTTTTTTTCAACATATGAGTGTGCTGTTATCGGCCAAAATCACACATTTATAAAATTGAGTCACTCCTATTTGCATCAACTCAGAGTCAGATAAATAACCACGCAATGTTTTGTGTTAATAAGGTAGGATATCAATGAAGAAAGTGCACACTTCCAACCACCTTCAGCCTCTTGGACTGAGATTCTTTGATCCATGGAAAAGTAAGCTTTATATGTAATATGATCTTTATATTATCAACACAGCTTATAAAATAATCACAAAACAAGATGTAGCTGAGCTTTTACATATGACGTTTTTCAAAATAGCTACCATGGATAAAATTATATCTGTATTTAAGACTTCTCGAATATAATCATTCCAACCGGAATAAAACGGATGACTTTGCAGTTGCCAATATAATGAGAATTTTTTTAGCTGAATTCGTTCTAGTTGATACACAAGAAAATGCGAATGAATATGAAAATGTCACCGATGATGTTGCTCGTCAATCACATACCCCTATGCGAAGAACTTTACCATTTAATTCCTGAATAACTTACAGAATCCCATCTCGGAACATAACTTTAGATATTTCGCCAAGAACCTGAAAATAAAACAGTTTCAGAGAAGAATGACTCATTCTCCAGCTCCAGAAAGTCGCAGGAAAATTTCAACATCGACACCTATGAAAAACTATAAGATGAAACTGAGGAAAAGAAAGTGCAGTAGACAAAATAGCTGAATCTTTTGAATATAATAATCTATGTGGGAAAGAAAGGCGTGAATGATATTAAAGATAAATAGATAATTGAAACAGGAAGGCTGTTCGAACTGAATAACGATATTTACAAGCAAAAAGATGAAGATGTTTGTGAGGATTTTGATTATGCTAAGAAACCTGAATGGTCTGAAGAGGTTTCTGAAGCAGCACTTGCAGCGAGGTTCGTCGCAATATAGGGTATCGGTTCAACATCTGTGCAACTCGTTAATAATTGAATAAGTTTTTTCCCTCTGAATATCCATGTTGAAAATACTTTATAAACAGTGTACTTTTGATTTCTTACATAAATTTTTTTACATTATCAGTTCATTTCTCAAATTTCCAAAACCTATGAAATCGATATCAAAACCAATGATAGCTTAGGATGGATTCTCCTGAAGGTCAAAGTCCCTAAAAAATTCACCAATCACCTAATAATGATAAAAATGATCGTCTGGAATGGATTAATAGAACATACACATTTGTAGTGAAGATAAATATAGGAATTATCTGAGAGAATATCTGAATTTTTTTCACCACCTCAAAGTTGCTCTTCGTGAACTCAAAATGGAAGTTTCGATGCTCATAAATTCTCAATTTGTTTCGTATCGGCGAAACCTTATATTTCATTTACAATTTGACGTGGGCGCAAACTAAGAAAGTTGTCGTTTATTTTCGATTTCGTGTCCGTATCACCTGTCGCGCCATGTCAAGTGGCCGCCTAAGTTTATCAGCCAATGACGATGGAGCGCGTGCTTTGTAAGAATTTCTGTAGGTTGCGGCAGTGTCGCATCATACATTATTCGGACGGGATTGAGATAGTATCGGTGTCGGCCTCCATCAGCTGTTCGGAAATTGTATGCAAATGTTTGTTTACAATTTTCTTTTAGACGATTGCGAAAATATGATGTTAAATTAGTTACATCTCAATGGAAAATGGAGATAAAACAGTTTTTTCTTTAATATCTTGTAAATAGAATACTTTCATCTGAAAAAGGTCGTTTTTTTTTCATTTTATATTTCATTCAATTGATGAATTATAATTTTATTAACCATTTCTGATCTTGCCTCGATACCTTGACCCACAACGAAGAATCTAGTAAATTTTTAAGAGATTATGCTATTACTCACCTATGCATCATATGTTTTAATTTTCATTTCTCTTATTCTCGTTTTCAATTCCATAGGGCTGCTTTATTCAGAAATCGTTATTATGATAATAGTTTTAGCATTCGAGAAAATAATTGCTGCTTCTGAAGTGGCAGCTGTTTGATAGAAGAAAAGCATTTTTGCATTCCCCACCGTCCATAGATAGTTTATTCTCCTGCAGTATTTTTCCGTCTATAGTATCACAGACAGCATAAATGCGTCTCAAAGATATCTTTGAGACATCCACAAAAGACATTCGGGACATCTCAAAGACGTCCAGGAAATTCATAATTAAGTTTTTGAGACGTCCGTTGTAACAAATCAGAACATCTTCAAAACATCCTTTTCATGTCCATTTCAAGTCCATAATGGACCAAAATTGAATCAATTCTGGACATCTTAGGCGACTTTCTCATGTCCAAGTGAAGTCCATAATGGACCCATAAAAAATATTGAATATATTTTGGTTCTCATCGGTTTGCTGGATTTGAAATAAAGCAATGAAGAAATACTTTGTTTTATCAACTGTTTGTAGTAATTTATATAGTTTCCCTTTATAGTTTTGGCAGACAATATTCGATTGCCAGCCCTCTTCAAGCATAGTTGAATTGATCCCTTCATCTGCTTCTCGTTTTGAGATATTTTGCACTTATCGACAGCACCAAGAACAAACATACAATATTCTCAATAAAAATAAGGCAGCCTGTAGATTGGTTTGGATTTCAAAGTAAAACAAACATATTGATATACTCAATTATTTACTGAAGTTGTTTTAATTTTAGAGGATTCCATCATAATTCCTTAGATCTCCTTCACTATTCAATGGAAGGAAACTGTAACTATGGAAATTAGTTATAAACTAAGATGGTTTAATTCTTCTGTGGTTCTTGACATGATTATTTGGGTTTGTAACCTTCCACAATCTGAAGATGAAAAAAAAATTTATCCAAAGAAATCTGTACAAGTGCAGAAGGGCAAATTAATTCGTTTGCCCGATAAGTTACTGCGTTCACAAGACTGCTGTCTTGAATGAAATTAGTTTTTGTCAGTAACGTACCCTACACTGAATTTGCCTATCTGAAAAAATTAGATCAAATTAACCAAGAATACTTCTCTTTTTCGAAAAACGTTGACGTGTCGGAGACTGCATCTGCCTCCGTTATCAAAACTTGCTGGAAAGACGCTGAAAACTGTATTTGAATTGTGGTTTGAAAATAACAAGATCTTCATTTGACAATGTTTAACTAAGCCAATAAAATAAGTCTAAGAACACACATTGCAAACTTGCTGGACCTATTTACCTCTTCCCAATATGTTGAAATGGAGACAATGGAGAAAATTGCGTTCCTCTTTGCGTTTCTCTATTAATTATATTTGAAACAGTTGATATGGATGTTGAATTGATATTGAGTCAAATAATAGTAAAATATAATATAAGCCGCAAAATTACTACGCTATATACCATGTCCATGCTGTGGTTTTAAACGCTTTCATTTTGATGGTTGATGCCATAAACATTTTTCTTCTCAATTTTTCCAATGTTTTCACAGGAACAAAGTGAGCTTCATTGTAATGGTTTCGAAATATTTATTTTTAACTTGAATATTTGGCAACTCTTTTGATAACACGACCATTGTACAACATGATAATTAATGATCTAGTCTACAAAAATCCTTCAAATATAATTGAAAATAGGCCTAAAAAATGGGCCATTACAAATGAATTGGATATGTCGGATTCCAACCGATGATGTCTAAGTATAAGTGCCCCGTCAGGATAATTTTGTATTAACTGCGTCCAAAGTGATGGACAATTCCACTAGTTGAAAATGAAATGAATTGTTTTTCACTTTTATATTGATTTTTTAGCTACCTCGTTTTTTATTCATTCTTACTTGGAAGACGTAACTCTTACCTTTCAACGTAGGATGCCATGCATGGAACCGGTGACCACGATGTGATTCGAACCCACATTCCACGGATGATTTGACCGGAAAGCGATTATGATATATTGGATAAATATAAGCAAAAAATTCCAGAACATAATAAATCTCAAGTGTTAAACTCATCATTTGATATATCTGCTTTCTTACAAATTTTGGTATTGAAAGCAATTCACCCATTCTTATGGGTTTCAGTTCAATCACAGGACTAATAAAACTGTTTATGAGTATTTTATATAGTTGTTGTTTTTGTAATTGATAGTTCAGAATACAAAATTGACATGTCATAAATCTTCGATTTTCAATATGCCCATTAATGAGTCTTTACAGCATATACTATTTGACTACCCTCCATATGAAGGCTTATTGAGACAGTTCAGTTATGACTCAGACTGATACTATGAATGACGTGATCCTTAAATTCAATAGTTGTAATATTCAAATCCTCAGAAGTCTTGCCTACTACATGATGGACAGGCTGTCCATATGAAATGCATTTTATCATTTTTATTCTCATACTTACTAGTTTTCTATCAAACCTTTTTTCCATAATTTGTGCTCTTTTAGAAAAAACTCACTTTAGTTAGTTAATGAGAAAACTTCGACATTATAACGACGTATTTGCTCTAACAACCTGTTGAAAACTTTGGGAGTGTCTAATAAAGGCTTACTGGGAAACGCATTTTCAAACTACTATTTTGCCAACCACTATAAATATCCAACATCTGAGTAACGTTCTGTGACCTCTCAGAGATCCCCCATTATCCAAATAAGGTGATGGTTACAACACTAGCTGCCGTTGTCGATATTTTATTATTAGAATTATCTATGTGATTAATAGAAACGCATATTAATTATTGTTACTATATCATATGATTCATCTAAGTGTCAAAATGTTCAAAACTTATACGTTTACTGCAATTATAGAGACAAAAAACGCATTTTAGCACAAGAAGTAATTTTTGTTCACGTTTCGAAACTAATTGAGAGAAAACTGTACTTATCGACTTTGAAAATACTTTGCTTTACGTATGTAACGTCCTAGAGGTCCTATTCGTCTCCTTTTACAAAACTAAGGAATATTGGTAATATCTTGGAAATTGTTGAGAAATCCTGTGTAAACATTTTTCTTGACCAGTAACCATCGTGCCTGAAGTAAATTAGCGATGATTTCAATGCATTATGTTTAAAGGGCCCTATACATTGAAAATCCTTGTTGCCAATTTTAAACGGACAAGCTGAAACTATGCACCTTAGATCGTGAATCGATTCACACATACACTAGCCAGATCTAGTTGTTCAGTGTGAACGTGAGACATTCAAACTCCACAACAAAACCCTTTGAACGAGTCCGTACATCCATTTTAAATTCGCTTCACGATACCTGAGACGATAGCTACGAAATGCACTACTTCAAACTGTCAGTTCACGATTGTGACAGTAAAATTATGGTCCGGACCGTGATTAAAATCACCTGGTGAAATTGTCAATTTTAGACCATATATTTCAATCTTTCCTACACAATTTTAGTTGCCCGATTAAAATTGACAACTAAGATTGTAATGTATGGGGCCCTTTGAAATATTCATTATTTCATTGGTATTTTTCATATTTCTAAGAAATTCTATAGACGATTTTCCGAGATTCCGACTAATCATCAAATCCATGAAACTCACTTGTATATATTATGAGTAATTGTTCTAAAAATAATCGTAGTTAATAAATACAGTTGTAACGTTTTGTCATCTTCTTTTTATACGTTTGGGTGAATGCCAAAATCCATTGGTACATTGTTTATGTGTATGTTTCGTTTTATTGAAAATCTACATTACTTGAGGATTTCTTTCAGAAGTTGCATGGAAAATCAAGTGGCGATTTGGAGAAAAACCATTTTCTTCTACTGAAAATATTTATGAAGTATCTGGCAAGAGGTCTCTGTGAATGGTAATATTCGTCCTATTTCTGACTCATGCTACTTAATGATTGATATATAGAATCTATCCAGACAGTACAATATTAGAACACTATTTCTTTGAAAGTCATCGTCGGTATGGTGATGAAAAATACGTGAATACGGCAACTTTTCAAAGTGAGTACTGATTCACTAGCAGTAAATTTTTTTATAATTCTCAGCACTGATTCAGTTACATGTTTATGTGATTGTCTTTAACTGATCGTCCCACTGTCAATGATTGAACATATTCAATTATTGAAAAATAATCTATTTGGAGAAATCAAGTATAAATTCTGATTTGCATGACTGAGTCTAGAAAAATTCAAGATTTTCACAACATTGAAATTGACTAATGAAAGTTCGACATAATAGAGAACCCACACACTTTACTAACAGCAAACTTTGTGTTAATTCCCACATTCATGGTTCCACTGTCGTCATCCACTAAAATACTTGAAATTTTTGTACGGGTTGCTGGAATAACAGCAATCTATTTTCAGGGGTAATATAATAAGTGGTATGATAATTACCGATAATTTTTTGAAATAATAATGAATTGCAATCCCAATTGGGATTGCCAATGACTTGAAATTCCGAAAAATTATGGGTTTTCAATCATACCACGAATTATATTTAGGACGACAATATATCGATTTGAAATAAAGAAAAATCGTGTCACTTGGTAATTGATGCTTTACTTCTAGCCGTATTCAACGGAATACTCTTTTCCACGGCCTCATCTATGATACCAATGGACATTTGTCCCCAACGATCGCTCATATTGATAAATAAAGATAACTAGTCAGAAAACATAAATTTGACGTTTATAATTTAAATCATTATTTTCACTTGACAGATAGTAAAACAAAAACTAAGCAGGTTTATCACCGTGAAAATACAGCGACAAGCTCTATTTTCACTGAAGTTCCCATTGTATTGGCTGAATTTCAAAATTTTAAATCCAGTGATTGGTTGTTAAGCAAGGAAATATATTGTCAAATATAACAATGACAAAAATCATGTAAAGATATAGCATGACATATCGCGTAGTACTACAGTCATTCTATTCAGATTTCTGGATGATTCTTTGTAGAATGTGGAGAAAAAACCAACCCAATAAAAAATTGGAATTTTTTAGTACTATAATATTGAGTTTTTATTCATAATTTCTCATGCTTTTCACCTACCAGATTTGAAAATTGAGGATGTGTACTTTTTATGTGTCTTTCTTATTATATTATTATATCATCGTTGAGTGAAAGAGCAAACACTTATGTCGATACAATTAGTTTGAATGAAATAGTAAAATCGACAATGTCTAAGTACCCTTCTCTCCAAATATTTCCACCAAGTGGAAAATATGAGGCAAATATTTGACAGAAAACAACTACTTCCCTGGCTAATACCACGACGGACATTGAGTTACATCTGACAGACATTTGTGCAACGTTCTTTCAAGAAGACCCAGCTGCAATTGCTTATTGTAATTAATTAAACAGCAGATTACCTTCATTCGTCTGGGGAAGACCACCTGCAGACGTGTTTCGCGGTTCTTGCCGCTCGTCAGTGACAGGGTAGGCCGGACAACATTGTAGTCGTCCTGCCCCAGCACAATGAATAATAATCCACTGTATAACCAATATTTCATCACAAATGAAGCAGTAAAAGTCAGTCGCAGCGCCACCCGCGGGGAAACCAACAAGCAATCCTTGGTAGCAAAGACACCAGGAAGTGCACGGAGTTCGGGAATTTTTGCCGGATAGTAAAATGAACAATGTCGAAGTACCCTTCTCTCCAAATATTTCCACCATGTGGAAACACACGCGATGGAGTGCACGAAATTGTTGTTTTTGTTGTTGTTGTTGTTTGAAAGATCAGTTATCCACGAATACTTTACGATATTTTTTTCAATTGGTGTACTTTGAAATCATAAATACTGGTTTCATTCTTACAAATAATGGAAATAAGAACTTTATATAATGTAAAATAATTGAATTCGTGATGTGACATCACCATACCTTTCGTTATTGTTCGAATAAAAGTTTTTCATTTGTTTGTAAAATTTCATTTGCCGTTACAAGGTACTCCTGTCAGATAAGAATCATAACATTGTCATTCAGACTTCACTGTTCTCGAATTGTTAACTTAGCCATGGTAACTTAAAAAAACGCGCGTTTTTGAAAGTTCGATTTGCACACTCTGAGGCGTGCTTTAAATAGGCAAAAAAGGGCACCAATTGAAAGAAATAAATAACAGTAAATGAGAAATGCGTGCGCAAAGATGACAGAATCCTGCGAAAAGTGTTTTTGACACGGCGTGTGCGTGTCAATAAGTCCAGAAAGCGAATCTTGTTCTTTTGTCCTAATTTTACCATGAACCCTATCTTATGATGTAGAATGTTGAAGAAGTTCAGTTGATCTATGAGAACCTACCAAAATTCCGTCAATATATCTGAACCAGATTGCAATATATTCATGGAATGAAGCGTTTTGTATGAGGCGAGTGTTCTTTAGGATGTTCATAACAATGTCTGCTTATAAGGGAGTCAACGCCCGTTCGGAGAGCAGGTGAAATTTAATTTTCAAATTCAAATAATTTCACTTAAATCATAATATACAGGGTGTTTGCGAAATTGGAGCGATAAAGAAAATGGGTTGTTGTATGGGAAATAATGTAAAAAAATGGCAAGAGCTTTTGTTTTTGAAGCAATCTGTTGCATTTGTTTGGGAGACACTGCTGGCGTTGGCTGAAGACCTCTGATCAGTGATTAACAAAAGTCTCTTGAGAAGTTTGAAATTCAATATCTCCCAATTTTTTATTTCAGACAAAAATGTATTCGATCAGTCCGTTTTGTGTTGTCTTCTACTTCTCACTTCATTTTTCGCTCCAGTTTTGGAAACACCCTCTATATCAAAGTGGCCGCACGATTTCGTTGTGATGTATGGGTTAGTATTATGTTTGTAGAGTATATCTTTCAACATTCCAACTCAGTAACTATCCCCAAATTTTACATCCAAAAATTTAAAAAAAATCGAATTATTATTGTTCCCTTTCAATAATTGTTGGGGTACATTCGACTATTCTCACTCAAAACCACAGTGTAATGTTGAGCAGACATTTGGGTTGGCATTTCTCAACTGATTTCATCGTCTATTTCGTCAATTTCATTCATTGACAGTTTTCGAACACAAATCTAAGGATTTTTGCGGATTAGGGATAGCCTGACACTTCTACCGTTTACGCCCGTTGTATCAATTCCTGGTAAACGACTGAAACAAAACAGCTCAATCTCGACGTTAATCTGTTACGTCATAAAATTCTTTCCAATAAATCTCCTGAACGACCTCTGAAATGTTTATGGAACGGCAATAATTACCGAAGAGTGTAACGGGATCCCAAATATAAATAATTTAATAACATAGTTAAAAATAAATCACGAATAATATGCAGTTAATTGGCGATTTCTACTGTATATAGAGCAAACACATTAGCGTTTGAACGGGTAGGAGACAATGAGTGTTATGAATAAAAGCTATCAAAAGCTTTTACTATAGGTTTGTCTCTCTCATTAATTTATAAACAGGATAGGTATGTTTCAAGAAATCTGAGTAAAAGCATTTGCTTAATGATCCAGTACGATTGGGTTTTGAGACAAGAATCGATTGTAGCACCACCAGACTTGGTATGCTAGTAACTGAGACCATGATAAAGTCGAAAAAAAATTGTTTACCAAAATTCCAGGGGTGAAACCCTCTTTTTTTTCGTTTAAAAATATATAAATAGATTTATGCTGTAATCTTGGAGAGTATATGATTTATCGAAAAAACAACTAAACAGGGTGAAAAACCATTCAATTTTCCACAAAAATCATTCCTAGTAATTTCTTATGAAATGCGCTCGTTTTCTCAAAAAAGTTATCGAACGCCGACATCAAATTTCAGGTTCACCCTTACCCCGAAAGTTCTGGCGGAGCCGAATATTTGATTGGCTATAACTCTGCTAAAGATGATCGAAGAAGGAAAAGGAAAAGTTCATCGTTTCTGAAGACTCCTACCTTCTCATGCAAACAAAATATGCGAGTATGTGAGTACCTAGAATGTGTTTTGTCGTACTTCGCGGAGATGTTTGCGGATGATCCGAAAATTATGAATAATTTAGTAAATATGGAATTATTATACTGAAGCAGAAACCCATACCCTCTTTGGACTATATGCAACAGTTTTAAAGTAGTGTGACAGGTCTCACTTATACATCCCAAAAAAAAACTTTGTTTTACTCCTTCCTCATTTTCAACTTACCCATAAAATCGGCATTCTCTTCACTAAATGTTGCAAATAATCGCTTATTCATATCCTGCATATATACAGTATCGGAATCTTTTCATCTGTTGTATAGACAGAAATCTACGCGAGCAACAAGGAACGCAATGATATGATAATACCGCATAAATAAGAGAGACGCACTACTGCCCGATGGATTAACAGTTTAGTTGATATCCCTTCCTCGAGCGAGTAGAGGAGAAATTGTAATGCTCTCTCAACATTATAGCGAGCTATTCTTCACGCTCTCATAAAACCACCATACCTCAGATGAAAACTTTCCGATACTGTATATTTATTAACACTATTGTGAAGTGCCAACCTCGAACTTGAAATCACGTACTTAATTTTTTATGTAGGATGTGTATGAGCGTTTATTTTCAACATTCTCACTCACATGTTATATTTGCATGAGGAAGTTCCTTCTACTATAATTTTTGGCAAAGTTATGACAAGTCTAACTTAGGTCCTTCCTGAACTTGCAGTGGCGGCTTAGCGCTAGCATGAAATGTGACGTCGGCGTTATACCAGAAAACGAGCGTATTTCATAAGGTATAACTGAAAATTATTCTTGTGGAATTGAATCATCTCTCAACCTATCGAAATCGTTTTTTGATAAATCTTATAACTTCGGAAATAAAAATGAAAAAAAATGAAAAATTTTTTAGGTTCCACCCCTGATTTTTTTTCTAATAATACATGATGTCGAAATGTCATGTGCCGAGTTCCAGAGTGCTACAATTCATTCTTCACTTTTTGCTCGAGTTTGTCTGTCGTTACTGGATTATAAGGTTTATTCAGTAAACCCATAATAAACCATCAGATAATGACTCATTTTCTCGTTTCAGGGATTTCAACCACTGAAAATTATGTCAGTGTTGAGCTCAAAAAATGAAAATTTAGCGATCGGACGTGTGCTAGGCATATGAAAAAAAAATTCCCAAAATTTTCTGGCCGGAAAATTTACTTCGGGTTCCTAACGATATCAGATTGCATTCTGTCGATTGCCATAAGCGAGAAAATGCATCAGCGACCGAGTATTCTTTTACAAGATGGCTCCCTTATTTCCACCCTTTACGGACATTCAAACATTATGCGTTTGTTTCCTACCTGTTAGTGTGTTAAAATGATATAAATGAGAGATTGAAAAAAAAATTTACACAAAAAAAATTATTTTCACGTGCCTAGCACACGTTCGATCGCTAAATTTTCATTTTTTGAGCTCAACTGTCATAATTTTCAGTTGTTAAAATCCCTGAAACGAGAAAATGAGTCAGCAAAATATGTCATTATCTGATGGTCTGTAATGAGTATGTACCTTCTGTATGAAGCAATTGATACAACTGTACGATGTCGTTAAAAATCCACCTGGAATATGTACAGCATTCCAAGTACCACAAAAAACATCAACGATATATATTATATTCTTTTATAACATAGCTGGGCTTTCCTTAATGCAACCACTTAGTATGCGCTTCAAAGTCCCATATTCAAGTGAATTTATGGTATGTAAGCACAACTAATAATGGCACGTATTCCCATTCTGTAGTGCCGTTTGTGATTTTCATTAAAACCGAGCGCAGTTCGTTGGGAGATAAAATGAGCCGCATGAGAGAGATGAAAATATCAATTATAGCCTTGCAAGGGTTCATTTAGAGTTGAGGAGAGATAAAAAGAGTATATGCTGAACTGGAGAGAAAGAGTTCTTACATTGCAGTCAACATTTCGTATAATAACAATCTCAGATTTTTTTTCATCATTGGATTCCTTTCCTTTGAATCAGAAAATACCAAATGATGTTGACATTTAAACTTAATTTCACACACAACTCACTCAATGTCCGTCGTGGTATTAGCCAGGGAAGTAGTTATCATTTGCCATTTATTTGATACTCTCCTGAAAAAATTCTCGAACTCGATAGAGGTGTCCAAATCTTCAAAGCACCTTGTCTTTAAGACCACAAAACTTCATATGCAAGTGAATGCCTTAATCCTTGAAAAAATATATGAAAATTCTATGATACAAATATTATTTACGATATTTTTTATCGAATTGTTTATTTTTTCGTAACAGTTGTAAAGTATTTCGATAAAATAAGTCCCTTACATTTCGTGAAATTTTATAGGTGGATAAATGTATATTTTCTTTTTATTAAAGATTATTTTGATGATGATATTAATGATAACTCAATCTTCCACAGTTGAGAAATCAAAACTGTAAATTCTAGTAAATCTATACAAGTGTAGAAGCAAATGAATCAGAAGTCTAAATAGGCCTATCTGAAAAAATAAGTTTGAAATTGCTGAAAAATCTTCTCTTTTGTCAAAAAAGTTTGACGATTCGGGGGTTACCTATCAAATTTAAAATTTTCTGAGAACTCTTTTTTTCAATTTCTCCAAAGGAGATAAGATCTTTATTTGATTTGAACTACGTCAAAGTCGGAACACGATACGGTACTGACAAAATTGAATGCTAAGAAAACGCACTAAATCATTAGGGCAAATAATTTTTGCCCTTCTAACTTGTAGAGATTTCCGTGAATTTCCATTTCTTCATTTTCAGACTGTGAAAGGTGGAAATACCCGAACGACACATCGGGAAGCTAATGAAGTCCTATGTGTTTCGGTCATCTTTTCAAAACTTATAGTTGAAATACTGGAGTTGAGATAATTTATCATATATTTCAAATCAACATATTTTGCAAATATTGCCACAAAATAATTAAAATTGCATGTTTTGTTTGATTGCATTTTTGAAGATCCTTCTTACGATACCTACCAATGATTCATATGCAAGAATACCTTTCTGTCAATTTTTATTTGTAGATATTCAGCATAACCTCAAAACGGGTATTGAACTTTCAAAAGAAATGTCTGATATTCAGAAACTTCTCAAGCCAATACTGATTCAAATTTTTTGTTTCAGGTTAGTTGCCCAGATCCATTAAACATAAAAACAAATGGTAAGAACGGTTATTGCCCCTCATTGTAACCCACATAAAATAAATGAGCGTCTGAATAATGTCTGAATTAATTCACTAATAAACAAAAAAACGCGCACATATACACTACCATTTTTCTTGTTTCTCAGGCACATTTATCGCATTTTTCGTTTACCGTTACATTTAATCGCGCGAGAAAAAAACTTGGCAACTCGTTTTTGTCATTACATCCAGGAAATTGCCAGCAACAGATTCCGTTTGGTTTTTCTCTGCTGAAATTGCTCTAACTAAACAATATGAAGCATCAATCATTGAGACGCGTGAAGTAAACAATTTATTGTTTTAAATTTCAATGTGGTGTGTTAGTTGTCAAACTGAGTAATGTTTTGTCGGCCTACTAAGATGACTCATTCATTTATTTTACGTCAATCGTCCTTTGAAACAACTGCCAAGTGAGATTGATAGCGAACAACATTTAGTCTACAATTGTAGAATGTGAATTCGAAACCATTCCAAATTTGAATCCTGTGAAGTTCAGATACAATGGGGAATCCTTATTCAGACGAGAATAATTTTTTTCATGAACCTATAAAACGTCGCATTCAAAACTTACAATTTTGACCTTTATCCTTGGAGTTAAATGGAAGAGCAGACTGCAATGTGGCTCTCCACGTTGCAGATCTGAATTTCGCTCTATTTGTAGCTATCGTTATATGTTGAAAATAAAATTATAAAATATGTATGAACTGTCAAGCTGCAAATAAAAGACATCATTATTATTATTATTAATAAAGAATTATTCATCTACCTAAAAATTAAAATGTTTCGTTTCTACTTCACTATTGCAGATTTCTTAGACAATAAAGGCCAACCAATTCGTTACTTCCATAAGTTGAACAAAGATCACTATGTTTTTCTTATTTTTGTTCTACATCGCTCTGTGACATGTGTTTCAACCTAGTTTTTGAGGTAAATGGTTATCTTTGCCGTTTAAATTATTTGTGGTCAACCAGTTTTTTGTCGGGAAAACAAGACTGATTTTCTTGATTTTCAGAAGGAGAAGGAAAGTTCAGTATACTTGACTGCTCCGAAGTAGATATTTCCCACAGTCTTCAATCAATTAATAAAAAAATACTTTATTGTGTGTCTTATATAGCGATATGTTTCTCTTAATTATGGTCACTACAGAAAAGGATATCTACCAAGTTAACATCACTTGTTACACTTAAATATAATTGGAGATGCATTTCAACAGCCAGAATCTCTCTCTTCTTACTCAAATTTTTTAAATCTGTTGGTTTTTTATCATTTCTACTAGAGTCACTATAATTACTCAAAATTATTTTGTAGATGACTGTGAGAGAGCAGTAGTATTTTCAGGGGTAATATAATAAGTGGTATGATTATTATCGATAATTTTTTGGAATAATAATGAATTGCAATCCCAAAGCTGCATTGGGATTGCCAATGAATTGATATTCCAAAAAATTATATAGGTTTTTAACCATACCACGAATTATATTTAGGACGACAATATATCGATTTGAACTAAAGAAAAATCGTGTCACCTGGTAATTGATGCTTCACTTTTAGCCGTATTCAACGGAATACTCTTTTCCACGGCCTCATCTATGATAGCAATGGACATTTGTCTCCAATGATCGCTCATATTGATAAATAAAGATACTAGTCAAAACACATAAATTTGACGTTTATAATTTAAATCATTATTTTCACTTGACAGATAGTAAAACAAAAACTAAGCAGGTTTATCACCGTGAAAATACAGCGACAAGCTATATTTTCACTGTAGTTCTGATTCTATTGGCTGAATTTCAAAATTTGAAATCCACTGATTGGTTGTTAAGCAAGGAAATATATTGTCAGATATATAAGTTTCCTGTAATAATTCTCCCACATTCCCAATATGTGAATGAGAAATAAAACCGCTCAAAATTTAAAACCCACGTTTGAAAAATGTAATTGAATAGATTTCATAGATTTCAATACAGATTTAAAGAACTCAGGAATGAAACTCAACTTTGTTTGCATTTGCTGTAATAAACCAACTTGAGGAAAAATTGCCATTGCATGAACAAATGGTGGATGGTGGGAGACAATGAGCCCAAAGTACCTCCGTTCTACGAACAAATGAAATGGAAAGCTGGCCTTATCTGGGGACCTCTTTCAAAAACGCATCTGATTTATTGGGGTCCCAGTTGACACTATACCCTGTTCCAGAAATACTCTGTACTCTGCTGTATTTCTTTACAGGAGTTTTCCTGAAAGTTTTACTGCAGAGCAATGGGGTGATGACTCCTTGAATATAGCTTGTAGCTTATCGTTTTGGTTGTATCGTACGTTTGGACCTCCGTTTGGTAGCCATCACTAACCTCGAGTGGGGGGACTTCTGCTCCTTCCCAGACAACACAGGTATCAACTGATCGAGTCTACACCAAATATGTTCATCAACCAATTTTCCTTTTGCAGTGGTGTAGTTACTTGTGTTTATGTACACCTGCGTTATAAGCAGTTCATTTCATAATATTATTGAAATTGTTATTTTCGCCAACCGGCTGCCCCCTTACTAGCAACCCTCAGAAGTCCTCGAGGGACTTGTGCGAGCAAGGGAAGACGCAGCCCTTACCTTTTAACGTGTGATGCCTTGCACGAGTCTAGTGTCGGCGCGGTGAATGGAATGCTAAAACTCGATACATGTGAGACCCACAAAAAAATTCTGAGATATAGATTAGATTAGATTAGCTTTGATTGTATTCAAGGAACTAAAATCCTCATTACAAGGTTGATTACAATATTCATGTATAAAGTAAAACGCAAACTTACATAATATATCTAACAATGAGAGCAAATAGTAGTACATAAGTATTAGCTTAAATAAGTCAGTCTAACAAGAATATGAAGATCACAAGGAAAATGCAATTATATTCATAAGGCAATTAAAAACAAAAAAATGTGTGTCCTATGCGCTGGTCAAGTCATTGATACTGTTTATACCAATTTTTTTAGGAAGCTTTCACGCAAGCTACTATAAAAATGACATTCAAAAAATAAATGCTCAATATTCTCATCTTTAAATGAATTACAAATAGAGCATATTTCGTTAGTTTGGATATTGTGAGTATATTTTGATAACAAGTTAATTTTAAATACCTTTTATTGGAAGCTTGAATTGTGCAATTATTCTTGTTTGGTAAATTGGTATTCTCATAGAGAGATAGTTTGGTAAGTTGGGGCAAGTTAAGCTTGGAGCAAACAGCAAGAACGATGAGGGAGATAAAATGTCAACATCCCTTTGGATGACCATATTTTGGTACATTTCCGTTAACTCAAGAATTGTTTCCCTAGAACGAACCCTATCATTGAGGCATCTTTTAAAAAGGTCCACACAGCCAACTTGTTCAAATAAGTTTTTACTTGCCGAATCCAATTGTACTTAGGGTAGCCATTATGGTCTAGTGCTTTGAGTCGTAGAAAACAAAAGTTTGGAAGTCTACTGGCGGGCATTGAAGTTAATTTGAACAACCAAGATAACGCCGCCTTGAAAATTAGTACCGACAATTTTACTGTATTAGTTTCAAGGCGAGCCAAATGACCAGGTGTATTTAGGGGCAAAAAAAGAAGTTTCTTGAAAAATCCCACTTGTATCCTTCCGATGGGGTCGTCATATCTCAAACCCCAAATTCCTATGCTGTATGTTAATAAGGGTAAAATAACGCTATCATACAGTTTCCTTCTGGAAGGCCAAAGCTAAAGCTTGTTTGCATTTTTTCACCGCTTTTTTAGACATTTCACGAAAAACAGCAAATGATGAAAATTCGACCCCTAGGTAAGTAAGTAAGTAAGTCTGTTTGTGTTAGGAAAATAGGTGCCTTTGCTAATTTTTGTTTTTTGAACGTTTACTGTTAAATGATTCAAGGCGTATTTTTGAAGAAACTTTAGTTTTCTATTCAAATCTTGCTGAGAATCACTGAGCAAAATTAAGTCATCTGTGAATGGAAGCATCATAAGACTCACTCTGTTATCACTGTTCAACCCCTCTATTCCCTTAGAATGAAAGAACTCTTCAATATCATTAAGAAATATAGAAAAAAAGTAAAGGGCTGAGGGATTCACCCTGTGAGACTCCTTCAGCAATATCATATGGTTTGGTAGTGGAGTCAGCCGTTTTTATACACATTGTTGCGTTATCATACATATATTTATTAATTCGAATTGATTTTGCGCTAATGCCAGTTTTATTAAGTTTTTCTCACATCAGGCCATGGTTGATAGAGTTAAATACTTGTCTAAAATCTACAAACGCAACCTATACTTTCCGAGTCTTGAGTCTCAAATGGATTTGAATCAACGAGTTGAGGATAAAAATAATATCAAGACAGCCACGTTTCTGACGAAATCCTGACTGACTGATTTTGGGATTATATAAAAAGAAAACAGATTTCAGCACCTTTCGTGCAAGATGGCGTCTCGAGTGAACACTCCTCAAGGTCACAATCTAAACGACAAATTTTAAAACTAATACTAAACCACCTTTTGTCCTCACTGAATGGATTATTATCTCTAAGGCTAATTTCAGTTGGTTCCTTGATATCCCTCCCGCATTAATTTACTCAGATGAATCTTGGGTTTTATGGAGTCCTAAAGACACTTAATCTTTCCTAACATAGCATGAATGTTTCATCTCGTCATCTCTTCGTGCCGCTAATAAAGTCTTCGGTACATCTCGAATTCCTTTGCTGCCATTTCCAGACAAACAACCAACTTTATCTTCTCAAAGCTACTTCTCGAACGCGATGTCGCACATTCCTTCCCAAACAACATTCATTATTCATTTGAAAAAGTAGTTCGTCGTAAA
Organism: Chrysolina haemoptera; assembly: GCA_958298965.1. NCBI lineage: Eukaryota > Metazoa > Arthropoda > Insecta > Coleoptera > Chrysomelidae > Chrysolina > Chrysolina haemoptera. Next base: position 28,862,320 of record OY282590.1, read on the forward strand.
ATCTTGTAAAATAGTCCCCAAGTCGGATACCGCCTTTTCAATTCCCCTTTATTATTTGTTGTTGTCGAAGGAAACTTTGTGGGGTTAATGCGATGTTGGTTTAGTAAACTTCGAAATTGATAAACACGGCATTGGTGAACTATACACAGGGTGTTTATATGCATCATGTTATAACGGTTGTATTTCTTTAAACGTTGAATTTCTTCATATTTACTGTAGAGCATGGCAATGTGAATAAAACACCAACTGAGTATAAGTTTCTGAATATAAGTTACAAAGTTTTTTCTACAACTGTCAATAAAAGTCCACTTTTTTTGTGTGGTTTGTGTGCGTGAAGTATTACAATATGTCACTATCGACATACGATTTCATTATTAAACGGAAAAGAGTAAAGAAGTGAACTTTTTTTAACGGCTGTTGCTGGGCAACCAACATTTTCATGAAACAACAGTGACAGATCCGAATAAAAACGAAATCCTGTCATTTTCTTTGGCAACTTATAACCTCTAAATATCTGATATAGGTACAAATGTTTCACCAATAACATTCTTAGCTATTAAATAAGTATTATCAAAATTCCAAAGTATCACTTTACTCACTTGATACATAATCATATTTGTTGATTAATTCTTATTTTACTGCTCGAAGAACCCTGATCCTCCAACAAGGATTATTAAATATTTAATAAAATCAATAATAATATTTGTTTATTTGATTATACTCAACACTCAACTGTCAATGTCACGTTTGAATTACTTGAATTTGAATGATAGTTCTTCTTCTTCTTCTTTTTATTCGGTTCGAGAGTTGAAGCAATTACCCAGTTCCGACGAAATGTAAGAATTTCGTCCAAACCATAGATGTGATTTATAACCATTACGCAGAGAGAGATAGTATAATTGAAGCTTTCATTCGTAACCATGATGTTGGTTTCATTCTATCTGAATATGAAACAGCAGTTAATAAGCTGTTCTTTGATAGTGTGACAATTGGTAACATTGTTTTGACAATTGGAAACACTGTTTGTTGACCTTGATGTGAGGAGGGGGTCTCACTTGAAGAACTCGCGATGATTTAAATTTTTATTTTGAAAATCATTCAATACGAATAACATATATAAAGAGGTAACTATCTATTCAAAATTCAAAATGGAATTCTTTGGAATACATAGTTTTGTCATTTATATGGCTTTTAAAATTATTTTATTTCCAATGTATTTTAATGATTTTTCAAATTGAATTGAAATTATAAGTATTTATAATTTAAGAGCTTATTTAAAACCTTACTAAAAAGCTTATTTCTTGCTGAGCAATGATGTTGTTGGCTGATTGCCAAAATAGCAGAATACAGAACAACTATAGCTACCTATAATAACTGGCTGAATTACACACTCGATCAGGTGTCCACAACCAGGTGGTGGATTCAGGAGTTTTCCAGAGCTTTTGTCACTGTCTTAAGAACGAAGGTACCTGAGGAGCTTGAAATATATATTCCCAGGAGGAGTTTGGTTGTTTCTGAACAAGAACACTATAACTCATTGGTCAGGAAAAGTGTGTGAGGTTTAAATACATTTAACTCAATATTTTAAAACATGTAAGTTCGTATGACCATTTGAATAAGGCACAATATAGTCCGAAGAACATAATGTCTTCACACAACCTGATTACGATCGTTATTAATAGACTTAAGATCTCATCAAGCCCTGAACTTGGTTTAACAAACGTATAATTTATTAAAATTAATAATATTTTTTTACATAACTTCATTATAAGCCCTGAATTTGGTTTAAGAACATTTATTTAATTAAATACAAATTTTTTTGGCAATTGTTCAGAATTTCGGTAGATGGCGTCCAAATGACAACTTTAATTCAGTTATTTCATTCTCGCTGCCATAAATTGAATTTCTAGGAATATCTTTGGGTTCATTCACCAACAATCGTACCACGACCTTTGCCTCCGCATTGTTTATATAAGGTTCAGGTGAAAAACCCAATCAAAAAGGAAATATAACCTTATAATATACATTCGACTGAGAGTTCACATAAACGCAAACGTTTCGTTACCGATCTACGGGGTGTTGAAATTTCTAAATTTTTTTTTTTGTTTTTTTTATAGATCGTGCAGTTTTCGAGATTTTTGGCTCAAATCAAAAACACAGGTTACGTTATAGGGCTTACATCAATAGACCTGTCAAATGTTTGTGAGAATCTACAGGGTGATATTTTTCATTCCCCATTTTCTCCTGAACTTCATTGAGGTGCGCTGTTGGTAAACTCTAAAATACAAAATTTATTCTTTGGTTTGTTCAAAAAACTTTTTTGTTTCTGTAGTTTTTGCGTATCTACGACCATTATCGAGAAAAAATAAATAAAAAACACTCCACCACGCTCCAAATAATATAAAAATTGTTTCTGCTTTAATCATAAGATATTTGGCATCGGGAGCTCCATTCAAAAATCTGTCAATCTGTTCCCTTGTTCCCTTTGGACGGTATCCGACACTTTTTCGTTTCAAAAATGCTATTAATTTATGGTATTCAACTCGTTAACACGTTTTTCTTGATTTTCAATTCTGCTTTTATCATAGAGAATTTAGATCACAGCCTTGATGATTTCCATAACTTCGATTTTTCTTCGAAATAAACTAAAAGTCATCATATTGTTGCCGTGATTTTTCAGGCAACAGATCTAAAGTTGCTCTGTTTGCAGCTTCTTGAATTTCTGGTGGAAGAAAAGAATCTGAATCATCATCATCCTTTCCAACTTCCATTACACTTATATCAGCAGCAGTAATAGCTAGGACCACAGAGAAGCTTTCATTAATTTGCTGTAACTATAATAAACAATAATTATAAGGGTTATTTTATACCTGCCTCACTATCATGCTCACAATTAGATTTGAAATACAAAATATCCCTGTCAGTTACAAGGTCCAAAGTCCATCTTATGAGCTTCGATCTTGTAATCCAAAGATGGTGTGTTCGAATCCTATAGATCTTATAAACTTTTTTTTTCTCACTGTACGAAAAAATGTGCTCGTTGGGGTTGCTCCACTCGCCAACGCTCGTTTCGCAATATTCCCCACTCACAAAATAAATTGCCACTTTTAACACTTGTATCATAAATAACTATTATTCAGATGTGTAAGGAAGGTTATTCTATGACATACAGTTTCAAATGCTTTTGCCGCTTTTGTATTCGAAATGAACATTTTGCGCAAGTTGTTGAATCAGTATCCTCGGATTAACCTACAAATTATCACATCTCAAGAAATTATATCTCGCATTTCAGCGCATTTGAATAAAAAACTAAATAATTAATTTTTTTTCATTCATCATTTCCAAATACTGATTGGCTGTTTTTCCATCCTATCTATAGGTAATTGATCTGAAACGAATTCTAAAAACAATGTTTATATCGATAACTTTTATGAGGGGATATTCAAGTATGATAAATTCGAATATTAATTAAATCCTATACAGCGAACTAAAAACTTTTTTCATTAATACAAAAGCCTCTTTCATAGCGTATCGGAGATGTTCAAAATTTAATTACTCGTTCGTCGAGATAAACTTTCTTGTATATTTAAATTAGATTAATTCAAAAATGCTTCGTTTAATTAGACGGGACTAACTCTAGCAACTGTTAGCATAGGCGACTACGATAAATCTAGCAGTTGTGCAATTTTATCTGCTCCGGGCATAATAAACAATTGGAATTAGAAACACAAAGAATAACGTTACTTGCATTCAGTGATGGCGATTGCCAAGAATGTGAACAATAGTGTTCATTAGAAAGATGCATGAACAAGGTCGTTAAATTTGGCAAAATATGCCTGATCGAGATCTCAATGCATTAGATTCTCGTGTAATACTTCATTATAACGGAAGAGATCACGAGATGCAGTACGCCTATTTCTCGATCGTTTATTATAGATACAGATTTCTAATTGGGTAGGTATATGATCCAATAATTTTGGTGAATAGTGAAAATAATGATTATATTGTTATTGGAATATTGACTAAACTCATCCTGAGTGTAGATTCTGACTATTGGGTCAATAATAGGTGAATAGTTTTCACCAAATGTCGACGAAATAATTATGGTTACAAATATTATTTTCAACATACCAATATTGCATTCCTAATATCGATACTGAAGTTTGATAGCATACTCGTTGGATATTATTTCTCTCTAACTGAAAAGAAAAAATATGAAAGTGAAAATACGCATTTTCATTCAGATAGTTGATTTTTACATTGCGCACTTGTGCGAGAAATAATCAATTTCCGCACTGTCAACAGGGCGTAAACAGTTTAGTGGAGGCAAAATCCAGATACTTGAAATGGCCTCAGGTGATAATGTACATAGAGGCATTTTCCATCTTCGTCTTAAAGGCAATATAACTTTGTTTACAAACGAGTGCCTTAAACATGTTAAGTCCGTATTCAATCGGGTTGTTTCGTGTATGCCCGCTCATTTCATTCGGATCAAGTTGTCACTCTTCGTTTGTCTTATGGTCCTACTTAGTCTGAATGTAAACAAACAGTCCATCATTTTTCACCACCCGTCACCTCCCTCGCCCACAAATTGTATAGAAAATGATAGTTCATGTTCACTTCACAACAGGTATTTGTGAATGTATAGGCATGACATCTCTATGTCTTTCATTACTCTGAGGAAATGGCCATGGTCTTAGTACAACAGTCTACCCTACCTCTACATTCAACTTCGTTTTCAAACCATATTCCAAATTGGTTATTAATTTTTTCCATAGAGCTACTTTTCAAGAAAATATCCAATTAGACAGACATATTCAACTTCGTGTGTTATGTTGATTGATTGAAGAAAATTAAATCCTGCCATGGTTATTGTATTACTGGATTTCTGGCACATTCAACATGTGTCCCATATTTCATAATCTGACATGATGTATGCTTGTGACTGAGTTTTGAAATGATTTCAATTAAAACGATGACTTTCTTAATGAGAATCTGCTCATTATAGCGGTTTGGCTATTTTTCAATATCCGCTTCATTTCTGTTTCATGTGTCTCACTTTAGTTTTTATCTTTGATGTTTCCATATTCATACCCTGTATATTTTAGTAGTGTGTTGTTCCGTCATTATTAGATGGGCGGAACACGATTGTATTGTATGATATACTTGAATGTCTCTTTCAATGATAGTTATTTAAGTAACACGGAATGAAAAGACCTGTTAACATTCGAGGTGAGCGAGTAAGAGCCGAGGCAAAGCCGAGGCTTGTCGCTTGCCGAGGATATTAACAGTCGATACATTTCGTGTTACTTTTTCCTGCTGCTTGTTGACATTTCTCACAATTTACTTGGATTGAAGTTTGTTTTTTCATCCTTCCTTCATGATTATTCGTTCCGCTATTTCACTCCAAGTTGCTTGTGTGCGTAACTAAGTTACCGAATAAACAGACAACAATAAAATTTAAAAAGTCTCATAACCTACAAATTGATATAAATGAAGCTGAAGTCAAAGTCAAAGTCATCATTACCCTAGGCATGTAAATCACTATTTACAGTCGGAAGCGGAAAAATTATATTAAAATTGAACAATTCATTGCAGTTATTTCAAGTTAAATAATCGATATCTAACAATTTCGAAAAACTGAAGATCTATTTCTGACATGTATAAAGAGAATGCTGTCAGCATTGCTTTTCCTTTTATGTCATCACTGTAATCAATGATCCACTTATACCTCTTCTGTATTGTTTCGCTTTATATTCTATTTTTTCTACTCTCGTCGGTTAGGTCATGATAACAATATTTCAGAGGAAAAAATGTCCATTAAAAAATTCATTGCGTTGTTTGGGGCAAGAATTATATGGTTTTTGAATGATTTATATGAATTAGCTAGTGTTCCAGCTGTGCAAGACACTCCTCTGGCAAGTTTTCGTTATTTTCATAAATCTTGGCGTTGTCAGATGTTCAGTGTTGTAAATAAGCTTCTGGCTAAAGTGACATTTCTCTTTCCGTGAAATATTGGATCAGTCAAGTACATAGTGCACTATGAAAATGGTTAATATTTGATAAAAATTTGAGGTCTCACTATAACCTTTTTGGTTATATTTTTATTGTTTTTTTTCAGCAAACTGTTAATAATTCATTTACTCATTACAACTTGCATATACAATATATTGTGAAATGCTGGCATATTAGTCATTATACAGGGTTGATGAACAGGTTGTCGTTTATCTCTAATTCTGAAACATCCCGTGAAATAATTTTTACACCGGGTAACTCGGTTAATACTCATTTTAGGGTATATATTTAATGAAACTTCCAGCCTTAAAATGAAGGAGGATTCTACCCTCGGAGTTTGTCCCCTTTATTCTGGGACACCCTGTATAATCACAGACATTCCAAAACGAAATATTTGAAATATTGGATTTCCTCCAAGGTTTCAACACACATTTGAAGTACACCTCAAAATTTAAAATGATAACATGCAGCATTCCTGGATGACAAAATAATGAAAAAATTGAACATATACTGAACTAATATAAAATGGATATTTGAAACCTTTTGTGTGAATACCATTCAAGAAATAATACAATTCAAGAAATTTATTGAAATGCTCATCGAAACCAAGTTCGATGTCTAAAATATCATGGTAGACATCTCGGGTCATAACAATGTCATTTACTCATGAGCTTTTACTAGAATCCCAGAATTCTAATTTGAAACGCCCTCTATAACTGGAGTATGAACTAATATTATTATTTCTATACAGATTATTCTTTATAATTTCTTAGAAAAAGAATAGGTCCACCTGAATCAAGCAATAAGGCCAAAACAGAATTATTTTGGTGTAGATGTTCCTCTTTTCAACATGAATACCTCCCAAGAGGTTATCTTGAACGATGGAAAATAGCGACTAAAGTTTGTCTTTCAGTCGCAGATGATTCCACAACAGATTTTATGAATGTCCTATTCATATTTTCGAACTAAAATCAAGACCATTGATTGTGCGAGAGGAAGAACATAAAACATCAGAAATCGAAAAATAACATATTCAAAAATATACGAACATATTCTAACACCTGATGGCGATCGTATGATGGAATGGGATAATACCAAAATTTCATTGAGAGAATAAAATCAAGAAAAGAGAAAGTTGATGAACTGCTCTTCAACAAATTTCATCGAAATGGACCGCACCTGGTTACCTCTCCTCAGAGATGAAATGAAAACTAATAGAATATTGATTGAACACCCTATGTATCAAGATAGCGAATGTCAATCAAAAGAATGTATGGTAGATTTCATTTGACTCTGTGAAAGAAAGATCTTATTATATCCAAACCAATTCAAATACAGTTTTCAGCGTCTTTTCCGCAAATTTTGATAACGGAGGAAGATACAGTCTCCGAAACATTAACGTTTTTCGAAAAAGAATAGTTATTTATGATACAAGTGTTAAAAGTGGCATTTTATTTTGTGAGTGGGGAATATTGCGAAACGAGCGTTAGCGAGTGGAGCAACCCCACGAGCAAAATAAAATCACTTTTAACAAATGTATCATACAAAATTTTTTGTTCAACAGTTACTGCTAGTAAGAAAAAAACAAAAAAAAATAAGATCCATAAGGATTCGAACACACGATCTTTGGATTACAAGGCTGACTGACAGATACTTCAAATATAATAAACCCCAACGCACTTTATTTATGAATGTCATTATTTGTCAGTGATGAAGGACATTCTACAGTTGGACTAAATACTACTTCGTTTGTAACTTCAAAAAGAATTAGTATTATCAATTGCGCAAACGACCAAATACATGTGTGAACTTTTATAAACGATTCCTCTTGAGTAGGTGTTCTGATTATAATATCTGATTGAAGTGTTTCTATTAGAGAGATCTATATTACTGAGTATCCATCATCTCATCTGTCATTTTACTTTTAACACTAGTGTTAAAAGTACTTTTAACACTAGTGTTAAAATTTGTGCAACTATTCAAACCACAGTTTATTACAATCAACTTCGCGCGTTCATCATAAAACACTCTCCTGTTATTCCAAACGTCAGATGAAAAAAACCACATGCGTACTAAGCAGGTGGAAGTTTTACTAAGCGTCGCGACGACGATCACGCTCAGTCTGAAAGACGTCGGGTATGTAGACACGTCCAGAAAACATTCCGTAAAGCGTGTCGAATGCTATTAAGTTGCGTGATGTTAACCTACATTTTCGGGAGTTGTGTGCCCACACATTACGAAGCAATTAGGACGGAAAAAGTGCCCATGTGCGTGTGTGATGTGAAGTACGGGGTTAATTTTGTCGTGTGATTCGAAAATAGTTTAACGAGTTTGCATAGTAATCACCGGGTTATTTGATATTTGTGTCAACGAGCGGGATTTCAGTTGTTATGTGTTTTGTAGAGGAAGGAAATAGAATATATGTATACAGGGTGTTCCAAATTAAGTCGGCACCATTGCCAACTCCGTTATTATTGATGCTACGAATTCGGTTAAATGGGCAAACTAGAGCATTTTTAATGGCCTTCTCGACGCCGAAAACAAAAAAAAAATTGACAGTCGCGTTTTCGAAATATTTCATGAAATGATATTTTTTTAAATGGAACACTTTATATTTCATCATGCATTTCGACTCGTAACTACATTCTCATTAACAAAGCTCCTATAAAACCTCATGATAGTCCAAACACCCAATTTTGGTATTCATACGAATGCCAATATTTTGTTACTAACAGCAAAATAAGACAGTAAAAAGAAAAAATTGCGCTGGGATTTGAACTCGTGAAACCCGTCAATTGACACAACTGAGCTATTTGGTATTAATTTACAAAACGATAATTTCCATCTTAAAACCATTCCACTAGCCGTATTTAGTTTGTGAATCAAAATATTTCTGCTATAATGATAACTTTGAAGCCGTTTTTGTACAGAACAGAAAATGCTGGAGCGTCATATTAATGCGGTTGGAAATAGCTATTTCGAAATACACACAATATTTTTTCGACAAACGCAGATCTCAGATACAGACAATACACTTGATACTTTATTGATCATTGATTACCTTATAATAATATTTATTTCTTTTATTATTCACTAGATTGAAATTGAATGTACAATTCTGACAATTTTCGGTATCCAAATTACTGGCAATACAATCCATATCTCTAACACAAAAAAAAAAATGGCCCGACCACGATTTGAACACGGGTCGCCGCTTAGCCTCTAGACCAAACAGAAGGCGGTGTTTTTAAACATTTACTCGATATTTTATAGCGCTTCATCAAATCCGATTTTTATAAATGTTTCCTATTGACAAAACTGACTTATTTTCAACGAAATGCATGATAAAATATAGAGTGTTCCATTTAAAAAAATATCATTTTATGAAATATTTCTAAAACGCGACTGTCAATTTTTTGTTTTGTTTTCGGCGTCGAGAAGGCCATTAAAAATGCTACTAGTTTGCCCATTTAACCGAATTCGAAGCATCAATAATAACGGAGTTGGCAATGGTGCCGACTCAATTTGGGACACCCTGTATATGTTTTTGTTCGAAAATATGAATAGTATATTCATAAAATCTCTTCAACAAGAATATATGGTATAAGACCAAGCTAGAGAAGTTTTTCCACACACAAGATAAAAGACGCAAATGGCCTATGCCAATTTTTATAAGAAAACCCTGGTTTTCGCCCCAGCAAAATCGCTTTATGGAATTTTTTAAACAATAAATTGTGAAATCGGCACATCTTTCAAGATGTACCCTTAAATTTTTGATAACGCGATTGTACAAAAACTACACATCGGACAGAAAATATTTTGCGCACAGGTGAACCACATGTTATTATCTATCAGTTTCAACAATATTGTTTGTTCATCTTCAGATTTGTACAAATTATGAATTTTTGAATAATAGTCTCTTTTTCGATGTTTCAGGATTTTCTCAGCACTGATCCTGTCGCTTAAAAAACTATTTTGTATTTTTATAATTCTCTACAAAAGTTTAACGAGCTGTAAAATGATTTCTTCAATACTTTTTGGGGTATTTGCAAGAAACCAAAAAAAGTCGTAATTTTTTTTTCACTATTTCTTGTTAAAAAAATTCCACAAAGCATTTTTGCTGGGGCGAAAACCAGGGTTTTCATTTACGAGGTATCTTATAAAAAGTAGTATAGACCATTTGCGTCTTTTATTTTGTGTGAAAAGAGCCTCTTATTTTTATCTACAGCTGGCCTATATGGAGAATGAATATGGCACAGCCAAAATTCCTAAAGAACGGTATACACCACTTTTATAATATACCATTCAATCTGGTTTGTTTGAATGTTGTTGACAATGTAGTTACTTGTATAATTACATGTCGGAAGTACTTTGTCTCAATGACTGAAACATTTCTAATTCTTTTACTTTTCCACAACGTTTCGATTTCTTCTATCCGCAATCGCCTTCAGGTGAATACTGACGAAATAACGTGCTTTGAGGTGTTTCATTGGTACGCACCGGTGTAAAGTTTTCACGGTGTTATTACGCGCGGTGTTGTAGCGTATGTGATTTCACGCTTTTTCTTTCCTTGAAGGAGCCATTGGCTTCGAAATGCGCAATTTCTATGAATATGCGATTGAAATAACTTTTCTCGCTATAAAGGACAATAGCCTTTTCCCAAAGAATTAGATGTTGCTGATTCCAAACATGTCAGCAAATTCTGACATAATTTTTTTTCCCACGGTGAGTCCATTATTTCTGTTCGGTTATTTTTACGCATAACGATCTCTTAAGCCGGTCCTACATTGGAAGCTGAGTCGATCTGGCCACCAGACCAGTCCAGACTCGGCGCTCCTACCCGCTAAGAACCAGTACTGTAAAAAATGGACGAGGAACTAATTGATTTTATGTTCTTGGACAAAAATGTATTCTTAAACTCTCATAAAAGAAAATGGGTTCACTTCAATTACTTTTCCTTTGTTGACCATTATGACACTATCAAACACAAAAACCAAGTTCTATAGATGATGTTTAAACGCACCACCTCGACCATGTAACTGGATAAAAAAAAACAACCTGTTTGATTGTTGTCAGATCAGTTCAGACCCGACTACCCTCCCCGGAAGCATTTTTCAATACAAAACTATATAACTGTTAAAAGAATTCTGAATTGAATGGGCGCCAGCATAGTTCCGTTTAGATTAGTAACAAACTGACAATTTATCAGGAAACCGGACACCAGCATTTCAGCACTTGTCGAAACGACCAGCACAGACAAACTTAATTTTTTTTTCGAAATGGATTTAAAGAATTGAATATTTCAATTCCAGTTTGTGATGAAAAAATTTAAATGACCACATTAATTGTCGTTCTTTTCCCTAAAAATTCAATCTTTTATGTTTCTTTTCCAGTTTTTCGAATAAGCCGAGAAATTCGCATTAAAGAATTAATGAGTAGGACGTCAAACTGCTTTCCATGCGGTGTTGCCGATTTTCTAACCACGGCTCGGGAGATTAAGTCGGCTGTGGTTGTGTTTGTACTCTATCTTTCCCCGATTCTCTAGCAATTCTCCTCCTGATGTCTATGTTTTTTTTTGGCTTTCAATGTTCTTTATATTCCGTCTTTCATTAGCTGTTTCATATTATGTTCCGCAATGTAGTTTGCTCGTTAATCTCAGATTTACAAAAATGTCAAATAACTATCAACCATGTTAAGTGGCCACCAGTCTGTATGTCAGAAAAATAATTATTCACTTTGAAGTATTTATACGACTTACTAGTTGGTAAGTCTCATTTTTCACTGTGATGGGTTGACACTGGATTTATGACATCACAATATTCATCTTCAATAAATCTCAGAATAGATAGTTATCATATATCGCTTTAGAATTATTCTAAATTTGGCTTAACCACTGTAAGAAAACAGTATGTGTTGCAAAAAAGTATTATATAGGTCTCTAACTGAAATGGAATAGTATATCACAATCATAATAATTAGCAGTTTTCTCATCTTGGTAAAACCATCGTATGTCTAATGAGTATTACTGGAGGCTACACACGATTCGGAAGGTAGAAGTCTCTACCATACTTATTAGGTACTTATATAAAAAAGGTTTTGTAAACGATGCTAACGAAGATTCATGGGAAATTAGATAAAAGTTATAAATTACTTCGTTATTGATTTCATCATGAATTTCCACGCGATAAATAGATCATCAGTCGAACAAGTAATTTCACGAGTTTCTCAAACATCGCCGAATAAGTCGTTGAGCTTCTCTGATGATACTTGCTACCCTTCGACCATCCATCCTCCTCTTACGTAGGGTAAGGCATACATTCATCAACATGTGTAAATTTTCAATCCAACAATCTCGTCGAGGATTGAAATGTTTAACTACTGCAATGTTTTCACTTCTATGTTATAAGTATTTTCTTCAACATTGTTCCAGAAATACTTTCTCCACAACTGTTACAGAATTTGTCAATTCTGAAATTAAATTTGATAACAGAATGGTAACATTCTCACTTTCGATATTGAACAATTATTCTACAACACTTGCTGTCTTATGTACTTTGCGTGTTTTTCATTCCTTCACTTGTTAAGGAATCAATATTCCAACACTGTTTTAGCAATAATAACGTTAGCCTTGACTGGCATCATAGTGACAAGATATGAATTGAAATCACAAAATAAGTTTTCGTTGGCTTTCCATTTTGTTTGTTTGTGAAATTTCTGATTGTGCAGAAAGCAGTCTGTTATTGTACTCGGTTAGAATGAAATTTCGCGATGCTCGTGGCTCCGCTTGGAACTTCCCACTCGCATCGAATTTTTAATCTAACCTTGTTACAGAATATACTATTCAAAAGCAACTTTTTTTTTGACAGGCATACGAGTTGGTCAATCCTGAAGCGTATTGTTCTATTCGTTCTGGAATTAAAAAAAAATATTAGTGATAAATACAGTCTTGCCAAATGTCGCGACTCCAAAACTATTTTAATACTTGTGCGAAGATCGGTGACCTAAAAACATTGTTTGTGTAAGTGAATTCGAGTATAATGTGCCGAAATGCTCTCTTGGGGCATAACATAGAGCGCAAACAGGAAATTCATTGTGGTGTGTTTTGCTGCGGAATATGCGCTTGGAATGAGCTGGAATCATCTGCCGGATAACCAACATGCTCAGCTGGCTTGTGAGTAAAAACAAATTAATTAGTTCGCTAAATTTTCACTGAATATGAAATGAAATTGGTCTTGAAAGTTTTAGCAAAACTATAAACGGGACCGACTCTATGTAAATTAAATAGCGGAAAATGTTGAAAGAACTAACAGTATAAGAATACACTAAAATACGTTAAATAACTATACAGGGTATATCGTACTTATCGACCCAGAATTCATACTGATGAACTTGAGTTATGATTTTGAGTGATACTTCATTTCCTTCAGTTATATCCTTAAAATTATTATGAATATTATTGCCCAACTAATTTTTATTTTATATCAAGTATATCAAGTTGCAAAAGCCTTACTGGAAAAAAGTTTCTTAAATAATTTCAATATTATAAAAGTCTACACGTAAATGGAATAAAGTGAAATTCAGAAATGAAACGATAATGTTTTTTTTAATAACATTCAGAGTTACAGGAAACAATTCTTAATCTACAAAGAAAAACGAGCAGAAAAAATTTCAATGTCGTGCATGGTAACTGTTCACAAGCCAAATTGATAAATTTGTTTCTGAACTTAGGTATTTATTTGAAGACCCTGTTTGTGATACGCATAATAAAATGTACAAAGCGAATGAAATTTTATTGTGGAATATAATATACAGTATCGGAAAAAATGTATCTGGGGTAAAGAGAGAAATCTACGCGAGCAACAAGGAACGCAATGATATAATAATACCACATAAATAAGAGAGACGCACTAGTGTGTACCTCTCCTGTTACCCCACCAGACGGAAGGTGCCTAGCCCCTATAACTTTTTTATTTTTGAAAATATTTCAATGAAATTTGAAAAATCTCTATTAGACATGAAATTGCATTTTTCGACGAGTGACTCAGTTTTATGCGATTTCCGGGTACACTGATAGTGATAAAAAATATCTATATTCAAATGATTCACCTGGTATATTTTCACTTCTTTTTGTCTGCATATAAAATTCTGAAATCAAGCATCCACAACTTGGTAATTTTCCTTACCAACATTTTCCTTGCTCTGAAATTTATTTAATGATCTAGAAGGCTATCATTTATACCTTGAAATTAATAATTTTGATCCTAAGGTTTTTAGTATTAGAATATTTATTCTTGAATAAGGCAGTCCAAAACAGAACTCAAACTTTTTATTAAGAAAATGTACAAAATGACAAATTTCAAAAAATTATTCTAATTTACTTTTTATAAATAACAACAAGATCATTTAAAGTTGATCCAAAGTAAACTTGATGATTCGACGACTTCCAACACCCTCACTCGACGAATCAATCATCAACCAAACCCATCTGACGTATAAATTTCCAAAATTTTTCTTTTGACAAAGGCTTTGTCAATCCATCAGCAATCATATCTTCACTTTGACAGTATGCGAATTCGATTACTCCAGATGTCACCAAGTCCCGTAAATGATGATATTTCACATCAATATGTTTACTTCTGCAACTAACTTTTTCGTTTGTAGCCAATTTTATACAACTCTGATTATCTTCGAAAACACGAGTTGCTTCATCACATGTCAGTCCAAAATCCACCAGAATACGTCTTGTCCAAACTATTTCTTGACTCGCAGACGCTGCAGCTATATATTCTGCTTCAGTCGATGAAAGAGAAACCGATGTTTGCTTTTTGCTACTCCAGTAAATCGGATTTTCTCCAAGAAACAACACGAAACCACTAACCGACTTTCGATCTGCGATATCGCCTGCCCAATCTGCATCTGCGTAGGTAGTCAAAGTCGTGTTGACATCAGATCTTATTTTCAATTTGAAATAACTCGTTCCCTTCAAGTATTTTATCATTCTTTTGGCAGCATCGGCATTTGATGAGGTTGATTTAAGGTAAAGTAGAACCCCCACTGCTTTGGCATATTTTTCATTGTTGGACAAATATCCTTTTTCTTCGTTCATTTTTGGATAATCGGGATTCATAGGGATTGTAACAGGCGCAGAATCCTTCAAACCGAAGTCATCAATCAAATTATTAATTTTCTTTTCTTGGTCAAGGAGAAAACTTCCATCCTGGATTCTTTGAACTCGTATACCCAAAAAATAGCTTATTTCTTTCAAATCAACAATGTCGAAGTGTTTGTTTAAATTTTCTCCTAGTTTTGTAATGACGTCTTCCTTTTTGTGGCAGATAATTAGGTCATCTACGTATATCAAAAGATAAGTACACCCTTCTGTATAATTATTTGTGAACAAGCACGGATCATTTTGATTCTGCACGAAACCAAACTCCTTGAGAATTTCTGTTAAAGTTGCATTCCACGCTCTTGCAGCTTGTTTTAAACCATAAACTGATTTGTGCAGTCTGTATACCAAATGAGGAGCATTTTCGTCCACATATCCTTCTGGTTGCAGCATGTAGAGTTCTTCATTCAGTTTTCCATTTAAAAATGCCGTTTTCACGTCGAAGTGTCTGACATTCAATGTATTGACAGCAGCTATTGTCAACAAAATTCGAAACGTGTTTTGTTTCAATACGGGAGCGAATATGGTATCGTAGTCTTCTCCATGTGTTTGAGTGAAACCTTTAGCAACCAACCTGGCTTTTTATTTGGTGATTTTTCCTTCCGAATCCGTTTTGATTTTGAAGACCCATTTTGAATCGATTGGTCTCTTATTTACTGGGAGACTGGTCAGAGTCCACACATTCTTCTGCCGAAATGATTCTATTTCATCATTTTCTCGTCCAATATCTTCCATTTTCGACGTTCTTCTGGTTCAACTGGTTCAGTTTCATTGATCACTTTCCATGATCCTTCTCTTATCAGCAACATCCTCATTTTGAACTTCCAGGGCTGGTAGTTATTATTGTTGAGCTTAGAAAACCCAAACTTGCCTTCTGAAGACTCCATTACTTTGACTGACTTTTGACTGAACTTTAACTTTACTTTGACTGTTCTGTTTCAATTTCAATAGTGCCTTATTTAAACATGGACTGGGCCCATAACCTATTAGAATATTTATTCTTGAATTAGGCAGTCCAAAACAGAACTCAAACTTTTTATTATTAAGAAAATGTACAAAATGACAAATTTCAAAAAATTATTCTAATTCACTTTTTATAAATAACAACAAGATCATTTAAAGTTGATCCAAAGTAAACTTGATGATTCGACGACTTCCAACATTTAGAAAAAGTCAACTCTACGGTGTTCGGTCAAACTGCATCTAATGGGTGAAATTTTATTTTTAAATTATCATAAGCTTGCCTCTACAAACTTGAAAATATCACGTTAGATCTTTCCTTGTGAGATTTCAGTAAGATTTAAATTCATCGAATAACCTGTGACCAATACAACTAATATAACAAAACCATCAATACAAAAACTAATAACATATCTTCTTGCATGATTACTATTATCAACATGTTTTCAGTCAATAACAATATATAATATTTTCCTAATTTACTTCTGCAGAAGCGAGGTAAGATAAGATATCGACAAATGATGTTTTTTTAATACAAATTATTTATATTATTTTACCTACAAACAACCACTGAGCCAGTTTGATAAAACTATTTGACCGTGAGCCACGGGCTTAAGAATTTCACAGAAGGCTTTATGTTTTTTGAAATATCTGTTGGAGAATATAAATTTAAAATACTCCCTAATGTGTGAGACATTTACACAAGCTAGCTATCCATCCCTTCCTTCTCAACCGGTCGGGGGCTAAATGGAACTGGTGTTGAAGATTGCTTTGGTCTTGCTAGTAAGCCTCAGTCGTAGTGAATTCTAGTATAGCGCGGGTTGTGCCCTCTATCGGCGGGTATTCTTGTTTGTGATTTATTACACATTTCTTGTTGTATCTTTTGAATGAAAAATGTGTGAAATTTATCCACAATTATATATTACACCTATTTTGTATGAAAATCACAAAACTGGGAAAAAATTTCACCACAAACCGAAATAAACAATAATTGGTAAAAATATATTACAACCAGGTGTACTTATTTTCGACGATTGTATATATTATTTATACAGTTTTTTACACTGTTGAAGGAAAAAATCTACACAGGTATTTCTTTCCGTGTGCACCCTGCAAATTATACCCCTTTACCATTTTTACGACTTATATTTATCGAAAAAGGCGTTGTACTGGGGACTAAATTCAATATTTCAAAACTATGATAATTATGTTTCTCTGGGCTACGTACACTAAATGTCCTCCTATTCAATCATGGTGCTCTCCTTCACTTCCCATTTCAAGTTCGAATGAACGGTAATAACTTTTCAGGAAATGTGAAAATACAAATAATTCATTTTCCCAACAATGCGGATGCTAACTTCAACTTCTCCTATTATCCGTGTTTTGTTATGAACAGCATCAGTAAGGATTATCCACGACATAAGCATGATAAATGCATTTTCTGGGACAAACCAGAACGCCATGTTCCGTCTGTAATGAAAATAGTAGCTGGGATCTCCATCATTTATTTTCTTATCACAGACGTGTTTTGCAGTTTTACTGAAACAAGATGTGCATTCATGAAAGGCATGCAGTTGCTGGCAGATAGCTTGACACATGTGAAAGGACTCCGCCAAATCCTTATGGAAAATGGCTCTCGGCTAAAGGGAAGGAAATTTGAAAAATATGCCGCCTAATCAACTCAGCAATTCAATTTCAGAACTTTTATCAAAATTCTTAATACACCACTGTATTCAAGATATCTCGATATATCACTGTCCAAAACTTCATCGAAATCTGGTCATGAATAAGAAAATCATAAGATAAAATACAAAAAAAAAATTCAATGGAATTCCAGGAAAATATCATAATTACAGACAGTGATATTTCGAGACTGAATCCAGTGGTGTAGTGAAAGTTTTGAAACTGAATTAGAGGGTTTGATAAAACGGCATATTTTTCAAATTTCATTCCCCTATAATAATTTTATTGACAATATATTGCCTTGCTTAACAACCAATCAGTGGATTTCAAATTTTGAAATTCAGCCAATAGAATCAGAACTACAGTGAAAATATAGCTTGTCGCTGTATTTTCATGGTGATAAACCTGCTTAGTTTTTGTTTTACTATATCTGTCAAGTGGAAATAACGATTTAAATTATAAACGTCAGATTTATGTGTTTTTACTAGTTATCTTTATTTATCAATATGAGTGATCGTTGGGGACAAATGTCCATTGGTATCATAAATGAGGCCGTGGAAAAGAGTATTCCGTTGAATACGGCTAGAAGAAAAGCATCAATTACCAGGTGACACGATTTTTCTTTATTTCAAATCGATATACTGTCGTCCTAAATATAATTCGTGGTATGATTAAAAACCTATAATTTTTTGGAATATCAATTCATTGGCAATCCCAATGCAAGAAAATACAACTCGTCCTGCGGACTCGTTGTATTTTCAGCTTTGGGATTGCAATTCATTAATATTCCAAAAAATTATCGGTAATAATCATACCACTTATTATATTGCCCCTGATAAACGCATTTCAACGTAATGTACACATGAACTATTTGAAAATGTCGCGAATCCAGTGGTGTAGTTATAATTTTTCTAAAAAAATCGTTAGTAATTTTTTTGGCTTTTTGACCTTGAATAATCAGAATAGTTGGCCCCGGAATTGAAGGTGTTGTATCATGAAATTTGATGTCCTAATAGACTTTTTGAATGTCTACCTGATGAAAAAAAATTCCAATCCAATGGGTTGGAAAATGTAGTTTTTATAAGGGTGCTCCGGTCTTAAGTGGGTCACACTGTATGTGCACATGTTCTCCTGGATACAAAAGCAAACTTTTTTAGGCCATATATCTTTTTTGTTTGTTCAAATATTCCATTTTACCGAAATTTCATACTTAAATATCAATGTCAAATTATCTGTTGACCCATGTTATTGTTAGTAAACTCCTGTCATTGTGTATTATTTGGTTTTATGCCCATATCGACGATCTTACTTTCACCCTTCAGTCATTTATCTGCACACCTTTATACCACTTTCGATGTCAGATCGCGAAAAACTATCAGACTCACAAACTTCCTATGTTTACCTGGTGTGTAAGTATTTCTTTATTCACGAAGCAGCATGAAGATCCACATTAATTTCCCGCAGTTTTATTACAACGTTTTTATCATTTACTGCTCAAGGGAAACAGATTCTACCGGGAGCACTCAGACTCATGATCGCCCCTACGTAGCGTCCCCTAGAGTTTTGAACTACTGAACTTTTATATTGTTATAGCTTATAACCGAGCATAGTTCTTCTGCTGCATTTACAAGAGTAGTGCGATTAGTTTCAAACTTTTGGACCTCGTAGTTCTTTTATGGTCACCATACTACCAATCTACTTCGATATTGAGTGTACTTCTTAATTTTATTTTGGTTATCTGTTTGATGTCGACAGTTGTAGTATTTCAGGATTGTTGAGAGAGCAATTAATGTCTCAATTCGATTGTTAGCGTCTGGTAGATCTAAGAGGTTATAAACCAGCAATAACCTCATTCTTATAATAGGGTTCCTGAATGGAGTTACATCAAAATATTTTGAATCAGTTGCTCGCCAACAACTTTATATAAGAGGCCAAAAAAAAGATTCGGAAATATATGCAGGGTTTGCAGCAGTTAGAATGAATTAAAAAACATTATATTATTACAGATAGTTTTTGAAATAAAATGCAAATGCAGAATTATTCAATTCAGGAAACTAGTTCTTACCAAAAGCAAGTGAAAGATTCAGTGTACAATTCAAAATAACTTTCCAATAAAAGGCAGTTAGATTAACTTCAATGAACTGTCAATGTCCAAATTTATATTCACATACAGTGTGTCCCAGCTAAAACTTGTCACCCCCCTAATATCCGAACTCATGAAAAAAATTGAAAATCGCTCAGACCCGTCGATTTTTATTTCAAGGGGGAACACTTTCACCAAATACACCATCATTGTGTTGTCAACACCCTCAACCCCAGCACCCCCTACTTCAGAATTTTCAATGGGACTAATCTACTTGTGATACATCATTTTGAAGGGAATTCAATCCCAAATACATCGGTGTACTGAAATTGAGGATCGATCAAGTGTTGTTGAAGTTTTAATGAAAATTAAGTTTTATCAAGATATTTTTATTTTTCATCACCTAAAATGTTATCATCGTAAGAAAGGTTCACTGTGGGTATGCCACTGTATTGAAAAATAATATGGTGTCAGAAATAATAGTTTAAAAGGTGAGACAGACGTTTTTATGAAACAAAAATTGTCCTCATGTGTTTTTGTATACGCATATCTTTGTTTACGCCTTGGTAATTGATGTATTCGAGTCACTTCATTCAACAATTTGAAAACATTCGAAAATGGTTTATACTGTACAAGAGAGAATATCCATTGTAGCTGCGTATTTTGAAAATGGACGATGTGCTAGAGCTACGGCTCGAATTTTCAATGAAATTCATCCAGAAAAAACCACATCATATCAGTACGTCCTTCAATTAATGAATAAGTTCTTGGAGTCGGGATCGTTGCTGAATAAAAAACATGAACGAGAGAAGCCTATGAGAAATGAAGGGGTCGCTGTTGCAGTTGTAGGACATGCAGTGATGGACAACATTCAATCTTTAAGACAACTTGAGACTATTTCTGGAGTTTCTAAAAGCAGCGTACATCGAATTCTGAAAGAAGCAAAATTCCATCCTTATAAAATGCAGAATGTACAAGAATTAAATGAAAATGATCCTGACAGACGTACAGAGTTTTGTGAAATCATGAGTCAATTATTGATTGGTGATAATAATTACAATGTGTGCTTTTCTGACGAATCTTCTTTTTATTTAAATGGACATGTGAACAGGCACAACTGCAGATACTGGAGTGACGTAAATCCCCATTGGTACAGGGAAACTCATTCACAAACTCCCCAGAAATTGAATGTTTGGGCTGGTATTCTGGGAGACCACATTGTAGGTCCATATTTTATTGATGGTAACCTCAACGGACAAACGTATCTTGAACTTCTTGATACAACTGTGAACCCCAGAATCACTCAGTTACTTGAAGACGATGATAGGTTACTTGAAGGTCAGCTCACCTTTCAACAAGATGGAGCTCCTCCAAATTTTGTTGCACCTGTACGTCAATTTTTAGATGACAATTTCACAGGGAGATGGATTGGAAGGCGAGGACCAATAGAATGGCCGGCTAGATCTCCTGATTTATCACCATTAGACTTTTTTTATGGGGTCATTTGAAATCCAAAGTTTATATTACACAGCCAGCTTCTCTTGATGATCTACGCAGGAGAATTGTTGTGGAGTGTCGTGCAGTGACTCCAGAAATGTTGAGCAATGTGCGAAGACATTTCGAAAATCGCTTATACTTCTGTATGGAACTGAATGGTTCACATTTTGAACCTTTCTTACGATGATAACATTTTAGGTGATGAAAAATAAAAATATCTTGATAAAACTTAGTTTTCATTAAAACTTCAACAACACTTGATCGATCCTCAATTTCAGTACACCGATGTATTTGGGATTGATTTCCCTTCAAAACGATGTATCACAAGTATAGTAGTCCCATTGAAAATTCTGAAGTAGGGGGTGCTGGGGTTGAGGGAGTTGACAACACAATGATGGTGTATTTGGTGCAAGTGTTCCCCCTTGAAATAAAAATCGACGGGTCTGAGCGATTTTCAATTTTTTTCATGAGTTCGGATATTAGGGGGGTGACAAGTTTTAGCTGGGACACACTGTATATAATTGCACAATCAGAATTATCCTACTAGACCTGTAGTTTACTTTGTTACTGCACTATCTATAAAACTATCGGAGGAATAATGTATCACTATCATCAGGAACCATTGCCATTTTCGACCAAAATTCAGTTAACATAATTCATATGTCTTTCAGAGTTTTGAACTACTGTACTTTCATATTGTTATACCTCATATCCAAGCATGGTTCTTCTGATGCATTTACAAAAGTAGTGCGATTAGTTTTCAAACTTTTGGACCTCATAGTTCTTTTATGGGCACTATTTCACTAATCTACTCTAATATTAAGCGTTCTCCTTCATTTTATTTTTGTTATCTGTCTGATGTTGACTGTTGTAGTATTTCAAGATTGTTGAAAGAGCAATCAATTTCTCAATTTGATCGTTAACGTCTGGTATATCTGAGAAGTTATAAAACAGCTATAACCTCATTTTTATAATAGGGCTCCTGAATGGAGTTACATCAAAACATTATGAATCGTTTGCTCGCTAACAACTTCATAAGCCAGAAAACCGATTGAGAAAATATACAGATTGATGAAGCTGTTATAGTCGATTGAAAAAACACTCTTTTATTCAAAAGATATGCAATGGAATGCAATGTAAATGCAATGTAAATGCAAATTTCTTGAGTTCAGGAAACTTTGTAATACAGAATTGCCATTACACTTATTGTTGCCAAAATCAAGTGAAACATTTAGTGAATAATTCAAAATAACTTTTCAATAAAAGGGAAAAATTCATATTAACTAATAAACCCATCAAATTCAAGAATTATATTCACTTCCACAAAAAAAAGAATTCTATAGTTTCCTTTGTTAACACACCATCTATAAAACTATCAGAGAAATTCATCACTATCATCAGGATCCATTGCCAATTCCAACCATGAACAGTTTACGGATTTGATATTACTTTAAGATAACGGAAAAGGTATATATTTCTTACCGAATAACAATCTAAATTCAATTAAAAACAGACATTTTTTTCTCAAACACTAATATTTTTTAGAAAACTCGTGTTCTCTAAAAAATGCACAGTAATAATTGAAGCTCTAGGGGTGTTATAAGTGAAAAAAATTTTATTGTACAATTTTGTTCGACAAAAAAAATATATATATTTCTTGACCTAACTACACTAAAAATATTTTGAACTAGGGGAAAACTGCTGGGAATTTTGGTGTACATGCCTTGGGTATTAGTGGCATTAAGGTATTAGTGGGGAATTGGTGTATTACGTGGAAATCATTGGATATTAGTCGGAAATAAGGTGTATTACTCAAAAATTATTGGGTATCAGTAGGGAAGTTGGTGTCCATGTGAAAATCTGCGATGGTGCAATGGCTAGCGACTTGGGCTTGTAATCCGAAGGTTTCGGGTTCAGCTCCTGGCGATTGCAACTTTTTTTTTTAAGAACGTTATTTTACTTGTTAGTGATTTGAATTATTGGACATTTAGATAGCTTATACATTTCGGATTGCTATTGAGTGATTTTCCCATAAGTAATGGTTTTTGCCTGTAAGAATGAAGTGCCGATCATTTTTTTTTTAAGAGCTGCGCTTGTATAACAAATAATGTGTGAATTTCGAGCACAAAGTGTCATTGTCGCTCTCCAAAGATTAATTTTTTTGACGAGCGATAATCAATCACTTTGCGCTCTAAATACAGAAATAGCTAATAAAGAACTGAAGTAGAAGTAACATTCATGTTTGATTTTTTTACCAGAATACAGGACATATAAGATGTTCTAGAAATTACGGAAAAAATTTGATTATAATAGATTCACAAGTTTCATCGTTTACAACTTACTTAAAATGAGGGGGAGGAAAAGTACTTTCCTTCCTAAGGAGGAAAAGTACTTACCTCCCTAGGGAGGAAAAGTATGAATTTCCTCCCTGGTTTGAGGGAGGAAAGTGTGTACTTTCCATAGGGGGAGGAGGAAAAAAAATTTACAATGAAATGTTGTCAACTGGAGCATGCATGGCGAGTTTTGAAATAAAATGCCTGTTTCAAAGTATGATTGTTACAGAGTCTAAATAGCAGGTACTCACTTTCTGTACTGGATATGAATCAGTAACTTTGTTAATCTTTTGTGGATTGTTGGCACAATAACGGAACATGATCAAATTATTACTTCAATGAATATGAGTATGTAATGTGTTGAAAATTACTATAAAATATAAGGAAAATGAAGAAACACATCAATAATATAAGGAACATGGACTACTTTTTTTTTTCAAGCCACAACTATTGTGTCTCAAATGGTTTTTAGATTTTTTTGAACAAAATTATACAAATTTGGTGGTATTCTTTTTATAATAAAACTCAATCTTCTACTTCGAGTATGGACTACTACTTTCGTATGGTATTAAAAAAGTTTAATAAAATTCCGTAAAATTTAATCAAGAATCACAATCACCATATCCTTGGCAAGTTGACATTGATGACACGAGGAAGGGGACGCCATCTCTAGAGCCGATTACAAAAGTAGACCGCTATTTCCTTTGTTTTGTCTCCAAAAAATCTAAACAAAATCTAATCAGTCGGTTCACCAGGGTTTTTTAGACATCTTTGGTATGAACTAACACTTAAGATTTGTTTTGGTTCCTTTCATTACCGGTTCTGAACTAGTTCTGGGCGGTGGGGCATTCAAGTTTAGGACGTCTACTTGCACAAAGTTTATAAGAACTCAACTACGTACGGTTCTAGGACAGATCTAGCTTGGAATCTAAACATACATTTGTGTGTCGATTTATACACATATCCACCGAGAAGTCTCGAAACCCCCACTCCGTAAACGAGAAATTACGAAATCGTTGTTGAAGATTTCCGGCGTATGGTCAAAAATGACCCGAAACCTGTCTGCGATGTTATAGCAATAGGTGAATACCCTCGAACGTCTTTTGAATCCATTGATGAAACTCATGTACACATACAGCTGACTAACATAGGAGACCAGCATTGATTATCAGTTCTGGAAGCGGTTTAGCCGCAGGGAAGCATCATAATCGATTGAATATCACATCCGGAAGCTGTTCAAAGCAGTTATAAACACAAAACAATGATGGCGAACGGAACTCTGGGAAATTAAATGCAGATGCCGGTAATGGCGAACGCGAGCTCGATCGTTCTACGACAATAATAATGGACGAAAAGAGTAAG
The DNA here is from genome assembly GCA_958298965.1 of Chrysolina haemoptera. Lineage (NCBI taxonomy): Eukaryota > Metazoa > Arthropoda > Insecta > Coleoptera > Chrysomelidae > Chrysolina > Chrysolina haemoptera. The sequence goes on from OY282590.1 coordinate 28,887,422, forward strand.
TTTTAGTTGGTTTAGTCGAAATTTACCAACAGAATGGTACGCAGTAGCGAAAATTGCTTGAAAAACGGGAATATTACCGCAGGCGATGCTCGAATTAACGCAATATTCTCGTGTTCGGGTCGGTGGTGGTGAGAATATCCTGAAATTGCCGAAGGTTCATGGACAGATAGAAATCTGTAATTCAGTTGGATTTTTCTGTAGGGTTTTATGACCATATCGTTCGAAATGTTGACATAATATGATACTTTCAATTGAGAAATACTCTTCGGTTTTTCTGCTATCGTATACCATACCGATCAGCAATGTAGAAAGAGCAGACAAAGGAGTATGTAGGTTATTGATTTTCTGCATGAATTGAAAATAATCAGAATTTGTTTCTATAGATAATCCTTTCTGTTTATCGAAAAACCTAAAAATTGATTTCGAGCCACATGACCGCCAAGATGGCAGTAATTCTGAAAAATTGATTACAAATGGGCATGAAGTGGAACAATTTTCAAATCTGGTGGAAAGAGTAAATAGAAAAGTTGTTCACATTCCAATTTCAGGCTCATGTAAGAATTTGATGGTATTACATTGATCACAGAAATTGCATGGGTTCTCTTCTTCCGTGTCGAAAGTGCAAACAAAAATAATAACATATTTAGAAAATACTTCTGACGCTTTCTCCCGGTTAAGTCCGTCATGCACACTAGAAGAGAAAAATGAGGCGATATTGGTAGCCCATATCAAAAAAGTAGCAAAGCCAAAAATAAATCAAAAACACTTAAAAAGAATAATGAAAAATCACAGAAAAAAAAAAAAGAATTGTACAAATAAGAAACGAGTAAAATCGAGATCAATAAGTAGCACTTCTGAGTCAGAAGAATACGTTTCCCTGGAAGATGAAGACGACATTGAAGAAGAATGGGATGAAGATGGTTGTGCCGGGTGTGGGGAAAATAATAATGAAACAAAAAAAAAAAGACGATTGGGTTCAGTGTATTTTATGTACCCGCTGGCTTGATGAGTCGTGCCTTAAATATACGAATATGTGTGACAGATATGGGAAAAAAGCTGCTTAGAATTTATTGTGTACAATAAATCTTTATTGGTTGAGATTTTCTTCATGTTTTCCTTATCTGGTTCGTCTCTCTCTATGTGGTTCAACTATCCCGATTTAATAGTTCAACTAACCCGCACATTCAGGGAGAGTGGGACCATAATAAGATTTTCAATTTGCCGTTATCATGAAAAAACTATTTACTCTGTGAGTACCAAGAAACAGTTATCATTATAGTTGGTGAAGAGGTTTGCAAAAAAAATATTTTATGTTAGTAGGGCTATGGGTTTTTTAATTATTGAAAAAATAAAAAACGTGGTCCATCTTCCCCGTAATTACCCTATTTAAAAAATACATTTTTTAGAACACACCAATCTTGTTTGCATTTATTAAAAAGTTTCTAACTCTTGAACTCCCAGAGATGAAATTGTTCTATAAAATCCAACAAAAAAAACGTTAAGTCTGAAGTAGAATGTTGTTGCCCCGTAAAAGTTGATATACGTTTAGATGTATTTGTAACATTAAAATTAAAAATATTTTTCCAAAGAATACTTCAACTGGTTCAAACTTATTATTCATCAGTCAATTGAGGACATCCCAAAGAATACACAAAAAAATTGAGTGCAAATTAAATATTGAAACAAATATTTCCTCACCTTTCAAATTTGTACTAATGAAAAAAGTGGTCGCACTTGCCCCAACGCACCTTACAAGAAAAACCATTCGATTCAGTATTACAAAAGTCATCATTTGGATTCATCATACAGAATAGCAGCAATAGAACTATTCAAATTATTCTTTTATATGAATAGGTATGATAGGTATTGTGTATTGTCACGAATATTTAGACTTCAGACCAACTTATTCGAGTAACGGCTGGCACCACCTAGGAGAGAATAGCAGCAATAGCGGTTGCACGAATTATCGCTACGCTGGCACCATCTACTAGAATGAAGAGAAATGACATTAAGACTCCTAGACTGGAAGCGAATGAAAAATTATAGAAATATCTTGAATAAATCTTCACAACTATAAATAGCTGACAATCGCACCGAAGGATTAGTAGTGGAAGAGCCGACTGAAAATTAAATTTAATTATAGTCTAGTGATTGTTGTATATAAACTAGTGTATTCTGTTTTAATTGTTGAAATAAAAAAAATTTTGAGTAAATTGTGATAATTCATTACAGCATTACCAAATACAACGTAGGTCAGTACTTTCTTTACACCGTTGAGAATAGCTATTTATGATACAAGTGTTAAAAGTGGGATTTTATTTTGTGAGTGAGAAATATTGCGAAACTAGCGTCAGCGAGTAAAGCAACCCTATATATTTTTGTACAATAGTTACTGCGAGTAAAAAAAAGGAAGAGGATCAAAATATCCACAGGATTCGAACACACGATATCTGGATTACAATTACAAGGCAGAAGCTCCAGTTACATGAGCTGATGCACCTTAGGCGACATCAAAATCTTTGCTTAGTGATGAAGGACCTTTTACAGTTGGACTGAATACTTCACCAGTAACTTTACATGGAATTAATATTACCAATTGCCAAAGTGTCAAATAAATAATTGTAAGTAGGTGTTCTGATTATTATAATAACTGATTAAAGTGTTTTTATCAGATTTTTTATTTCTAGTAAGAGTCTTTTCGCAATATTCATCAGATGTAGTTCAATTTCCAGCGTGGTTCAGCCGGGAAAGTAGTTGTTTTCTGTTAGATATTACCAAAAAAGTCACATTTTTTAATTTAATGGAGGATGTTCCCATTTTCAACACGCTTCATTTCCACCATGGACGAAATTTAAAAAACAATTTATTCAAATGTAAAAAATGCGTGGGGTGCCTGACAAAGTTCTCTTTAGCTCTTAAACGCTCGGTATTGTTAAATTAAACTAAAAATATGAGAATAGAGATCTAAAGCACCCACGCTTTTTACGTTTGAGTAATTAAATCGTTAATTATTCTTTACTTTTTAGTCCATGTTGGAAGTGAAGCGTATTCTTTAGTTTTTTAAAACTATTATTTTTCAACACTAGTGTTGAAAGTCTTATTAAGACTGTTATAGGTGATTTTGAGACATTATGTGAAAAGTTCAGTTTTTAGTTCATATCCCAATGGGCACACGTACGTTTTTCAAACGTGTGATAAACGTGTCATTAGTTGAATAAACGTTTCTGGTTGAAAATTTTAAAGGCAATAATTTAGTATAATCTTCAACGTTGAAAGAATACAATGTTGTTTATAGGGTATCTTCGATGTTCAAAAAACCTGATTGAAAACGGCTATAAAGCGATAATTAGTAAGCAATTGGTTTAATATTACGTTGTTTCACGCGACATTTTTTCGTTGAAAAAAATGTTCGGTTTTCAGCCATTTTGCAACGTTATTACAAGGTCCTTGTGATCATTGGGCAAGATTATGATACGTTCCTTAACCTATTATTTAGTCAAAACAATGTTGCTTCATTGAGTATCTTCGATGTTCAAAAAACCTGATTAAAAACGGATATAAAGCGATAATTAGTAAGCAATTGGTTTAATATTACGTTGTTTCACGCGACATTTTTTCTTTGAAAATACATTCGGTTGTCAGCCATTTCGCAACGTTATTTCAACGTCCTTGTGCCTATTGGGATGTCTATAAAGTAGAAAAGTCATTTTCAATGGAAGTTGTACAAAAAAATTTCTGTTTTGTTCTATGTTCAAATATGTTCTAACATTCAAAAGTAATGAGAAATTACATATTATTGACGTGATTATTGAAAAAACTTATGATAGGCACTGTCGTAGAAAAAGACGTCGGTATAAAACGCTTATTTACCTAATCGATTATATTCTATGACACGGTGGATTTGGGCATCATCGAATATTCCCGAAACAGGTGAGCTGTTGCAAAATTAGCATTCCAGGCTGTACCTCCAGGATCCGTAATCTGGATAATTTAACGAAGGGCCGTCCCTAGCTTTGCTTCGGATTAAAACGCCACTGGTTGACGGATCAAGAGCGTCGGTAAGATTGAATTTTCGTAGCATGTGAAACTCCGATAAGCCGATTATGTTGTGGTGTATCTACGCAACAGGAAAGGAGAAATATTATTTTGTTGCCGCGCGAAGGTACAAGGTGTTTCATCGATAATGGATGGCCTCCCACCTGGAGCACGATAAAGCGTTTTCTGTCATAGCGTGTGTCTGGAATGATTTGGGTTATGCGAGAAACGATAGGCTGCGAGTTTTCTTGTTGATCGAATGAAAAATTTTGAATTGATCGGAGGGCAGTGTCTGTTTTGATTACTTTTGTCCCATAGAGATGTCAAAAGTTCAATCCCAAAAATAACTGTTTTTTCATACAGAAACTCATTAAAATATGCAGTTCAGTGAACTGAGAAAAGTTCCGAGGAGAAATGAATGAAGTCTATTACAATTTTCATTCTGTTATTTTGAATCAAAAGTTCTTAATTCCTCAAATATATGTATTTGCAGAAATTCTCTTAAAACATTAAACCATACCTCTTCCAAAAAAATTAGGATAAAAAAAAACTTGAACATTCCAATAATTTGAATAAAAATCGATATACAGTGAGGACCAAAAGTTCGTATCCCCCTCCTCGTAACTTCTTTATTTTGCATGTAACAAAAAATGCGAAAATTAATTTCTCCAATGTCACCCCCCTCCAACCCCCTCAACCGCCACCATGGACCACAAAACCCCCTCCCTGCAACTTACTACTCACAAAATACCCAAAATCCTTAACTCCCGTCACTGTATACAAACAACTATTCCTTAGAGAACAATGAAATATTCACTGCCGCTTCAAAAACTAGCGGTAACGAATATGTTGGAGCTGCTGTCATCACCAACACGGTCAAGTACACTTTCAGTTTACCATCCACCTGCACAATATACACAGGAGAATTATACGCCATAGCGAAAGCCTTAACACATGCAACCAGCAAAAAAAAACGGTTATATTTACTGATTCCCTTAGTGCAATACATGGCATCTCCCAATTATACCCAAAGCACCCGATTCTACAACGCATCAAATCACTAATAGACGCATTGAAAAACCAAAAAAAATACTGGACATTGCTTGGATACCCTCACACATCGGCATTACTGGAAACGAAATAGCAGATACTGCTGCTAGAGAAGCATCTACTGAACCTAGCTCGGAGAAAATACAAGACATACCTTACTGCGATCTCAAGGACCATATTAAGAGTTATACAAGAGAGCTATGGCGTACCAGGTGGCAAACCGCCAGCAATAAACTAAGAGAAATCAACCCTGACATTACACCCTACAGCTTCAATGGAATAAATAGAAGAAAACAGGTCATCTTTCTAGACTACGCATTGGCCACACCAAACTCACGCACCAACATCTTCTTACCAAAAAAGAAACCGAGAAATGCGAAATTTGCCAGTTCAATGACACAGTAAAGCATATCATCTCGGAATGTCCCAGGTACTCCCATGAAAGACAACTCCACGGCCTAACGAACAACCTCCAGCAGAACCTCGATAAACGCAACTTGCAGAACCTCATGAAGTTTCTGAAGATGATCAGAATTGACATCTACATCTGATCTCAACTGGACCAATCTAGACCTTTCCAACATATACAATCGTTTTATCTTATAATCTTATATTAAGTGAAATTGTTATTATTACTACTGTACTGTACCGCTAATAACCTGTAATGGTTGATGCGGTCTTCTTTTAATGAAAAAAAAAAGTTAAATACAGGAGTTGTAGGGTTTCATTCGATCTCTTCAATGGTTTTAGTTTCATTCATACATAGTGTTTCAAAAAAGCGCAGTGGCTTAGAAGTTTATTTTTTTTCAAATAGGACACTCTGTATTTCATTATATGATCGGTCAAGGATGATCATAAATAATCCAGCAATACCAAGTTTTATGCTGATATCTCCAAAGACTACGGAGATCGCCTACTATTTTTTTCGTAAGCCCAATAAGTGGGAGAAAGAAACTTCTTCTGGCGGGTCAATATATTCTCTCTCACACTCATTGAGCTTATGAATGGAATAATAGGCAATATCTACGTAGTCTTTGGAGATAACAGCATCAAACTCATTATTGGATTCCTTATGATCCTCTCTAACCGACCATGCAATGATATACAGGGTATCCTATTTAGTAAACCTTTGATTTTCTAATCGTGTTGTTCAATATACTACATACAACACTTTATAAGAAATTCCCAGCAGATGTATTTTCTATCATATATAGGAAAACTCATTTACAAACTCCCTAGAAATTGAATGTTGTGGGTCTGTGATGTATCGAACTGGATGATAAAGCCTATCAATTTATTAATTTAAATTAACAGTGTTTTTGAATTATTTATTTTGTTTCATCACAATAATAGTGAGAATTTTTTTTAAGAAATAGGTACATGATGAAGTAAGAACAGGTATAAAGAAATACCTATTTATAAAAAACCATGTATCAAGAAATACAGGATGTAGTAAAGACAGGTATAAAGAAATACCTATCTGAGAGAAAAAATTAATTGAGAAATACAGAGTGAAGTAAGAACAGGTATAAAGGAAAACTGTATCAAGAAATACAGAGTGAAGTGAGAACAGGCAGTTGATTATATTAAAACTGGAAAAGTAGAAATTTTCCAGAGGGCTTTGTGACCCAGGTTTGCTGGCCTTCCAAGAGGAAAAAGGTTCGAGAAAAAAGTGGAAGTGGAAGTGAAGCTTCTCCACATTTTCTTGCACCTGTAAGTCAATTTTGGAATGACAATTTTTCTGGCAGATGGATTGGAAGGCGAAGACCAATATAGTGACCAGCTAGATCTCATAATCTATCACCAAAAGGCTTTTTCTTCTTGCTTCTGCCTTGACCTGGAGAGTTTGTTGAACCACTTGTTGCAGACCAATGTTTCTTATTGCCTTGTTTTTTACAACATTTTAATAAAGAGCTGAATTTCCCAAAAAATCATAATGGTGCCCTCTAGCGTCGAATCTAGTAATGCGATCGAGTTAGGCCAATGGGGACTTTTACTCGAGATCACTCCAGCTGCATCATATCAAAAATTCAGCAATTTTCAGTGAAAGACATTTTTCCATAAGATGTGTACGTGGTCCTTTCTACACTGACTATACTAACATTGCAAATCCCAATCTTTTTATGACATTCATGTATATTCAGCTATAGTTGGTGTGGTTAACTTTGAGTTCGTGAAACAGGTTGTTTGTATAGGGTGATAGATGTGGATTTTGGATATCAAGCAAGGGTCTTATCATACAGGGGAGTTTTTACAGACCATGGCTGGAGTTGGGGATAGATAATTCGACAACATGATATATTAGAGAAGTTTATTTTATATTTGTTGAGCCGATTAGTTGAAAGGGTTACACAGTATTCGGATTCCGTTGTACATTGAATATCTCCTATACGATGTGAAAATAAATGTCTGTTGAAAGGGTTCTCCAAGTTGGCGAATATTTATTTGTTTGGGATTCGAAAACCTCAAAAAATTTGCGTTAGCATGATGAGGGAGATTCAATCGTCGGACTTCTGAGATAGGCATTCAGTACTAACTGAGGGGCCGTGTTATGTGTATTTTAATAGCGTTTTCTCGTGTTATAGAGCCCCAATCTATTCTGGATCTGAAGGTTGATTCGATATTTGAGCTTTCCATCTATGTTTCTTGTCAAACACCATACATGAGTTATTTCTGAAAAATAATTTTTTCTACCTCGGAGATAATATGCCACTTAGGTAAAAGTTCAAATGGTCTAAAAGCCGCATACGTGAACACCGTATGAATTATGAAAACACACTCATCCTATGCCAACCATACTTCGGAGGGGGAGTTTGCATTTTGGGCACCAAGGCAATAAAAGGACTAATTCAACATGCATTTTGGGCACCGACCCAAAAGGACCCCATTACAAAAATTGCATTTTGGGCACCGAGCCTTATTATTCATTCGTCATTTTTATAATTAAGATACTGTGTATCGAAACATGTCGCAAAGACAATAAATTTTGTGGAAATTTTAATCGTGTTTTACCTTAGTGTCATAACTATGGATTTCCATCAAATAACGGCCACGTCAATCCAAAATCAGATATTATTGTCATGAATTGGTATCCAATATTTCTATCTAATCCAAATCATCTGCTCAATCACAATTCATCCTCAATTTCTGTGGACATTTTCGTTTGAGAAAAAAATAGTCATTTATGTATCAAGGGCGTAAAGTAGGCGTTCATGGTCTGCGGCGTGGATGATGGCCCGATGGCGTCAGTATAATAATTCCATATTTACTAAATTATTCATGATTTTCAGATCATCCGCAAACATCTCCGTGAAGTGTGACAAAACATATTTTAGGTACACAAATATTCGCATATTATGTTTGCTTGAGGAGGTAGGAGTCTTCAGAAACGATATGAACTTTTCCTCTTTCTTCTCCGATCATTTTTAGCAGAGTTGTGACCAATCAAATATTCGGCTCCGCCAGAATTTTCAGCGGCGGTAAGGGTGAGCCTGAAAGGTGATGTGGGCGTTTAATCACGTTTTCTGAGAAAACGAGCGCAATTCATAAAAAATTACTAGGATTAATTTTTGTGGAGAATAATATTGTTGAGTTGTTTTTTCGATAAATCATATACTGTCCAAGACTACAGCAAATATTTATTTATTTATTTTTAAACGAAAAAAAAAAATATGTTCCACCCTTAGAACTTTGGTAAATATTTTTTTTTCGTGTTTATCATGGTTTCAACCAGTGCTGTGCCGAGCACTGACTCTGACCTGTGCATTAAAGTTTTTTTCCTTCATAATTCATTATTCTGCATTCAATCATTACTACTCAGTTCATTATTATTCATATTTTATTTCAATTTTGAGTTGATTTCTGTGTTCCATGACTATGTCAACATAAATTCCCATTGTTAACAGATAGGAAGTCCAGACTCGTAGCTACTCGACTGAAATAACTTCCGTTTTTGTGAAACACTTCAAACTTCAACCACTAAAAAATAATAGCTATTAATGTAACGAGATTATTATGAAATATATAATAATCGCGGACGTATGACAAATTGCATAACAGTCAAGTTACATTCGAAGCTTTATAGTATCTTTTACAACGATGATGCGAAAATGAAATCAAAAACTTTGGTTATTGTCATTTGAGCATTCCATTTGTTATCTAGGATATTATAAAATAACGTATATTAAAACTAATGTATTATGTGTTGTTATCAAGTTAATAATTTGTGATGAAGATTCAACTTGAAGGAAGCTTAATATTCATTAATACGATAATAAAATAAAATGACTGAGATCATTATATTTTGTGAACCTATTGGGCGTAATGAGAGATCATTATTAAAAAATGGAACCGTCTCATTCACCAAAATCAAAAATGTACCGTATCATCGTTCTTATTTCTTGAACAAACAACTAGAATAGTTATTTATGATACAAGTGTTAAAAGTGGCATTTTATTTTGTGAGTGGGGAATATTGCGAAACGAGCGTTAGCGAGTGGAGCAACCCCACGAGCAAAATAAAATCACTTTTAACAAATGTATCATACAAAATTTTTTGTTCAACAGTTACTGCTAGTAAGAAAAAAACAAAAAAAAAATAAGATCCATAAGGATTCGAACACACGATCTTTGGATTACAAGTCAGATGCTCTACGGATCTAGCTACATGGACTTTATAATTGACAACCATATTTTGTATTTCAAATCTAAATTGCAAGCATGACAGGCAGGTAAAAACAACTGCCTAATAATTGTTGTTTATTAGTTACCACAAATTAATAAACGATCCTAGCTTCTTTGTGTTCGTAGCTATTACTGTTGCAAATATAAATATAATGGAAGTTGGAATGGATGATTCAGATGATTTTCTTCCACCAGAAATTCAAGAAGCTGCAAACAGAGCAACTTTAGATCTGTTGCCTGAAAAATCACGGCAACAATATGATATTGCTTATAATGGATTCATCGAATGGAGTCAACTGAAGAAAGTTGAAGGCAAGTTCAGCGAAAGCGTACTTTTAGTTTATTTCGAAGAAAAATCGAAGTTATGGAAATCATCAACACTGTGGTCTAAATTCTCTATGATAAAAGCTGAACTGAAAATCAAGGAAAACGTGGATATAAGTAAATACCATAAATTAGTCGCATTTTTGAAACGAAAAAGTGTCGGATACCGTCCGAAAAAATCGAAAATTCTGACAAGGGAACAGATTGACAGATTTTTAAATGAAGCTCCCGATACCAAATATCTTATGATTAAAGTGGCAACCATTTTTGGATTATTTGGAGCGTGCCGTCGTGAAGAACTCTGCAAATTGAGCGTAGATGACATTGAAGAAACTATACAGTCATTACTAATTCATATTTCGGATACCAAAACCAACATTCAAAGAAGTTTTTGCATCGTTGGACACTACGTGAATTATTACCGTGAATATGCTGTATTACGCCCAACTTCTGTTACTCACCGTCGATTTTTCCTGAATTACTCTAACTACAAATGCACTATTCAACCAGTTGGAATAAATACTTTTGGGAAGATGCCTTCCACTATTGCTGAATTTCTGAAATTACCAGATCCGCAGCAGTTTACCGGCCATTGCTTTCGAAGATCTTCAGCATCTCTGTTAGCGAATTCAGGAGCAAATTTGACTACAATAAAACGACATGGCGGGTGGAAGTCCTCAACTGTAGCTGAGGGTTATATCGAGGATTCCATTGAAAATAAAAATAAAATAGCTGATAAAATGTTTCCTGGTATAAGTTCTAGTTCTCTCCCAGCATTATTTGATCATCCCACTTCAATAATAGCACCATCATTGATTGGCGATGAAGCTTCTGCAGTTACTTCGTCAGTTAATATCACAAATTGTACAAATTGCCAAATACATATTTATAAGTAATTTTGATTCTGATTGTTATAATAGTATTAATATCTGATTAAAGTGTTTCTATTAGAGAGATCTATATTACTGAGTATCCATCATCTCATCTGTCATTTTACTTTTAACACTAGTGTTAAAAGTACTTTTAACACTAGTGTTAAAAGTGATTTTGTGAAAACGTCAGTTTTTAGTTCATGTGTCAATGAATTAAAAACGTCATTTTTAATGTCAGTTGTACAAAAAAATAATTAGTGACTACATGTATCTCACAACTTTGGATCCGCTCAAAATGGGTTTGACTTGACCGGATCCGATCCATCTAATCGATATATACAGTTTTCGGATAGGATTGAACCACTAAAGTCAATTCCATAAAATATAGGATTGGACCCAACCGATCGCCTTGAACCGGAGTGAAACTACGAGATAAACGAGTTTGAAATTGTCAGGTAAAAGTAGCCAAATTCAAATTGGTTGTTTATCGTCTCAATTGTCTATAATCGAATGAGTTTCTCTTTCTCAAAATTGAGACCAGAATAATAATAAAGAAAAAGAACGTATCCAAAGAAGAGAACAGTTTTTTCGTTCAACTGATTAAGGAAAAACAACGGTTCGTAAATTAATTCGCAGAACACAAGAAATTTTATGTTACGAAATTCGACATATTGCTGTGAAGTTAGGTTTTTTCAATCGGATTGAATCATATGATTCCTCGTTTTTTTTCAGATTATATTCAGATATTTGATAATAATAATATATAATAATATGTATTCACTTCATATACATTATTTACAACCAAACTACACAGTAGTGCGCGTCTCTCTTATTCATGTGGTATTATCATATCATTGCGTTCTTTCTTGCTCGCGTAGATTTCTATCTATATACCTCAGATGAAAAGTTTCTGATACTGTACACTGAGAAACGTGCCCAGGAGAGAGTCTTAGCTGAGTTTTTTCACCTATTATAGCCAAAAAAGTAACAATCTTAGTAATAACGCTTTACTCATACAGAAAATATAACCTAACTGAAACTATTTTATTGGCACTGCAAAGACACTTTCTATCACGAAAATGAAATATACTATTCTGGGAAAATTGCAATTCCATACAATTCTTTATGCTATCCTGGAAATGTACTTTTCCAAGATAGATAGATATCTTACTGTTGTAGCCAAGTAGTTTCCATTAAAATTATTTTATGATCACCGTAATGTTCTCTGCTATCCCAGAAAAAAAATTGCATTATCAATATTTATTTACAAAATATCCTGCAAAATATTTGCAGGAAATCTCTTTGAAAGTAAAACTATAGCGCGTCCGACAAAATTAGGATAATTAAACTAATCAGACCTTTGAATTTTCAAAAACTGACATTAATTCAAATGTAAATCAGTAAACATTCAGACGTTGATTGAAGTTTGTTTATACTAGTTTTGTTGGATCACTTTTAAGAAATTACCAGCAAATATTTTTACTATTGTAAGATAATTAACTTCCACTGGCTAAGAAACACTTATGCTGCCATGGGCAAGAACTATGTTATTCTAAAAGAGATGCTATCTGTATTAATTATCTACTTTTCAACAACAAAATGATTGAAACCTCTATCTTATGACAGCTTAGTTATTATCCCACAATAGCATAGCTACTTTCCGACGATATCATAGTTACTTTCCTACGACAGCGTAGTTACTTTCCTATGAGAGAGTTGCTTTCCTATATTACAACAAATTCACTTTTCTACGGTAGCATAGTTACTTTCCTACGACAGCAAAGTTACTCTGCTCCAACTGTTGGTAATTTCTTTTTAAGTAGCTGTGTAGCTGTGCAGGTAGACGTTGGCAGTAAAGTGTACTCTTCTGCAGCAGTAAAGATATTGCTTGTCCCCTATGTAGCCAACATTTTTGGCTATAGCATCAGAAAAATTAGCTATGACGATAAAAAAAATTTCTCAGTGTATGTAAATTGTGATCCAAGGTAATAAAGCCTCTATTTCCTAAAAGTAAAGAGAAAAATTACACAATTATCCTTTCAACATGTTAATCATTTTGGACTCGAGAACCCCGAATCGTGTTTTTAATATTTTCGAAGAATTCATGAATACGATTCCTGAGGCATACTCATTTTTCCTGTGAAGTGGAGACCATTCGATGGTACCACTTTCACGCCAACTATTACACCACGCTATCTGTCCAAAGAAAGGGACATTGCAGCTCAGCATCGATCCTTTTCTTCGCCTATTGTTCGCAGGAACAATATTTGGCATTCGAGTCTCGTGCCGCCTATCGAACGAGTTAAGAATGGCCGATTTATTTTCTAGGCGATTCCGCCCTTCGTTCGGCGCGGATATAGGTGAGAACACCCGCAACTGAAAGATTTGATTTAATGCCGACCGAGAGATACGGAGGGTTTTTCGAGTTTCAATCTGAAATTAATTAGTTTCTGTTATTTACCGCTCCAGTTTATACGGCATCGGATTCTAGTACGCGAATAGTCCGGGAGATAAGGGTGCCGTGTTTAATTGGATTGATCACGAAGTTTGAAGGTGAAGTTTGTTCGATTTGGCAAATGGGAATTCAGTATGAAATAAAGCTCGATAGTCGGATTGATTTCGAAGAAGTAGCAATGAGGGTATACAGGTTGTAGGCCAGATTAAGAGAGCGCCTCTGTCAAAAATGACAACAGATGGTGGGGCAAGCGTCTTTTTTTTCGAAATGATACTGCGTCAATTAAAAAACATGCACAATTAAAAGTGCTCCATGTAACCAACATGTAGTAAATTTTTGCCGGAAAATATCAAATAAATGAAATAGTAAAATAGACAGTGTCGAAGTACCCTTCTCTCCAAATATTTCCACCATGTGAAAAATATGAAGCAAACAGAAAACAACTGCTTTCCTGGTATTAGCCAACGGATACTGAATTACATCTGACAGATATTTGTGAAACGTTCATTCAGGAAGACCCAATTGCAAATGCTCATTGTAATTAAACAGTAGAAATATTTGGATACTTCGACATTCTCGATATTACAATTCCATTTATTTGATACTCTCCGCCAAAAATTCTTGAGCTCTGCTCACTTTCTGGAATCTTTGCTACTGAGAAGTGATTTTCAGTTTTTCCCGCGGGCGGCGCTGTGACTGACTTCATTGTGAATCGCTGCTTCATTAGTGATTAGTTTTATAAAGGATTATAATTCATTGGGCTGGAGCAGGATGACTCAGGTGGTCTTTCCCAGCCAAATGAAGGATTATCTACTGTTTAAATACAATAGGCATTTTACAAAAATCTGTCAAAGTTCAATATCCGTCGCGGTATTAGCCAATGGTGGAAATTTTGGAGTGAAGGTTACTTCGACATTGTCGATTTTACCATTTCAACATGTAACCAAAACAAAATTCTGCTAGTTGGTTATATGGAGCATTTGCAATTGCCACCTCTGCAATGACGAACATTGCACAAGTATCTGTTAGATATAATGCAATACCCGTCGTGGTATTAGCCAGGGAAGTAGTTGTTTTTTTACAAGTATTGGCCATATACAGTATCGGAAACTTTTCATCTAGGGTATAGAAAGAAATCTACGCGAGCAACAAGGAACGCAACGATATCATAATACCACATAAATAAGAGAGACGCACTACTGCGCGCCTCTCCTGTCACCTTGCCCGTTGAATTGACAGCTCAGGCTGATATTCCCTCCTCGAGCGAGTAGATGAGAAATTGTTATGCTCTCTAAACATATAGCAAGCTATTCTTCACGCTCTCATAAAACCACCATACCCAAGATGAAAACTTTCCGATACTGTATAATGAGCCTACGTTGGTGTATTTGAGAGTGAAAATGATGAAACCCTGGGACTATCGTTACTGAACGATCTCCCAAAAATTTTGAGCTTTGCCCTCTTATAGAAATCTGTCAACCCGGAGATTCCGAGTGCTTCTTACTCTGCTCGCAAAGTGGAACGGACTGGACCCCGTTCCGTCGCGCGAGACCAAGCACCCTGTTCTCAAATGTCTACTACTCTATGTCGCATGCGACAAAATATTTCTATCACTTTTTTCGACCAAGCATTAAAAAGAGATGGAGATATTTTGTCGCATGCGACATAGGGTAGTAGACAATTGAGAATAGGGCCCCCCTCTTCTCAATACTTGGTTCAGAAAAGTGATGATAGAAATATTTTGTCGCATGCGACATAGGGTAGTCGACATTTGATAATAGGGCCCCAGAGCAGCCAAATAGTCGTAATGATGAGTTGATTCGAATGGGCAACATATGGCTTTAGAGCTACTGTGTTGACCTTCCCTTGCATTGATAAGAGGCAAAACTTCGAAAATGATCTACAGGTGGTGTCCCTGTCCGAATCAAAACAAAATCCTGATATTTGTTGTAGGGAACACTTGTAATTTTCTCCTTTGCAATGAGGAACATTGAATAGAATGTTAGATATAATGCAATACCTGTCGTTGTATAAGCCAGGGAAGTGGTTGTTTAGAAATTAGCAAGCTGCCAACTTCAGAATATGAAAATATACATACCAATCTTTAATATGGAACAGTTTGCAATACTAGGCGTCATGTCGTGTACTGTTTTTTATTGACGAACAAGTCAATCAATCAACGTCCAAACAAGCTGTTCATCTTTTTCATTTAAATATTTTTTCCCGCTGCCGACACTGTAAATAGTCTATGCATGCTTACCAACAAAACAGGTAAATGGCCTTTACATACTATCAATATGTAATGTCAGTCATTGCCATACTGATATGAGTTTCGTAATGAGATACTTTACCGCACTAGTGTTTCTCTTTTTAAATGTCAGTTTATTTAATGAGAACTAATTTATTATAACGTTGAGTATCTACCCCGGGATTTATCAGGTAATAAGGTTTGAATTTTTTTATTTGAAGTGGATTCTATATCTGAATCTATTCTCTAATTCTCTGAACTAATGTCGATGTAATTTCACTAAATTGGAATGAACGTGTCAAAGTTGACAGTTCGCAAAATATATCAACAATGGGCGCAACGCTTGCTTGTTGCGTGATTCTTATATCATTAATTTAAGGAATATTGACTAATTTTGAGTAAATAATTAACATTATTGAGTAGGTAAAATATTGTACAATATTTGTGTCGTAAATTCATATTACGATAATCGATGGGTTATGAGACTTTTTTAATATAATTGTTGTCTGTTCATTCGGTGACTTAGTTACGCGCACAATCAACTTAGAATGAAATAGCGAAACGAATAATCATGAAGGAAGGGTAAGAAAACAAACTTCAATCCAGGCAAATTTTGAGAAATGTCAACAAGCAGCGGGAAAAACGTAATAAGTAACACGAAATGTATCGACTGTTAACATCCTCGGCAAGCGACAAGCCTAGGCTTTGCCTCGGCTCGTACTCACTCACCTCGAATGTTAACACGTCTTTACATTCCTTGTTACTCAAATAACTATTGAATATTCTTGCAGCTTCAATCCAATTTATTCCATTTTCTTTTTTGTTTCAGAGTGACAGCATAGCTGATTCAGAACCCGCTTCCAAGGACATGACAGCTGTCAATACGGTGAGTTGAATTCACATAAAATTAGTTTAAAATTCACTAAAGATATTGTAATTTGGCTATTGACTAATTGACATACCTACTGAAAATATAGTTCTTGCAGAGAAAAAAAAATGTATTGAATCACACAAAATATGTTTCAGTAAAACGAATTCGATGTTTCAATATTGCTAAATATTACTGTTATTCCGGAGAAAAAGGCAGTTAACTTGAACTTCGAAACAATTATTTTTTATACCAAAAACAGTGGATACTGAGAAATGTTATATTGTTTCAAACAATTGTCTTGGTTTGTTTTACGGACGAATAACAATGCCTTAAAATTTTGATAAAATGCATTGTTGTTCTTCTCCATTCATTTCAATTATTGTTATTATAAGGTATTGAATGGAAAATACTGCTTTTTGAAATTGGTTCAAGGATATACGAAGGCGTATAGAAGGGCCACCAGCAAATTTTTTTTTTTAAATCCCGACTTTTATTTCGGGGTCCGACTTTAATCTCCGACTTCAAAGACGAGGGTCCAACTTGAATTTCGGGGGTCTAACTTTAATCTCGGGGTCCGACTTCAATTTCTGGGGTCCGACTTCAAAGACGAGGGTCCGACTTGAATTTCGGGGGTCCGACTTTAATCTCGGGGGTCCGACTTTAAAGTCGAGGGTCCGACTTGAATTTCGGGGGTTCGACTTTAATCTCGGGGGTCCGACTTCAAAGTCGAGGGTACGACTTTCATCTAGGAGGTCCGACTTTAATCGCGGGGGTCCAACTTTCAAGTTGGGGGTGCGATTTTAATCTCGGGAGTGAACTATTCAGTGCAGAACCAACCGTACGAACAGTTGTACTAAGACTTTTTTGTTACAGTGCCTTTGAAATAGGAGTTAGAGACTGATAACGGTTCACTAGGAGTCTAAAACCATTTCGTTATCAATATGTGATTCGCTTTTTTCGTCTACTTGAGCTGTTTTCAATTCGTCAATATACAACGTGTCTCACTTCTTATGTCAACACCACTGTTACTTTAATTTCTTAAGTGGAAGTTTGAAATTTGCAAAATTTTTAGATACATCCAAAATTAACAAAATTTTGTATACCCTGCATGCCAGCAGCGATGGAACCACAAACATTTCCGACAAACTATAACAAGAGGTACAGTAGAGAAAAAAATCGGATTCGTAATTTAGGAACAACCATTTTACTGCAAACTCAATGTGTTACTTCGCTTCTTTGTTCCTGAAAATAACATCAGAACTGACAAGTTTGTCTCACTTCTCATGGAAACACTTCCGTAAATACGGGTGTGAAGTTGTCCACATCCACAAATATACGAACAACCAATTCCATTTTTTTAAATTTAGAGCTCTCTGGGTGTGGATTAAATGAGAAACATTTGTTATTATCATTGCAATACAAATGTTACAGTATGGTCAAGCTATTCATAAGATAATAATTCGATATTTTCATACAGCTAGGAAAATATAAAAAAAAAGCTATATTTAATTTTGTCACATCATTCTTTAAAACTTCGTATATGTGTGTAAAATTGAATTCTAAGCAACTTTTTCAATTAACTTTTTTCGATATCTTGCCATTTTACCCGACTTTTTGCCTTTTAATAGTACTTTTTTCAATTTGCTGCCATACCACCGATCACGTGACATGCGTCAAAATCGATTTTTAGGTTATCGAACATGCACACACTTTTTCCAAGAATTTGTTTCTCCAATACTCTAATAATAAACTTTTTTCCTATATGCTACATACTTTTTGGCGGTCACTGTGTATAATAAAGAAGAAGATTATTTTCCAAGTATTAGTTAATTGTTTGACATATTACATTTTTAATAAAATTCAATCATTATGGAAGATATATATCATCAATTCACCCAACTAGCTTCTTCTTCATTGCAGTCTTCAAATTCATTCGTATATTCATTTATTTTTCATAACATATTTCCACTAAATTAAACTTCCTTCCATTAGGCTATATGTTGAACCTATTACTGAACTTCCATTAAAAACCATTCAAAACTTGCCGCTCGAAATTATTAAAAATTTTAATAATTCCTCATAAGGAAATTACCAATACCAGCTCGAGCTCCGTCCAAACTCTCTGCAAGTTATGGTAGTTTTCTTTCGCAGGGGTCGATTCAAATTTGACGTTAAATTTTATGCACTCGTAAAATGGCAGGAATTAACTCCATAAAAGTCTGGAAACTTTAAAATTGTTTCGACCTTAACTCCATATCCGTAATTTCATGCCTTGAACTATCGAGCTCGCAATTATAAGGAGAATAATGGTGCACTTTTCATGCGCTGATGTGGTACAGCAAGCAGCATGCTGCAGGTTATAGAGGAGTATGCAAAGAACATTTGGATATTCCCATGTCTGTAATATAATAGGGGTAGAAAGACTGTGGTGTCACAATCTGCAGTAACATCCTACTTCAGTCAACCCTTCACTACTCACTTCTGCAATTATTGTCCCTGTCATGGAGTTACGTACAGTGTAGGTCGCAACTGTTTCCAGTCACTTTTTCTTCTGATTTTGTTTAGTTGAAGTAAAAAATGTACATGGAAACAAGCACTTTGGTAAAAGTGAACTTAGTGGAGTTATATCAGAAAAAATAAAAATGAAGTGGTGGTTCTTTCGTGGTTTTATCTCCTCAACATGAATCCGAATTGGTGTTCTATAATTCCTTCCAAGTTATGTACTTTTTAATCTTTGATGGTGAACGTCGCGATGGTATGTCGTTAGTACCATGGAATTGTGGAAAAAACTCACCTTCTCATTTAGCAATCACTTCAAAGTCTGCCAAAGCCGTTGCAATCTCAGGTAAGAAGTTAAAAATTCGGAAATACCAGAATCTTGAAAGTACTTATATATTTTATCCATTATTTGTTGGAACTTTAGATGTTTTCGGTCATCAATCTCTGTTTATTATACATGATATATGGAGGAAACTAGACCTGGCAACTGAAGGAACCAGATCAACTCTTTTCTTTATTCAACGGATCAGTATCACCAATCAACGTGTTCTATCTTCTGCACCATGGCTTCCTCCCAATATTTTGAAAAGATTTTATACTTTCCAGAATCAAAGAATAAACGCCTCTTCAAGGTAGGAAATAATATAATGACTAGGAAGCTACTAATGAAACTGAATCGACCTTTGAAAGTGTTACTCGGCTTTTCACATCTTCAGTATTGTGCGTTTTCATGCCGTACCAGTGATAGAGTCATCCACCTCAGAAGAACTAGGTAGCAATTAATGCATAAACAGCTCAATAACCATCAGGCGAGCACAAGATGGTACGGTCAAAACATATGGACCCATTGGATTGACAAATATTGGTGATACTTGCTCCAGTGTTTATCCAACACAATATGTTTTTTTTATTAAATGAAATAGGGTAAATATATGGGGTATATGAACACCAGTATCTCTTGTATGCAAGGAGCTTCGATCAAAGCCTTTGCGGAGGTGATCAAGGAAGTATGGTCAGAAGATTCAGCACATCGAATTGTTGATACAGTTCTATCGAAAAATCAGATTAAACGACTCGTTCTCGGTTTTATCGGCTATTCTTAGAAATATGCCCAGGAATTCCTACGATACCTGCTGGAGGGTCTACATGAGGACTTGAATAGAATTACGGAGAAACCTCAACCCATCTTGACAGAGATTGATGCGAAATTAAGTGATAATGATAAAGCTCAAGAGTCATGGTCGAGATTCTTGAGGATGGGCAACTCCATTATTGTAGATAACTTATATCGGCCAACTTATATCTATTTTAAAAGTACATATATATTGTGATTATAGTTTAGTTACGCTTGATCCATTTTGGGACCTGTTTCTACCGATTCCTAAAAGAACATAAGGCCTACCTAAACTGTCGCAATGTTCGAATGCATTTAACAGAGAACAAACTTTGGACGGACACGGGAAAGCTACTTGTTAGAAGTGAAGAGAGAGAAAGAAGTGCACGAAATCTATGTTGATTCATAAATTTCCTAAAATTTCAGTGATCCAATGAAATATTTTTTTTTTTAACAGAGAAATTTAGAAGGAAATAAATTGATTGAAATATTGGATATGAGTCAATATGTATGCTATTATTGTAACAGCCTCTATGCCTTGTCCAATCACAGCGGGACTACCTACAGTGGACATTACACTACACAGCTTTCTGTAGACACCGTCACAATGACTCTTGGCATGAGAACAATAACTCTGGTGTGTCAATGGTGTTTTGAAATATCTTGTGAGCGGAGAGGATTATGTCCTCTTTCATGAACAGAAGGGATCATATCCCTGATCATTATTGTTTTCGAAGTCATTAAAACCAAACGTATCACACAAAATTTGATTTTTTTTTTCATGCAAACATATCATATTTTGTTAACCGAAGAATCTAAGTCAATCATATTGATTTTACTGTAATATGTATTTTTGTCGATTGTTCCATTTGCAATGCAGTTTTCTGTATTGAAATGAAGAGATAAATATGGTATACACAATAATAATTACACTATCACTGCGAAAAATAGCAGATTATTTTATTAGTAGTAAAAGTGATAGTTTATGTGATGAAGCTGAACGTTTATTTAACGAACGTAGTGAGGCAAATTATTCAGCGCTGAGCAACATCTATTCATTTCGAAAAACAATGACAGCAAACTCACAAAAAGTGTTATAATCATAGATGACACTATCCACAACTTTCAGTCATGGTTACTGATGTCTCAGTTCAATCGTTTCCACAGCACAAATACTACATTTCAACAAATTGATTGAAGCATTATTATAGCCTCGTTATTTTGGAGCACGTACCAGAAGTTCGAGTGATATTGCAATGGAATTGTATATTTCTCGAAGGAGTATATGGCGCATTCTAAGGAAACACAAGTTATACCGAAGTATGGGAAGAAACTGCAAATACATTCCGAACAAGACGGAATAATAAAAATGTTTTTTGTAAACAGCAGTAAAATATGCGGACTGTCAATATCGGAAAGAATATTATTAGAGATAAGAAGAATTAGTATTAGCACAGGAGCCGAAGAGAGGTCGACCTTCACCGTTCTGTTAAACGGATGAAATATACTATCTAGAACAGGTTGCCTATCAAAATGTGGTCCAGACTATATAAAATGAGTTTCAGAAATTGGCATATAGAAAACTTTTTTATTATCGATTTGTCAGAAAATTTCATTCTTCATAAAAATGAGTGTATTGAAGAATACTTGCATATGGGTTGTCAAATTTCCAAATTTTCAAACGGTGTACAGGGGGGAACAAAAATAGAATTAGATGAGTGATAGAATTTTCCGATAAATCGATAATAAAAAAGTTTTTCATATTGTGAAAATTTTTGAAACTCACTGTATATAGTCTGGACCACATTTTGACAGGCAACCCATTTTGGGCGTATTCGTCATTTTACGAAACTTCATAAGAAGTATGTTTTATCCGTTAAACAGAACGGTGAAGGTCGACCTCTCTACGGCTCTTTGACTATAAGTCGTGATACTTTCAAAAAATTCCAGATATTTCGGATAATATGTTTTTTTTTTTGTTCCATTTGTTAATTGTTCTTCAGTTCTCGATAGAATTTAAATTTCAATGATATGAAAATTGAGATTTCGTTGTTGACATGAGTATTTGAGAGATTAATTATTCTATAGTTTTTTTTTAAACATCGTTTGGTGTCAATAAAATTCAAGAAATGGAAACTACCAAAACATCAAAACTACGTCAATTTCACTCGAGCCGTGTTTCGCCAACAAAGTTAGCTTTTGTAGGATATAATATTTTCAATAATGGTGTTGCTCCTGAAAATTCTAACTGTGCTTGCGAAACGCATCTCTATCGAAATTGACGTAATTTTTTTAGAAATTTCTAATTTTTGTAATCTCTGTATTAAGTACACAGTTTGTCCGTAGACCAGAGGACAGTTAAATATCTCTTGGACCAATGGGAATATTTATATTATAGTTTTTCATTGTTGTTGTTTCTGTTAAAATTGTCAAAATTGTTTTTTTCCGTTAACCAGTTGTCGTCCTCCTACGAACGGCAAAATGACTGAAAAGTGGTAATTCTAATCAATCGGCTCCCTGACCCTATCTTATCATACGGCAATTTTTCATACGGAAGAAGCAACAAAGACTCACGAAATCATCCATTCGCTTTTTAAATAGAACACACAAAATATTTCAACTTTAAAAATTCATTAGTAGTTTTGGAAAAAAAATGGGAGAAAAGTTCGTTCATGTCCGATTACCTTGAAACCTGTTTTGACACATGTCACATGATCGCTGGTATGGCGGCAAATAAAAAAAAATTGCTATGAAAAGTCAAGAAGTGTGGTAAACTGGCAGTATATCGAAAAAAATTTATTGAAAAAGTTGCTTAGAATTTGATTTTATGCACATTATTATTATCGATATACAAATGTTTCATTATAGCCAAAGTAGGGGAGCCCAGGAAGCTAAATCGGGATTTACTCGAGCGTCGAAGAGACCTCTTGGATTGCGAAGCTTAGATGATAAGAAGAAAAAAATGTCATATAATATATACACTTTCATCGGTGGGGGGAGCGGCTATAAATTTTCAAAAATGTAAAAAAAAGCAGTTGCATGGACATACTCGAGCGCGTTAGATATTAATAGCATCCATGTCCTACACGTTTTATTGAAAACATACGTATGTTAATCTGATTATTTCCATGATGGGGGTGGTCACGCGTAAGGGTTGAAAACGGAAAAAAAAATTAATCGAGCGCGTCAGATTTTCAAAGGGGATGTTGAGTGAACCTAAAAGAAGGCTCTTATATAATAATCTGACGATTTGGATGTGACCTAAACTCGCGGTCATTATTAGAATGTGCAAAAAAAAATCGCCATTTTGAAATACTCGAGCGCATCAGATTAAGATATATATGGTTAATTTATATACCTTAAACGTGCTGTCTCATAATCTGACGATTATCTGGAGGGATTCGCCTAACCTGACAATGGAAAGAATTTTTTTTTGTATTTTTTCAAATCTTTCAACTTAACAAATTAAAGAGCTGAAAAAATAGCATGCAAATAAAACAGTATATATTCTTTGAATTACAAAACTTTTATTTATGAGAAAATAAGTATAATAAATATAAATTTTTTTGAGAATTTTTATTTTAATCATCTTCTTCGTCGGTAAAATCATCTTCCTCTTCTGGCTCCATAATTTGGCCGGAGAAATATTACTGTATATGTCTTATACTGTGCCCAAAGTGGGGACGGAGTGAGAGAGTCATAGATAGAGAAAGAGTGAGAGAGGAATAGAAACGCGAGAAGGGGAATACCGGCATCACGTAGCTTCATGCATTAAACTTTATCGATTATTTTTCCTTACTTCGGCTTACGGAAATCGTCAGATTATATATTATTTATGAACGTTGAATTATTACCTTCAAAATAAAAAAAAAAAATTAGCCACGCTCGAGAAAGTCGAGATGACGTTTTTTTTTTACAAGTTTTTAACCCACCTACTTCTTATCGTCAATCGAAAATTGTCAGATTAGTGGAATATACTCTTTTTAGCATATAACTAACTTACCCTACCTTAATCTGACGCGCTCGAGAATTTCAGATGATCAATTTTTTTTACTAATCTGATCCTTCATGCTTGACGCGCGGCCACATATACGGGGCTAATACTTGGTGGAGGTATTTAATGGGGTACTAGATTTCTCCCTGTATGTTAATCTGCCGCGCTTTAGTAAATCCCAAAATCCCCTCTTGGGCTCCCCTACTATAAGAAAAATAATATATATTCATATATATAGGAAAATATTTAAAAAATTGAATTGCAAGCAACTTTTTCAAATAACTTTTTTAGATATATTGCTATTTTAGCCTATATATTTTTTGCTTTTTCATAGTTCCTATATTTGCGTATTCGATTGTACCTGTTTTCATTCACTGACCCAAGCGTACAGAGTATCCTTTTTCTTCCGATTGCCTTCTCACGTTATTGTTAGTGCATGTAGTGGGAATTCAACATTTTCAGCTTTGCTTGTTTTACAGTAATAATTCTCACCCCCCTGTATGCATCAAATAAAAATAAAAAAATATGTAGATCCATTCTGAGAGGCATTTTTGAGCATTTGATATTTTTAAAAATTTTCAATTGAATACTCAAGTCCATCAAATCAATTTTGAACACTCATATTAGAAGGTTTTGTTCCCTTTTTAAGGGGTTTTTCACCTAAACCTCATATAAACAATGCGGAGGGCTAACTCTTATTGCGGAGGCAAAGGTCGGGGTACGTTTGTTGGTGAATTAACCCAAAGATATTCTTAGAAATCCAATTTATGGCAGTGAAAATAAAATATCTAATTGAAAGTTGTTATTTGGACGCCATCTACAGGAATTCTGATATAGTATTTCATTCTCAAAGCCAGTCTCTGTAGAAAGTCTTTATCACACTGAAAGAGAAAACACTCCAGACATACAAGTAAAACAATTATTAAAAAATAGTATTTAATCAAATAAATGTTAAGCCAAATTCAGGGCTTGACGATCTTGAGACAATCAATAAACGATGATGAGAGTAATCAGGTTGCATAAAAATAGTATTTAATGAATTGAAAGTTTGTTAAACCGAGTTCAGGGCTTGATGAGATCTAGAAAAGTCTAGAAGTAATGATCGAATCAGGCTGAAGGGAAGAAATTTGGTTCTTTGGACTATTGTATGTTATTCAAATGGTCATACCAACTTACTTGGAATATTGGGTTAAATGCATTTAAACCTTACATATTTCCTTGACCAATCATCAGTTATAAGAATTAAAGAATCAACCAAACTCCTCTCCTGTTAATATTTCAAGCTCTTCGGGCTCCTTGATTCAAATATACTGTAACAGCAGCTCAGGAACACTCCTGAATTCCCCACCTGGTTCTGGACACCTGATCGAGTGTGTAATTCAGCCAGTCAGCTATCATAGGTAGCTAAAGTTGTTATTCTATATTGTATATTGTGGTAATTTGGCAATCGGCCACTAACATCGCCGCTCATTCAATGGCGAGAAATAAGCTTTTAACTAAGCTTTTTGAAATTAAATTTAAATCAATTTTTGAAATTAAATCAAATTTTGAAATTAAATCTGGTCTTGAAATTTAATCTGGTCGAACTACACACAAAAAAAAATGAGAAATTGTTGTAAAACATGTCCATTGACGCCATTTGAAAAATCATGAAAATTCATTGGAAATAAAATTATTTTAAAAGCATTAAAAACGACAAAAATATTTATTCCAATGAATTCCACTTTGAATTTTAAATAGATAGTTACCTCTTTATAAATGTTATTAATATACACTGATTGGATGATTTTCAAAATAAAAATTTAAATCATCAGCGAGTTCTTCAAGTGAGACCAGACCAGACCAGAAATGGACGAAATGGAGGAAATGGAAGATAACGGAAATTCAAAATTTAATCCCCTCCTCAATTTCTACAAACAGTGTTACCAATTGTCACACTATCAAAGAACAGCTTACTAACTGTTGGCTCATGTTAAGATCACAGAACTCATAGATAGAATGAAACCAAGATATTGCCTACGCATGGAAGCTTCAATTTACTATCGCTCTCTGCATGATTATTACAAATAACATCCATGGTTTGGACGGAACACACGGAACTCACACTTTGTCGGAACTGGCTAATTGATATAATTTTGAATCCAAATAAAAACGAGAAGAAGAAGAACTAACTATCTTTAAAATGTTGAGAAGAATAAGACTTCAATTCAAATAATTCAAACATTTTTTAACTGATTTTATTAAATAATTTATCATTCAGACTTGGTGGAGCATTCAGCAGCGTTCTTCGAGCTGTAAAATAAGGATTAATCAACAGAAACATTGTAAGTCATATTCTGAAACTTATAAACTCAGTTGGTGCCTCGTTCACACTGCCATGATTCACGGTAAAAATGATGAAATTGAACGTTTGTAGAAATACAACCGTTATAATATCGTCCAATATCTTCGTAGTTCTGAGGAATGCTCGTCGTTGTCCTGTATTATGAAGACGCATGAACTCTTCCAGAAATGCAATATGCCTTTGTCGTTCTATTACCCCTTTGTCTTGAACAGAAACCTTTGATAATTAATACATGTCGAGATTCCAGCATTGTGAACTGAGAATTCCGTTTACACTACGCTGGAGTTATTTATAGGTACTACGATGTTTGTGTACACCTACATTCTGTTATTTAACAGGAAACGGTTAATCAAGCGTAAGGCGAAGTAGATAATTTGAGCGGACTCGATATTTCATTACGAAAATTTGGAAATCGATAAATAAAACTGATTTATTACTGTCGAATGGTCGAATGTACTGTTTTGGTGAGTTGATACATAGATAGATAGATAGATTTATTTAAAGCTTTCAATTTAAACAGTTGAAAACTCAAGTCGTACAAAAAATCATCAATAATTTACATCACACTAAGGATAATACAAAACACAAATATAACCAAAATACACAATTACCGTAAGTATAAAAAATTTATATATATATATATATATATATATATATATATATCACAGTCATTGGTAAAGGTAAATTGTACTCTAACTACAAATAAGGTTTCTTATCCAGGAATTCTTTCAATGAATATGGCTCAATGCCACACAACAGATCAAAAACATGTTTTTTTAAATTTTGTCTTGTGCGATATTCTTTAATATTCAAGGGTAAATTGTTATAAAATTTAATGGATGCATAATGTGGCCCTTTCTCTGTATTTGTAAGTCTATGCTTAGGAACAATAAAATTGGTTTTCTGTCTTGTAGAATATTCATGTCTGTATGTGTCTGCTTCAAAATTTGATTTATTATCATATACAAAAAGTACACAAGCATATATGTAAATGGCATATACGGTAAGCATTTTGTTGGATTTGAAGGTACCACGACAAGAATCTGTATATTTCATATTCAACAAGGTCTTTAAGATACGTTTCTGCATGATGAAAATACGTTCTAGTTGGGTACTCCCTCCCCATACTAATATTCCATATTTCAGAAAAGGATAAACAGTCCCATAATATGCGGTCTTCAGTGCTTCGAAATTCAAGTGACTTTTCAAAACTCTAATTGCATAACATTTACTTGCTAGGTTTTTTGCGAGATATTCAATATGTATCTCACAATTTAGTTTGTCATCTATATAGATTCCTAACAGTTTTGTACTGGTTGAAAAAGATAATTTATCGTTTTCGAGCTGAACATAGTCCGGAATAGCAATATCTTTGTGAACAGTTTTAAAAAGTATACAGTCTGTTTTAGACGTGTTTAATAATAATTTGTTAGTACGAAAGTATGTAGATACTGTTGAAATGTTGTTTGAAATCGAGTATTCCAGATTAAGTTGCCTGTTGATGGGTAAAATGATATTGGAATCATCTGCATAGCTCACGACTGTAGTACTTGACTGTTTAAAAATTTCTGAAAAATCATTAACATATACAATGAATAGTAAAGGACCCAGAACACTTCCCTGTGGTACGCCTTTTTCGATTTCAGTAAAACCTGAGAAGAACTCAGTATTTTGTTGCCTAATACATACTTTTTGTTTCCTATTACTCAAGTAAGATTTTAAGAGATTCAAAGCATTTCCTCTGATTCCATAATTGAACAGCTTTCGAAGTAAAATGGAGTGATCAACACAGTCAAACGCTTTACTGAGATAACAATTACGACAAGTTCATCTGAGATGATATAGCATCAGTGTCATTATGAGAAACAGCAATGATTGAAGGATTTCAATGTCTATGAAGTAATGAAAAGAAATACGGGGTTGGGGAGTAAAAATAAAAAACTCAACGAATAGTACTGATACTTGGGTTGAACAAAGATGAACTACAAGTTACGATAGCAAGTTGTATGATTCAGATATATATAATAGGAATTTGATTTCATTCATTTTTGGAAAATCGATATTTTTTGTTCTCATTCATTGATGTTAGTATGTGACAAACATTTTTGTTCGAAAATAATTAAATCGGTTGTGGAATCAACTGTGGCTGAAAGACAAACTTTAGTCGCTATGTTCCATCGTTCAAGATAACCTCTTGGGAGGTATTCATGTTGAAAAACGGAGCACATTCTCCATGAAAATTGAAAAATGAAAAATGTCATTCATTTGTAATATCTAACAGAAAACAACTACTTCCCCGGTACATTGAACTACATCTGATAGAAAAAGAAAAGAAAAAAAATCTGAATGTGAAAATTCGCATTTTTATTCGAATAGTTGATTTTTTAATTTTCTCTAATTTTTCAATCCTATGAATTCCCCTGAAGTGCTTGGCAAAGTGTAATAGATGTTCGTCGACCAAAATGTATTGGGGATTAAATGCGAGAGAAGCGAACCTTACTTCAGTGAAATGAACGATTTCTGTAAGTGTTATTTTTTGATAACATTCTCCCTATCTAATTTATGCAATGATTTTTTCAATGAAAGCTAGATAAAATTTAAAAAATCAATTATCTGAATGTAAATGCGAATTATCACTTTCAGATGTAGTTCAATGTCCAGCGTGGCTTGTGCCGGGAAGTAGTTTTTCAATTATCATGGAGAATGTCCCCCTTTTTTCGACAAAGATAATTTGACTAAATGAGTCCAAACTTCTCTCAAAACAGAAGATTCCATCCATCAATCGTTATGGCAGGCCCTGTAGATCATCAACAATCAAAACTTTAAGTATTCGTTATTCCAAATAACGAAGGGAGTCCATATACCTCGAATATTTTTCTCGACAGTTGCGGACATTGTTGGCAAGAAATGGAAGCTGCAATAACACTGACTTTTGGAGATTAACGGATAATCGATTTTTTCTGACTAGTAATTATTTTGCAATGATAAAAATCTTTTTCAAAGTCCGTCAGTTTTCAGGATTTTTGAGATTTGTGAAATATAGGCAATATGTGAATTACGTCAACTCTCAACTCATTGAGCTTTTTTTTTTTCATCATTTATGGAAATAAGCACAATTTAGTTAAAATTTTATTAGTTTCTATTTACGTAAATTGATCCGTTGTCACATATGCAATATAATTTGTTCTGTAGTTATAAAAGATCAAAAAGCTATTATCAAGAAAACGTATACATAAATGTGTCAATACTCAATTTAGACAAATTACGCGATTTAAGAGTCTGGATCAACTTTTGTTGCTAGAAGGCAGACTTTCATTCTAAGCGGTGTATAAAATGTCTGGTGAAAATACTTATAGAAATATTTTCTCACAGAAATTACAACAGATTTCAAAATACTCTTCACTGAATTCGATGGCTCACTAATTATACATAACATTTGAAACAATCAACATTTGAAGACACACACAGATGATAACTAATTCACATTTCCCAACATTCTACAAAAGTGTCAAAAATCTCCAAAATCCATTTTTTTTTACTGAGGTACAATAAGTACTTGCAATTGGGTTCTTTCAAAGAATGTTGCACAATATCTGCCAGATGTAGTACGATGTCGATGTCGTAGTATTGCCATGGAAATAGTGGTGGTGATCTGTCAGATGTTTTTCTCGTATTTTCCACTTGGTGATAATGTTTGGAGGGACAAATATTATTGTGCACCCTATGTAAGAACGAAATAACAAAATTTCGTAAACTATTTTTGCCCGCAATATGGGTATTCTGAAGATCAATCAAATTTATTATTAGTATTATTGGTGAAATATGTACGGTAATTTGGATTATTGTTTAAAAATATGAACAGGATGTTCACAAAACCAGTTGTGGAATCATCACAAGTACACTCTAAAATAATTCATTTGACACTAATTTATATCACAATCACTGGGATATTAAGTGTTTATGTCTGCTAAACAATTTTTCTCCTCAGGCGCGAGTGTATCGCTATTTATAGCTGTAAATACATCTTCGCGGCGTTTCGGGAGTTGTCTACCTTTTTCCATTCTCTTCTCGGGGGCTTAATGTCGCTGCTACTCGTTCGTAGATGGCGCTAGCTGTTCATTTCGAGTGAAATATTGGTTACGGGCTGGTTCCGATATTATTTCTCCGAAAATGCGAGGATTCAGAGCTCTGGATACCCGGCTCGACGAATTCGAATCCGTGCGGTACCTAGGAGTACAGCTGGACGGGAGAAAAACACTTGGTAAGCATGTCAGCTTGGCAATCCAACGAGCTGCGGCTGCTATAAAAAGGACATGTCCGTTGATAGCCAGGGATGCCAGGCTGGCCATGGAGACCAGAGTGTTAATCTACATGTAAATCATCAGGCCAGCGTTGACACATACATGTCCAGTGTTCTGCAGCGTCCCCAAGATAACCGTGTTGCGCTTGGAGAGGATGCAGAACAAAGTACTCCGTATCGTCACGGGCAGTGACAGATACATTGGGCTAGACACACTGAGGGAGCTAGGCGATATTCCATCCATCGAGAAATTTATCAAACAAGAGTCTGATAAGTTTTTCAGATACTTTATCCTTGGAAGTCCGTTGATTAGGGATCTTACAGCAGTCAGAGCACACCACAGTTAACCAAAAAAGCATGGTGGACTCATTTACCAGGCACTGGAGGTTTCCCAGGATATCCCAGAGGACGAGGGATAAACCCGATTTTTCGAGAGATCACGAAAACCCCAAAAATACATGGTCCTAATCACCTGATGTCTTACACATAAAGTAACAATACCCCCCGTTCAACTTGGAGGAGACAGGAAAATGAAACCTAACATACTCTGACTTACAAGCACGACGAGCAAGAAGCCTAGACAACATTGTGGGCAGACGTGGGCTGGTTTCGCTCCCCTGCTGATATTCCTCAGCAGGCAGGATGAAAAACCCATCACCTCCTAAAGTGCAATACTACTCCCTGTCAAACCCCCCCTGTGGCTTAGAGATAGTTTTAATGCATTTTATATATTTATTTGTTGTGCCGCTGGATACACTTTGATTGATATTGATATGTAGATATTATTCATTTTGTTATTTTGATTTTTGATTTTTGTCCGAAAACGCGATATAACCTCTTGTGCGATTTCCATGTTGAAAATTGGGAACAT
This sequence comes from Chrysolina haemoptera, assembly GCA_958298965.1. Classification (NCBI taxonomy): domain Eukaryota; kingdom Metazoa; phylum Arthropoda; class Insecta; order Coleoptera; family Chrysomelidae; genus Chrysolina; species Chrysolina haemoptera. The sequence goes on from OY282590.1 coordinate 28,919,082, forward strand.
TCTCTTTTTCAACGTGTACAGAAATATTGATGACGGAACGTGAAATTTGAACAATTTGAATGTATTAACGAAAAATGAATTATGGATAACAGGTATGACTTTATTAGCGCTGATGAATCAACCCTACTTTCTTTTTGTTCGTCACGCCCATGATAACGAACGTTATTCAGTTTCATGCGACACGTCAAACAGTGTGTCTGTAAAATGATAGTTCTGTAATTTGAGTGGGCGATCAAGCACTTCATCGCGACACGCTCGGGAGTAGGAGAACCTCGGAAGTCACTCTAAGTTCTCTGCAACTTTGTGAGACGTCCAGTGAATGGGCCATCCGAAACCGTGCATACAAATACCGCACGTCGGCTGTCACAAATGAGAATATTTACGATATTGGGGTTCGTGGCCACATAAAATACTGGACAGTTATGACTCGATAAATTCTAATAAACTAATTATTCAACTCAATTATACTGACAATATATCTCCTTGCTTTTTAACCAATAAGATGCCTTAATTTTGACTAGTTACCATGGAACAGAAAAAAATTCCGGAAATTTTTTCGTGGCTCCACGAAATTTAAGTGGAAATTTTTTGACAGTTGAAAAGGTAAACATATGATCATTAAACATTGTAGATATACCTGTGAATAATGCAAAATTTCTATAAGAATTAACATTATTATTTATTATTCGCTATAAAGTTCCATTAAACAGAAAATACGAATTTGTTTATTTATTATGCATTAACAAGTTATATTTCAAGAAACGTAGGATCTACAAACATAGTAAGATTTAAATGTTGCTTGAATTCTAACCTATCCTCTCTTCTGAATGGTGAATAAGAAGGTGACGAATTAATTAGATGTCTGTGTTTTAAGACATATACAGGGTGTTTCAAAATTCAGTATCAAGATTTCAGGGGCGTATTTCTTAAGTCAAAATAAGACTTTTTTTTCTTATAAACATGTGTCCACAACCGCTTCATTTCTGAGATACAGGATGTTGAAATTTAACAAAAAAATCAGTTCTTTTTCAATATCTCTAAAACCACTTTGGCTTCTCTTTATGATTTTGGAACATGCAAAGTACACATAAAAATACACTTTTTCGATGGTGAACGTTTTCTTAATTTCCATCAGTGGCGTCCCTGTATACATGACCTGTAATAATTTCGATCAAAATAATGATACGCTACTGTTTTTTTGTCAAATAAGTATTATTTTTATAATTGTCTTCTATCTTCACACAAACATGGTCTTTTGATTTTTTTCCGTTCGACCGACGGTTTTCGATTTAAAAAATAAAAGGTAGTCATTTGCTTGTACCGAGGCGAATTTTTGTTTGTCTCATTTTGTTATTTGAATCTAAAACTGTTCTTCGTACGAAAAAAAGTCAAAGGACCATTCTAATGAGTAGATAGAGAACATTCATAAAAAATATAATATTCATTAAAAAATAAACATTGGCGTATCATTATCATTTTTGTTAAATTTCAACACCCTGTATCTTAGAAATTAAGCAGTTGCGGACACATGTTTATGGAAAAAAAATATTATTTTGACTTGAAAAATATGCCCCTGAAATCTTGATACTGAATTTTGAAACACCCTGTATGTAATATTTTGAAATAATTTTGTTCAAATCTCTTTTACGCAAAAGGCCATATTCACTTGACATCTTCAGCAGACTTTCTTCAATTTTCGTAAACAAACCATTCGAATCTAACGCTTCCTAGTCGCAATCTTCCATTAAATTCGTTAAATATATCAACTTTGGATGACATATTTGCACTTGACTCAACTCTTTGCAGTATTTACATAAATTTTACTTTTCAAAGCATTTCATTTTTCTCAAATTGTTTAACGCAAATGCTCACAAGAAATGTTTTATATAATAATATCTTTGTTTGCTGGTTTACTATATATACAGTAACTCAATGTAATTAATCAATATAAACCTCATCTGTCAAAAGCATGGCCGCCTATATCACGGCCACTTACGCAACAAACCATGTTAATATTATATTTTTTACATTACAAGTGTTATGGATTACTTTAACAAAAAATACATTTCTACCACCTTTAGTGACCTAAAATTATGAAAGGGCGATAGACTTATCTAATACCCATATCGTCCGTAATTATTTGAGAAGAAATTTCAGAATGAGTCCAAATCTTACGTGTGGTTGATCTGAGTGGAATACAATGCTCGTCAGGAGAGATGAAAATTTTTCATCGAAAATCTGTACTGGTAGTAATATTGTTGTCCTGATTCCGAATCCGATGAAATTTTGAGCCCAAGTGTATTGTCCCCTAATGTAATTCTTCGCAAAACTGGGTAAGTCCATCGCTCCTGGCGAGCATTGTATTTCACTCAGATCAACCACACGTAGCCTCATGGTATATTTCAAAATATAAGTTATTATTTTGAAATATTTCAAAATATAAGTTATTATTTTGAAATATACCATATTGAGATCTACAGGGTGATTAAATTGTCATCCTCATCCATTTCCGTTTTTTCTCTCTCCTGTAAAATATTCAGAAATTAGATACGCCCCTACGTGATAAGGGGGACGATTTATGATTTACAGAATAAAAAAAAGAAATCAACGAAAATAGTGAATTTCTTTTGTTTTCACAATAAATCACAACAAAATACGAAATCAACTTTTAACATATCTTCATCATCGACTAATGGCACCAGTTTCAACCATTCAAATTATATTTGATATTACAAAACCGTGTTACTTTTCAGGGGTAGTCATTGATTCAGTTTTTTTTTTCAAGAAAGTTTTTTATTGTTATGCTAAAAACATATATGCTGGGTTATTCCGCAGATCATCATCCCAATTTAATAGCCGACCATAAAATATGAATCGGTACGGTCGCGTATATCTCGAATTCATGCGGACGCTCCTACAGGCAACACACGCGACCGCATAAAAATTTATGACCCGTCCTCCCTTTATGGGGGGCGCATCTCGAGTATAGGCCGCACAGGATTACCGAATCAATCTTTCAAAGTTTTCCCTAATAGGTCTTCTCGCATTTCGATTGGAGGGCGCCTACAAAGGATCTGTGTTTGCTGACCTGAATACGGATCGTAAAATCGAGAATCTACTTGATCTACTCGATCCCGCCGAATTGGTGACTGGCTAGGAGTCGGGCTCCTCTTGCTTCCGAAATTTATTCGTCAGTTATCATCAGTGGGAATTCCATATTCTGTGATTATTGGGAAGTTGACAATGGTCTGAGATTTTTTATCCCGCTGGGATCCTGAGGTGAATGTGGGTGACTGAGACGCATATTTATAGCTCTCTGTATTCATCCAAAATGGATGACTGGAATCTTTGTAATCCAGTACGATTGGGTTTTGAGACAAGAATCGATGGTAGCACCACCAAACTTGGTATGCTAGTAGTTGGAACCATGAAAAACACAAAAAAAAAATTGTTTACCAAAATTCCAGGGGTGGAATATATATATATATATATTAATATATATATATATATATATATATATATATATATATATTAATATATATATATATATATATATATATATATATATATATATATATATATATATATATATATTAATATATATATATATATTTTTTTTCTCGTTTAAAAATATTTAAATAGATTTTTGCTGTAATCTTGGAAAGTATACGAATTATCGGAAAACAACTCAACTAGTTGAAAGAAATTAAATTTTCCACAAAAATTATTCCTAATAAATTCTTATGAAATACGCCCGTTTTCCCAGAAAACGTGATTGAACGCCGACATCAAATTTCAGGTTCACCCTTATCCGCCGCTGAAAGTTCTGGCGGAGCCGAATATTTGATTGGTCATAACTCTGCTAAAAATGATCGGAGAAGGGAGAGATCATTAAAATTGGGCTATCATAAAAACAGCATATTTGGCATGCTTCCAATGGATATTGAGATAAGTTGTGGCAAGAACACCGCTCCTTGCGAGATTTGAAAGGTTGCTATCGACCCTACGTTGATATCTTGGGTTTCTCAAGGAGTACATGAGCTTAACCATGAGTATTTAGTAGCTTACCTTTATCAGTTTTGCTATTAGTACGTCGTGCCAGACTGCATCGAATGCTTTTGAAAGGTTCAACAGAACTACCCTTTAGGTATCCGTTTGTGATACCCTTCCAGCCCTTCATTACTGCGTCAACTATAACGGTTATCTGAATTTATGTTGAGCGTCCGTGTCTGATACCAAACTGTTCATCCGGGAGGATGTTCGTTCTTGGACTACAGCAGTTTTAAAATTGCTTCGTCGGCGACATTGCTCATCGCCGGTGTTAGGCTGATGGGGCTGTGATTCTTTGGGAAAATATGGTTTGAATGCTTCAGGTTATAAAAAAACTTAGAATGGACTATTAATTGTGCTCTGGGGATTTCGGATCAAAGTAATGTGGGAGTCGTCAGTACTTCATAGTATCCGGCGTCTCTCCCACGCCGTCATTGGTGTTATCGACCTGTAGACAATCCTGCCAGCCAGCAAGTGATTTGTATGTCAGAAAGAATAAACAATGGTCCTTTTTTCTCCACTCACTACACGAATTCTTGTCATCTGGTTCAAAAGTAAATAAGACGAGGAACTTGTTCATGTCCTCACTGTATTCAGTATCATTCGATTCAGTTGGAATTCAAGCGGTACGGTGGACAAATATAGAAATATTCTGCTCGCCTAGTAGGAAAATAAAAACATACAACCCGTTATTTCAACCATGTTAGCTATTATTGATTCTGTGTCCATGTTGGCAGACGAATTCATCAACACACAGCAAACATAATTCACCAGCGAGAAGTAATGAAACTCTTGCAAAGTAAACAAAGTAACCGATACAAATGGAAATATTACAGTTACTAATGACTTCTCGCTTGTCCCGTGGTAAACAAATCAGTTTGGGTTTGAAGCAGTGTTTCTGTTTGGATTGTAAAATTTTAATTCGATTTGAAATATTTAATTTGATGTTTGTGGACATACAACTATTATTTGGTCCTTCAAAGTTGTTAGCGTAATTCAACATATGATAATTAATCAGGTCAAGGGGAAAACTTTTATTCTCGTTCAATCCAGAGCATAATCCTTCAAATATTTTGAAATTTTTGAAAAATTAGGCACAAAGAATGGCAAGAAAATCGACTGAAATATTTAGCGAACAGCATATCTGATGATTGTGTTTATTTTCGTCAATATTTACTCCTTACTGATATAGAGAATGGGAGCTTGAATACAAATTGGTTGGACAATATTTCCATTTGGATATCTGGAATGTTTATATTCCTTACGAAAACTGTTTCAACCAAATAATTGAAAGAACTAGAAGGCAATTACTGTTTTGTACAAAGGACCCCCATATACTTCAGAATGGTTGCCATGCCAGGGGTGATTTCAATGAAATTTTCTCTCACTATGAATAAGTATTTGATATTGGCGTACTTGAGATATTCTAATTCCAAAGATTTCAGAAACAGATTCGGAAGAAAAATTATTTCAAATGAATAGTCAGGGTATGATGGAGACTGGACAAACAGAATGGTCTTTTCCATTGCCGTTTTCTCCTGGCATTCCATTCCATTCCATTATTTGCTTGATTTTTCTCTTTGTAAATTTACAAATTTCACAACATCTGCAAAAGGCTACACTAATCCTGGATATGGTAAATGTGATAATTTGGAATCATGAAGATCTTCACTTGCTCTTCTGTCTTCTCCTAGTATGGTAATACACACTTGATTATTGGTTTTGTGCTTTTGAAAACAAAACAAGAATTTGTTTTTCCAGAATCATGAATCAGTGTCCTGCAACTAAGAAGAAGTGCTTGTGATGCGTGAAGAAATCGAAACATTCCTGTACAATATTAAGCAGAAGCTATGGAAGCATCTACTCTAAATTGATGTATTCTTCTAGCTTCCAACATCCAGTACTTTCCATAATGTAATTGAAACTGATGTCATGGACATGTCTGTTGAAAAACACTTAATTTGCGGAAGGGTGATGAAAAGCACTAACACAACTTGTTGAATAATCTTCAGATATTTCGGGATGGATATTTGATATCGATTCATCTCTTTCGTATGATGCACCAGCTTCGTATTATGCAAAGATTCACAGACACTACAAATACCATCTTTACATCACCTACTATTGTTAGTTGATGAACAGTCATATTCCTTATAGATAATTGCAAGAATTTCCTGCATGAATCTAAACTATATTCTTTCTCAAATTTCGAAAAACGCTTGATAACACATTGAAATATTTGAGGTTCCACAATCAACTGAAACAAGAAAGCAATTCATTGTATTTCTTCTCGGTTTGCATGGATGATGTTCGAGAACTATATGGGTATTCTTTTTGGTGTCACATTTCACTACTTCGTAACTATCATGTTGATAGAATAAAAAAAAACTTTTCAAAGAAGATTTCTCTCGATGATCTGAGCATCATTACGTTGGAGAGATGCCCTTCAATAGTGATATTCTCAAATGTCGAATATATGAGAGGTTCAAAAGTGTCTCGGAACTCTGGCCAAGTGTTATAAGAACTATCAAATTCAGGTAACTCAGTGATAGGTAGTTTAACACCTTATGTAAAATACGTTTTCACGAATTCTCCACTGGTAAAAATATTCCAGAATCAACGTCATCGTTGCGTGGGCATTTTCGAATTTGATACAAACAGTTGAAAATGACAATAATTGGCATTCTCGGAGATGTTATAATGATGAATAAGCTCCACAACTTTGATTCATTCGCTTGATTTCTGAAGAAAACATCAGTATTTAATGGTATAAGCAAAATTATTTCTGAACATTTCACGTTTGCTATATTGCTGATTTAGAACATCATCATCTCAAATAGTTTCGTTCCCATGTTAAATCTCCATGAACTCAATTATCAAAGGCACAAACTGTATTCAAGCGATCTCTTAACTGAATTAAATGGGCCTCTCTTAGAGGAGATGCACTCTCTCAAGCCTTCTCCATGACAATTACATAGTAATGAAATGTGAAACCAAAAAAAATACATCGTTCTTCAAACACATCACCTGGTGCCATACCTGTGTCGAATTGAAGATCAGAAATTCCACCACCTACTTTCATTCTCATCATGCTCACTGAATATTTAATAAATAAGCTTTCAGCGGGAACTTGAACTAAATATATCTGCAATTAAGGTTCTTACATCGGCTCTAATCACAAACTGCTCTTAAGAGTTCCCGCCTACACATTTAAGTGGACCGGAATAATACATGAAGATGGTTAATATGGGTTTTAAGCAGCTTTACGGGGAACTGCATTAGGCGATGGGAGACGCCAGCTGCGTCTTCGCCAGTCACGTCGGGCAGGGGTAACAGGAGCAGTTCTGACCTAAAAGGGCCGTGTGGTTGATTGATTTAAATATCCGACGAAGAGACAACCGTGGGAATGTATCTTTGAGTTTCTGTCAGTCAATCACAGACAATTTCTGAACTGACATACAGCGCAGTGCCGGACTGGCCGGTGGGATAGTGGGAAAAATATCACGGTGCTCCCATTTGGGGTCTCGGGGGCCATACGAAAACATGAAACATGCAATAATATACTTTTTTACAGACAGTGATATGAAATAGTAAGTACAGTTGAAAAACTTACTACTCACTCACTCATTAAACTCCCAGGTTTTCAGTTATATATGACCAGCACTTTTGCTACAAGAATACTTATTGTTCTTCCATATATATATATATATATATATATATCTCATAATTTTTTATCGTATGGTTATTTAATTCCAATCTACAATTGAATGATATAGATGTTGACAAGACAAAAAACTATGAAAGTTTCGATGCAAATGAAACCTCTCTAAACAATCACAGGTTGGAACACTCAGAACAATTTTTTGTGGTGAACTGAACTAGGCAAATAATACTATGATTCCAGCTGTGGAATATACTGACTAAAGTTTAAACGGGGTTTATATACTACCAACACAAAAAAATTAATAATTCAAATGCCTGTTATGCAGAATATAATAAAGATGTCTGAAAATGCAAAATTTTCCCAACTTGTTGAATGCATTAAAATATAAATAGCTGAATTAGATCCGACTGATTCCAATTTCCCCTATTTTACGATAGTTCCGTCTTTCTCTCACTACCTCACAAATCCGTGTTTCTATTTGCATAATTCCCGTAGTTGCTTTAATTGTTTTAAGTGTTTTATGCTCAAGTTCCATCAAGTTCTATTATTGTTCCTCGCCCACAGCTCTGCTCCACTCAACTTTTATTGGAGTTTCTTGGTATTTTACATAAGAACTTTTGGTGTAGAGCTGCGGATGAGGTGTATGATGTGTCCCAAATACTGAAACCTGAAATTATTATGGGTTCCTATGTGGGAGAATCGTCGCTAAGCACGAATTCACATTCTTGAATGACCCTTCACCTGCATGAATGAATGGGATTACATATTTTATTATTTTACTTGGCGACTGCAGAAAATAGGCAAAAACTCACAACTCACAGCCGCAGTAAATAGCTCCTTACGCACGGTAAACAAATCGCAAAGTTTTCATAAACAGAACGCACAGTTTTCGTTAACAAAACGCACAGTTTGATATATCTCGGAAACGGCACAATCGATTTAGGAGATATTTTGTAGGTAGAGAGGGTTTTGCTTTTCAAGTTCATCTATATGGGCGTATTTCTTGGAAAAAAACGATTTGATTGATAATAATAATAATACTGATAATTTTTGGGTCTCGAAAACGGCTTTAACGATTTGAAAGGTATCTTTCATTCTTTTTCAATAGTTGTTATAGCCCAGGCTGCTCTCGGGATTTATAGAAAAACAAAAAAAAATAATGTATGGTAGAATTACTTTCATAAGATATTTGTTGTCTCAGTACATTTCTTCAGAACGATTGGCGCTCTTAATGGCCTTATTTGCAAGTACCCAACAATAGTCTCCATTTTATTATGAAATAAAAAATTGCAAATATAAACTTTTGACTTCCATTTGAGAATTGCTACATTTATATTCAAACCATTCAATCACTCAAAGCAACATCAATATTTTCAGATGTGCAACTGGTGGGTATTCTTCAATAACATTACATGTGAAAAAGTTTCATGTGAATGCAATTATATTGATGATGATGCAACGTCTAGAATAAAAATAAATTGAAAATTCTCGTGTATCTGAACTCTTTCATTTGAATCTAATATGATTAAAAATATGCGTCTGTTCTTTGAATTCCTTATAATACAGTCAGTTTTTCATATGATATCTCATTTGAAGTTCTTCATATCCTCCCACAATTCTATTCACGTTATTCTCACTGGTGGCAAACTTTCATTAGTTTCGAACCGAATAATAATGTGAAAAATTCTGTACAAAGGTATTCGTGAAGAACGTCATGGAATAAAATATTATTTTCAGGTATATGAGGTGCAAAATGAAGTCCACCAAGCGCGTTTCTTTGTAAGTATATGTCAATGCAGACATGATGCAAAATTTTCCTTGATCACGATATTACTTGATGACGGAAAGCTTACTCATCTAGTTTTTCGAAATACTGTTGTTCAATAAATTTTTAAATGAATTTTCATTTGATAAAGATTGTATTGACCTCTTTGGTTTTCAGTTCACTACATAATTCTAATTTTTCTATTTATGAATTATTTATTTTGTATAATATGATAACATCATGGTATTAAAATAATGTAACATAACGTAACTTGATGGATGTGTTTCTTGGAGCTTTTGCTATGAATCTCATGGCTTTTCATTGCAATATCTGCGTCCTCTCCATTTAATTTTTTTTTTGTTATGTAAATTATACATGATGCTAATGTGAAACGGGGCAGTGTTATCGTACTGTATACTGGTTTTCTACTCCATAGTGTTGAAGATGGTGCCACTTTTAAAAATAGGTATATAATAATGTGTCATTGGCTAACAAATTTCGGCAGTTTTGATTTTGAACCGAGTGGACAATATCGTTCATACAGGGTGTATCAAACTGATTAATTTCAAGTTTACCATAGAATTAAGAAAAAAAAAATCGAAATTTTCAAAATTTCTGTCATCACTTTAGAACCGTGATAATGGTCTGCCGTTTCTTTTTTAAACAGCTATAGTAGTATACTTTGACATATCCAAACGGCAGCTTTCCTAAAATACTTTTTTAGTTTATGAAATTACCGCACCTGTCGCACCTGAGTGTAGCTGGGGCCACCGCAACCGGGCTTAGCTAGCCCCCATCTCATGGTTGTTAGGTACAACAGACTCTCTGGGTAAATTTTAGGCTTTCCTAAAATATAAGAAGGTAATAGTCCATACTCGAAGTGGAAGACCAAGACCACGAAATTTCGTGGAGACGACTTTGTGTTCTTTTTCCAAAAAAAAAAATTTCCTAAAATATGTCAAATCTGCCGTTCACTGGCTCTTAGACTATAATTAATGCGTGTTGTGTGTCCAAGAATACCGCTTCAATCATAACATTAATATCGCTGTTTTCTTTTGAGTCACATTTTGCACAATTGTTCCGCAACATTATCTCTCTTTTGAAATTGAAGAAATATTCTACAGCACCTCTGTCCCTATACAATTCAAATGAATTTGATCCCCTATCTAGAGATAGAAAAATATTCTTACACTGATATTGTAGCAGTAATATAATGTTAGCCTCGCAAGTCTCTCGTCCTGTTACTACGCAATTAATGCCATCTTGCGGTGGTATTGTAACCCAGATTGTTGAAACAAGGCACTGGTGATACCCATCTTGGATGCTGACAAGGAAGGCCATAAGTTGCGGTTTCACCTGAACTAGCGTATTACATTCACAAGCACCTCAATCTAGCTACAGCTGGTTCACCCGCTGGAGTCGGGAACAAATTTAAGCTTAGATAACAAGATGCTTATCTACAAACGAATCATCAGATCGGCAATTTAATACGCTCGTTCGGTGTTTTGCAGCCTGAAACCGACCCCATTTATGAGGTTGGGAACGATGCAGAACAAAGTACTCCGTATCATCATCAACAGTGATAAATACATTCGTTCGGATGCGTTGCATGAGCTCGCGGACGTTTACATACCGGTATACGTGGAACACTAGTCATATAAGTTTTTCAGGTATATATACTGCCCAAAAGTCTTTCCTCTAGAGACCTCACCAGGTTAGGAGTGTATGATAATTAGCACTGCAAACACTAGGGGCTTATTAATTGCAACGAAACAACTTGCATCAAAATCTTATAGGAGTATCTACACGTGCTTAGAATTTTACATTAGCTATGCAGAAGGGGTGGAAACTGCCGCCGGCTGCCGGCCACCACTTCGACGTTCTGAATTGATGGACCCAGCGTGAACACCTGCGCGAAAGATGCCAGCGCCCTCTCGCGAGAATTCGAGGTACCCCTTCTGCTCTACTGATACGAGATCGAGACAGTTAGTAGCTACTATGCGTCTTTGTCCTCATGTTCCGAATGTTCACGGTTAATGATTGTATGCAGAAATGAAATGTAATATGAAAATTCTTGAAATGTTAATTTCACAAATTTTATAATTAGGACCTTATTCATTTATTTCTGTGATCTCATGGTCGCGAGTTAGAAACCCAGTGGACAATATGCTCCCAATTTGAGGATTTTTTTTTGATTTCTGGTTGCTTTCCATTTCCTTTGATTGAAATTTTAAAACTTGAAGAAAGTATAGTCTGTTGTTTGCTTAGAATCAAAATTCGTTATGCTCGTGGTTCTTCGCATCGATTTTTCCTTTTGACCTTCAACAGAATATGCTATTCTTGCATTATTTAACAAAAGGTTCCAAACTGAATCTTTCAGAGAAGAATTGCAGGATTTCTTCAGTCAAATTAAATGTAATCTAGTACCGCCATTAAATTTATATATTTTTTTTAATAATTGATGAAGAATCTTTTCTGTGAATAATAATGACTGGCATTGCAGTTGGGTGTTTCATACTTAAAACCTTGAAAGTTTTCATTTGGGAATCTCAACTACCAATATCTCGTGAATTCATTCCAATGTAAACAAATTAAAATTGAACGAAAACAACATTAAATAAATACAGTTGCTTTTTCCCATTCCTATTAAATAGATATCGAGAAGAATATATATATAATACTCATTTCATTTGTTGTCGAAGTGATCTCTTCTGAGGACTGAGCAAATAACTGTGAGATTAAAAGAGGATTTGGAATATCATCTTATCAGTTTCTTCCTATGCTCTCCTTTATATGGATATGTTTGTAGAATCCAATAAATCTTATTTTTCTCCGAGTAAGTCCATAAACAAATATGGTTGTAAAGAAGATTTCGTTGGAGTTTTTCAAAATTATCACACGAAATAATTGATAGCGATGAAAAACAATCGATTATCATCGTATAAAGATGTATTTAGAAGAAAAAAATTAAACTGTTCTGGTTGTTATAGAAATCAGATCCTGATATAAATCGTTATTCATTTCATGTATACAAGTATAGGGAACAAGATGATGTTAGGTCAGTGCCTTATGTAAAGAGATATAGTTTATCAATAGAAAATAGAAACAATAAAGAAACAAGATGTCGCGCTCTACCAGGACGACGCTCATTGCCATAATCCAATGCAGTAGGAATAATTGGGTCAAAAATCCATCAGAAAACAACTACTCTCCTGGCTAATACCACGACGAACGTTAAATTACATCCAATGAATTTCCGTGAAGAGTTCCTACAAGGATGTCTCCGGAATTGCTAGTTGCATGGAAAAGTTAATTGAACCATTTGGACCAACTATGGATCGATTTCTGGGTTCTTGCCCTCATCAGTTAACGGGAAAGGTCTCTGCAGATAAAAATTAATGTCGCCCGTAGTTGAGTGAACGCTGGGCTGCGGGCGGTGTCTCAGCATTTGTCTTGATATGGAGAATTTGTTGAACCATTTTTTGTCGCCCTGGTAGGTCAGGACATCTTATTTCTCTCTTGACAAGCTCATTGTGAAAAATGCAGATTTCTTCGTATTAGTGGTTAAATTAATCACGCAAGTTTTGGGTATTGCTTTGTTTGGCTGGAGTTGGGATGGCGCCCGTGGTTTAGTGAACGGTTGCTGGGGGTGGTATCTCAGCTTCTGCTTTGACATGGAGATTTTGTTGAACCATTTGTTGCACAGACCTACCCTATACTGATGAGGGCTAGAACCCATAAATTGATCTATAGGTGGTCCAAATGTATCAATGAATATTTCCATGCAACTAGCAATTGCGGAGACATCTTTGTAGGAAGTTCATTAGATATAATTCATCGTTCGTCGTGGTATCAGCCAATACCAGACACTGTGTGTCGGAACAATATTGTCAGCATATATATTTACACATAATTTTTCAAGTGTAAATAATTGGAAGTTTTATTTCCCACCTACTTATCAGCTATAGTTTGTTTTGATAAAGTAGGTTTCATGATATTCTGTATACAGACAACTGGATGTTCTACAGATCTTTACGATCGAATGATGTTCAGAGCGCTTGTGTTCATGGCCAAAATACTGAATGTAAAACTGTACTCTGGGATACTACTAATACAATCAGGACTCTGAGGAGGACGAGAATGAAGGACAATAAGTAGCAGAAACGATATCTGCGAATCATCAGCTTTCAAGGGAAGATATCAAGATAAATGTCGGCCATCCACCACACGGAAAGAAAACCCTGGTGAAATACCTATCCATTACATCCCTTCTGAGTTTTCAAGGTCCACGGTGCATAAATGCATAAATCCCGTGCATATCGATGCTTCGTTCATGGATATGTGAGAAGAGTGTATATAATGATATATACCTATTTTTCTCTACGAATCATAAATATAGCAACTTCCACTTGAAGAACAAAATTGGGACAACATTACTCGGAATCTGGATAATGATCCGTTTTTTCCTGCAGCCTCGTACGAATACTCTTCCAGCTAGATCCCTAACGAGCTGTTTGAAAATAGAATATGTAAAGGAGACGGATCAACGTTGAAATGCCGGCGTGCATTTTTGAAATTCAAAGGAGTTTTTGTTAACTCCATGCGGTAAAACTCGATATGGCATTCGACATCAAAGAGGTGTCACGAGCGTAGAATGGATTCGGATTTCAGGACTTTGCAATGATAACCATTATGTGATTGAATAGATCGGGCACTAATTGGAAGGTGAAGTTCAAGTACTTTCCTTTTTCTTCGCATTCTGGATGCTAGACTAGAGAATTGTAAGGGTCTTAGTCTTTCTGAATAAGTCGAAAATATGGGGTTGTACATCCACTAGATAAAACTCATTGACACTGTCTCAACCGGTGATGGTGTGAGCGAAAATAAAATACCATAAATCAATTTTATACTCATAGATAGAAGCAACAGAAACGGACTCATCATCAGAAGGAACTCTGTCATAATTTAAATACCTGTACTCCACCGAAAAATCCTTGATTAAACATTCTTTTCACTAGATTGACTCTACATTATCTCATAACATTATCTCTATTCAATTTCAGACTTTTATGAAATATTTCTGAAACCATAAGACCAATACATGATAATACTCGCAAATATCGAAAAGTGTGAAGCTTTCTGAAGCCTTGTTCAATTAAGAATTTCCTAAATAGTTTCGAGTAGCACAGTCATATCGGAACAATATTATGGAAATATTGGCAAAATATTCAAATAACAATATTAGTGAAAAGAAAAATGTGAACATTTCCAATATTTTGAAAATAATATTGGTCTAATATTCTTGAAGCAATATTGGCCTCCAAATGTTAAGCGATATTGGTACAATATTACTTGAACATTAAAATAATAATATTACTGAAATATTGTGGAAGCAATATTGGTCTCAAAGTATTTAGCGATATTGGTACAATATCATTTGGTATATATTGGTGAAATGTTGCCTTGGAAACATTGATGAAATATTTACAGAAAATGTCGAATAATTTGAAAATTCTATAATTTCATTCCTACTTCAATCAACCACTGAGAAGCCTTATTCAATATATGTTATTATGATTCAACTTTCATTCCATATGTGGGGCCACCTATCGGTTTCTTACCCAAGTTCGATCATAATTCATTTCAATATTGTTCATTGAATATTCGGCCAATATTCAAATTTCAATTATGTTGATAAATTTATTTTGTAATATTGTTTCAATATTGTCTTTCAAATATTGTCGTGAGGTTTTCGTAACAATTTCAATCAATATAGAGTGAATATAAATTTTTGAATATGGATGAAATAATATTCCACAAATTTTCTCTCAAACTTGGATATACAGTATTGTTTTTATCTCTAAACTGGATATGAGAGGAATATTGATATCGCAATATTGAATCTGAATGAAAATGCGAATTTTCACTTTCAGATTTTCTCTTCTTTCCAGTTAGAGTCTTTTCACAATATCTATCAGATGTAGTTCAATGTCCAGCGTGGCTTTTGCCGGGGAAGTAGTTGTTTTCTGTTAGATATTACAAATAAATCACATCTTTAATTTTTCAGTTTTCATAGAGAATGTTCCCCTTTTCAACATACATATTCTGATTTCTACAAAAATGAGCTTTTGGTTTTTTTCCCATAACTCGCTTAATTTTCAAGCAATCAAGTCCATCAAAATAGTAATTTACGTAACAAGTCCGGAAAACACTGTTTTCCTGGACGAGTGAACAAGATTCTACGACGAGCGTAGCTTTAAATGGCCCTATCTCACTCAAATTTTATCTAATAAAAGAAGCAAATACGCCATAATTTCCAGAAAAGAAAAAACATACAATTTTGTAATCAACAAAATTTTGCGTATTTTGAGTTATTTTGAAGAAAAGCGATTTTTTGCTAAATTACGATGATTTTGTCTCAAGCTCATTTTTTTTATAGAATAAGTACTTTAAACTGGTCAAACACTAGAACGTATTATGAGAACATAAATGACGTGAATTGTAAAGTGGCAAGGATTTTTTTCAATGAGGTGGAAGAGAGGGTGAGATTTCCACTATTTTTTTCCAACGAAAACATAGGAATCGACATTATTCTCTTCATACCTCGCCCAGTTTCGATGCTAGGAACTTTTATGAAAAATAAAAATCAAGGTTTTCTAAAATACTTTAAATACTTTTTGGTTATTGTACGTAGAAGTTTTCCATTTTGGTGTTAGAAAATATCAATCAACTTTAACAAGAAATAATTCCGTTTGTATTGGGTATGCATATATTATTAATACACGATTTCCTTTGTTTTTTTATAATCTATAATTTTGCTCTCTACAGGTTATTTGATTAAATGGATATTTTTCGAATTATACGCGAAAAAGAATCTGAAAACCTGTTTTTTTTGCCTGAAAACTGACAAATTCACTCGCGAATAAGTTGAAAAGTATTGACTTTCAGAAAAAATTTCATGATACAAAAGTTACTTAGAATTAGCCAAACTATCGATTTCCGCACTTAGTTTCAATGGAAAATGTTTCACCCCCATGAAAGGGTGACATCCACGCCCAGGAAAAAAGCAACCCCCGGCACAGGGTAGACTTTGAAAAAGATGGTAGGTAGAACTTATACCCGAATTTTTATGAAAATCGGTACTGTATGGGATAAATACACGGAAAAATTGTCATTGACTGGACTATTTATACCTCTCTATGAAAAAACTCCTCTACCACAGCAAAAAAATGTCACTTACTCGGAATACCGAAATTGTTCCGTAATACGTCCCTGATCTGACACGCGTTCCAGCAGACAAACGTTTGCACAAAAAGGTTCATTCTTTTTACGTGCTTAGTTCAAGTTGCTCTTGTCTGCCAGCAGTGACATAAATGGGTCGACTGTGACAAATTTTCGTGTTTGTCGTTAGGAAACCAGCCCCCGACCCCCTCACCGACTCAAGAATTATACAATAACGAGAATTTATGTAGGAAGTGATGAAATCTCGGAGGAAAAAAGGCCGGTCGAATTCGTCGTTGCGCCGAATGAAAGGGGAGCAAAACGTGATACGAAAATAGGGGTATATTAAATCGAATCGCGGAAAAAGTTGTTCTGAAATTTTAGTCGATGGTTTTTGCCGTTGAACAAGGTGGATTTGAGGGTGAGTTTTTCATTTCCATGTGGAAAAGGCAGAACAAAACACGGGGGGGCGGGCATCTTGATACATCTAGGACGCGGTTTCAATGAGCCTGACTATCAAAAATACATGATAATGATAGTTATGGTGGTCATCATTAATTACTTGAACTTTGTTTCCGTTTAAAAATAAATGAATAAATTTTGGCTGTAATCTTGAATAGTATATAACTTATCGAAAAAACAACTCAAGAATGTGAAAGACAATTCAATTTTCCACAAAAATGATACCTAGTAATTTCTTATGAAATTCGCCCGTTTTCTAAGAAAATGTGATTGAACGCCATCAACTTTCAGGTTCACACCCGCCGCGCCGCTGAGAGTTTTGGGGGAGCCGAATATTTGATTTGTCATAACTCTGCTAAGAATGATCGGAGAAGGAAAAGAAAAAGTTCATATCGTTTCTGAAGACTACCTTCTCATGAAAGAAACCAAACGTAATTATTATAGAAGAAAAATTGAGAATGATGCAAATAATACAAAATGTCTTTGGAATACAGTCAAAGAAATATGTTCACAATACAAGAAAAAACCTCCGATAAAAACAATAATAAATAATGGACAAGAAATTAATGAAATCAAACGTATCGCAGACATTTTCAACGAACACTATGTATCTGTGGGCAAAACATTGGCAAGCCAAATAGCTAAAAATCCACATTACAAAGACCCTAAAAGAAAAGGTAGAGTAAATTCCATGTTTATCAGGGCCACAGATCGTTTAGAAACAATCAGAGTCATAACATCTCTCAAAAATAATAAAGCGCCCGGAATGGATGGAATAAAATCAGAAACATTAAAACAGCTCTGTGAATTGATATCAGAACCTCTGGCTTTCATTATCAATCAAAGCATCACAGCAGGAATATTTCCTAAAAGTTTCAAAAACAGCATGGTATTCCCAATATATAAAACCGGTGACCACAAAAATGTCATAAATTATAGGCCCATCTCGGTGATAACCAATTTTGCCAAAATATTTGAGAAGATTTTGCAACTGCGACTCTCTGAATATTTTGCAAAATATAACTTACTCTCAGACAAACAATTTGGATTTCGTGAAGGCATCTCCGCTCAAGATGCAATCCTAAACCTCACGTCCAAAATCTATTCCAGTTTGGATAGTAGTAAGCCATCTCTGTGTATTTTTATTGATCTATCGAAAGCTTTCGATACAGTGAGCCACACTCTACTACTAGAGTCAATGGAAAACATGGGAATTAGAGGTAATCAGCTCAAGTTATTCGAATCATACCTGTCAAATCGATTCCAATGCGTGAAAATAAACGATACAATTAGCGAATTTCAAGTGATTGAGTATGGAGTACCACAAGGCACTATTCTCGGACCAATCCTGTTCAATATTTACCTGAATGGTCTATTTTCTGTCCGTAGTCGAGGGACAATTACAACATATGCTGACGATACAGCCATTTTTTATAGTTCAGAAGATTGGACATCTTTGAAAGAATTGGTCGAAACCGATTTCAAGATTATCAAGGAATGGCTCGCAAACAAACTCCTCACAATCAACTTTGACAAAACTTTTTATTTACCATTTTATATGCACAAAGCCTCTTCCCCGGACTTCAATACTATAGACATAGACGGAAATCTGAGTATAAAATCGTGTACGGAAATTAAATACCTTGGAATAATCATTGACTCTAATCTAAAATGGAAAAAACAGATTTGTTTCATTATAAAAAAAATCCAACATCTAATGTTTAAGTTCAAGATTCTCAGAGATATATTGAATGTGAACCAATTGAAAACCATATATTACTCATTAGTAGAATCCCATATTACCTATGGAATATTATCCTGGGGTGGAGTTGGAAAAACCATACTCAACAAGTTAGTGATAACTCAAAAGAAAATTTTGAAAATAATCTTTAGGAAGGATCGTGAGTATTCATCGGATGAACTTTATATTGAAACAGGAATGATGGATCCAAGACAACTCTTCTTCTTAAACTGTAATATAAAACAACATAAATCTAAATCAAATCTCAAAAAAACTGAACATAACTATAATACGAGACACCGACATCAAACATATTTACCTCCCTTCATGACTAAAACTATAGGTCAAAAAAGCTACGGATATCTTGGCCCAAAGCTTTACAATTTCTTACCTGAAATGATGAAAAGTATTATGTCCCCATCTATTTTCAAAAGAGAACTAAGGAAGTTCATAAAGTCACAATCACGAGACATTATACACAGTACGGTGGAATTAAGATGAAAATATTTTTATATATTCAATTTATTCCACTGCCACTCATGCATATATGTGTATATATGTATATATATGCACATCTGTATATCCTGTCAATTTATCTTTATGATATGTATTTTTAGATTAAACAAGTAGGTACCCCATAAGAACTTTTTATACAATTATTTTATACTTACACTAAAACATTTTATATTATATACCTGTTGTATTGTTAATTTTATTGCTATATTTATTACTATTCATATTCATTATTTGTATTTGTGTTTGTACGCTCCATACAAGTTTCGACTTTCGGAGTGAACACATGTTTATTGAAAATTTATTGTTTGCTATCTTTGTTCACCATTTTTATTGAATTGAATAAACATAAACATATTATACCAACATAATATGCGAGTATTTGTGTAGGTACCTAAAGTGTGTTTTGTCACACTTTACGGAGGTTTGCGGATGATTCGAAAATCATAAATAATTTAGTAAATATGGAATTATTATATTGAAGCAGCAACCCATACCCTCTTTGGACTATATACAACAATTAGTGTGACAGGTCCTACTTATACAAGGCAAAACTTTGTTTTACTCCTGCCTCATTTTAAACTTACCCATAAACCGTCATTATCTTCAGTAAATGTTGAAACTATTCACTATCATTATCATATTCATATATCATCTATTCATATATCTTCAAAAAAACTATTGCAAAGTGCAAACATCAAGCTTGAAATCACATACTTCATTTTTTATGTAGGAGTGTATGAGCGATTATTTTCAACATTTACTGAAGAAATTGCCGGGATTATCGGCAAGTTGAAAACTAAGGCAAGACTAAAATCCAGTTTTCTCTTTGGCATGTCTGAGTGAGACGTGTCTCACTGGTCTAAAATCGTTGCATATTATTATGGTCCAAAGAGGGAACTGATAACTGCTTCAGTGTAAGTTAATATCGTAGAAGGGTTATGTGAAGTGGGACAAAACACATTTCGGGTACTCAGATACTCACATGTTATATTTGCATGTGGAAGTAGAAGTATTCAGGAACGATATACACTTTTTCTTTTCCTTCTACTATAATTTTTAGCGAAGTTATGACAAATCTAATTTTTGGCCCTGCCGAAAATTGCAGTGATGGGTTATTGCGAGCCTGAAATTTGATATCGGAATTCAATCAGTATTTCTGAGAAAACGAGTGCATTTTGTGAGAAATTAGTGAGTATATTTCTTGTGGAGAATTGAAATATCTTTCGCATTGTTAAAATTTTTTCTTGTTAAATCTTTCCGAAACAACAGCAGAAAATATATAATTTTTTTAAATGATAATTTTTTTTGGTCCAAACCCTGATATTTTGGTGAACATTTTTTTTCCAACAATATATGATGTCAAGAGGTCATGTACCAAGTTTCGAAGTGCTACGATTCATTATTCATTTGTGGCTTTCATTTGTCTGTGGTTAATGTACTATAACATAATAGCAATTGGAGATTTTGCTTTTCGGACGAAATTTTGGACGGTACCTGAACGAAAACTTAGTTTCTTTTAATTGCTCAGGAACGATTTAACTCACCAGTGATATTAGATTTACTAAATCGTGAAATTACACCTTTCAACAGTGTTTTATTCACTGAAAAACTATATTCAGTAGCACTGACATTTTTTAACTTAACAACAATAGGATCTCTATGAACGACCGTCTTGTAGTTGAAATGGAAGAAAACTTCATTTCTCAAATGTCAATCAATTGAAAATATTTTTCATCCTGAAATAAATTCACCGCTACAAAATTACCATATCGATTTTCAGACGGTAACAAAATCTTGTATTTCCTTGAAGATTCTCATGTGTATGGAACATACGTAATACTAGTAAATCATCTCGTTCACAAGTTATCCCAGATATACAAGTTTTGGTCATGGCAGGGCCTAATTAACGTACTTTCTCCCTAGTTTCTGATAAGCAGTTTTCTGGCATTCAGTACGGCATAACTACCTTCGCTTTCGCCCTATCTTTGAATAATTGTAATACTTCAAACTTTCACAACTTCCAAATAGGGGCAAAGTTAACATTGAACGTTTTTCGGTAACTGTATATAGGGGACGGAATTTCAGAGGAACTTTCCAGGAATGGTAAATCTTGGAAAAGTATTTTCATTGTTGATATAATCGGCAGAAATTTTTGATTTTCTTATCCGCCAGTTCATTATTGAATTTTTTTTTACGGAAATCGCTGAAGAATGCGTACTTTTTCGGAGCAACTTCAGGATAATCTATTATTTGAGTCCGTTGCTGAGCAACGAACTTTCCCGTATCGAAAACGGTTCGAGAAAATTTTTGCCGGCGTCTCAACAATAAACAAACAGTGATAACAACTTTTCCCGTATCGAAAACGATCCGAGATTTTTTTCCGGCGTCTCAACAATAATGACATCAATAAAAAATTGTTTTGCATTTATAAAAAATCCTGAATTTATGATAAGGTTGGTTGCGATTCAGAAAAAATAGTATGTGTTCCTCGTAGTGAAAGCGCATTCCCAGATTTCAATGCTTGTTGGACTCGGCTTAACGCCTCGATTTAACAAACTTCTTGCAGTACACGGAAAAGTTCTTTCAAGTACAAGAACAATGAATATTGAGTACCAGTTAATTTTTGTTGCCTGTCAATAGGTAGATACCCAGAATATTGACTATTTCTTCAAACAGGAAATAGTAAGACTCCTTAATGGAAATATTTTATACAACAATTAATAGTAGAATAAAAATATAAAAACTAATCAGTTGTTGCAGAGAAATATGAAAAATAAAATATATTATCTGAAGAGTTGAAATGAATTGAACGAAAACCTATAAACAGGTCCGTCGACTTCGGAAAATCCTGGTAGACTACACCAATACTGGATGGAGTTTTCTATTGTTTGCACAGGCTGTTAATTATTTTTTAGTAGTGCTATGTACTAAACCAGTTATAGGTTATGGCTCTGTGAAATTAGCTTCAATACCCTTTTTGTTGAGACGTCCACAATTTCGTTTCTTTTTATGATTACACTAGAGTAACACAAAACTCAAAATCAAACCAAAGCAAACCCTGAACTATCACTACCCGCTATAATAAAAACCACTCTCACTGACCATTACAGGGATGGGATTCTATGTGCTATAGAATTCTCTTGTCGATAGAAAAAGTGAGATGACATGGGAGAGAAAGAGACAAAACTGTAGACAATAGAATTCTATGGCACACAGAATCCCACCCCAGCACTTTTCTACAAATAATGATCGGTAAAAATAGAATTATTCCCAATGAAAAAGTGAAAGTGAGAAAAACTGTTAATCACTCCAAATTAAAAACAGAGCTTCGACATACAAACGACGGAAATATATCAAATAACAGACCACAACAAAAAAATTCAGATAAATACTGAATGATCACATCAAAGAAAAACCTGGATCACTAACGGAACAATGACACGAGACAAAATGTATTAATATTATAATTTGAGACTATAAACGCTAAAAGAACAAACTTAATGTTATCTATGTTATTTTGAGAGAGACAATAATACATTATACACCTAGGGACTGAAGTGATATTTTAAATCCAGAGACAAAAATGTATAGTCCGACCTACGGGCTTTGAAACGGGATTTGAAAACAGTTCAGTCCTGAGGTGTGTATACTATTTCGTGCACTTTAGGATAGGAAAAACTTGAAGAAAAATATCAAAATTATTAAATTACCTCTTTTTCACTTGGCTGATTGCAGTGGGGTAAACGTAAATATTAATATTAATATAAATTAAGTTGTTTTTTTATAGTTTAATATTGTTCTAAACACCATCCATGTCATGTCTGATGTCTCTGTGCTACCTGAAACGTGTTTGGTCAGTTGTTTTTGTCTCCTTAAGGCCCCTCGCTCTGTGTGAACCACGTTGTTGCACGGATTGGCCCTTCTATTATACTGCCTAAAGCCGGCCTTCCACACCAGCTTTTTGCCGCTGGCTTCTTGTCTCTAGCCAATCAGAGTACTTCAAAAGTAGCCACCGCTTCTTCAAGGTCATGCCGCTGTTGGTTCAAGTTTTACTTTTAGCGTCATGCCGTTGACTATCTTTGTTTATGAATATGTTGCCATCTCTTTTTATAGACATATTAGTCATATAAATGAAACGAATAAAATGATATAAGTCATAAAACCCAAACCAAATAAATTAGGGAGTGTTATCAAACTATTCTTCGGTGTTTTTGCCAAAAACTGACAATTAAATTAATCAATAATGGAGTAAAATAAGTAAAATATGTAATACGTAAAGCGTAGTGTTTTTCTGCTCTTGTGGAAATGGACATATAGAAATAGCAGCACTTCTTTCGAAAGAAGTTGAAGCTTAAAGCTGGTATGGAAGGCCACCTTAATGGTGTTGACTGCCCCATAGCGGCATATTTTACGCGCTAGATTTTATTGAACAAATGCAAAATCAAGAGGATTCAATACCGAGTTGACTTGAGCCGACATATTGTAAGGTGTGTTATCTCATCTGGGATTTATCACAGATTTATCAAAACAAGAAGGGTATTGATGCCTTATTCATAACGGAGATACAGAATGGAAGAAAATTGTTGCTTCTGCAAGGAGACTTAGGATCCGGTTACAACGTTACAATCTTTATTCTCGTACTCAGTATTTTCTCATTTCCAGAGAACCGTTATGTTTTGTAGTACATCGGGCAAACGACTCGTTCACGACGATACTTCCAAACTTGTAATTCAATATCTTTTCCCGAAATTAATTTATTTCTGTTAACTCTGTAAATCATTGTGTAATGTGCGTACAGAATGGAAGAAAATTGTTGCTTCTGCAAGGAGACTTAGGATCCGGTTACAACGTTACAATCTTTATTCTCGTACTCAGTATTTTCTCATTTCCAGAGAACCGTTATGTTTTGTAGTACATCGGGCAAACGACTCGTTCACGACGATACTTCCAAACTTGTAATTCAATATCTTTTCCCGAAATTAATTTATTTCGGTTAACTCTGTAAATCATTGTGTAATGTGCGGAAAGGCAACGGCAGTCTGAAAATGGAAGCAATACAATTAAGTTATATAACCTCTGTTATCTCACCCTATCTGTTCGTACCTCTCGCTCTTTCATTATACTGAATCATCCGGGAGGCCTTATCTCCTTAGAGCCTATTTACCAAACAAGATAATATTGCTGGAATGAATAAAGGAGCACCGAGTCGTGAGCTCGGAATAATGCGTGCTTCGAAAAGAATACTACGGTTGACGCATTAACTTTATACTGGTTGGGTGATATTTCGTTTACTTGTTTCTACCAGAATGAGCTATTCTGGAATAACTTCAATATATTGTTCAATCAACGAATGCTTGAGAATGGGGTATAGACAGACTGTTGCTAGCACTGTTTTTGACTTTAGAACTGTTTTCGAAGGTGTTTGGAGATGAATAACTTTGATGAAAATGCACTTTATTTTAATACAATTCCTACAAATAATTCATCTCGAACTAATAATACTTATATTTCATTGATTTATTTTTCACACTATCTGATTCACCAATTGATTCTTCCACTGTCTCGTGTTTGTTTATAGGCGAAGTCATAAATATTCCGAATGAATTAGAAGTTTGTAGAAATATTTCGGGCCGATGACCGATGACATCATCATA
Source organism: Chrysolina haemoptera (assembly GCA_958298965.1). NCBI lineage: Eukaryota > Metazoa > Arthropoda > Insecta > Coleoptera > Chrysomelidae > Chrysolina > Chrysolina haemoptera. The sequence goes on from OY282590.1 coordinate 28,944,155, forward strand.
CGTTATAATTGTATGGCTCTGACGTGAGGAATTCCAGGGTCGACATCAGTGTCGTCACATTTCCCCCTTCTTGAAGACATTTCGTTCAGAAACACTCCACAGTCTTCTTGCTTGGTTACAACACACCGGAATCTGAACACTGCTGAATCTATATATCGTCTACAACATGCATCCTATAACTCTTCAATCTAGCCCATCAAGCTCACTGCACAATTTTGGGATTGCTAGGTCAACAGGATTTTGGTCCGGCATCGTATCTAAAAATCTGGTGAGGCTCTTCCAGACATCTTCATAGGAAGATTTATTTCGGGAAGTCTTCTTGCTTGCCAGATAGAAGAAGTTTTTCTGGCACTTCTTCAACTGCAACACATCTCCAACTTCTGAGTTCCGTTTCTGTAGTTCTTGGAGTTGACCGAACTTCTTCGAGAACACCGCAGCTATGCCCTTCCGCCAAGCAGTACGCTAGCGCGTAGTCAGTAGGTGTCTTGGAGAGGTCTCATGACTCATCTCGACTTGACCCACATGCAACTTTCTTTCTGTTGGAGTATGAAGACATGAAGTTTTGGAAAGTCGTCTCATCCTCCGATGGTCTGAGAGAGTGCGAACTTTGTCCTGATTCCCGGCGTAAGGAGCCAACTGAATGAAATGAACGACATTGGATTTTCCTTGGGGTGTCTCACGGATTTTGGTGATAGTTCACGGCGACGTTTCGGGTTGTACAGCCAAAAGTCAAATCAGGTCACCAGCCTGAAATCCTTCAGCACCGGCCTTGATATCATAGGTCTCCTTCATTTTGTCGCTGGCGCTCCTGATGTTCGAATGAACCCGTTAATCGATGTCGTCCATCCTCTGTCGAAGCTTGCTGACGAAATCCTGTCCCGCCGTGTCTTGTCCTGGAGGCGTCCCAAGCTTTAGATCACATTGAAGCTTCCGGTCCATTATTTTACTAGCATCAGGTATTTGGCTAGTGTTGACTCGTGCACTACTGAACGATAGGTCATCAGGAACAGATGTGAGTACTGGTCCCAGTTTCTTCGGTGGTCAGAGACTACCTTTGACCAGTGGCGGCTGATCGCCCTATTCATCCGCTCCACCATCCCATCAGGCTATATTTTTTGTCTTTCGGATGTTCAGCAATCGATACATTTCCTGAAGAGGTTGCACTCGAAACTTCTGCCTTGTTCCGAATGGAGCTCCACTGGAACATCGAATCGACATATTCATTCCTTAACCGAGACGTCGGCGACGGTTTCCTGGTAACGGGCAGCGATGTCAATGGCAATTATTTCGAATGGACTGCCTACTTGCCTACTTAATTCTGGCTCATAGAAGCTTTGGGTCGTGTTCGAGGTCCATTACTGGCAGCACATACGGCACACTTTCTGCATCAGTCATCTACATCATCTTTGCAATTCTCCCAGTAAAAGCGTTATCTCACTTTCTTCAGGATGTTCATCACTCTCAGATGTCCCAGAAATTTCAAATCAGAAGGTTTCGGTGTCTTCTTGCCTTCCTACCAGTTGTTTTGAGTTCTCCCTCTAATTCATTTTTTAGTTCCGCGACCATGAGGTCCAGCAATCTCACTTTCTTCGAAAGCATTTTGTTTTTTATCAAGATATTAGTTTATTTTACACATAAGTTTATCGATTTGTTGAATTTTCCACTCGAGAATTGTATCAGTTTACACTCAGTTACTGTTTATTTTTCGCGATTCTTTTCAATTTCTTCCAGTCTCAACTTCACTTTTAACATTGAATAATACCTCACCATCATCCCTGAATTCACAAATCACAAGTAACCAATTCAATTAATGACTTAGGGTTTTTTACAGTTCCCCTGATTTTTATAGGTTGATATTTTCCTTTTTGAGTGGAGTGAAGGTCATTTCAATTGCCAAAGAGGTGTTGCTATTACGGTTGCTGACTTTTTAGGTATTTCTTGATAACGGGCATAGTTCTTAATTATGACTTCTATTGGATTAAGTGACATCATTTGGGTGATCACCCCGTACAATTAGGACTCGCGCTGAATGTGAATTAATCTTTATTGAAAGTATAACAAATCGCTATTATAATAACCAATAGCGTTCTGTCACAACTGATTGACCGAGCGAAGTCATTTATACTAAAGCAATAAAATAATGTATGGGAACGGTGAGCTCTCTGTCAAGAATTAAGAATCATACCTCACAAATATTTCAGATGTTTCTCTTACCTTGTCATGTCTAGTTCTTCTCTCCTGTGCCTTGGACAGCATCTCCAGCGATTCCTTCCTCCACTGGCTAGAAGTTAACTTTTCGCGAATTTTGCTTTATTCGCGAAATTTACTTTATCCTCGAAATAGCACTTATTCTGTTCAAACTTCTTATTCGAAATGCTCAAGTCTCAACTCAGTGAGGCTTACAAAAGCCTATATGTGAATTATTAAATAAATAAAACAAAGAAATCAACAACACTTATATCTATTGAACAATGGAATAATAAATAAATAATAGAAAACAAATACTTCAATTAAGGACATTTTAAGAATTATTCGACAGTGAAAATCTTAATTTTTACATAACATGATTTGAAAGTGAATAATAAATAGAAAATGATACGAGATGTAACAATAATCAAACATAAATTGAATTCAATAGAATGAAACCATGAAGAATGTAATACAAGTTGATTGAGAAAACAAACTGGTGAGAGGTGAGAAAGATCGTTCTAAAACTTGAGACTTCATAATAAAAATAATAATGGAAATTATAACGGAAATTAAGTGGTTATCAGATATTTAAATACTTAAAACAAAATGTACTTATGAGAAAGAACAGAATTTACGTGGAAAATATAACAATAACACAAATTTACGAACTACATGCTTTCTGTATGGATTGAAAGCTAAGACTAATTTTGTCTTGAAAAATAATAGAGCATTTACCAAACCAATCTTTCTACCCTCTCCATTCTAAGAAGTGTTTCTTCTTGGAAGTCCACCGGATGTGGCCTCTAACAAAATATTCACACGTAAAGATTAAACTAGCTATTGAAAAGAGTCGTTAAATTTATGGTCCCTACGTATTCAAAACTCAAAACTAAGGGAAAAAGGAACTTTCATAACATGTGTCTCGGTATAAGGAGGCTGTAATTTGATATTTTCCGATATTTTGGATATGAGTGAATTTGACCTGATCATTTTACGACTTGAGGAAATGCTAAAACTTTGTGTGTGGTATTTTTTTAACTAAAAATTCTTCAATATATTTTACTCTTTACACGTTTGGTTACAATCCTTCCCCCTAAGAATAGTGACAATTTTTTTTTTATACCGAAATAAATTGTTACTCCAGATCCTCTTAACATTTTACAAACTTATTCTACAGTCCGTATTTATGCAGTCCGTATTCCGCGCGTAATGGGTTTCCGCACGCCCGTGGTCGTCACAACAAAGTCGAAATTCTGTTCACTACCGCGCTCATCGGTATAGTCTATATGTCTATGCGGGATAGTCTATGTCCATTGGCGTTCCGACACTTCTTCTCATTCCGACACTTCTTCTCATTCCGCTCGAACCGTTCGTGAAAGGAAGGAGAATGGGTTCGCTGGTCCGGTGGATGTATTGGCTTCGGTATCCTTCTTGGTACTTCTGGCAACCTGGTTTCTGGGTGCCCCGCAGAGCTATCAGGTAAGCTCTACTCTGTCGACGTGTACCGGATGGAATTGGTTCACATGACTCGGAAACTGGATACTCCTTCCGTACTGGATACCTGTTCCAACAGATATCTCCCATGCTCCATCGGTTGCTGTGGTGGTGTAGCTGGACCTATATGGTGAGGTGGTTGTCCGTTCTCCCATCACCAAATCTGCATCTCCCCTCAAAAGGTGGTGGTAATCTTCTGAGCCCCTTGGCTGGAAATAGTCCAGGTTCACTTATGGTGGTCCTTGTTTTCTCGTCCTGGAATCTTCGGTCCTTCGTCTGGGTTATTAGATACTTGATACTTTCTCTTGTGGTTCCTTGTTCCTGGGGTCTTTGATTCTTGGTCTTGGAGAGTCTTCGGTCCTGGAATATCGGTTATTCGCCTGGTGTATTGGTTCATCGGATTGGTATCCTTGTTTGGTGGAGTCATAGATATTTGGTCCTGGATCCTTGGTTCCTCGTCATGTGGTTCCGGCTCCTTATCCCTTCGGTTGGGTATCCTTGTTCCTGGGGATCTTCGATTCTTCATGAGACCTGTAAAAACAAAATTTTATTAGAATTCTGATAATTTTCGCTGGTGGCCTAGTAAGGAACTCGGAAACTGGAAGTCATATATTCCAGTTCCCGTTACCTTATTACGAATTTAGTCCTCCACTGGAGATTTTTGGTGATGACACGGTTCTGCTGTGTTGTGTCTGAAGTTCGTCCATTCCCTCGCGTATAATTCTTTGTTTTCCACCATGACTTCCGTAGAACTGCTTTTACCGCGTCACTTTTTGTTACTGCGCTCGTAGTTGTCCTCTTCTTAATCCTTTACTGTAGGTACTGCACATCACTTCGTGTAAAATTCCTAACTTTACTTGCATACTTCAATTTTTGGCAAAATTTTTAATATCTTCTTTTCTTGTTATTGCTATTTTTCATTTTTTTCTCTGTACCGCTCGAGGTACTGTACTACCCATTATTCCTAGTTTCATAAGCAACCGATTCCTCCTTTTTACTGCTTCATCATTTTCCTTGTTATACCGTTATAAATATCTGATCTGCTTCACATAATCTCCTGATAATCTCATGTCTATTGGTTATGGTTCGACTTTCATACAAATTGACTTGATTTGGTTTTTCTAAATGGTTGGTGGTTCGTTTATTTTGAAACTCTTTAAATTTGGCAACCTTGCATTTTTCGGTAGCGTGTGGACACCGATCGGATATCTTTCCAGATACTCCATTTCAACACGCCCCTCTAACAATATTGAAATGGATTAAATTCATCTATCTGTCTGTCCTTTCTAGGTGATATACCTGAAGCGACTGAAATACTTATTGACTTCAGGGATTAGTAGCTAATTAATTCCAGAAATCTGAACAATAACTATCAATTTACGAGTTCAACTACCGTACCACGCACTTGTTAATTCATTCGCATACGTTCAATCGTAAATTTCTTTCATTCAATTAGGTACTGTATCTCATACATGAGTTTTTCATTCATTATTCATGCCAGATTCATTCATAAATAGTTGAACAAGTATATATATTTTCATAAAATAGGAATCTTCCAAAAAAAAAAAAATCGTTATAAGAAAAGGTTCAGGAATCAAACAAAACATTATGAGACCTTTTAAAAATTCGCTCAGTATATCACAAATCAAGACGATGTTATGTCTCCGATTGACATTCCTAAACTGTCATTATCACCTGAAATTTCTTCGCCGATTACGTGACATCTTAATAACTTATTCTTCCATTTCTGATTGTGCGGTTTCCTTTGTTTTCCACATATCCTTCTTCATTTCCAGCGTGTGTCACCTTTTTAGTTCTTCTCCGTATTTACAATTTGATTTCCATTTATACCATCTTTCGCTACCAAGACAATTTGTTTTTTTTTTTTTTTTTATAACAGTAAGGTTCTTCCTTTGATTTGTCTAACAATTAACAATTTTCTACAATTTTTTCTTCTTCATTTCTAGTGAACGTGACTACTACAACTCATTTTTGTTTTTCTCCTCAGCCTATATTCTCAAGTTTCCGCAACTATTTTCTCCTATTCTATTGTCTTCAAACAACTTCTTATTTTCTTCTCTTATTTCTCATTTTCTCGAATCTCCACAATTATTTTTCTTCAAAACCACCAAAACTTCCTCCTCTTCTACTAAGCCTATCCCAAGAAAGTAAACAATTTTCTTATCTCACAATACTCGAATTAATGCAAAATTTAAAAATACTTATGATTCTATTGGGATTCGAACCAAGTACATAGTCAGCTGACGTGACCATCTCTAGGGGGCCGGCTTCCCCTGAAACACTCAAATCACGACCATGAAACTGGTAATCAATCATCTAGAATTTGAGGTTGGGAAAGTCCCTGATGTCAAATTTGATAAAGTTTTCTAATTTTTACTTTCTTGGTGTACGACTCAGTTCGGTTCGGGATTTAGGAAAAACAGGATCCTTCGTCAAACGACACAAGATGCCAGAGGAATTTTTCCCTTCTCTATGGCATTGGTGAAACAACGAAGTGCTCAAGGGTGCACTTTTAACAGTTTCCTCGACATCTTTCATACTCAGCATTAATTGCTCTTCGACTTATCCCGTCGGCATCTATATACTACTATTTACAGTGTCGGCATAACGTTCCTCGACAACTTTCCCCAGTGTCGAACGTTCCTCGACGATAACCTCCCGTGTCGGCATAAATACTTCGGTGCCGTCGCTACCGGTATATAGGATCATAGCTCTGCTCCCTGGAGCTTATCTATGATCAGTTTCACCCGCTCCCTATCTAGCCAAAGCCTTGGTCGAATGACATGCATTTGTCCTCAATCCGTTACTAAGAAGAGAAAGCTAAATGGGTTTTCCTATCACAATATTCCGGGTCCAGTATCTCCGGCTAAATCATCGGCTGGTATCTTAATTTTTCCAAATGTCACTGTTTACTTCAATTTCATATTTCGAATAGAACTCGCTCAGTTCCTTCACGCATTTTCACTTTTCTGGAACATTCTTATGTGCAAGTTTCTTGATATAATCCGAAACGTTGCCAATATAACCTGTAATACCTGACATCAAATTTTACCTGATCCTCTTCTTAATATATATATATATATATATATATATACACATATATATGTGGGGATGCAGGAATTTTCCTCAATTAATCTGCATATTTCGTTCATTCCCATTGCTATTTGTCCATATTTCCTAGCAAATGCTAATGTTTGTTCCAGTATATTTTAATCAACTCGAAATTATTAGAAACAAATGTTTTTCGGCTGGATGACCCCGAAAAAGTATATTTTACTATATAATTTCCAAATCTTTATTTTTATTGCGTGTTTTCTAATAAGATTATTTGTTTCTGATGAGTCAATTTTTCGTACAGTTTGATCAATATTTTTCAGAAAACGGTTACTTTACATTTTATTGGAAAATCGGTTACTTTTATTTTTTCCGCGGGAAATACAATGATTCATTTCTATCAAAATTCTCTTTGGAATGGTCACTATACATATTAATTCATTTACATGTGTGAACACATACTGTAGTTTTCGATTCCAACTTCAACTTTCATGATAAATTAATTTAGTTCATTATCGAAATAGTCAGGTTCAAAAGACAAAACAAAATACCCCATATATCTTTAAAAAAAATGTTCTCGATATTCGATTCTTTTGTCCCGATAGGAAATTAGTCCTCTGTATTTACCCAGATAACCTCTTGAGTAGGTAAGGTTATTAACAAAGAAAAAAAATGTGATTTTCATCTCGGATACACTCATTCAAATTGGACTTTCGCCCTTATCTTAACCTTTAACAGGCTATAAACCTATTGGTATTCATATTTAAAATTATGAACCCTTTTCTAGTTGGTACCAGAACGAATTTGAACAGAACAAAAAGAAAAGTAGTGCTCGAATTGCACCATCTTAAAATTTCAATTTATCTACAATACTTCAAACGAATATGCCCTTTTTTAATGAAATTATTTGTTACATTGACTTCAAATTATTGTTGAGTAATATTCTGCGGTTTCTCGAAAAACTTCAGGGTTTGTTAATAAGGTATCATAAAGATTACCATAAATACCTATTGTGATTTTATTTTCTGAAAACCATAAAGGTTCAAAAAATTTTCCTTTGCTGTTGCGAATAGAATAAATATTTGTTGATCAATTGAATTTTGTAATTCACTAATATATATTTAAAAAATACGAAAATTTAATTTTTCTTGTTGCTTTTCGAATTAGATTTCAATATTCTTAATAGGATTCGACATATACGTATCCATGAATATGAGTATCCGTGAAATATTGTTTAATTTTAATAAAAATATACTATAACTCAGCAGTTCAGCTATGATTTTGATTTATTTTAAGGTAAAGACACTGAATTCGACCCAAAATTTCTAATTAACATCGGTCGGGGACCGTTATCTCGATAGATATTCGAACAGGTTGACTATATAGGTATAGTCATATTTCCTTTCATTTATATATTAAATTGTTTAATTGATTTAATGGCAGGTATAGCATCAATTGATTTATTTCGTTTCTGATGGTTCTAAAAATTATGAAATGTTGCTTGCGAATCATTGTAATTCTTTAGATTTTCTCTACATTAAAATGCTATTGAATTCTATATTCAGGTGGTACAAATCTTGTCTCACCCGTAAAATTATTTGATGTTGAACTATTCAAACCCAAAATGAAACCCATCACTCTTAGATCACTTCAAACTAGCGATTTATCATATCATAATATTTTCGTTTATGGAAGAAAATAGTGACTTTGATGAGAGAATATTAACAATAATATAATAACTTCGGTGTCGAAAATACACTTGAAAACGACAAAATATCAATATGAAAGGGAAATATTTACTAATATAGATCATTTAATGAAAACAAACAAAATTGTCGTGTCTGAAATCTGGGAATTAAAATAAAAAACGATATTTTTTTTAAAATGTCAACTAACTAGACTGAAACTAGATATTTACACGTTAAATTATAAATTTCCTAATAAATATCTAATAAAAATAGGAAAAACGAATTTTCTAATTGTTAAAATTAACATTATAAATAGATCTAAAACCATCTGAAATGTCGGAAAAATCTACATAATTTCCATTTTTCTGTTCTTTGTTCATAAATATCCACAATTGACGCCATTTGCCATACGTTCACAAACACTTTCGAAATATCATGTATTCCATTTATAAATAAGTTCCGTTTTAGTGACAAAAAATTCCGAAAACTACAGCAACCATTCGTGAAATATTCAATTTCATTTTTATTTCTGAAACATATTGCATTTTCCTTAACCGTCTGATTCTGAGGGAAATATAAACACAAGACATTGTTCGTTTCGAAGGATATCAGTAACTGTTAATTGAATTAAAAAGTCCGTTTTGTCGGATAACGATTCGTCTAAAATATATCCCAAACCAAATAGTGGATAAATAGTGTCATCTCGACAACTTATTATTTAATATTGGACTGTCTATAAAATGAAATATATAATTATATCTGACAAATGTCTTTTACGAAACAAACTTTTTACGATCTTAAAATGTTAAGATAGAATATAAATAATGAAAGAGTAGTAATGACAAATCATTACAAAGTTTATAACTCATAATTCCAACCCAAATATGACACAAAAACTCTTTAAAAGAAATAATCCCCAAACTTCAACAATAAATGATCCAAACCTTCACTGGCTCATAAATGAGAATTCACATGCTCATAGAGTACTGAAAGAAATACGATTTGGAAACAAATAAAAAGCAAACAAAATTTTCCTTGAGCGGTCGGTCGAAAAATGCAATATTTTGTTACCTAGAAATAGGCCGGTAACTACCTCTTTAAAATATTGTATTCCCCTTTTTTTTTTTTTTAATTACCTATCCATTATAAGGATTTATATTTGAAATAATTTGGACAAATTTGATACTTTTAACTACATATTGATTACGTCTATTCATTTTTACGTATTACATTGTGGTTTCATCGAAGTAATCACTAATATTAACTTTTTTAACTGAATTTTCGTACCAAATTTGTCAAAAATATTACTTTTAACGGCAATAGCCGGAGTCTTAGTTTCAATCGTACGAACTGTGCATCTTAATAAACAATTAGCAATGCTTTCTTCATTTCTGTGTGCTGTAACTCGCTGAAAGAAAGGTTATTTTTTCTGGTGGAGGTATAATTCTTTGGGTTTTCTTGTACTGTGAGCCTTTTATCCTTGAATTATCTGATTAAAATCATAGAATATACCTATAGTGATTGGTTTCTCTGGTTGAATTACCTTTCATTCTAATATGACTTAATAAATAATATAGGTAGATTATTCTGTCAAAATAATAAAAGTTGTGTCTGTTTTTGTTAATAAAATCACACAACACTTTTACTTATTTAGCTGTATTTCATAGTAAATTTTATCTATTTTACTGAACTTTTCCGGGAAAAATGTTCCTGTGAGTTGAACTCATTCAACATGAAAGTTAAAATGCCAATCAAATGCATAAGTTATTCCAAAAATAACAATAAAATTGTAGAGTACACAAGTGAATAATTTTTTTTTTTTTTCCAAAAGTAACTTCTTCACACTTTCGATATAATTTATTTGAGAATTATTCAGAATTTAAGAAATCTTTAATTTCTAGACAAACCCCATACAGCTAGACACCATTATAACAAATCGCTATTATAATAACCAATAGCGTTCTGTCACAACTGATTGACCGAGCGAAGTCATTTATACTAAAGCAATAAAATAATGTATGGGAACGGTGAGCTCTCTGTCAAGAATTAAGAATCATACCTCACAAATATTTCAGATGTTTCTCTTACCTTGTCATGTCTAGTTCTTCTCTCCTGTGCCTTGGACAGCATCTCCAGCGATTCCTTCCTCCACTGGCTAGAAGTTAACTTTTCGCGAATTTTGCTTTATTCGCGAAATTTACTTTATCCTCGAAATAGCACTTATTCTGTTCAAACTTCTTATTCGAAATGCTCAAGTCTCAACTCAGTGAGGCTTACAAAAGCCTATATGTGAATTATTAAATAAATAAAACAAAGAAATCAACAACACTTATATCTATTGAACAATGGAATAATAAATAAATAATAGAAAACAAATACTTCAATTAAGGACATTTTAAGAATTATTCGACAGTGAAAATCTTAATTTTTACATAACATGATTTGAAAGTGAATAATAAATAGAAAATGATACGAGATGTAACAATAATCAAACATAAATTGAATTCAATAGAATGAAACCATGAAGAATGTAATACAAGTTGATTGAGAAAACAAACTGGTGAGAGGTGAGAAAGATCGTTCTAAAACTTGAGACTTCATAATAAAAATAATAATGGAAATTATAACGGAAATTAAGTGGTTATCAGATATTTAAATACTTAAAACAAAATGTACTTATGAGAAAGAACAGAATTTACGCGGAAAATATAACAATAACACAAATTTACGAACTACATGCTTTCTGTATGGATTGAAAGCTAAGACTAATTTTGTCTTGAAAAATAATAGAGCATTTACCAAACCAATCTTTCTACCCTCTCCATTCTAAGAAGTGTTTCTTCTTGGAAGTCCACCGGATGTGGCCTCTAACAAAATATTCACACGTAAAGATTAAACTAGCTATTGAAAAGAGTCGTTAAATTTATGGTCCCTACGTATTCAAAACTCAAAACTAAGGGAAAAAGGAACTTTCATAACATGTGTCTCGGTATAAGGAGGCTGTAATTTGATATTTTCCGATATTTTGGATATGAGTGAATTTGACCTGATCATTTTACGACTTGAGGAAATGCTAAAACTTTGTGTGTGGTATTTTTTTAACTAAAAATTCTTCAATATATTTTACTCTTTACACGTTTGGTTACAAAAGAATGATCACAAAACTCCCAAAACATTATTTCGCTTGTCCACGATGCCCTTGATTGAGTTGCCTTAGTTCAAAATAACAAAATTTGCATACATTTTACAACGAACGACCTATTTCCATATAAGTATAATTTTTGACGAAATTGACTAATTAGAAGCTCGAATTGGGTTGATTCTAAGAAATGCTCTGGCCTGAAACCGGGCGGTATACAATCGCCGGCATTTGACCCTTTCTATTCATTACAATTCTCAAATGTTACAACTACTTGAAATTGTTCATCATTTTTTATAGTTCTTTGAAAATCTACAGTGTTTGTGGCACGTCCCTGATACATTTGGAGTTCGATAATTTCTTTAGAATTCAGGCCCTTTTTTTTCCCCCATGTTCGACCATCTTTGCATCAAATGTCTGGTTGATATGAGCAAAGATAGATTTTGACACGCGACCAGTAGCGTATCCCAAGATTTTATTACATACGTATTCAGGAAAAAAATAATATTTGATAATGCTACAATTTGACAATCCAAAAACTGCACCACTAAAACTTCACGCTCAAACCAAAAAACTTGATTACACGAACTTGTCAGGTCCTCAAGCATAATTTTCTGCGGTGTGATTTACTTAATAGTTTTCAAATATTGTTTTTCCAGGGTATTCACACTCTATTGATAACATAATTATTGAACGAATGAAACTTCAATATATTATACGACAGAACTTCATTCTTCCTTCCATATCCCCAAGTGAATGCTATTTATCCACAATGATTACTTAGGTTATAATCTCATAACCCCCTAGTATTTGCAGTGCTCCCTAATGACCTAAATAACCTTTTGTATTAAAAGTAACAGGAAAACTTCTGAAAGATCCCCATTATGCCCGTGAAAGCCCGAGATGAGTAGTAAAACTTCCGCGGCCCCAAGATGTGCTTTTGTAAATATTTAAGTAGTTTGTCGGTTCATTCTTTGTTATCCAATTTCTTTCAGGCCAGTACTTTGAGTGCAGCTAAAATGACTGGCACGGAAGACCTTACAGTGCAAAATAACTACACTGGGGAAACTTTTCATTCGCCACGATTAGAAATAGACTAAATTTTTTCAATTACAATACGTTACTAACAAGTCAATAAGTTGAACTGCTTTAAAAAAAAGTTCACAATCTGTGTTTAATCCATATTTTAAAAACACTACCATGGCAATGTCACTTCTTCAAATACATCACTATGACTTGTAAAAGTAACTTGTGACATGATAATTATTTACTCATTGGCGGGCAGCACAACAATTATGTTGTTCTAATCGATCCAAAATTCAATCATGTTTCTAATGCGTTATGGAAAACGCATAAAGCTGTCCTGAAGAGTAGGAAACTGTGGAACGGCTGTCGACAGATGGTGGAAATCTTCGAATCAACTCGAAAATACTCACTTTAGATCCTGGATCCTGGATTGGTGAGAACAACAAAATTGTTGGCTTCCTGCAAATGAGTAGATGCTAATGAGTAGATAATCATATTTATGTTTTGCGCATTTTTTTGTTCTAACCCTCATCCGACTGCACCCCTACGAACAACCCTCAGTAGTCTTCAGAAGAATTGTGCGAGCTGAGAATGACGAGGGTCTTACCTTTTAACGTTCGACCCCTAGGACAGTCGAGGATTCCGATCACCAAACAGTACTTTCATGGTTGCTTGGCTTTCTGAACGACACCACTCGACTTCATCCACTGCAGCTGTATTCTCAAGAATATACAGGTTGTTTCAAAATTCAGGAAAAATATTTTAAGGGAGTATTCGTGGAGTCAATATCCGCTTTTTTTTCACAAACATACAGTGCGACCCATTTCAGATGGAAGTTACATTTTTCAACCAATTGGTTTTTTTTTTTTTTTTTCGTTAGATAGATATTCAAAAAGTCCACTACGACACCAAATTCAATTAATAAATCTCCATTTCCAAGGTCAACTGCTCTTATTTGTCAAGGTGAAAATTCTGAAAAAATTACTAGCGATTTATTTAGAAAAAAATTCGTCAATCAATAACAAAGTTATAAGGGAATAAAATTTGAACTTCTATCTGAATTCGGAATAGACCCCTGTATTCAGGAGGTCTCACTGGTCACTGGTCAAAATTTCATCGAAATCTGTTGTAGTCAGATTTTTTCAAAAAAAAATCTCTAGTAATTCTTTTAGATTTTTGGCCTTGAAAATTAAGATTAGTTGGTCCTGGAAATGGAGATTAAGTGTATTTTGAATAATGGCGAGGATTATTCATTAAATAATCAGAAAAAATCACAGGTCTTGGAAGTTTTGGACGCTCTAGTCATTTCTTGCTTCAGAAATAAGGTAACTTTAAATAAAGGGGGTTAATGAGGGTTGCGTACAATTTTTATGTGAAATTGTCAAGCTGTGTGCACGCTTCAATATTTTTATTTTAAATGCACGAAATACAAAGTTTCTTCCTTTTAGTACAATTTTTATGGTCAAAATTTTCTATTTTCATGAAAAATATTAAATTCAAACATCACCATTAAGTTGGCCAAGAAAAAATCCTGAAATGTTGGCCATGTTACGAATTAGCTAACCGTTTTCGAAGAAAATCGCCAGTAAATATATAGAAGAGGAATAATAAAGTAATGAACTAAAATAATTAGTGGCTTATGACTCACTTTTTGACGTTTGCATTTCAAAACAGCACTTTGATTTACTAGTGAATTCGTCGTTTCATGAAAAGTTTCCTTTTTTTTGTTTTTTGATTCAGCGTAAATTTTGTCTGTCGATTGAAGGGGGTGAATTTTAGGACATATCTTTATAGGGAAAAAAGTATTATTTTGATTCCAGGAATATGCCTTCAAAATATTTGTTTTGAATTTTGCAACACCCTTTATATGGAACACTCTATTGCTTTTTTCTGTCACCTTACTAGCATCTCAGTGCGTAGCAAAATACTATTTATATTTTGAAAACTAAAAAAATAAAATAAAATACATATCGATTTGTTGGAATTTATAGGTACATTTTGATGAAGACTATATTTTGAATAATTACAAATAATTTTTGCAAATTCGCCTGTCAGTGTCTGAATTCTGTGAATTCTAAGGCCGGTCCTACATTGGAAGCGGAATTTCCCCCGACCAGACGGTCTGAGCGGGTCTGCTCGGCTCTGAAGAAAACAAACGCATGAAGCACCGAGGGGAGTCATGTCTGAAATGGTCTGAAAACAATCAAACAGGTTTGTTTTTTCTTCCAGTTGCATGGAAGCTTTGGTCGATGTGGTGCTTTCTAACATCATCTATTGAACTTGGTTTGGTTACTTCACTTCTGTAGGTCTACTTCTATGTGAGACAGAGTAGAATCAAACGTTTCGACGGTCATTCTATGATATTTTTTGAATTTATCAAGGTGCCTACGCTTATATAGGTAGGCAGGTTGTGTGAAATTCACTTTTCAATTCATTGAACTCATCAAACCATTTTCTTTTACGCGAGTTTTATAGTAAATTCCTGTCCAATAACATGGAATCACTTAGTTCCTCGTCCATTTTTCACCTGTATTTCCACGTCGAGAGTTGGCACAGTATTAGTTCTTCCGCACCTGGCTGAAAACGAGCTGCAATGTAGGAGTGCTGAGTCTGGACTGGTCTGGTCTGTCCGGGTCGGGTCTGGTGGCCAGATCGACTCCGCTTCCAATGTAGGACCGGCCTAATGAATCGAATGAAAAAACACTCCGGTCATTGTATCCCTTTTCGTGTTCCATAAAACGGCAATAACCGTTAAGGAAGAATTTTTATGAATTAGTCGACTGCTTCCGCTCTGTTCTTTATACATCGATGTTCTTCCATAAATTCCATATTAGACACAGGTATGGAAGGGTGGCTTTTTCATTGGCAATATAAGGGGGTTCGAGCAGAAAGCTCGTTATTTTTAACGATGCTAGCTACCTAGCCTTATTACATTATAGCGTATGATAAAATTGTTGATTAAATTCAGCGATCTACCCGCGAGTTCAGTTTTTCGGAAAATGGGACATTGATGGCGCTCGTGTCTTGGTTTGCTAAATAGCGAGTGACACTACAGGAGGTTAATGTGTATTACTGACGAAGAGGGATTCGCAGGGCCTTGGGTCTCTTGGGGAATAGAGGGTGAATATGGTTGAATTTGCGGTGTGCTGTATTTCCTTACTCCTTTGTGAGGATTGTCCGTGGGTCAGACTACATGAGTGCTGCATAATAATTAAAAATAAATGTTCTCTTTTAAAATATTTGGAATTGGCATTTTAATTTTAATTTTCATCTGAAAAAATTAAAATTTACATAAAAAAAGTGTTTAGAAGTATTTAACAACAAAAGTATTGTTTTGTTCCAACTAGAAAATGCAAATGATGTATCTTATCATACAGAAATTTGCAGAAAGCTAACCTGCGTTACCATCTATCTTCACGAAGATAAGTTTGAGTAGGAAATTCAACAACGTTCCAATTTGCCCCGTTGATATGTAACAACTTTCTTCAATCTAGTGCTACAAATTGTAACGATATAAAATTATGATAAAATATGGAATAAAATAGTTTTTCTCCGACAGTACTCAAAATGAGTTTACCTACTATATTATGATACTCATATGAGTTTCGTAATGAGATATATTATTTATTCAGTAAAGTAAAATTCATTTGTTTCTCTTTTTAAATGTCAGTCTATTTAATGGAAAAGGGTAACAATAACTAATTTATTATAAATTTGAGTATCTATGCCGGGATTTCTCAGGTAATAAGGTTTGAATTTTTTTATTTGTAGCGGATTCTATATCTGAATCTATTTTCTAATGGTCTGAACTAATGTCTATGAAATTTCACTGAATTGGAATGAACGTGTCACAGTTGACAGTTCGCAAAATAAATAAACAATGGGCACAACGCTTGCTTGTTGCATGATTCTAAATTAAATATCATTAATTTAAGGAATATTGACTAATTTCGAGTAAATAATTAACATTATTGCTGGTAAGTAAAATAATGTACAATATTTGTGTCGTAAATTCATATTACGATAATCGATGGGTTATCAACTTCGGCCTGAGGGTCTCTTTTGACAAATGTTCCATCTCATATCGTAATATGAATCTTTATGACACTTATATCGTAAATATCTATTTTACACGCAGAAAAAAACTTGGTTAAATCAACAAAATATCATTCAACTCGAATAAATAAAAGTGTCAGTATCCCACAATTAAATATCAATTCAAATGAAACAAATATTGTCATTGATTTGTCTCTCTGAAATCCTTTTAGATTTAATGCAATTTGCTTTCAATTGATTATATGTTTTGTTCATAGAAAATCTTGTTTTTTCTTCTCGAAAACATGAGATGTTTCAGTCGATCATATGATTTGATATTTCAACATTACCTTTTAGAATTTTGATTTGAATTTGATTCCAACCAACAAAATATTTTGTTAACTCATTCGGTTCATCGTTTGATTGAACAAAATATTTCTTGAAGTGGAAACTACACGAATCAAAATGAACGAAATATTTTTTTGAATCAATACCTTCAATCTCTTCGATTTGCTAAAGGGATTTTTGAATTTACAAATTATCTTATAGAATGAAAATATTTTGGTAATTCATAGAACAAAATATCCGTTTGAGTCAATGTTATTCCATTACCCTTCTGACAAAATATATTAATTCGATTTACGAATGTTTGTTTAAACTCATTAATTATGTTAGTAGATCGAAAAAAAAGTTTTATAAAAGAAAACATATTTTGAATTGATTTGAAAGAATATTTTGTCAACTGAAATATTCAGAAATGATTTCAAATATAAAATTTATTCCAATTAATCATACAGGTCCATTCAAATCCCAATCCATCTTTCATGAATATCTCGAAAACCGTGAGAGGGTCGTTTGAATTTCCGCAAATTTTGTATTTTGAAGCTCTTTAACAAGACGTCCACCAATCAAACACAGACATTTAGTTTAAGGAGGATATTTTTCACGAATACAGAGTATATCTTGAATGATATAATTAATTTCAGGAGGTAATTTCTTGTCATATTTTATGGAAAAAAGTTTATCACCGCACTGAAATTAATAACATCATTTAAGATACACCCTGTATATCTGCTGAACCAAAAAAGTTTGAGATGAATTTATGAATTTGGAGATTTTTAACAGAGCTTCAAAACACAATTTTATGGTAACTCTGTCCCTGTGTCTTAACAGTTTTCGAGATGCAAAAGACTCGATTTTGAATAGGCCCTCCACTAGTCGATCCTGAAAAATAAAAATCACGAATATATCATAACTATATTCCTCAAACGAGCTAAATGGTTGATTAGTTAAAAAATAAATCATAAGATTTCTGTTCGTCCAGATACATCCATGACTACGAATGAAAATTATTCAAATTAAATAGGTATAAAGATTTTGAAGATCTCTCGGAAAAACCTTCCTAGGTAATCAAGACAGGATATGAATGAAATGTAAAATACATTTGAACAAATAATTTATTCATCTCAATTTGAACAGTAACAAAAAATAAAATATATAATTCTTTTGTATATTATATAATAAAATACATTATAAAACTACCATCATATCATAATCAATTCATTTAATTTTTTGCATAATAAATTATCCTTTGCCTTTATATTTGTCTCATCACCACAAAAGCTTGGCCTTCCTTCCTTAGAGCTTCAGTAGATGTTTTCCATTGTCCAATAGATGGTATGAGTTCTTTCAAGTTATTATCGTCCAGCTTTTTGGCAATTTCCAATGTTATGTCATTTTCTGAAAAATTCATTATGACTGTGAAAAATCGAAAATTGACCTGTTGCCCTATAACCGCCATGATGTTTTGAAATGAATCTCATTGATAGTTTTATAGAAACCTTATTATCTTAATACGTTTCTTACCAGCTTTCAAATTCTTCAAGGAGCCAAACAATATTATTTTGGTCACTATTATTATAACTAATAGTCACAAACACTAAAAACACAATTGAAAAGAAACCTTGAACTCCGATACAACGCTACTGACGTTACTCATCAACCATCATCCTTGCCAATACCATGTGATTGTTGCGCTTGCGTGTGGTGTCGCAATGCTAAATTTGACAAAATATTTCGAAAGGACAATTCGATGTATGTTGAATTAATTTCGTATTACTTGCGTGAACAAATTTGTGTTTTCAATGAAATCTTTCTGGTATTCACGAGGAAAACATATTTTGTTCCGTCAAATCAATTTTTGCTGAAGTATTTCTCTAATTATTTGTTCAGACAGAATATGGTTTTGAAAGAAATTATTATTTTCTGTCTTGTCAATCAATCAATAATGTTCATAGGACCTTCTATGGTTGTTTACATGAAACCATATTATAAATTTAAATTGAACAAACTTCGGATTGAATTCACAAAGTACTGAATCAATTCTTTTTGTTCAACCAAATCATTAAATTTTGAGGTAATTCACTAGTTAGTTGGTTGAACATAATATCTTTTAAGCGAAATATTTGTGATAGTCATAACGATTCACATATAATGTCGAACCAATTCTGATACACATGTCCAATACACAAAAAAGTATTCGACCGAAGTATATATTTTCTCATAATAACAAAATATTTGAGTAAAATATTTTGTTCGTTCAGTAAATGCTGCTAGTCTATTCAAGCTTGTTTTTGCTGCAGATGCAAGTAATTTTTTTCATTCAACAATAAACTATTAACAAAAAGAAAGTGATTGTAGCAACAAAATTGTTTTTACCGTGTACGTACTGATTTGACAGTGCGTAAAGCTATACTTTTTCGCACAAAAGCGTAAAAAAATCAACTGTACGTAAAATTATCAACTGTGCGTGAAACAAATTTATACACACTCTTCATAAATTTATGCGTTTTTGAAAAATACAGTATTTTGCGTCATTTACATTTTGCGAGGAGTAATTATTTAGTCTGATTTAACCCGAACGAACTAACTTCATAATGAATGAATGAGTAGAAATGAGTAGAAATTAAATACATACATTTTGCGAGGAGTATTTATTCAGTGTGATCCAACCAGTTCGAACTGACCTTACGAAGAAATTTCAGTTCGTGGAATTGAACACCTATATTTTAATTGTATGTACGAAACAGTTTCAGGGTGGAGGAAATTTCCTAAAAATATTTGGTGAGGAAAACACCTGTGGGATTATCGTACACCCTTGCTTTTACAGGTAGGGATGAGGTTTTGTTGGGAAAAATACGCTCGCTCCTAATTTAACCGTTTTCGCACCTCATTCACAATGTTAGTTATATCACCATGCTTGAGTTCGAAAAACAAGCAAGCTGTATTGAAATATCATATATTCCTAAGAATTCTAACCAAGTTGGCCACACTGTTTTTCTTAAATTAGTAAAAGAACATCAGTTTTTCTTGTCTTAACACAACAAAATCCCTGGAAAAATAACAGTTTCTTTGACGGAATTTTATATGAAAAGCATTAGTATCATAAGAAAACAGAAAAAGCAGGAGACGTAGCGTTCTTTTATCTTCTTTGAGCTTTTGTAAGAAAACAAATTTGATAACTGCCAATCAGCTGCTCGAAGGGCAGTATATGATGATGACGAACTGTTTTTTTAATTGTTTCTTCCAACTGCGTCTTCGCACGATTAGGATATTTTTTTATTACCCGTAGATTATTTTCACTCATCGGTCTGATCGTAGAAATAACTTTAAATTTGCTGTTTATGACTTTTGGTTACGTTCAGTTTTCGTATAATCTGATCTGAAAGTTCTATTGTTTTTGAAAGATTTGTTATCAGATGAATATTAAATGAATATTGAAAAACTGTATCACTATAATATCATATTGACATTGATTCTAAAAATGTATTCCTTGCTTTTTTTTGCAGGTAAGTTCCTGAACGGATAAAAAAACTCAAAACTATCGCCAAGAGTTTTACAGTAAGTACAATAAGTTCTAATAAACCTATTGATTCCGAATCTTAAGCATAGTAAGCATCTTAAGCGAATCTCAATGGGCGGATTTATTAATTCATTTATACATATTAAAACCCAGAAAAAAACCCATTTTTTACAATGTAGAATATTAAATATTAGAATTAATGAGTTTACAAATTGCTAGGAAACAATAGAACAATTAATCCAGCTATTCAACTGCTTGCAGTTCATTGAAGAAATAATTAAATAAATCAGATAAGGAGAATGTTATTAAAAAAATATCACTCACAGAAATGGTCAATTTCATTGAAGCAAGGTTCGCTTCTCTCGCATTTAATCCCCAATACATTTTGGTCGATAAAAATCTATTTCGCTTTGCCAAGCTCTTCAGGAGGATTGATATAGGATTGAAAACTAGAGAGAATTAAAAAAATCAGCTATCTGAATGAAAATGCGAATTTTCACTTTCAGATTTTTTCTTTTTTTCCAGTTAGAGTCTTTTCACAATATCTATCAGATGTAGTTCAATGTCCAGCGTGGCTTGTGCCGGGGAAGTAGTTGTTTTCTGTTAGATATTACAAATAAATCACATAACAGAATGGCAATTAACATACCGCACATCCCCTGTATCAAGATAGCAAATGTCATCCATACGAGATTTTTGGTAGACTTTTTTGACTTTTGTCAAGGAAATAACAATTTCACTCGATAATAAAAAAAATATTGTTTTAAAGGTTTTGATAACAAAGACAGATTTGGTCTCCGATATGTCAAGGTAGTTTGAAAAAAAGAAGTAATATTTAGTTATTTTGAACTTATTTTTTTAGATAGAGAAAGTAATTTACGAAATTGTACTATTGTTTTCAAGACAGTAAACTTCTAAACGCAGTACTTACCGTAAAAAATTGATTTTTTGCTAGGGGCTGCCACTAGCTGCCATCTGCCGCGACTTCATGTTTCGACAAGATTCATTTATATGGAAACTGGAAAGGCTTAGTGCTTAGTAATCCCGAAAAGTGCTCCGGAGCACTAAGCACTGATTCAGGAAAGTGTTCGGGAGCACAGTGCTTAGGAGCACAAAAGTGCTTCGAGCACTTTCACGGGCACTATGCACTGTGCTTTGGGACAGCTCCGATTGAAATCACCCTATATCTCAAAATTTCGTCGGTTAAAATATTTTATTGAGTGATGATATTAACATGGAAGCCCCAAATTGTATATGCATTTTATGACTACTTTTTGAATTATAATTCACCAAAGGTACGATGTAAATAAATATTGAAATAGAAATTATTTAATGAACAGTAATCATTTCAGACACGCCACTGAATGAAAATGCTTCATTTTGTATCTCTGCTTAAGTGCTTCCTTTCATTAAATTTTTCAATATCTGAATTTTGAAGGCGAATGATATTACTGAAAACCGGCAATAATTACTATCATCATTTCAGTAAATCTCCTTTTTCAAAACAACTCCCCAAGTCATTCTCCTTCAACCCTTTCAACCCTTTTACACTCGTTAATATCATATTTAAATATATTACTGGCAAATTCAATTTCCTGAGTTTGACTCCAATTCATAGTAACCCCCGTCTTTCACGAATCAGCTTGGAAGTATTCCACCCCTTTCAAATAAAGAATTCTCTATACAGAACTCACAAACTTTGTATACAGATGTTATTTCATTTGTAGAAAGAGCAGAAATGACAAAATTCAAATTTTGAATAGACTCCAATTAACTTCCTGCTTGGTACTCCAAAGATATTCTCTTCCAGTCCTCGTACGTTCATTACCTAATACAATATTGAAATATTCCTGACAAATCCAATTTCCTGAGTTTTAATTTGATTCAGCGCATCCCTTGTGACAGCGAGATCTGCGCACAAATCAATTATTCAAATCTGTGTATATATCAATCTACAAGTTCCATTTGCATATCCTCGAAATAACAAACTATGTAAACATACCACCCATTTATGTTTCACCGTTTTCGAATATCAACCGAATATGAATATATTCATTTTGTTTTTCGGGAGGTACTTCATTGCTGCCGAAATAGGGTGAGTAGAGATTTGAATTTCATCTAGCGCGTGTTTTGAGTTTGGAGAGGGATTTGTGAAATTCCAGAAGCTGGAGAGTTGGTTTTCGCGGAATTTATGACCTAAACAATTGTGGAATTATACAATATTATTCAGATATGAATCAACTCCAGAACGCGGAAGGAATGAATTTTTTTTTCATTTTCCCGAGAAAACACACATACACTTTAAAAAAAATAACACCAGATGACACCACTCGGTGTCCATATAGGTCCTGATAATTATTTTGGAAAATACCACCGACATATTTCACACCGTTCTATGGTGTAACATAAAATTCTGTACATGGTGTTGATTGAATTCGGAATGATCAGATGTCACACCTGAAAAAAGTCTTAGTCTTAGAAAACCTCTTCGTGGAGTTAATTGTCCATTTGAATGGTTTAGAATAAACTGCTTCTACTGTGTTGCATAACACTCTCTTTATGTCAAAATAATATGAGTCTTTTCACAATATCTATAAGATGTAGTTTAATGTCCACCATGGCTTTAGCGGGGAAAGTAGTTGTTTCCTCTTAGATATAACAAAAAAATATTTTTAATTTTTTCAATTTTCAATATGAGTTTAGTTAATCCACAAATAATACCAATCAGTGTTTCCCCTGAAACAATCCAGTGTGAATTAACTCAACGACACCAAGCACCAATAATAACAATGAGCTTTATTAGTGGATCAAAAATGAAATTTCAATATTCCGGACGGAGTTGGGGTCTGCTGCAACATTTTCCTTTATTTCGGATGCTCCATCACATGCTCTGTGCAAACAACTGTTATATCCCTCTGGAAATACAAATTTTCAATTGGTATTTCGCTTTCAAGTCCAGAATATTATTTATAAAATAATATTCTTTCAAAATACTCTGTGGAGTATATCTATGAAAGAATTTCCAATAGGCCCCGCCCACCGGTGTTCTGGAATCTGACTGGCCAACCATAATGTGCCGGAATCGTATAAATATAAGCCAGTTGGCTTCCAAAGCAGACCTGGTCCCAGAGCCAGAGCGGGAAGCACTCTCCTCCTGGTGAAATCGGACCTAGAGCACAACGGCGACACTACCAGGGCTCTCACTTGGTGGATCTGTAGCGATCAGAGTAAAAGTGGATGGAATTGGACTCGTAAGGAACTCCTCCACCTAGCCCCATCCTCCGGAATACAGATGTGGAAAAACTATTTCCCGACCATCACCCCACGATGGCCATAGGAGATTACAACGCAAAGTCCAGGAACTGAAATTGCCGCAACGAAAACCAACGAGGCATGAACCTGGCGGAGATACTGGTTCCAGAGCTAGATGACCGTGACAGCAACGCACCAACCAACACATTACCCCGGGAGAGAAGGAGATACCCCAGACATACTGGACATAGCTCTCATACAGAATATTCCAACCACAGTGGATATTTCTGTATTGAACGGACCACAACCCAATCCTACTGACAGTGGGTGAGGAAGAAGCCAAAACCGCGCAAATGACGAAGCGGATCGTTGACTGGTTACTCTTCGCAAGAGCTGTCCACGACAACATTGACATCCCCAGGATAGACACCGCACCTCAACTAGAGGACGCGGTGGCAGGACTGGGACTAGCCATACTCACAACCATGGACAGATGCTCGAAAGACATCATAACAACAAAATTCGACTTCCAATGAGGGCTTGTGCCCGAAATCAGGGAGATGATCAGGCTGAGGAGACGTTTGAAGAAACGCTATCAGAGAACACTGGTTCCCGACGACAAAGTCAGTTCGATCTTGCTGCCGGACAGGTATTAATTGAACTGA
Organism: Chrysolina haemoptera; assembly: GCA_958298965.1. Classification (NCBI taxonomy): domain Eukaryota; kingdom Metazoa; phylum Arthropoda; class Insecta; order Coleoptera; family Chrysomelidae; genus Chrysolina; species Chrysolina haemoptera. Next base: position 28,968,581 of record OY282590.1, read on the forward strand.
GGCTTCCTGGAGAAGTCGAGAAGATACTCGGCACGCAAAGACGAGAAAAGCACCTGGTCCAGATGACATACCGATCAGAATAGCATAGCTGCTCTGACCAACATTATCAACGCCATCGTGAGACTGAGACACTTCTCAGATAGCCGGAAGCTTAATTTTATTACGAGTGCAACGCTGTACAGCATAGATGTGAGCATCACAAAGCATATATAAAGTGCGATATAAAAGAAATAGGGCTTTCTTTCTTGCTTTTACCCTGAGAAGTGCTTCGGCCATGGCTCTTCTCAGAGCCCCCGTCGACTGAAAAGAATTCGGTTCCTGCAGATGGAAGTGAAGGCAAGTGGGAAGTAAAAGCAAGTAGAAAGCGCGGCATTTTCTGGAAAAGAGGGTGAGAAAACCAAGTCCCTCAGAAGAGCGGATTTCATGGTGAGTAGAGTTGTGACTAGTCCTCGTCCCCCATGAAGAAGGAATAGTGGAAGCTATTGAGGCAACAGCTGAAAGCCGCAAAAGATGAGAAAAAGCGCTATAAGGTGGAGAAGGTGCGTTTCAGGGCGGACAAAGAACGCAGCAAGGCCGGCAGCTGCATCAAGCCCTGGGCCTCATAGCCCAACTAAGGAAAGAGATGGACGACACAAAAAAGATGCTATCATCTATTACCCAAAATAAACCCCTTCAAGAAAACCAACAATGCCAACGTCCCGAACGGTATCAGTGGTTACACCTCCTCGCCGCCGGAGACGGCATCCAAGCCCCAGAAAACCGACTACGAAAAGATAAAGTAGTCAGTCACGGAGGAGGCGACGTCCAATAGAGCAGGCAAAAAACGCCAACACGACTCATCATCAGAGCACGACGAAAACTAGGGAAACACCAAAGAAAGCGACGATGATTTCTAGACCATTCGACAACCGAAGAAGAAGGCAAACCACCCGAAACAAGCAGGTGCCCCAAATACAGCGGCAGAGAATGTGACAACCCCAGCCATCAAGCGCTTCCAGCAACGGAAATGCCACGCCCCAGGAAACCCCCAGCGATCATCATTAGAGACAAAACGAAATGGTTTTCGATCTCTACCACCCTCAGAAACAGGAAGATAGATTTCCAAAAGAGACAATCGCGGCAAGTGGTATACACTTGTATACCAACAGCAAAGCCGACTGGAGATCTGCCACCATCTTCTATTTTCTAGAAACGTTATAAAAACTTTCGAAAACTTTATTTTCTTTATATTTTAATATGATTCTTCTGTTTCTGACATATTTTTGATAAAATATAAATAACAGAAACATATAAGTAGTCTCTGAAAAGTCAAAATTTTATGGAAACAGAAAGTATATTGATTCGTTAGTGTGAACGTATTATTTTTTTTAGCTCAGCGAATTTGGAATACGATACTCATATTCAACTTACCCATAAAACCGTCAAAACATTCTCTTCAGTATATGTTGAAAATAATCGCTTATTCATATCCTGCGTATATGTTTAGTAACACTGCTGTGAAGTGCAAACCTCAAACTTGAAATCACATACAATTTTTTATGTAGGATGTGTATGAGCGTTTATTTTCAACATTCACTGAAGAAACTGCCGGGATTATAGTTAACTAAGAAAACTAAGACAGGAGTAAAACCTAGTTTTTTCTTTGGCATGTATAATCGAGACTTGTCTCACTAGTCTAAAATCGTTGCATATGGTCCAAAGAGGTTACTGATTCTTGCTTCAATATAATTATTTCATATCAACTAAAATATCCGTGGCTTTCAGATCCTCCGTAAATATCGTAGAAGGATTATGTGAAGTGGAACAAAACACATTTTAGGTACTCAGATACTCACATGTTATATTTGCATGAGGAAGTAGAAGTCTTCAGGAACGATATACATTTTTTCATTTCCTTCTACTATGATGTTTAACAAAGTTAATGACAAATTTAATTTTCGGCCCTGTCTGAATTTTCAGTGGCGGGTTAGTGCGAGCCTGAAATGACAAAAATTATTCTTGTGGAGAATTGAATTATCTCTCAACCTATCGAAATCGTTTTTTGATATATCTCATATTTCCTGAAATAACAACAAAAAAGTTATATTTTTTTTAAATGAAGTTCCACCACTGACTTTTTGGTGAACAATTTTTTTTCTGATAATACATGATGAGATGTCATGTGCCGAGTTTCAAAGTGCTACAATTCATTCTTTACATTTGGCTCGAGTTTGTCTGTCTATCTCAAAAACGGATTTGTATACCTGCCCGTATAATGCTATTCTGAGTCAGTTTAGTATGGAACTATATGATCATTTATATTCCTCTGATCACACCTAAAATTGCTGAGAAATATTAGTCTAGCATCGTTTGTGTTGAAAAGCATGGGGAAAATATTGATTGGACACTCAAGGTGTGGAGTACTGACAAAACATTCCTTGATGTTCACTGGTATCAACAGAACTTGCTCTCAGGAATAAGCAACACCATGCCACCAGGAGCCACCTGCGTTCCTAGGCATAGAAGAGGACTATAACAAGTCGTTTCCTACTCCTTACGGTAAGAGGAATTGAAATTAGCGCCGGCTCTGAGTCCCATCTTCGGAACACTTTGTGCTGAGTGGAACCAAAACGCAGCACTGTGTCATGTGACACTTTCAATGATAAAATGTAATCGTTCAATTCTTCTTGTTGAATTGAGGAAGAATTTTGTAGCGCACCTTCACATCCCCTCTCATTACAAAGATTACAGAAAATTAATTAAGTCTCTGTTGTATGTTGAATTAATTAATTTCCGCCAGCTTTGTGCAAAATAATCTGGAAGCAGGGGACTATAGAACCGTATAATCAATTTATTAAATTGCTTAATTCAACAAGCATCGTCTGCTTGCTTCCGCTATTATAGGCTTCTCTTTCTAATTGTCCCAAGAAATTGATTTGTTTAACTCTCAAAGTGGTCTGGTCGTGAAATATAGTTGGACAATTATCCTGGAACATGGATAATGCGAATTATGATATCAAGAACCTGTTGAAAAACCCAATATACAGGGTGTGTCAGAATAAGACCGACAAACTTCGACTACAGATTCCTTACCTCGTACATGTACTGAAGTGCACCCCCTCTGATATACAGATATACTGATATACTATAGGAAATAAATATAGATTTGATTTTTTCCAGCGAAACTCCTGAAGGAAAATATTTTGAACTTGGTACACTAATCAAGGTTCATCAACGTGATGATTAGGAGTTATGATTTTCGTGAACCAGTGGCGTTGTTACGATGCTATGCGCTCATATTTTCCTTAATATTTTCTTTAGACAAGCGAATGGAAGGATGAGCGTTCGACATCAGTTAGGATTATCGATATTCGACCCAAAAGTCACGACATTCTGTGTGCTCAAAAGTGGAGGATTCTGAGATAATTGGGAAAAACTGAAGATGTGTCCCAAGTAGCAATGTGACTTTTCATAATGCTAAATTTTTACAACATATCGGGATATATGTCAACAACCTGAATAGTGTTGAGAGAACCTGAAACATAGTACGGGCGAGTGAGAATAAAACCGAAAGAAACAAGATGTCCTGCACTATCAGGACGACGCTTATTGCCTTAATCCTATACAATAGGAATAATTGGGTCGAAAATCCATCAGAAAACAGCTACTTTCCTGGCTAATACCACGATGAACGTTGAATTACATCTAATGAATTTCCGTGCAGAGTCCTACAAGGATGTCTCCGCAATTGCTAGTTGAATGGAAATTTTCATTGAAACATTTGGACCACCTATAGATCGATTTCTGGGTTCTTGCCCTCATCAGTATAGGGTAGGTCTCTGCAGACAATAACTAATGTCTGCAACAAATGATTCAGCAAAATCTTCATGTAAAGGCAGAAGCTGAGACACCGCCCGCAGCCTATTGTTCACTAAACCACGGGCGCCATCTGAACTCCAGCCCCTCAACCAAAGCAATACCCAGAACTTGCGTGATTAATTTAATCACAAATACAAATTGAAGAAATCTGCATTGCATTGTTCACAATAAGCTTGTCAAGAGAGAAACAAGATGTCCTGCACTACCAGAACGACGCTTATTGCCATAATCCTATACAATAAGAATAATTGGGTCGAAAATCCATCAGAAAACAACTACTTTCCTGGCTAATACCACGACGAACGTTGAATTACATCTAATAAATTTTGTTGAGGGGCTGGAGTTCAGATGGCGCCCGTGGTTTAGTGAACGCTAGGCAGCGGGCGGTGTCTCAGCTTCTGCCTTTACATGGAGATTTTGCTGAATCATTTGTTGCCGACATTAGTTATCGTCTGCAGAGACCTACCCTATACTGATGAGGGCAAGAACCCAGAAATCGATCTATAGGTGGTCCAAATGTTTCAATGAAAATTTCCATGCAACTAGCAATTGCGGAGACATCCTTGTAGGACTCTGCACGGAAATTCATTAGATTTGAATTGTTGGTCAGATGAGTCTGTTAGTGGTACTCTCATTATTAATTTCATAATCCTTTTTTGAAGAAGTTCTAAAGGATGAAGGTGGTATTGTGATTCGATCAACTAATATGATAAATGAAAAAACGAAGTTGTCCGTCTCATTCTGACTCACACGTACCATGTTTCCGATTCCCCCAACACAATGTTTGAAGAAATTATCATTACACGATTATTGCACATATGAAATTACGTTGCGAATGTTATGACTTTTGGCGCCAGTATCGATGAGCCTAACTGATGTCAAACGTTCATCTGTCCGTGCACTTGTCCAAAGAAAATTTGGACGAAGGAAATAATACATACCATCGTAACTACGCCACTGGTTTACGAAAATAAAAAAATATCACCTTAAATTATCAGATTGATAAACCCTGAATAACTATTTTTTTTGTATCTCAGACGGAATGCATTTTAGGAGATACTTTAAAGGAAATGAGGTGCAAAATCAACATTCGGAGTTTGTTGATATTATTTTGACCCTGTATTCTCCTCACTATCGCATTTTCATGTATTTAAAATAATCACAAGGCGCACTCGCTTCAAAGAAATAATGTTCAGTTCGAGAGACAAATCAACATATTTTACAAACCGGAATATCATTAAGTCCACGAATCGGCATGTTTGATGAAACGAAAAACCTCGAGATATAATCTAAAGGATATAACAATGTCTCGTTCGACCTCGCAAGGTCAAACCGCGGAGAGAGAAAGTCTTTTCGAGCATATCAGTTTTATTGTGTCTTTGCATTAGTCCCAGTTAGGTGCAGCCAGCATGTCAACATTTTACAAGTTAACTTTCATCTTCTTTGCGTGCGCTACAGTGAGTGGAACAGCGGGGGCGGTTTCCAGAAAAAACAGGCCATCTAGGCCCGAGCCTAAAGCTGACGCAGAACTTTCCGATCAGTGTCCAGAACCCGACGGATACTTTGCTGATGCTGAACAATGTGATAAGTACCACCATTGCGAAAATGGTAAAATAACTGAAAAATTATGTCCGGATGGACAGGTATTCAACGACTACAGTTCGGAGTACGAGCTATGCGACTTGCCCATCAACATCGACTGCTCCTCCAGACCGAAGCTGCAGGAACCTCAACCCAGCGAAAACTGCCCTCGAAAACATGGGTACTTTGCGCATCCTCAGAAGAGTATCTGTGATAAATTCTACTTTTGCGTGGATGGGATGTATAATATGATAACTTGCCCCAATGGGCTAGTGTACAATGAGAAAGTTGGTATTTGTTCCTGGGCGGATGAAGCTAAAAGGACGGGTTGCAGCTCCGAAGACATTTTCCAGTTCAATTGCCCCAAAGTTGAGGAAGCTGTAGCCCTTACCCATCCGAGTTATGCTGATCCAGACGACTGCCAATATTACTACGTCTGCATCAACGGGAACTTTCCCAGAAGGAATGGTTGTAAGCTCGGACAAGTGTTTGACGACGTTAGCAAAAGGTGTGACTGGGTGAGGAACGTGCCAGAGTGTGCTGATTGGTACAAGGGAAATCTCACTGAGCAACAGCTTTTCGATTTGGAGAATCCTCCTACTTCAAAACCAAAAGTTATGAAAGTTAGCAGAAGGAAGCACAGACCACGGGCGGAACCGGTTGAAGATGAAGAATGAAAATGAATTACCAAAGTTTCCCTTATTTTTCTATTTTAAATCGTTTTTCGTGAGTATCCAAAAATATATGTTCAACTTCGGTTCAACTATTCCATCGGAAAATGGTTCGTAAGTGAAATTTGAAGTCTGTATTTGTCTGGTGTGAAAAATTTCCAATATTGTCATAACTTTTGTTTTCTAATAAAGTGGTACAAGTGGTGGAGTAACTCAAATTGATAAATACGGCATATTCTTCATTTTTTTTCCTTTTTACACGCTGTATATTAGCTTCACTTGTATGTTTGTTTGTAACTGACTCCTTAGGGCGTGATTTTCACCCATTTCCAGACGTCTGAATGATTTGAAATTTGGCAGGTGTTCATAGTTCCGGTGACAATGCAATATGACATATTTTTTTTATAAAAAAACAAAATGGCGGCTCCAAGATACCGAACGAGATTTGTGAATATGGTCAGATTCAATTCAAAGTTGGCATGTGAGGTTTTTTTAGGTCGTATATTTCGAATTTTCTGTCAAAATTCATAAATTAAAGATGGCTGCTCCAAGAGGTCATTGTGGTGATTCGATTCAAAATTAGTATATGAGGAATTACGGGGTAAGAGATTATGAATTTTTCGTAAAAGTTTATGAATTCAAGATGGCGGCCCAAGATGATGGACGAGTATTGTAATTATGGTCAGATTCGATTCAAAATTGGTATTTGGATTTGTTAATCAACAATTTTTTTCTACCACTTGTAATTAATTTCAAGAAACCATTTTTTAAAATCATATTTTATCTTGCTCTTTGATAACTAAAAAAAATGTGTTGTTCAAATCTTCATTCTTTATTTAATAAGCTGTTTGTTATTGACAATCAATTTTTTGCTTTATATTGTTTTCTCTATATTTTTTCTCTTTCTACACAATATAACAAAAACAACCATGTATAATTCCTTGGAAAAAAAAATTATTTATACTTTTTATCCAATTTTAAAAATTCTGTACTCCTTGACTCCATCATTCTTACCTGGTTTTTTATGTGTAAACTTATTATAACTTATGAACTAATTGAGATGCGATGAAAAAACTCAGGACTCATTTATTCTATATTAATTAAAGAATAAATCAAGCCCAAAATTCAAACTTTTACCCAATTATTTATTTCCTTTAGTTATAGCATTCGTTTATGAAAAAATCACTCATATAACGTTTTAACCGACAAATATTTATGAAAAAAATCTAGTTTTTTTTTTATAAACAAATGCCATGGGACTGAATAATTGTGTAAGAGTTTCAATTTCGACTTAATTTATTCTTTTATCAATAAAGAATGAATTTGTTCATCGTATCTCAATTAGTTTACTTTAAACATAAAAAGAACCAGGTAAAAATGTAGGAGTGAAGGAGAACAGAATTTCTAAAATTCCATATAAATTACAATATTTTTTTATTTTTTTTTCAAGAAATAAAATATGGTTGTTTTTGTCAAATTGTGTAGAAAGAGAAAAAAAATAAATAGAAGAATTTAATTGTTACTAACAAATTGTTTACTGATCAGACTATAAGATCAGCTAAAGATAGAAGGGATCCTTTATCTGCAGATAGTGTGCAACGCATGCCTTTACTTTAGACTTATAAAGTCTTATATATTATTGATGGTGATTAGTTTTAAAGAAACCACTATGTATTTTTCTGTAAACTTTCACTAATATCTTTGCTTGCACTATTTCTACTTCATACAGAATATCTAGAACTCGACCAATACTGAGGCACTAAAGAAACACAATGAGCCTTTCCAGTAATTTTCGGAAAAAATATATTCTCAAATATTGTATCCTCAAGTAACTCGTTCCAGTTTTCGATTTTTCATATCATCAATTTATCGAGAGAAAAATTATTGAAAACGCCAATTAAACTACCGAATTCAAACAATCTGGCGTAGAAGAAGAGGCGGGAAGCCATGCATGTCAGTGCGCGAGTGATTCTGATTGGTCGGGAGTCAAGAAGCGTTTGGATTTACACATAATGAAATCATGTTTTCAATAGTGAATAATAATAAATCAATGCATCAAAATTTAGGGTCGATAAATGCAAAGGACTATTTTATAAACTGCCTTCCATGAAAAATTTGTGTAAAAAGTGCAATTTCAAGATCCTGAAAAAGCCCATTTCATCCCCTCACAAACTGCGTGTGTTATGAATAGTTATTTTCAGTGTACGAGCTGAAACGTATATGTGCGTCGCAAAATTTATCACCCGTTTTGAAACTAAATATAGAATTCATCAAAGCTCATTCATGATTTTTTACGGTAACTGTATATTTATTATATCTTACATGAAGTATCCACGTGGCGTATTCGTTAGAGTTTCATGAATAAAATTATCATGCGCGTATTGGAAAGGATCCAAGTAATCAGAGTCGGTACCTGTTCTACCCACGCAGGTTTGTGAGATCTCATTAGTTCAAATTTCGCCAATATTAATAACGCGGTCATCGATACGACCTTAAAAATCGTCAATGTTTTTTCATTGAACGGAGACGTAGACGTATAGAAAAAACTATTTTTCTAACGCCGAGTTAGAAAGAGAATTAATTCGTTCTGACTCATATATTACGACTAATCTACAACGTTTTTCAATCTATTTAAAAAAAGCGCATCAACCTCGTTGGTTCTTAGAGGGTACAGTTATAATAATTTTCAGATGAGTTTAATTTTGTTGATGAGACTCAATTGTGTCAAAAACGAGGTCAAAAACTTCAAAATATTTGCAATTTTACAGTTCTCGCCTATACCGTTTGCTATAATTCCTCACGGTATTTCCAAAATCGGAGCGATTAACAAAATGGATTGTTTTATGGAACATAATGTAACAATAAATGGCAAAAATTTCCGTTTTTAAAGAAATCAAAAATTTTCGAAATGTTTATGAAATAGTTTTCAGTTACCTTTGTTTGGGAGGCTCTGGTTTGATTCTCCAGACCCCAGCGTGTCTGCCCGCTGACAGTGTTTCAGCGCAGTTTGCGCAGGCTGTAGACCTCTAATCAGTGCGATTACCAAAAAAGTATTGAAAACTTTGAAATTCAATTAAATCAATTTTTTTTGGCGACAAAAATGTATTCTCTCATTTTGTTTTGTTTTGTCATCTTCTACTTCCCACTTTCTTTATCGCTTCAATTTCGGAAACACTCTGTATATAAAGTATCGAAGGGGAAACCGCTGGGGAATTTTGGTGTACATGTCTTGAGAATCAGTGGCATTACTCGGGCATTACTCGGGAATTAGGGGTATTACTTGGACATTACAGGTATTACTGGTGTATGACTCGGGCATTGCAGGAATTACTTAGGAATTATTGGGCGTTACAGGGAAAAGGGAGGTATTACTCGAGCACTACATAATCACAGGAATTATGTGGAAGTGAGAGAACAATTACTTCCCAATAATATTCGGTGAAAGTAAAAAAAAGGTCATCCGACAACAACAAACCTAACATCAAGACACGATTTGGCATTACTGGAATTACGGGGGGGTATCACCTCGGGAATTACTGGGGTATTACTCCGGAATTACTTGGGTATTAGAGGCATTACTCTCGATTTTTGAGAATAAGTGTACACAATATTCTCAGCGGTTTGTAAAGTATTGTCATCGTTATTTGATATATGTGCTAAATTTCAGATTATTCGGATCGGACAACTGAAATTGGGGTGAAATAAAATTTGAAAATTTTCTTTATCATTATTTTTATTATTATTACATACATTAGTTTAATGAATTTTAGATTATTCAAACGATTCGGTGAAAATTGAATTTTGAAAGGACATGGCACTGGATACATGTATTCCTGGGGCTCGACAGATTTTTTAAATTTTTGGATATATCATTGTAGAGTTCAAAGGGAACAACTTTTTTCATTACACTACAGGGTGAGCCAGAAATATGGGTTAAATTTCTTATGCCAATTATGCAAAAATCCTGTCTATGAGTGGATTTTTCTTGTTTTTTGGATATAAGATCCTGTGGAAAATATCGACTGACTTTGAATATATCAATTATGGTGTACATACTTACAGGATGAGGCAAAAAACGCGTTTTACATGAAACCCGTTTATTGACTTCTTGCCCAAGTGTAGACTTTTCGTTGAAATGTTCTGAATCCAGTATTTCTACAGAGTGAACAAAAAATTGTGTTAAGTTATGTGAGATGATATTGTGAATAGTTGTTTTCATAATTCATTTGCCAGCACTGTAATATAATCGAATATGAAATGAAAATTGAGATTTGCTGCCTGTCATTTGCGAGCTTTTTTTTTGTTTCGACAATTTCATTACTAACTTGGCTATGCTATACTGATCATGTGCATAAACGCATAACATTGCAGCTGCTACAACTCTTTGAGGGTTGATGGAAAAACTACTCGTTTTGAATATTTTATAGAAATATCATATAGCTTTCATATCAACAGAAATAAAATAAATACTCGCCCACAATTTCGTTTCGAGAATTTGTCTTTTTGGGCTCACCATGTATCGTCACAAAAAAGAGTAGACAAAACTTTATCTTCATTCTTTGTGTCAATAATAATATCAATAATAAATCTACTCGTATTGTCTCCTATAATTCAACACTATTTTTCGCTCACTGTGTAGACACATTGCAAAATGTATTCAAAAAAGTTAATTGGCTTAATTCAAAGAATATGCTTCAAGGAAGTTAACGGAAAGCCCACTCTTGGGCGATAAGTCAATGAAAGAGTTTCAGAAAAACAGCATTTTCTGCCTCATCCTGTAAGTACCTATGTACAACATGATTGATATATTCAAAGTCGATCAATATTTTTCACAGCATAATATCCCCAAAAATTGAGAAAAATCCCCTCGCAGGCAGTATTTTCCATAATTGGCGTTAGACATTCAACCCATTTTTGTAGCTCACCCTGTAGGGAAAAAAAGTGTAATGAAGAAAGTTGCTTCTTTTGATCCCTGCAATGATATATCAAAAAATCAAAAAAAAATCGGTCGAGCCCCAGGAATACATGTATCCAGTGCCATGTCCTTTGAAATGTTGAACGTCAGATTCATTTGTAACCGATATGTTGCGAAGTGAAGGGTTCTAACCCTGTTCGAAACAGATCAAACGTCTGAATCTCCGTATGGACATCCCCTGAGGCCATGAGCGCGATCATATTTTGGCCGTTTTTTAGGGTAAAAGAGACGATAACTCAAAAACTGTTCGTCGTATCGATTTCAAACAAGGATAGGCTTCTAGAGGAAGTTTGATTCTATGTTAGTATGTCAGCGGCAGCACCTCAAGATTATTTTCATGGATAGTCGCATTAGTTGCAATGGTATTTCTCTTCTATTAAAATTTGAAGCAATCTTCATTCGATCGAAATGAATTTGGTATAAAAAAAAAGTAAAACTTTGATCTATCTACGTGCTGTAATGTTTTTTTGAAATTATTTGTTCATCTACCAAAAAAATTGTTTCAAAATAACAACATTTTTGGGACATTTTTTAGTTTTTTTTTGTGAAAAAGTGGATTGAAAATTCAATTTCCATTACAGCACGTACGTAGAATCAAACTTCTTTCAGAAGTCTGTCTTTGTTTGAAATCGATAAGACGAACCCTATTTGAGTTATCGACTCTTTTACCTTAAAAAACGGCCCAAACGTGATCGCGCTCATGGCCTCTTAAAAATGCTGGACAACGTATTAGACCGTCAGCTAGTGACAGATTTAGGTGCCCCATTTTCGCATACAAGCCTCGAATAGGGTTGAAAAGTATATCAATTTGGAGTAAAATGAAGATATTTTTACGAGTTGCTCCTGGGGATAACATACCGAGAATTCGATTTTTCAGAACAGTGCTTATTTGTTTCCCTCGTGCTTCTATTTACGGTACGAAACTACAGAGGGTGATTCGTTAAGTCGTTTTGAGAAAAAAAGTTCCTATGAATATATGTCCGGAGTTGCTTCGTTTCTGAGATACAAAGGCGTTTGAAAAAAAAATCAATGCCCTGTATCTCAGAAAAGAAGCAACTCCGAACATATGTTCATGAAAACTTTTTTTCTCAAAACGACTTAACGAATCACCCTCTGTAGTTTCGTACCGTAAATAGAAACACGAGGGAAACAAATAAGCACTGTTCTGAAAAATCGAATTCTCGGTATGTTATCCCCAAGAGCCACTCGTAAAAATATCTTCATTTTACTCCAAATCGATTTACTTTTCAACCCTATTCGAGGCTTGTATGCGAAAATGGGGCACCTAAATCTGTCACTAGCTGACGGTCTATATGGGCATCGTCGAGCAATCAGTTTTTAGTCCTTAAACACCTCCATAAATTCTTGACAACGTCAGATTCATTTTCAACCGATACGGAATATCTTTTTCTGAATAGAGTTTGCCAGATCATCTCATTACGATTTCCGAACGGTATTGAATTCCTTACTACGATGATTTTGTTATAATGGCCCCTTTCATTAATAACAATAACCTAATTCATATCCATATTTCAAAGGCTATATGAATGCCGTGCTATAGGTTCGGAGTTCACAAGAAACTTGAAAATACAACACGAAAGAAGAGTATTCAATTGATTTTTCGTGAGTTTATTGGTTCAAACTGTCAGAAAAACCACTTTTCGTATATCAAAAAATGGTTGGAAGATACCTGTATGAAATTTCAATGACTATTAAACTTAGATATTTAGTGGGAACATCTGAATCCTATAACAATAATACATACATAAAGCATAAACCATACATAAAAAAAAGTTTTAGAAAATACCTAAGAGCTAGTCTAATATTCAAATAACAGTTATGAAAATTGTTCATAAACATTCGAAGGCCAACCCAACTAACAACGACTATTTTAAAACGAATTGTAGTATTACTCGCTTATATAACTTGCTTACGAAAAAAAACCTGAGAGTATCCACAAAATATTTTTCTACCAATCAAATAAAATAATAAATTTCAGTGATACTGTCGTTGGCCCTTCCACTAATCAGCAACTTTCACCAGTACCTACAGCCTTCCAAAATGATGTGAAATTGTCAAGCTGTGTGCACGTTTCAATATACTTGAAGGAAGAAACTTTGTATTTCGTGCAAAATATTTTTATTTTGAAAATTGTAGCAAAGCGCTTTCGACTGTTAAGTCATCATCAGTGCGTACTCGTCAGGTGTACAAGAAGCCATATAAAAACATCATGTCCATGGACCAAATTAAAATGTTACAAAATATAAAACATATTTAAAATTGAATAATTTTCATCCTGTTTAAGGATTATTAAAGATAAAGATATGGGATACTACATCATATCTGTCTGAATATGATGTAGTATCCCATATCTTTATCTTTAATAATCTTTATCTTTAATAATCCTTCTGTCTGAATGTTGAAGCTTCTGTCTGAATGTTGAAGCTTCAACATTCAGACAGATATGATGTAGTATCCCATATCTTTATCTTTAATAATCCTTAAACAGGATGAAAATTATTCAATTTTAAATATGTTTTATATTTTGTAACATTTTAATTTGGTCCATGGACATGATGTTTTTATATGGCTTCTTGTACACCTGACGAGTACGCACTGATGATGACTTAACAGTCGAAAGCGCTTTGCTACAATTTTTAAAATAAAAATATTTTGCACGAAATACAAAGTTTCTTCCTTCAAGTATTCCAAAATGATGTCTTCCAGCTAAGTAACTTCCATGGCCGCGGTTGCAACAATTAGTGCTTGCGACATAGTAGTGGAAAACCTAAACCTAACCTTCAAGTCCTTGAATGTGATGGAATATTTGGTATCAAACAATACAGCGGTCAGCAGATGATTGCTTAATATTTTCTGCAGACAACGTATGAACAATCAAGTGTCCGACAAAGTATCTAACGATTTATTAACGTAATATGGTTATTCGCGTAATTTAACTTTTGGGTTTTTTCTGCACGCTAGTACAAAAAATAGTGTACCTAACACGTGCGTAAAGTACCACTATCCGTTGAGTAAACTTCTATATTAAGTGAGTAAAGTGATACTTTTTTGTAAGTAGGAAAATGGTAACGCAAAACAATAAAAAAAAAAACACTTCACTCATGAGTTTCATACAGTATTTTTTTCTACAACTGTCAGAAAAGACCCGAATTCATCATTCAGTGTGCCGTCTTTCATGTTCTATACAAATTATAGTCCTTTCATTCACAGACTTTGTGGCATTTTGAATAAATAGGGAATATGTGAATTATAAATGTACAAAAATTTGTATACAAAACAAATAATTTGACATCAATCAAAACCAAAAATTTGTTTCATTAGACTACTAAAGAAAAAATTCTATTTGGATTCGATCAATTGTACCTACTATTTTTTTCCCGAGATGTTACAGTAGTCTTGTATTGTTTAAAATCACGGAATTTTATATCATGTTTAGTACAAATCGCTAGAACGAAAGTTTTTTGAACAGTTATGAAACTGTAAGTAGGTCATTGTTTAGTTTACAGAAAATTATGATACTTTGGGTTTGTTTTTTAACTGAATAATTAATGGTCAGAAAAATAATGAAACTGGATAAAAATCTATAAAAAAGATATAAGAGTGTAATAAGAATGAAAACAAATTCTTTTACTCGATTACTGACATATTAACGTCCATATATTGAAAATCCAAATCAGTTTAATAAGGAAATGAAAAAACTAGATGAACTTTGCAACAACAAAGACGACTTTCTGGAGGTGCATTTATTTATTTTTCTCGTAACAGACCGATTTGGAAGATATGACGTTGAAGTTTCGTAGTCATCAAAATTATGAAATTTGAATTATGTTTCGATAAAGTGAAAGATTCGAAAAATTAAAACAATTGGAAAAAAATCAAAGTGACAGTAGAGAGTTCAAATTTGGAGCAAAGGTATAAAACTGGAAACTGAGCAACTTTTTCATTTAGAATTTATCGAAATTTCCATAAAAAAACTTGAGGATTTTTGAAAAAAATGTTAGAATTGACAGGTTTAGAGTAGCACGTGACAAAACAAACGACGCTGTCAAATTTGTTAATAAAAAAAACTTCCATATGTGGCGAACTTTATGTGTGACACTGCTCCATACAGTGACCTCCAATCCATCATTAACATAGTTACATTTATCTATTATCTTTGCAAACCAAATTTGAAAATAAGGAGCAGAAATTGAATTTGTTTTCGTCATCCACATAAATATTCCTATGTTCAGTTTTTTTGAAGGTTTTGACAGAACAAGTACCACGAGTTAATGTATCGACCTTAATTTCTTTTCTAGTTTTCAGCTTTATTTTTAGTGTCTTCGATGTGCTTACCCACAGTAAAATTCGTCTTGACAGCCATCCTTTTTTCACTTTCCTATTGTGCCACTAAATTCTCTAATATCTGGTATTGCGTTATACTTCTGTCGGTCTTTACGATACATTTCTTGTATTGCCTTCTCAAATTATTTCTTGGGTATTGTCCATTAAAGAACATTTTCTGTAATCGCTATTCATAATGTAAGTCATGACTGATATGTTCATTGACATTTCGACGTTTGTGATATCTACAGTAACACATCAAAGAAAAGAGAATGTTACATTTCTCAACTTGAATCAACATAAATATTTCAGTAATCACTTTCAGTTACTTTACAACGTGTACCCATTCATTAAAAAAAAAACTATAGATTGTTATGTAAAAGTTATGAAATATTTCAAATTTAATAATTTCACACACCACACCAGACCAGACCAGAGTTTTGAATTTCTCTTTGGAACTATTTTTCATATAGAACAGTTAAAAACATTTGATTGGATACTCACAAAAATTAATTGAAATTTAGTAAAATGAGGCAAATTATGGTGTTTTATTTTCATTCTTCATCTTCTACTGGCTGTGGTCTGTGCTTTCTTTTGCTACTTATCATAGCTTTCGGCCTTGGAGTAGGAGGATTTTCCAAGTCGTCAAGCTGTTGCTCGGTGAGATTTCCCTTGTACCAATCAGCACACTCTGGCACGTTCCTCACCCAGACACACCTTTTGCTCACGTCGTCAAACACTTGTCCAAGGGGACAACCGTTTCTTCTGGCAGATTTCCCGTTGACACAGACGTAGAAATATTGGCAGTCCTCTGGATCAGCATAACTCGGATGGGTTAGGGCTACAGCTTCTTCAACTGTGGGACAAGTGTACTCGAAAATATCGTCTGAGCTGCAACCCGTCCTCTTAGCTTCATCTGGCCAGGAACAAATACCCACTTTCTCATTGTACACCAGCCCATTGGGGCAAGCCACCATATTATACTTCCCATCCACGCAAAAGTAGAATTTATCGCAGATGCTCTTGTTAGGATGCGCGAAGTACCCGTGTTTTCGAGGGCAGTTTTCGCTAGGTTGGGGTTTCTGCAGCTTCTCTCTGGAGGAGCAGTCGATGTTAATGGGCAAGTCGCACTGCTCGTACTCCGAACTATAGTCGTTGAATACCAGTCCATCTGGACATAATGCTTCTTTGGTGATTCTACCATCGTTGCAGTAGTGGTACTTATCACATTGTTCAGCATCAGCAAAGTACCCGTCAGGTTCTGGACACTGATCGGAAAGTTCTGCCTTTGAAACAAGCTCGGGCTTGGATGGCCTGTTTTTTCTGGAACCCGCTGCGCCTATCCCACTCACTTCGGCGCACGCAAAGAAGATGAAAGTTAACTTGTTGAATGTTGACATACTGGCTGCATCTAACTGGCACCGATTCGGAGACACAAAAAACGTATATGCTCGAGAAGACTTTCTCTCTTCGATATTCGGCCTCGCTGCGAGATCGGACGCGACAATAGACAATATCTTTCGTAGACCAGGGCCAAATCAATTTGCAATACCCGAATTCATGAACAATTCTTAGTGGTATGTAGGTGGTCAAGATGAATCAGTATATGTTCCGGGGGTATATGTGACTACCCCGATCTGAATCTGAAATAAACGTGTTGAGGGTTAGATATTAATTTTTCACGATTAAACGACTTATATCTGAAATATGAAACCAGTCGAAAATAGTTTGATGCCGTAGTTCTAGATAGTTGAAAAATATAAAGCATTTATATCGGTCTTTTTTTAACATAACCTCAAAATCAACGAGAAACGCCGTAAGGTATTAATTCAGAGTGATTTCGTTTTGATTTCGGGAGCTCCATAAAGCTGTCCTGACGAGTTGTAAACAACGAAACGACGTCGTCGGCAGATTGCGGAACTCTCAGAATTAAATCAAGAACACTCTCCACTTCTATATGTATATACAGAATGAGACCGACAAACTCCGTCTACAGATTCCTCACCTCATTTCGAGGTGAATAGTTCCTATCAAGGTATGTCCTAAAATGCATCCCCTCTGAGATACAGGGTGTCAAAAGTACGAAAAATTAGATGTAATTTTTTTTCTTCGAAACTCCTGAAGGAAAAAATCTCAAACTTTGTAGACTAATAAAGGTTAATCAACGTGATACTTAAAAGTTATAATTTTTAATTTTCGTAAACCAGTGGCGTAGTTACAATGGTATGTGGTCATATTTTCCTTCATATTTTCTTTGGAGAAGTGATTGGATAAATGGATGATTCCGTCCAAAAGGCGGGCATCATCTCCATATTCCTCGTATACGTCCCTTCTTGAGACGAACCGTGGCACATTTGTCGATCCCTAGTTCCATTTCGATAGCATACGTGTACTCCTGAACTACCTTCAAGGACTGATGTGGATCCTTCTCTTCGGAGGCATATAGTTTGAGGTCACTCGTGTAAAACAATTATTTTTATCATTGTTATCATTAATGATTTTCATTCTAGTAATGGTAATTCATCAATCTTGTGTTATTTGTGGGAGATTACTGTAGATTTTTATGTTTCTGAATTCAGTAGAACTACTGAAAATACAAACGAAATTCATGGCAGAAACTGTTATATACACCTTTTCTGCACATGAACCGAAGGCGAAATTGGTATTGCTGGCCCTAATTTTTTAGCGTACGCCTTCTTATATATCGCCGGGTAAAATGGAACTCACGAACGAAGATAAAATTGAACAAGCTACACGTTTCTCCATTTTCTTTATTACGGCTTCTTCGTTCAATCAAGAGGAGTAGTCCTGTTTTTGTCTCGTCAAACAGTAGTCATTGAAGAGGAATAAAACGGCATCGGATTAAAATGAAACAGGAGAGTTGCTGTGTCCCTAGCGGAAAGAAAAATCTGAAATTTCGCCGTAGGAGACAGAAAGTGGAGATGATATTATTTCTTCAGTCGCAATTTTCTGCAACGAATGCAAATGAGGAGAGGCTCCGTTCCCGAATAATTTTATTTGCATTTTTGATTGTATGGGGAATGCAGATTTCCGGGATTTCATTACTTGTGGGTTCCATCAATTTGACATGGAAGCTTTGTCATGTATATTAAATTATTTATCCATTCCATATACTCATGAGGATGAGGGCCAGATTGGCAGCACAAAAATCCAGTTCCAGAATTTATGGAAAATATTGATTGAACACAAAAAAAAATCATTGACCAAAAACGAATTTCCTTCACAAAGCTCCATATAGTGCTTCAGTTAGGACAATTTTGGTATAGTCTGAGAATATGTAGGTACATACATTTTGTGGAAATTTCGGTGAAGATATCTAAAAAAAAATTAAAATGTGTTTTTTTGTCAACCGGCTGCACATTTAGAAGTCTTCGGCTAGAAAGGACGCATCAGATAAGGCTGAACAAATCCTAATATGCCCTGAGAAAATCGTATCCTAATTGCAGATTTCGTTCCGATATGTGAAAATCAAATAAAACTGAGTCAAAAACTTTATACACATATAATGATAATAAGAATGAAATTTTATTAAAAATACTTCGCTCACAAGTTCACTCACTTCTCTGGAACACCGCAGAAAGATTGGCGAACTGTCTATGTTTTATACATATTTAAGGACAAAACCCTTCCGGAATATCATCAATCTCTCCATCGTTAGCGGTTTCATCGAGACTGACACGTTGAACTCAGTCCTCACGTCCATATGCTGTCAACTTGGAGACATGCCGAACATCTCTTTTCCAAGTCTCGTTCTTCTAATGAACGGAAAATCTGCTGGGTAGGTGAATGCCTTGGGCGGTGAGACATACAGTCTTCAGGAGTTCAAGAAGAATATCTATTCCTGTATTCGAGAATCTGTAGAGCCTATTTGTTAAATTCTGCTAAACTATCCAAAAGATTCAGCCAGAATCAATAGAATATTATATCTTGAGTTTCAAATATTTTTTTTAACACGCATGTAAGTAAGTACTTTTGAAAAGTAATTTGATAATTAATCATTTTTCATCATGGCGAAGTTTTTTATCATGTTGCCGTTTGAGAAATGGAAGTTATGAGCATTTCTTCATGGGTCCTATTCTGTTTCTAGGAAATTCTGATAATTGTTGGAATATATATTTTTTGTTATTATTTTTATCATTAGAGGACCCATGAAGAAATGGTATGGAAGCTGCAATTACATGAGAACCTCAGTTTTCAACTGTATTGCACTTCGAAGCTTCCTCTGGTATCATCTGATGTCGTTTGTCTGTTGTGATGCTTTAGGTTTGAATTTCATGGCCAACTTTGTTCGATTGAACAATCAACTGTATCTCCACCATTTTGGCGTCAAAATATGCGTATTTAAGTACTATAGCGATATACCCAATTTGAAATCTGTATCTTCAGAACTATAGAAAAATTGGGAGACGTATCTCACCTCGTGGTCACCCGGTATATTTTGCGTCCAGATTAGGAGCATATAGTTGCTCTTCTTGTCGACATTGGATACTGCTTCCCAAGCAGGAGTCAGAGGCATGAGGCAATTGATAAGAAAATGTACTGAAAATGTAGAATGTAGGAATACACTAGGCCTTAGAATGTTATTTTCTCATAAATGGTAAATAAAATAAATGCAGAAATATGCGAGAAAAGAGGTATGAAACAATTATATACTATTTTGTATATCTATCTTTCACACGTGACATCAACATGAAAAAAAGAAGTAGGTATTCTACAATTAGCTGGAAATTGAATTGAAATTATCTATTTTTCGAAGAACACAAAAGACTGTTGCAAGTGGAGAAGTGGATCATTTCTATAATGCAATTCGCCTAAACGATCTAATTTTTCTATGCAGTTCACAACGAGCAAGTTCTTATTGACGAGCACGATTCTTCTACTTGAATCGCGTTCGAATTTGTTATCCGGAACGTTTCACTCTCGTTCAACTCGAATTACAAGCCAAACATTCGCCGTTCTTTTATGGCAATTTTGCCGGATCTCCCCCTAACCTACATCTGACGTTACGACTTTGTTTTGCAACCCGTTGTGAATAAATCCCGCTCAAAGTAGCACGACTGGCCAGCCACACTGTTATTAAGAAGCATCACGGCGTTCGTTGTAACAAACTATGTTGAATTATCCAATAGATAGTTCTTGGGTATTTTTCGTAGTTTTGGGCATCAGTACGGATTACTTTTGAGAATCAGGTAATGAATCATGTCTTAGACGAACATGGAATACATTCAGTATTCGTGTACAGTTGTGTGCATAAAAAAGTCGTACAGCAGTTAAAGGCTATTATGAGCCAGACTTGTCAATCTTAATTAAATTATAGATTTTGACAAGTAGAGTCAAAATTTTAACTAATTTTGTCAGTAATGCGCTTTCAACATTTTTTCAGCTCAATTGATCAGTTTTCAGAACTCCCATGTACCCGGGAGCTTTTGGTTTTTCTTCTCCCAGTGTTAGAAACCTTAGCCTTGACAAGCCCTCACAGTGGCATAGTATGTATGCCGATGTTTCCTCTTCTTCCTGACAGAACCTGCATAGCATTTCTTCTGCCAGACCAATAGTACTCACATGTTTTGTTGAGCCTACAATGCCCTGTGAGGAGTCCAACTATTATTCAAGTATTGCTCCTTCTCTGGTTCAGTAGATATTCTGTGAATGTTGGCAACGGTTTTTTGATAAACTCTATGGCCTGTCTCATTTCTGGTGAATCATTGCGCCATTCTTGAGATATCTGTTTCTACCATGATTTGGTGTTGGTTTTTAGTACAGCTTTCGCTATACCGCAAAACGGTTCTGAGCCATTCAGGGCCTTGCTTGCTCCTCGAGCTAGTGAATCAGCCTCTTCATTGCCTCTGTAACCTGTGTGTGCTAGTACCCAAGCTAGTGTTAGTCTGTTCTGACTGCCTAGCTCTTTTAGGGCTTCTATGCAGTCCCAAACAAGTTTTAAGGTAAGTTGCATAGAGTTGACTGCTTTTATCGCCGCTTGGCTATCCAAGTAAATGCCGATGGTTTTCCTGAGAACTCCTGCCTTATTAACTCTTGCGCGCAATGGAGTATTGCAACGATTTCCGCCTGGAATATCGTCGTGTTTTTAACTAAGCTTAGTGAGATTCTCATCTTCGGCTTGGCTCCATATATGCCGGCTCCTGAACCTTCAATGGTTTTGGAGCCATCCGTGTGGACAGCGATTTCCGCGTTGATGGGAGGTCCCTCCTTCCACGCATTCCTGTCCATTATGCTTGTCTTAAAAGTTTTGTCAAAGCTATATCTCGGAAGTATGCCATCTGATGGCATACGTATGACAGGGTCGTTTTCCAACTCTTCATATAGGTTGTTGTAGTCACTCCCGTGCATGTTGCTTATGGGTTCTTGACCTCTAAGTAATCTGCTCGTGACCGACCTGGCTTCGCCTTGAATGTATTTGGGTAATGGAGGCAGGTTGAGCAAGACTTCCAGTGCGGCTGTTGGAGTGGTTCTCATGGCACTGGTAGCACTCAGACATGCTTGTCTTTGGTGTATTCCCAGTCGTCGTACTACTCCTACCTGCTTGGTCTTTGGCCACCATACCACTGACCCATATGTTATAATGAGTCTGATGACTCTGGTATATAGCCATGTAAGTAGTCATTTTTGGTTGTAGCCACCCATTTTTCCCGCGCATTCTCCTGCACAGATTGAAGGCCACTCTCAAAGAAAGTGAGATAAAAGTTTTATTCTATTCTTCACATTGGCGTCCAATGGAGTTGTATTTTATGACTATTGATGATAGGTGTCCGCCTAATTTGTTATGTCCTGTCGGTATTCATATAAGGGCGGCTCCACACATTTGGGTATTTGTCAGAAATATCCATATATTTGGCATAAAGACGAATATTTGTATTGGGTTTTCAAATGCAAATAATTGCTAAAAAGGGTATGTTTGGCAAATATAAAGATTTCCCGCTCGATGTCGGTAAATGAACACAAATCAAAGGCGCAAATATTCGCAAAACAAGCAAAGACCTGTTCAAGCGCTTCCACACTATGCCGCTGTTTGCCAATTGGCAAGGTCAGTTGGCAAAGCCGATTCGATGTAGACGCGACCGTTGGCACGTGCCAATAAGCCAGCCGTGTGCCAATGAAATTCGCTCAAGTGTAGGTCTCCTTCAAAGGAAGCCAATGAGAACGGAACCACTGGCCTCTCCAGGCTTCATTTGTAATTTTATTCTTGATATTATCTCTTGAAACGCTGACCACTGCATCACAAAATTTGGTATGAATTTTAAATTATTTTTTTCGACATCTTGAACATGTGACTTAACGAATGATAGGAATCTCCCGTCGCTAGATATCGCAAGGCTAGGCGTTCATCGGCGGAAATAGCTCTTCTGAATGACGTATCGTGGTGCAATCAAATTTAGAAGACCTCCAAAATCAATACTTCTCATTTGTAAAAATTTCTGAATCTTTATTCTCCTGGAATACACTATCAGAAAATGAATCACTTTTCTCAAGATTCAATTCGTCCATATCGTCCAATAGTGAATCCTTCATTGAGTCTTGAGTTCCATATTGTGCTCTACCTTGAAGGCTTGGACGTACCCAAAAACCATCTTTTTTTTTTTTCATTCTTGAGCATGATAACCGGAACTGAAGCATTAAGTAGATCCTCGTGCGACTAAACTAAATGAATGCCAACATATATGTAGACGTTTTTACAGTCGCTGGCTTTGCCAACGGCAAATGGCGGCATAATGTGGAGCCGCCTTTTTTAAGGGACGATGCCATCCTTGTCTTTCTAGAGTAGGCCACGAAGTCTTTCGAATACGTGCAGAAATCATTGAAGCTGAAGAGGTATGGCTTCTTTTTATTCCCAGAACTGGCTTCGGCCCGCAAAACGTTATCAGGAACCGCTTTCAGCAAGTTCGTCTGATACTCAACCCTAGAGAGATGTCGCTCATCAAATTTGCGATGATAGGATTGAAATAACTAGGAATTGCGGAGACATCCTTGTAGGAACTCTGAACTGAAATTCATTAGATGTAATTAAACGTTCGTTGTGGTATAACATATGACGTGATTTACAACTGTTTTTATCACATGAGATGCGCACGCCGTGACTTCAAAGTTAAACCTAACTTCCGTATGATAAATCATACCATTAATGGGTTAAACCGACACGTTCGATTAACGTCCACGAGATTGTCCCGCCAGTACCAGCGCTATGACCATCATTTTCCTTTTTGCCATTATGCAATTGGAGCCCTCAAGGGTCGCCATACTTGGTACAAATAACCGAAAATTTTGTGTTACCATCTCTTGGTCTAAAATAAAATACCGCACACTGATAAAAAGGATGTCTTCAATCAAATATATATCCTCTTGAACAGAATCATCTTCTGAAAAGAATAATTATTTTTAATTGATGAATAAACTCTTATTTCAAACTTATTGAACTGTTTGCTTCTTTACATAAATTATCTTGAAATGAATTCGTTTGCATTAATACATTCCAACTCTTTACCCTAGAGAACTCCTGCTTATGAAAAATGCTCCTTTTGACTCAAGAACATGATTTCTTGGCGAAACCCCGCTACCGGAACGACCCGAACCTACGCGAAAGCGCGCACTGCGACTGCCGACTGGGACCTCTATCCTGTTTGCTTTTGCCCGCGTTTGGTTTGGGGGGTGTGTTTGAATTATAATTTAAGTTGTTAGTTTTGTATTTGACACAGTGGTTATGTGCAAATGTGCTGCTACAGAAGTGCAATATGGAAGTCCAATTATTTCCGCACGATTTGAATTTAGGTCATTTATGGACCAGTTGTGGGGGTAGGTTGAAGATATTTTTGTTTTCAACAGGTGTGTGATAATGGCGAATGACGCTGTCGTTTCTATATTCAATCGTATTTCTATGCGTCACCGAATAGGTACCTACTTGATTATATAGTTTCTGAAATTAAAATATTACAAAACTATTCTCATATATAACCATTATACCTCAATTGTTCGCAGTTGTTCTCTGTTTGTTGAACTGTACCATATGAACATGGCTTCCATGGCATATTTTTATGACCAAGTGCACATTTGTACTGAGCCTCCAAATGCAGATAATCTTGAATCAAAAATTTATTGCATTATGAAGACGAATGTTGTTCGTTATTGAAGTTGAAATATTCTTGCCTCAACCAACTCACACCATCGAACAAAGAAAGTATTCACAATAGTGTTCATTATCAAAGTTGAAATATTCTTGCACCAAACAACTCTCATTATTCAGCGAAGAAAGTGTTCATATGTCTCAAAACAGTTTCCTTTCAAGTGGTCAAGAGGAGTCTGTCAAAAAATCAAACTAATATTTGGTTGGACCTATTCAAGAATACAATCAACTTGAATCAATGCAATTATGCATTGATGCAAAATATCCTTTTTATCAGTGAGCCAGGAAAGCAATTGTTTTCTGATGGATGTTCAACCCAAATATTTAGGGCAGGACACTTTGTTTCTTTCTATTATGTTGAAACTAATTCCTCTATTCAACAACTCAACGACACAAGAAACATCGTTTTTTCTTTGATAAAGTCAACCGCACACGCTTAGGAAATAGTCACTTTAACAATGGTTGAAAAATCAAAAAATGTTGGTTTGATTCCTGATCAACAGTCAAGATTTAGGGATCATATCACAAAAAAGAGCATATTATGCCTCTCTGGAAGTCTTATATCCACATCAAATGTGTTTGAATGTTCGAATAAAAAAAATATCTGTGGTAAAGTATTACAACTTCTTGGTGCAATATTCCTTATACCTACATCCAAAAATCTGATCCTGGTGGTCGGCCGATTAAAAGAACCGATCATCAGGACACATAATGGTTTCAACTGTATAGCCAGTGATGACACACTGACAGCTCGATGAATGCCGCTCAAATCTACAAATAAACGAGCGCCGACATTAGCAGAGCCATCCGCGATCGTGATCGAAGCTCTGTGGGTCATTATTCTCAGTTCATTAGTTTTCCAAGGCTGCCGCGATGCGCTCGCCGGATGGAACCGGCATGCACGCACGTCAGCGTTTCTCCCATTACATTCTTTTTTGTGCCTTTCGTGTCAGGAAGGGGATAACGAGGGACGAAAATCACAAAAGGAGGTCTGCGGCGTTCAATACTATGGTTTGTGTTCGAAAGGAAATATTCCGCATTGTGCATCGACACACCAATACGGGAATGTAGTGCGTTTCAACTGACTTTAAAAAAGGATGGAGTTCTCCTTTGTTACTCGCATGTATTACTTCATATATCTGCGCGAGGAAAACTTTCAGAGAGAACAACTATTATACCAGCTCACAAGACAAATGCCACGGTTCTTCTAAAAACGGGGAAATACAACAGTAATGAAATAGACGAACTCCTCGACCCATTTCGCTAATGCATTCTGAAAGAGATCATACACAATCAAGATTGCATAGTTGTTGAAAATGGGAGAACCACTTACAGAAGAGTAACCGTTCCACCAAAGTTCTGCGGGCTTCTGAAGATACACAAAACAGACGTGTCACTGAGACCAATAGTTTACGTATCATCTGGCGAATCATCTAGCCTCTCCAGGCGCGTATACAAGGGGGGTAATTACCCCCCTTACCCATGATCCAAGAAATTTCAAAGTTTCAATCAAAATCAACTTTAAGATTCACAAAATGAATCTTATTTCATTCAGTGCGTAACTATCTAAACTTAATCATCTAATCTATTTCTTCATAAAAACTGAAAAATGCCAAAACGGCAGCGTGGCAACAAACGTACAGGTACAACGCATCGAGAGCATCTAATTCTAATTCTAATCAGACTTGGGACTTGAGTACCTGATTGATTCGTGTTATTTGATTTGTAAACTAGATTTTGCTTTGCTTCAAGTTACCTATGTAAATATAAAAAGTTTCAAATTCTGTGACACACATGAGTTCCTGATTGATTTGATTTCTGTACCTTCCTGATTTGCCTTCGCTTTAAGTTACCTACATATGTAAAAGTTAGGTATTTAGTTTCAGAATGCATCTGTTAATTTTGTTAAATCAGTTTTCCTTGAATACATTCCATAATACTCGTTCTCATCACCTCTCTTATTTGGGAGGTGTAATTGTTTGTTTGTTCTACTATGCTTTTCGTTTTTCATATTGAATAAAACAAATCAAATTTGACATCCTTTTTTTCGCACCTTTATGATACCCTTTCGGCAAACTCAACTATCAATTCAAAGGCATTTGACGTTCGGCGGTTTTCTCTTTTCTGTCACCCCCATGCCACGAATTATCTTTTTTTCCCACCTTCATGATACCCCACTGACAAACCTAACTATCAATTTGAAGGCATTTGAACTTGGACAAAAAAAAATTCGCCTGCGCCGCATTTCTATTTTCTGTCACGCACGTGCCACGGATAACCTTTGTTTTCCACCTTAATGATACCCCACTAAAAAACCTAATTCTAAATTTAAAGGCATTTGACCCTGATCACAAGAAAATTTCGCCTGCGCCGCTTTTCTATTTTCTGTCACGCCCGCGCCACTAATAACCTTTTTTTCCCACCTTTATGATACCCCACTGACAAACCTAGTTATCTCTTCTCTTCTCTTATTCTATTTTGTGTGACCCCCGCGCTACGAGTAACCTTTTTTGCCACCTTTATGATACCCCTCTGACAAACATAGTTATAAATTTAAAGGCATTAAACCTTGAAAAAAAAATTTCGCCCGCTTCGCTTTTCTATTCTCTGTCACCCCCACCTCAGGAATTACCCCCCCTCACCATGTAACAAAGCTGTATACGCGCCTGAGGCTCGCTCCTCTAGCCGCGTGTGGTAAAAGACAAACTTTTTCATCAAGGATTCGACAGACTTCATAAGAAAACTTAAGGGCATATTCATGTCAACTTCGAAGTTGTGTCTTTGTTCACCGACGTCCCACTAGAATATTCTTTGAGGAATATTGCCAAAATTTGTCCGACTGATGATTTCGGACTTTTCACAGAAATGTCTCGCCAGAAATTACTTTCAAAGAAAAGAAGACTTCTATGAGCAATTAGATGGCGTGGTAGTGGAAAGCCCACTTAGTCCGGTAATAGCCAATTTCTTCATGGAACGATTTGAGAAGAAGGCAATCATTGCTTTCCATTCCAAACCGACCATGTGGCAACAATACTTGGATGACACCTTCATCATATGAAGACGAAAGAAACAGACAGTCGCTCAGACCACCCAAATGCTCAATACCTGAGCATCTAGTTCAGCACGGAGACTAAACAGAAACAGTGGATAGGTTCCTTTTTATTCATCTATCATCTATTTGATTTTTCGGAGTTTCAAGAAGCCAGTCCTGTTCATCTTGTATTCCATCAGCTATGTTTTTTTTTTCTGCAACTGCTCATGTTCTTTTGGATCTTTCTGATCCTTCTAAGTTTCTAAAAACTGGTCCTGCACCTCTTGTTTCAACGCATTCAATTTTTCTGTCTATACTTCCTTGGAAAACTTTTCGATTTTGTTAACAACGGTTTTCCGATGATAGCAGAGAGAACAGTAGGTTCAGTGTCTGTGGGCTCATGAAGAGCATATTGCGTATTTTTTCAACAATTTCAGTCATTTCTTCAACAATTTTAGTTATTTCTTTTCTTATACTTTATTCATATCTACTCAGACATACATTGTTTATATTGTTTTATTCAATATTTTTTTATTGCGTAAAGGAAGTATATATAGTTTTTTTATGGGGCCCATATTTTACAACCTCTAGCCAGTTTGAGAAAATATATACCCCACTTCATATATTTATCTATGAAATAAACATGCTTCATTAAAATATATATATATATATATATATATATATATATATATATATATATATATATATATATTATATATAGTTTTGTTGTAAACGTTTCTAAATATAATGAGTAGGTTTCAATGAAAAAATCAAGTGAGTGTTCCATATTCGGACCACTTACTCTACAATTCTTCATGTTTTGGTGAGCCCCATCTGAAATTTTCCTCAAAGTGCCTTTGGGGGCCAGTCCGCCTCTGCTACCATTTGGGTGGTTTTCGAATTAACGTTATGAAATACTTTCCTGATAGGAGAATAATTTGAATAACAAAATTGTTATACTCAGATGCTGTTCAACTCTGCAGTCGTCAAACCTGTCAATTTTAGAACGAATAGTTTCCCTCTTCCTGATTCGTAGAAAACAAACATTTTCCTTTTGAAGTGCATGATCGTACATACAATACATTCGCATCCAATATTCAAAGCCGTGTTCGATCGAGTTTGCAAACAGCTCTGACAGCCGCATATGGAACAAGAAAAGATTGTACGTTGACGGCAATCGTCGAATTCAAACCGACAAATAAAGTAATTAGGTTGCTAGAGTTCTGTTAAACAACCTGGCAGTTGGTACGTGCAATGGTTTACAAACTCTACGCGATTGTAGAAATGCGTCTGGAGTTAAACGAAAATTTCCCATGCACTCGCATGCATACAAAGCAGGTAAAAGGAGACAGGGCCGTATCCGAAAAAAATTTCAGCCAGAATTACTTTGTACAAACTGCAACTCTCACATGACATGATCTCAATGCTAACTAAGTGTTGTTTCTTCTCAGATGTCAAATGACAGCCGTTGCAAAAAAATCATTAACTTCCGAAATCTGCTTGGAAGATCAGTAAAAACTGGCAATATGCACTATTCGCATTCTGCGCAAGGGGTAAGTTATCTATAATTATTTGGTTGAACTGATAAAATGTATATCAGATCTTTCTTGTCATGAGCGGTAGTGTAGGTATCTATTATGATTATTCGGCTATTCGTTTGTTTACTAAAAATTTAATTGAGTGATATTCCCTAGTGTTTATAGTTTCAGAATCAAATAATTTGACAAAGTCAAAAGTTTATTTATATAATTTTCCATTCGAAAACAAAAAATTATTCAAGAAGTGACAATGTCTCTACCGTGTGTCCACATAACTTTTTTGGTTTTGCAGATTATGAAATGAAATTTGGAGGTTCTGTATGAGACCAAAAACTGCATTTTTCGACAAGTGACTCAGGCTCGTGCAATTTTCGGTCTCACCGGAAGAAATATGAGCTTTTGATTTTTAAATGAGACACCCAGTATATTTTCATCTTTTTTGTCTCCATATGACATTCTGAATACAAACAAGTATCATTTGTTACTTTTTGGGACCATATTTTTTTTATTTCGATATTTAATTTTTAATCTAGAGGGCTATGGATACGTACAAATTAATAATTTTAGTCCTAAAGTAGGTCAACGTTTTCGGTTGAAGTGCACCTGCTGTATAAAATTCAATTTTTAATTTATTCCTACTATTTTGTTTTCAAATGACAACATAGTGGCTGGTCCGGTCAGAAAAAAAAATGAAGGATTTGCAAACTACTTGAAACTGCATTTTTTGACAAGTAACTCAGCTTCAACAAGTTCCAACATTTTTGTGGAATATTATTTTTAGTCGAAATATGTCTGCTATGTATGTACAATTCAATTTTAGAATTTGTATTACTAATTTTTTCAATTGGAAATTTTGTGAATTTCATTACGATTATGTTGATACCGCTTCACTGTTATAGGTTTCAAATAAACTTTCGTTAAAAAAACTTGAAAAAGACTTCTTAAAATGAAATACCATTTCAGATTAAAATGAGATTTGACTACATTGGGTAACCTATGCCTACATAACTGATAGAACAAGGTAACTGAGGTGCATTGAAAAGAAAACATTACTTTTCGATACGTTATCTTACCTCACTTCTCCAAATCTCAATCAGGAAACTATTGTGTACGCTATTGATGGAAAACATGTTAGTAATATCCTTTATGCAAGGAGATATTAGTTTTTGAATTGATGGTTTTGTTATATCATTTGTGTTGGTCACAGGTCACTCGATGAATTTTACTATTATTTTAATCTCGAAAAGAAATATACCTACCGTAATATTTTTATGTTTGTTGACGAAAATTTAATTTAAAAATTAAATTCTACCCAGCAGATGCATTTTAACCGAAAACCGTAAAGTTGTATTTTTCCCAATACTTTAGGACTAAAATTGATAATATGAACGATTCGTAGCCCTCTAGATTCAAAAATAAATTTAAAACATTTTAATTGTTGGTCACAACAAGTAAAAAATGATACATGGTGGTATTCAGAATGTCATATCGAGACCAAAAAAAGTGAAAATATACCGGGTGTCTCATTTAAAAATCGAAAGTTTGTACCACTTCCGTTGAGACAGGAAGTTGCATGAAGTGAGTCACTTGGCAAAAAATGCAGTTTTGTGTATTATATAGATCTTTCAAATTTCATTCCAATATCTTCAAAAACAAAAAAGTTTTCGACATAATCAGTATCCATATACAAAGTCTCAGAAGGAAACTGGCCTCAGGCTGCTTCAAAGTAAGAGTTCTATATGAGGAACTGGGCCTGCCAATGAGTGAGATGACATATTTTTCTTTGAACGAATCACACCAGTGATATTGTATTACATTCTATGATTATTGCAGTAAACAATCATTACATTACATAAGGAATTGTCACGTCCTCTCATCTCCCGGTCTCTCCTACTACTTGACCGCTTATGGCACGTTTTGTCATGTTTGCAAGCATTATTCACCCATTTACAAATGAAGTACCTTCATGAAAAGGGCCAACCTAACACAATGAAAAGTGGCAGAAATGGAGATTTTCAATGACATCGCTAAATTTTCTGGTTTTTCTAGTTTTTCTCAATTAATAATAATCCGATCGTGTCGTACAATATCTCATTTTGTTGGTATTTCAATTCTCTACAATTACTCTCATGAGAGCAACAAGATTGCTGTATAAGTTTTCTTTAAGAAGCAAAACACTGAAACACACGATTTTTCATTTAAATGTATATAACAAATCAATTAATGACAGTTGTGTTTCAAAACATAATATCACTACGGACTATCTTCCGAGTGGTGACACACACTACAGTAATTTTTGTCAAAAAATCACTCATTTTACGCTGCGATGATTGGTGTATAGGCCGACAGTATAGTGTTCAGATGTTATAATATCACGTTCTAAACGCTCTCCCCTTCCACCATTTCGTCACATTGATTGAAATATGTGACAGAATTTCGCATATATTTTTCGCAGCTAGTAAAGAATACTGAATTATATCCAAAGTATGACACCATCTTACACATATTATGGGTCTTGGTGGCGCACAGGCTGTGTTCTCGCTTGCTATGACAAGGTACGCAGGTTCGAATCGCCGCGCCCACCGACCTCGTGTATGGCATCACACGTTAAAAGGTGAGGGCTGCGTCTTACCTAGCTCGCACAAGTCTCTCGAAGACTTCTGAGTGTCACTCGTAAGGGGGCAGCCGGTTAATGGAAATAACAAAAATATAACAACAATAACAACACTGATAGAATACCAAATTATGAAGACCACTGAAAAAGTGCTTCCGTTAAATGAAACCACCTTATTCTTGGTAAAAAACTGGGTCCTCACTACTTCTTCTTGCTTCAATATTGAAATTGAAAGAATTATTAGGATGGTACTAGATTTTCGATCTCTCCACGTTCGACTTCTCTGGATGCCGTTCTGTCACATCAAATATGAATTCGGTCCTGCACGCGAATGAGTGCACAAGCAAGAGGACTTATCAAAACCTTCTAAATGAAGTTTAAGAATGCGAAATTCCTTTTTATTTTATGGCTGAAGTTTGCACAGATCTCTGCCGAGAACTCCTCGTTTTTAAATTCAATGCGTATGCTTTCTAGAGTCGCAGTCAGTGCGCGCTAAAATAATAAGAAGGAATGGTGGGCTCTTCAGAATTTATTCAGATATTCTCTCCGTGATTTTTTCTTTTTGGGCACAGAAGTTGGCGTAAAACATCAGCATCACTTGAAGAATAATGTGAGTATCCCGGTGATTTATTTTGGTTTACATTCTCATTTTCAAATCTTGGTCCCAATAATATTATTACACCGAAATGCCTTTGATTAATTTACAAGAGAGAAATATTTTCATGTTGAGCTGTTACCGCCTCTCATCAGGAAACTCCTGAATGGAGGAACTGTAAACGTTTTGATAAAGTGAGGTTCCATCATATCAGTGGTGAATTGAAATTAAATATAAAACACTCACTTTAAATGAGAAGATATTCCGAAGAATATTCTTCCTAAATATAATTTGTAAACTTGTAAAAAATAAATTATTAGAAAAATAATTTAATGTTCACAACATCCATGTATTTTTTTCAATTTTGATAATTTTGGAGTAATGGTAAATACGAGTGGGGATGAATTTAAATGCAACGACTCTTTTGTATTGTATATTGAATTTGTTATATTGAACAAATGATCATATTAAAAACAATTTTCATCGGTTCAAGTGATTTTTCACATTTGCCCCATGATGAAAATGAAAATTTAGAACAATAAAACATAATTTTAATATTAATTCAAATCGAAATAAAGAAATGTTGCAAATAAATAGTTTATTCATATAGGTATATCAAATGCATAATGATGGTTTCTCAAAGACTTCTATCGTTGTTATATACGTGTTCACATTTGCCCCACACATATGTTTACATATACCCCTTCCTCAGAAAATTTCGGGGCAAATGTAAACACCCCCATTACAACAGAGCGCTATATAACCCAAGGTTCTTGCGTGCATTAAAACGTTAAATATATCTATAAAAATAACAATTTATCATGAAAGTTAACTTAGCCGTTAGAAGAAGTTGAAAAATGAAGAAATAATTTGAATATTTGACATAAATGAACTTTTCAAGAAATCGCAACGCAACAGGTTATATGGTTGACATGAGACTGAATAGAAGAAGCGTTTTCGTAGCCGATGAAGCGTGACGGGATTACCCCAGGTATTCTTATATATTTTAACCCGCTGAATCTGAATTTCAAGGGTGATAAGCCGTGAAAGCATCCGGAAAATTGTTATGGACGATTTTCCGAGGGAAATAGAAAAATCCATTTTTTCCAAAAACAAATGACGTCATAATATTTTACATAAAATTCTCTACAAAAAAGGTATTCACAAATTTTTCTTGAAAATGCATCGTTTTCCAGTAAAACGTGGTCGAAAATCGAAAAAATGCGATTTTCTCAATTTTCAGTGCTCTCTCATTCAGTCACATAATGATATTTTCAGGATCACCTTTTCCCAAATTATTCATATATGTCTCGACTATGAATAACAGAAGAGACATTTTCGAAAAAGTCATTCGTGCGGATTTTCCGGCACAATTTTTTCTTGAAAATGCACCGTTTTCTAGTAAAACGTGGTCGAAAATCAAAAAAATGCGATTTTCTCAATTTTCAGTGCTCTCTCATTCAGTCACATAATGATATTTTCAGGATCACCTTTTCCCAAATTATTCATATATGTCTCGACTATGAATATCAAAAGATTCATTTTTGAAAAAGTCATTCGTGTGGATTTTCCGGTACAAATTTTTCTTGAAAATGCACCGTTTTCCAGTAAAACGTGGTCGAAAATCGAAAAAATGCGATTTTCTCAATTTTCTGTGCTCTCTCATTCAGTCACATAATGATATTTTCAGGATCACCTTTTCCCAAATTATTCATATATGTCTCGACTATGAATATCAAAAGAGTCATTTTTGAAAAAGTCATTCGTGTGGATTTTCCGGTACAAATTTTTCTTGAAAATGCACCGTTTTCCAGTAAAACGTGGTCGAAAATCGAAAAAATGCGATTTTCTCAATTTTCAGTGCTCTCTCATTCAGTCACATAATGATATTTTCAGGATCACCTTTTCCCAAATTATTCATATATGTCTCGACTATGAATAACAGAAGAGACATTTTTGAAAAAGTCATTCGTGTGGATTTTCCAGCACTGAATTTCCCGATACTTTTACCTTGCATGGATGGAACTGGCATTTTTTTAGTTTCAATTTCAGTTTCAATATTTACCATTACAAATGACAAACTATTGAATACTGAACTCTGGTTTTGTTACTTGTTATTAAGTTAGACGAAATTACCCCTACTGAGTAGAATGCGGCTTTTTTTATCTTCATCAAATAAAAGTATGTATTTTGTATTGTAGCGTCCAAGACACCGCTGTCGCTTGATTAGTGAATGTTATGATTTTCACAGAAAACAGTATCCCAAACTAGTCCTTTTGGTGCGGTGCCGGCGGTCGCTTATTGCGAGTTTGCTTCAGAAGTCGACGAGTTAAGAAGCATATAAAAAGCAAGAAGCAATTTTGTATACTTGTCGCCTCGTCGGCGACGAGTATATTGCTGCTTGTTTTACCGCCTCTTAAAATTCACCGTCGGCGGCTAACATTCCCATAGCCCCCCCTTAATCCGGCACTGGTTAGACGGGTCAAACGACGCTCCAGCGAATATACATGGTGGGGCAATAATATGAATAAATTAGTCTGCTTGAGTTGTATGATAGCTAGGAAGAATATTCAAAAACCATAGTAAATTATTGCCATTCATAATAGTAGGGTTGGAATTGAATGCATACTTTAAAAAAAGACTGAAATAGCTTCCAAAAGAGATGTACGAACCTGAAATAAAATATATTTCAAATTCCCATTGAAGTCGGAGCACAAAAACTGATAGGTTCACTTTTTTAAACACGATATGCACTGAAAAATGCTATATATCACTTTAATTTGACAACTTGAAGGGCAAATCATCCCGACAATTTGCGTCTACAAAGCACAAGAGTTGCAATTATCGTAAGTTAAAAGTGTCTATAAGTTTATGTACTCATCCATTCCAAAGCATGATTGCATAATTTTATAGTGGGTCAAGTAAGTTGATTACAGAAAATTCGTTATTAAAAATTGAATTTTAGACAAAGAAGTTGATATCCAAACAAAAATATTCTGACACTATTGCAAGTGTCCCCTGTAACCAACCAGCAGAATTTTATTCGTAAATGGGGACCACCTGCACACTAGTGTCGAGACTACCTCCCCTCAGTCAGTATTTCTTTACTATAGACTTGATTAATACAACAGGAAACAACTCTTCATCTGACTCCTCTTTCCGTTGATATAATTCAATTGTAGTTACTTAATTTGTTCCGCACTACCGACTTGAATGTGACTTTCAAAAAAGTGAGTGAGCCACATCATGAAGCCCAGCAGTGGAAGTAAAAGAATTAGCCCATTATTCTGCTTTCAGACCACAAGAATTATGAAGCAATTTATGAAGGGAACATTCACGTGAAAATGTTTGCATTTCAGTTAACGTTGGTCCTTCCAAATAATGGTGCGGTTGATAAATGGAGAGCTTCCTTGTGTAAAGGATGTACACCGTCAGGTGATTTGTCTTAGTCGTCTGCACTTCAGGCCCGGATTTACTCTGATTTACTCTTTTGTCAGGAGAAAGCTCAGGTTTTTACGTTCAGCGAATGTTGTTGGGAACTCACATTAACGAAGGTCAGCCTGCATCTTCATTCGAGGATAATTATTCCTGCAAACCCAGCATGGAAAAAAATGTGATTGATTGAGGTCTGGTCTGTTTTTATTCCACGATGTTTACAATAAAACATCGAGGATGGATGTTTCCTGAAAGAGGTTTTGAAAGAATTATACAAATGTTTCAGTGAAATATGATCGTTGACCAGATTGTACCTTGTAGATTGTAAGGAAGGTGAACCGGCTTAGCGGTCTCTAGGTCACTTATTTCATGAGAGACCCTCAATACACTCGAGCTCCAGGATACCGATACTTCGTATGAAATTGCTTGACTATCTGACAATATGAAGATTTTTAGGGCACATATCTCTATAGCATGCATGTACTTCTGGTTAAAGGATCGTTCAAGTATTACCAAGAGGTTTCGAGAGCCTGAAACTTGGCTCTGTAATGCCCACACCAGCCCTTCCATCCATTACATTGATGAACCCCTTCTGTCTGGCTCAGTCTGGAGAAACTGATTGCTTATTTTTTCATTACATATAGGTGCAAGGGTGTTAGATTAAGCCTTGTCTCTAATGCTGCAGTAGGGTATGTTAATATCGACCAGACAAGCTAGCAGCTGCACTTTTTGAAGCTTGACTTTTGTTGCAACTTTGGCCACCATATTAGTGAAGCATAGGTGGGTGGGTTTGATGATCGTTAAGTATGTCGTACCGAAGTATTTACCCTATGGAAAATTTCAGCTGTTTCCGTGCTGAGTTGGTGGTTCAAGTTGATACTTTTGCCTACTAATGAATGGAACCAACTCAAGGTATACTTGAGTCGTGAACTATCGTTATGTAGCTTGTAGTTCAAGAAACGAGGAAGCGGCCCAATGTTAAATGTGCAGAAATTAATATCCGAAAACAAAAAATATGAGCGTATAGGAAATTAAAATTGAAAATGAGTTTCAATTTCATGCGATTCGATCGTGTGAAAAGCAGTTTTTTGCTGTTAACTAAAAAACTACAGTTCCGATAGGAAAAAGTTGAAATTATGAAATTATGAAATTTTAGGTATTGAAAAGATCTATCAATTGAGTGAACTATAATTTTTCGATATCACTGATACTTTTCGAGTTATATCGGAAAAACCGTGAAAAATCGGGTTTTCTATAACTCTTTATTTGTAAGGAATTCAAACTTGTTACTTACTGTTATGTGTAGCCTATGACAAGCCAAAAAAGTCTTTTTTTGAAAAATTTATGAATATTGATTATTTTTCAAAATATTTGAAGTTTTCTCAAAAAAGATGCTTTCTCAATTTGGCTACTCTTGCTCGGGGAATGATGCTACAGTAACGATTCAGGGCTTATTTTTTTCTGTAAGACTTTTACTTCAATATTATCGAATAAGTATATTGATTTTTTTAATTTTATGGTTGGTAATATTCTTAATTTTTTTTATATAGAAATTACTTTAATGAAAACAGATTTCAGGCACGATTTCACGCATTTGAAGAAAAAATCGAATTTTTACCATCACTAGGAGCCGAGATAATTTTTTTATTTTAAAAAATCTGGAAGGCGAAATAAAATAATTGCAGAAGAAGTTGCCGATTTACTTAATCTGACTAGAGAAAACAACATAATTATAGTTGAAGAAGATGTTGATTTGATTGTACTCCTCACGCAATTGATTCCGACTTCCCAGTACACAAAACAACTTTTTTTTTTTTTTGGAAAAGGAAAAGCACGATAAGTAGATCGCTGGTATTCCAACAGCAGCTTTAAATATCCACACCTATCGAAATATGTATCTTTTCTCCACGCTGTATCAGGCTGTGATATAGTATCTTCGATCTACTAACAGGAGAAGAATCCATACCACCTTCAATTATTGGATGTATTTTATGAAGAAACTGCTCTTTCTGAAGAAGTGGCTCATAATATGTGCAAAATTATTTCTTTATTGTATAATAATAAGAAAGGACATAGTTTTGAGTGTTTTAAACGAGTAACGCCAAAGGCAACTTTACAATTAGCAAATCTTCCTTCTACTGAAGGAGCCGCCAAATAACATGGCTTCAGAGTTTATTTGCATTTGCAAAAATGGTTGGGCAAAGACAACAGGATCACTCAGTGGGGATGGAAAATTACGAAAAGTGCATTAATGCCAGTTTATACTGATGATCCATTGATACCAGATGAGATATTGAAAAAATCTCATGCAGCTGTATCAGTGGTTGCAAAACAAATACCTGTGGCTGCATAAAGCAATTTCCACGAGTATTTGCACACATTTTTTTTGAGACGCCTACCATCGAAATAGATGAAGAATTGCCCAACTTCATGGACAGTCTGCTCACAGACAATATGGAAGAAGTAGAAGAAAAAGAAGAAGAGCCAAATGATCCAGCGGACAAACCTCCAGTTAAAAAAGGAAAATTTGTGAATCTGTATCAATATAATATATGAATATTTTTTCTGTATTGATTTCATATATGTTTCGTACATAATAGAGTTATTTTATCATTTTGTGAATATGATATTCGTGTTTTTCTCGATGAGTTACCCCAAATTAAGTACAAAGAGATTTTTGTGCGTTGTCTAGAAGCGAGATACTCAATATTTTTCAAGCGCAAGCCAGTTTGAACGCACGAAATAAGTTTTCAGTGCTATCCCCACTCCGCCCCCGCTACAGCTGCCGCGATCCGCGCCTGCACGCCTCACTTTATTCATCAATTAATTATACTGCAAATGAACTAGACATATCCTAGTATTTTTTTATTGAAATTATAGGTAGTCAACCTTAATATTCATGAATGTGACTGCTGTACGATGATTATTACGCATTCCAGATTTTTTTTGAAATAAAAAAATTATCTCGGCTCCTAGTGATCGTAGGAATACACTATTTTTTTTTAATGCGTGAAATCATGCTAGGAATCTATTTTCATGAGAGTTATTTCTATAAAAACAAAAATAAGAAATCCCATAATTTCGTTTAAATATAGGTATTTGAGAATTCGTCTTTTTGGAGTCACCCTGTATCGTCATACAAAAAGAGTGCGAAACTTGATTTTCATTTTCTGTGAAAAATCAAACTCAGATATCACCAATAAATCCACTATCCCATCATATCCCATTAATCAACCACCTTATTTTTTGCTCACTGTGCAGAAACATTGTGAAATGTATTTAGAACAGTTCGTTGGGTTCATCTACACAATATGCCTCAAGAAATTCAACGAAAAAACTTTCTATAAACGTATGTCCTAAAAGTCCTAACTTTTGAGATACAGGGTGATAAAGTTTTGAAAAAAAATCAGTTTTTTAATAATAACTGAGATAATATTGTAGACGTTTTTATAAAATTTGGTACATGTCTTCTATGTATCAAGGTGCATTTTTTAATGCACAAACATTTTCATTTTCTCAACCAGTGGCGTCCGTACGGGTTTTGCATTGAATATTTTTGAAGAAAAAAATACTACGCCACTGCTTTCTCCAAAAAAAAAATACTTTTGAGATCCTCATTTATTTTTGAGCAAATTTAATCTCTTGAGTTTTCTTTGTCCGCCGCATGGTTTTCGCTTAAAAAAATAAAAATCGTTTTACTTCAGGATCAATTCCTCAAAAATCTGATGTTGTGTGGAAATGATTGTGCATCGACTTAAAGCAAATAAAGGGATCAGATTTGTTCCAAAATGAATGAGAATCAAAAAAATATGGATTTCAGCTTGTACAAAAATGAATTTTATTTTATTTTATAAAAGTAAGTTTAAATGAACGGATCAAATTCATTAATTATTGACAATACTAACACTGATTACAAAAATTGTTGGAAATGGCCACCTTCACTTAATAGGCATGCTTCCGCCCGTCTACGCATGGAATTACGCACACGTTGAAATATTCCCGGCGTATTTCGAATAGTTTCACACGAGGCAACTATTCGCTCTCTTAAATCTTCTAAAGTATTAACGGGAGTTTTATACACTAGAGTTTTAAGGTGCCCCCATAAAAAGAAATCTAAACTGTTGAGATCAGGGGATCTGGCTGGCCATTGCTGAGGTCCTCCGCGACCTATCCAACGATTATGATAAACTGTGATAGGTAGCTGAATTAATATCGTAAATCCATTCAGGTAATAATTCAAGCACTTGGGAGATTATAAGTGAAAAGATTAAGAAGTGGTGAAAAGAAATATCAATAATAAAGAGGTAGCTAAATTACTATCGGACGATTTATTGTCAACAAAATGTTAGGTACCTACTGCGATATGAAGCAATTTCAATTTAATTATTTTAATCAAGAACCGAGCATCTGACAAGAATTACACATTTTTTTGGATTCTCATTCATTTTGGAACAAATCTGATCCCTCAATTTGCTTTCAGTCGATGCACAAACATTTCCACACCGCATCAGATTTTTGAAGAATTGATCCTGAAATGAAACGATTTTTATTTTTTTAAGCTAAAACCATGCGGCGGACAAAGAAAACTCAGGAGATCAAATTTGGTCAAAAATAAATGAGGATCTCAAAAGTATTTTTTTTTTCCAGGAGAAAGCAGTGGCGTAGTATTTTTTTCTCCAAAAATATTCAATGCAAAACCCGTACGGACGCCACTGGTTTAGAAAATGAAAATGTTTGTGCATTAAAAAATGCACCTTGATGCATAGAGGACATGTACCAAATTTTATAAAAACGTCTACAATATTATCCCAGTTATTATTAAAAAACTGATTTTTTTTCAAAACTTTATCACCCTGTATCTCAAAAGTTAGGACTTTTAGGACATACGTTTGTAGAAAGTTTTTTCCCCAAAAAAAATTAGTCAAAGAATCACCCCCTCAAATATTAGCATGTCTTTAAGGAACACCCTGTAATCAAAGGAAATTGATATTTTTCACATGATATTGTACTCGAAAATCAAGAAAAATCCATTCGCAGAAAATATTTTCCATAATTAGCGTTAGACAATCAACCCATTTTTGTAGCTTACGCTGTAGAGCCGAGAAAATGTCTAATGAAGAAAGTTGCTTGTTTTGACCTGTAGAATGATATATCCAAAAATCAAAAAAAATCCATCTAGCCCCAGGAATACATGTATCCAGTGCCATGTCCTTTTCGATTGGAATTTCTTAGGATGATTTTTTGTCCTCCATAAAAGGTGTCACTCCTCTCCAAACTCGAAACTTACCGTTCGATAATTGCTCCGTGGACCAACATGTAAATTAGTATCAACCTCCAGGCTATTAATAACTGCTGTTGACACATTGAGTAAGTTTATATGTTCGAGTGATCGAATGATTACAGGGTGATTCAAAAGTACTTTGACAAACTTCAGGAGGTGATTCCTCACAATATTCTAATATGAATTGTCCAAATAAATAAATGTCCGGAAACGCTTCGTTTCCAAGATACAGGATGTTGAAGTTTCATTTTTATTTTCGTTTTTTTCAAATAACTTTTGAAATACTGAACTTAATTAAACGAAACTTGGTAATAGGAGGTTTTTGAGGTGTCGAATTCGAACCTGATGTTCTTATTGCTCTTACTCGTAGGGGGCGCCACCTACACGTCTTTATCTTTTTTAAAGATTCATAACTTTTTTGGGCGTACTTCTAGCACATTTTTCAGTAAAAAAATCGATTCCTCTATCATATCTACGTAAATAAGCTACCCTTGTTACTAGTCGCTATAAGCAACCGTTTTCTAAATATTTGGACTTGAAAACTTCAAGTCGATTATTTGATAATCGATGCATGTTGAAGTTATTACGAATATTTTGCTTTTTTCACAAGAATGCTTTGGAAATGAATTTGACGTTTAAGTAAGTAGTTTTCTTCCTTAAGCGAAATAGTTTATTTGTTTTAATAAAATTTGCAAGAAATGCCAACATTTTATTTCAGGAAATTTTAAATATGTAGAATAAACTAAAATAAACGAAACTAAATGGTATTCAAATAAATTGTTGGAAGTGTCCACCTTCAGCAAAGATACAGGCAGTCAGTCGTCTAGTCATTGAATCTCGTACCCGCTCAAAAATTATTGGTGTGTTTCTTATTGATTCACAGGCATCTACTATTCGGTTTCTTAGATCTTCCTCATTCACTACTGGAGTCTTATAAACTAGCGACTTCAAATGTCCCCAAAAATAAAAATCTATCGGGTTTAGATCTGGGGACCTTGGTGCCCACGCCTGGTTAGGTTCTTCTACAACCCTACCGATCCATCGATTTGGATAGACTGTGTTAAGGAATTCCCTGGCTACAACGCTAAAATGGGCCGGAGCCCCATCATGCATAAACCACATGCGGATACGAATTTCTAATGGTACATTCTGAAGTAGTCCCGGCAATTCATTTTCTAAAAAGTGTCTGTAAGTTGCGCCATTCAGTCGGAGCGGAAGAAAGAAAGGACCTATCAAGTAATTATCAATTATTGCCGCCCATACATTTACAGAAAATTGATACTGATAATGCCTTTCACTAACTGCGTGCGGATTTTCGAGAGCCCAAACATGGTTGTTATGAAAGTTTGTGATAGCATTTCGGGAGAAGTTTGCCTCGTCCGTGAAGAGTACATATCTTAAAAATTGAGGATTTCCAGCCAATTTTCTCAAAAACCATTGACACATAGTAATGCGTTGGGGAAAGTCTCGTGGCAAAAGAGCTTGTACCCTTTGAATATGGTATGGATAAAACTGTTGATCGTGGATAATTCTCCAAACTGTGGACTGAGTAGAATTGACAGCTTCAGCAATTACTCTTGTGCTTGTTTCTGGATTCTCCTCGAGAGCGTTCAAAACAGCTTCTTCCAATTCTGGGGTTCGGACTGCTCGTGGTCTTCCAATAATATCAGCTGCCCTCTTAAAGCTACCTGTTTCTGCCAAACGACGGTGGAGACTAGCAAATGTTGGAGCTGAAGGCAGTACTCGATTAGGAAATCGCTCCTGGTAAATACGTCTTGCTTCGCGCGCATTGCCATCCGCAAGGCCATAAAGAAATGCATATCGGCTAAATGAGCATTATTGTTTAAATAATCCATTTTTTCAAAATAAGTGTTTTCTACTTCTACTTACGGAAACTTCAACAAAACGTCTAACTGTCACAAAATATGTAATTACCAAAACTACTCACAAACGTCAAATTTATTTCCAAAGCATTCTTGTGAAAAAAGCAAAATATTCGTAATAACTTCAACATGCATCGATTATCAAATAATCGACTTGAAGTTTTCTAGTCCAAATATTTAGAAAACGGTTGCTTATAGCGACTAGTAACAAGGGTAGCTTATTTACGTAGATATGATAGAGGAATCGATTTTTTTACTGAAAAATGTGCTAGAAGTACGCCCAAAAAAGTTATGAATCTTTAAAAAAGATAAAGACGTGTAGGTGGCGCCCCCTACGAGTAAGAGCAATAAGAACATCAGGTTCGAATTCGACACCTCAAAAACCTCCTATTACCAAGTTTCGTTTAATTAAGTTCAGTATTTCAAAAGTTATTTGAAAAAAACGAAAATAAAAATGAAACTTCAACATCCTGTATCTTGGAAACGAAGCGTTTCCGGACATTTATTTATTTGGACAATTCATATTAGAATATTGTGAGGAATCACCTCCTGAAGTTTGTCAAAGTACTTTTGAATCACCCTGTATATCGAAACCTGTGGGATTCGTGATGAATCAAATCTGAGGAATCAAAAGAGCCCTCTGGTGTTCGTATATTCATTTATACACAAACTCCAGCCACGCTTCATGCTCCTGGCATATCGAGTGTGCATACACGCTTCATATGCAAAATTCTTCATTGAGTGGTTTTTGTTTACACAGCACGATGGGATCAGAGGCTCATATAGCCCTATAACAACATTCGGTGGAGATGGAAACATTATGCGATTGATAATTACTGTTCGTTGGTATATACATGGGCATCATCATCGCTTGAGTTTTGCACAGTTGTCTAGAAGTGTTCAAGTACAAATACAATACAAATGAAGAAATCTGCATTGTTCACATAAGCTTGTCAAAAGATAAACAAGATGTCCCGCCCTGCCAGGACCACGCTTATTGCCATAATCCTATACAATAGAATCAATTGGGTCGAAATTTCATCAGAAAACAACTACTTTCCTGGCTAATACCATTGGTGGTGGTATTGGAGGTTAAATTATTCAAGCCAATTTTGGGTATTGCTTTGCGGTTGGAGTTCAGATGGCGCCCATGGTGAATGTGTTCAACCATTTTTTGCAGACATTAGTTATTGTCTGTAGAGACCTACCCTTTACTG
Source organism: Chrysolina haemoptera (assembly GCA_958298965.1). Classification (NCBI taxonomy): domain Eukaryota; kingdom Metazoa; phylum Arthropoda; class Insecta; order Coleoptera; family Chrysomelidae; genus Chrysolina; species Chrysolina haemoptera. Next base: position 29,012,758 of record OY282590.1, read on the forward strand.
ATGGGGACAAGAACCCAGAAATCGATCGGTGGTCCAAATGTTTCAATGAACATTTCCATGCAATTAGCAATTGCGGAGGCGTCCTTGTGGAAACTCTGCACGGAAATTCATTAGATGTAATTCAACGTTCGTCGTGGTGTTAGTAGTTGTTTTCTGATAGGTTTTCATTCCCAATAATTCCTATTGTATAGAATTATGGCAATAAGCTTCGTCCTGGTAGGGCAGGACATCTCTTCCCAAGTAGCACACCCATATTGGGACAATATTGGTACAATATTGTGAAAATATTGGCAACATATTCGAATAATAATATTGGCAAGAAAAAAATGTGAACATTCGGCGATATTGGTCCAATATATTAGTACAATATGGCTGTAGCACACTTACATTGGAATAATATTGGTAAAATATTGGCAAAATATTCAAACGTAATATTGGCGAGATAAAATTATAATTATTTCGGGATATTGGCACAATATTACTTGAACATTACACAAATAATATTAGTGAAATATTGAGGAAGCAATATTGTCCCTAAAATATTTAGGGATATTGGTACAATATCATTTGCATATATTGGTTAAATATTCAAAGTGAATATGTTGCCTTGGAAACATTGGTGAAATATTTCTACTTCAATTAACCACTGAGTTGAATGACTTGTAAACGTATTGTGAGAAGCCTTATTTAATATATGTTACTATGATTCAGCTGTTGTTCCATATGTGGGGCCACTTAGCGGTTTCTTACCCAAGTTTAATCATAACTCATTTCAATATTGTTTATTGAATATTCGGCCAATATTCCAATTTCAATCCAAGTTATATATGTATTTTGTAATATTGTATCAATATTGTCTTACAAATATTCGCTTGAGGTTTTCGTAATAATCTCAATCAATATAGGGTAAAATTTTTAGAATATGGATTAAATAATATTTCACCAATGAGCTATCAAACTTGGATATACAATATTGTTTTTTATCTCTAAAATCGATATGAGAGTAATATTGAAATCGCAATATTGGAGCTAGATGCTGAAAACAATATCGATATTGGTGAAGATTATTGAACCAATATTTCATGAAACAATATACATTCAGAACAGGCTGAGCAAATATTCCACCAATATTATTAATGAAATCTTGTTTTTCCAATATGATGCATATTGGCCCAATCTGAAAACAGGTTTCAGCCAACATGAGGTGCTACCTGGGTTGTTTCTCTCATAATTATTTCTGCTTCATCCAAAAGAGAATTTAAACTCGTAATGGAATGAGAGAAGCACATAATTTCATCTAAACAATGGAATGGAAGAAAACAGATTCAAGTTGCTATTGATTATTATCAAATATCGGTATCACATTATTCATTCAGTACATTTATTTATACTGCTTTAAAATATCCATCGTAGAGAGTAGCTCCTAATTTGCAACAATAATATTGAATACTTTACGTAGTCCTTCCTTTCTAGAAAAATCTACTATTCTACGTTCATTCGATATTCCATATTGATATCTCGAACCGTGTTGAAATCATGTTCCGTCAAAAAATATGTTATATCCAAATCGATGCAGTGATACACGTGCTTTGAAGGAATCCGATATAATAAGCCTTTTACTATCAGCATTCAACCCGTTGCACAAGAGCTTCGCACATTTTGGCATTTGGCAGCGATGCAAATTGAATTCCTCCTACAAGAGAGAAAATTGAACTTTCCTTTTTCGTATACCATACATACAGTATATTATATACCTAGGCGGTAAAGTAGATAGGGACTGAAAAAGCACTTTACTGTTGTGGTTAACACATTATGTTTTATCCAACACAATAATTGTTGATAATATATTTTCTACAAAAAAAATATTGTAAAACGTGTTGAAGTTAGCTTCAAACAAACATAGAATACGACAACTTATGATTTAATGAATTTGCAGACATCAACAGATGCTATCAATTCATTTTTATACTGACGTTCAATGGCGTCGCCACCTAGCGTGAAAATTTAAAATTTATTTTTTCTACAACTGTCAAAAAAAGTCCACTTTTTTGTGTGGTTTGTGTGCGTGAAGTATTACAATATTTCACTATCAACATAAGCGTGAAAAAAAGTGCACTTTTTTAACGGCTGTTGCTAGGCAACCAAGAGTTTCATGCAACAACAGTGACAGATCCGAATAATAACAAAATCCTGTCATAAAGCCAGTTCTCATTTTCTTTGGCAACTAATAACCTATAAATATCTGATATACAAATGTTTCAGCAATAATATTCTTAGCATTCTTACTATTGAATAAGTATTATCAAAATGCCAAACTATCGCGGCGAATATATTCAAAATAATAGCATATACCTCTAGGGAACTACTGGACCTAATCTACACTAGGTAATCCAAGGTAGCCATGGCTGTTTGGCCGTCAGAAACTAGTTGACAACAAAGATTGAAGGGAGAAAATCGTGGATAGTGCAAATATGAGATTTCCTTGACATAGTTCAAAGAAAGAAAATGAAAAGTTACTTCGATGGACTAGTTATTCGAAAGTCATATCAACATTAATAATAACTATATTGACCTCGATGAATATGTTATTTTAATATTCGCTTTCAATTTTTCATTTTGCGAGATAGTGTGATGAGAAAGGGATTTCGACTCTGTCGAAATTATTCGTTTTTTGTTTGAAACTCAACTCTCCGGCATACTCTTCGAACTTTGTTCGAATAATGAATCAATAAAAATATGCCAAATTCATTTAGTACTTGCAAAAAAATATGAATTGGTTATTTTTTTGACAGTTGTAGAAAAAATATTGTATGAAACTCGTGAGTAAAGTGTTTTTTTTTACTCGTAGGAATACCGTCAACATTTCCTACTGTTAAAAAATGTATCACTTTACTCACTTGATACATAAATGACTATTCTTGGCTAGCCGTGGAAACCGTTACTTTCTCTTCTCCGTGAAGCCGGTAAAATTCAACTTTCTCTCAGTGTAGGATAAAATAGTCATTTTTGATACAAGTGTTGAAAGTGGCATTTTAATTTGTGAGTGGGGATTAGCGAGTAGAGCAACCCCACGATTATTTACTCGAAATTAGTCAATATTCCTTAAATTAATTATATTAGAATCATGCAACAAGCAAGCGTTGCGCCCATTGTTGATTTATTTGGCGAACTGTCAACTTTGACACGTTCATTCCAATTTACTAAAATTTCATCGACATTAGTTCAGACCATCAGAGAATAGATTAAGATATAGAATACGTTACAAATAAAAAAATTCAAACCTTATTACCTGATAAATCCCGTGATAAAAAAATTCAAACCTTATTACCTGATAAATCCCGTGATAGATACTCAAATTTGTTTAATAAATTAGTTTTTGTTATCCTTTTCCATTAAATTGCTTGTTTTAAAATTGTTTCAAAATTGTTTTAAAATTGTTTTTTCCGTTAACCAGCTGTCGTCCCCTTACGAACAGCAGCCCTCAAAACTCGAACCTTGTGCGAGCTAAGGATTATCGAGGACTTACCTTTTAACGTGCGATTCCTAGCACTTTCTCGGGCCATCAGATAAAAATCTGTAGTCGCTAAGGATTCGAACCTAGCCGACCAGCAGTCAATGGTTTCGAACGAGAAAGTCTCAACCACTGAGCTATATGACCCCAACATTTAAAAAGAGAAACAAATGAATTTTACTTTACCCCACTGGTGCGGTATAGTATCTCATTACGAAACTCATATCAGTATCGTAATGTTTGATATTACATATTGGTGGTAGGTAAAAATATATTACGGTTAGAAAATAATTTGATTCAGTATTGACTAACATACTTGAATGAAAGATAAACACAAAAAGAATTTCTCCCTGGTGGTTATGTTTTCATTTACTATACATTGGGTAAAATATTTGCAACATTAATGAAGTATCATCAGACTCTGTAATTATTCTCGAAACTTATCGACTTCCTAATCTCTCCTTATTTCCCAAACTAACTGTGGTACGGTCGAAAATCAACTAACTCTAACTGTAACCATCAGTAGATTTTTCGAAAACTCGTATTCAATATTGGAAACATTGAAACTACGAGAATACAAGACGAGGCATGATACAGAAAATGACATTGCCTTGACCAAATGGAAAATTATAATCACGAATATCCATACACGGGGTGTTCGGAGAAAATAGATGCGTAAGTTGAAGATATTTTCCATTTTTGTGAGATCAACTTGTTGCCCTTTATACGAGGATTTCTTCTGGGCTTAACTGACATAGTTTCTGAATTTCGAAATAATGAGTCTCGTTATGAATTTTATTGTCAATTCATTCATTTATTCCTGGAAACAATTAAATTAAACTACATGATTTTATTTCTCTAGGGGTTGATGTACATTATGGTACTTTCCATTGAATCCATTCAGCATGCAACAAATGTCGCATCGCCATCGGTGAGAAATCAGTCTGCATATCCCATTCAATTAATTTCTATATCGGTTATTCGCCGACGTAGTGAATTATGTACTATTGGATAATGTAATCTCGTCAATTTGTCTCAGTAATTTTGTATCGTTCGACGATTGCTCCACAATTCGAATATATTACCAAGCATTAATATACTCCGGTATATATTGACTAAGTATTTAGTATACTTGTATTTTTTAGTTTAGTGTTTTTTAAATCTTTCTGGTTCCTACGAAAAGAAAAATCCTGTATTGTTCAAAGAACGTCGTGAGAGCCGAGGGAAAGTAGGTAGGAATTGGTGTTCTTCTTGAATTTCTGAAGGCTGAAGGTATGCCTCAGGGAACACCTCCCGAGGTAGCTTTGCCGTTCTGTGGAAAAACAAGCCCTGGGAAGCAGATGTGCCACATGTTTCCAAAGTGACGGCATATGAATGTGAGGACTGGGCTCGACGGGTCGATCTCGATGAGACCGCTAACCGTGAAACGATTGATGATATTCCGTAAATTATCTATGAAAGAGAGACCGATCGCCAACCTTTCTGCGATGTTCCAGAGAAGTAAGTGAGCTTTTGAGAGAAGTATCACGGACGAGACGAACAGCTCTCGTTTGGACCGAATCTAAAAGTGTCAATGTGTGTTTGGGTGCTGCAGTCCATATATAGGAACAGTATTCCAAAATATGTAGAATCTGTACCTTATAAATCATAATCTGTTGACGAGAAGAAAAATTCGTCTTGGCGCGAAACAGAAAACCGAGTTTTTGAGAGACACTCTTGGCAATGGACCTCACATGATTCTCCCATGAGAGGGTACTGCTGATGGTAATACCAAGCATTGAAGTGGAAGATTCCATTGGTATCGATACTCCTGACATAGTTATGCTGGCTACTGTGAGATCGGCCTTTCTAGAGAAAAGATATGCTTGAGTTTTATTCGCATTGAATTCCACCAAATTGTTGGATTTACATTCTAGAATTTTGGCTCCGTATTTATTTCATTCACGATTATTTCCCATTCATAACTGCATTCACTGGCTTTTATCAGAGCTTTGGAAGAGAAAGCGGTATATGAAGGGTACTATTATCTGCAAAGCTGTTCACTGGACATGAGGTAGCTCCCAACAAATCAATGACGTGGAAAAGGAACAATGTTGGTGCTAGAATGAATCCCTGCGGAATACCAGCATTCATTGATAGAGTATCAGATGATACTCCATCGACCACCACTTGAAGATATCGGTCTGAGAGAAAACTAGATAACAAGAAACATGTTCAACACTAGATGACCTCCCATACCAGGATGCTCACTGCAATAATCCTATACTATAGGAGTATTCGGGTCAAAAATCCATCAGAAAACAACTACTTTCCTGGCTAATACCACGACGAACGTTGAATTACATCCAATGAATTTCCGTGCAGAGTTCCTACAAGGCTATCTCCGCAATTGCTAAATGCATGGAAATGTTAATCGAAACATTTGGACCACCTATAGATCGATTTCTGGGTTCTTGCCCTCATCAGTATAGGGCAGGTCTCTGCAGACAATAACTAATGTCTGCAACAAATGATTCGATTATTATAGGAACTCTGCACGGAAATTCATTGGATGTAATTCAACGTTCGTCGTGGTATTAGCCAGGAAAGTAGTTGATAACTTAAGGTGATTTACAATAGCATTTTTAAATAGCATCCAGAGGCAGGCATGCCTGAGGGTGACAGGAGCCATGAGAACAACTCCTACGGCTGCTATGGAGGTCATACTGGACCTGCCACCACTACACATACACGTCCAAGGAGAAGCAAGGTCCGTGACACACAGACTAATGCAGGGTCAAGCTCCAATAAGCCAGAAGCACGGAGCTGACTACCGGAAGCTACGTGAGGAACTGAGGGCAGACCCAGTAATGGGAATGCCAACGGACGTGATGGTTCCCAAATACAGCTTCAAAAAGAACTTCAAAATACTGATACTAGACAGAAAGGACTGGGGGAATGGGCCACCCGTGAATGCAAGATCAGTCTGGTATACAGACGGGTCAAAGACAGATAACGGAGTCGGCGCTGGAGTTTACGGGGCAAAGCCAAGGATTAACATCCAGCTTAGCCTTGGAAAATACGCCACAGTGTTTCAGGCAGAGGTAACGGCTATACAACACTGTGTCGGGGAAATACTGAGACGAGAGATAAGGAACAAAACAGTGGCCATCTACTCCGACAGTCAAGCTGCGCTCAAGGCAATCGGTTCCCACCAAGTCAAATCAAGACTGGTTTGGGACTGTTTGTGTGATCTGACCCAGCTGGGTAGTCGTAACAGTGTGACCCTAGCTTGGGTGCCAGGCCACGAGGGACACCTGGGCAATGAGCGGGCCGACACACTAGCCAGAGAAGGCTCTTCGGCAGCGCTCATTGGGCCGGAACCCTTCTGCGGCGTAGCAAAATCCACCACAAAAGCCCACACCAAACAGTGGGTACAAAAAAAATCTCAAGAGTGGTGGGAAACCCGACCAGGATGGAGACAGGCCAAGGAGTTCATCAAAAGACGCTCGCCAAAATTCACGATGGAACTCCTCAGTTATAAAAGGAGGATCGTCAGACAAGTAGTAGGTCTGCTGACAGGCCATTGTAGGCTTAACAGACATATGAATATTATAGGTCTAGCGGAAGAAGCAATCTGCAGGTTCTGTCAGGAAGAAGAGGCAACCGCAATACATGTAATGTGCCAGTGCGAAGGACTAGCAATGGTGCGGTTTCTACAACTTGGAGATGAAAAGCCAAGAGCGGAAAACTATCTCGAAAGGCCATTATCAAATCTGCTCAGTCTGATGAAATGGACGAAGCTAGATGATGTGCTATAAGCAATCGGAGCCTCCACAATAGATCTGAAAAGGTCGCAGTGGATTAGGCCAAGGGGCCAGCTCCCTTGTAGCATCTAACATCTACAATAGCATTTTCCTGCTCTAGTGAAACTATTTTTGGACCACTAACAGCTCCTTTTTTCTTGACTCTTGTCTGAAAAGATCCGTGAGGAATTCCAAATCGCCTTTGCAGTATTCCAGATTTTTCAGTGAATGATAAGGCCTCCCTCAAGTCACCCACAGTCCATCTTGCTTTGTCAGTTTTTCTTTTATATGATCTCGACAATACTTGGTCAGTTTATATAAAAAATACTATGAATCACCCTGTTGATGAAGTTGGTGAAGGACGAATGACGTCAATTCGAGGAAGTTTGATATAACTATTTGCCAAATGAGCCACGGGCTTGATAATTGAAAAAAATCACAATGATAAATCTTCAGGACAATCTATAGAGAGCTATTAATCTTTGTGGGGTAATGAATCTGTTTAGGAAAAATATTTATCTTCTGAAATCACACATCCCATACATTATAATTGGCAAGTCAAATAAGATGACATCCTTATGACACAAATCGACAAATTTTTCGCTACTTATAAATACAAATCAGTTGGTAAAAACTCGAAACATCGTTCTGAATACTTTCATAATAACATAAATCGACCTGTTTATTTTTCAATCCCAAACACAGAATGTTATTCATTAGTCCACTTCCCCATTGATGGACCAATTTGGTCAAAAACTAATTAATCAGCGTGCTCCCTGTATTAAAAATAAATTTAATCTACCAGGAAAATCCCATTCAAGCCACGTACAATTGGGAAAAATGTTTCGTATTTCCATTTTTAATTAGGCAACGTCACTTGTCATTCATGGTGGATTGGGTTATGACAAAGCGAGTTTATTAGTGATTATTCGTAAAAAATTGAAGGAGTATCGAAAAAGAAGTTGTTGGTAGATCTCTGGAACAATTTTGTTGACTTAAAATCAGTGTTCAAATATTTTTGAAGGGGACATACCAAAAATGCTGTGATTTGTACGGAAAGCTATACAGGGTATTGCAAAAAGTAGTACTCTTTCCATATTCACTTTTATTTCTATAGAGGTCACTTCTAGAAGAAATAATGTCTTCATTAACAAATTTGAAGGTGAAAAATTCCATAGTGCCTCAAGAACCTACTCAAAATTATTCAACAGCTCTTAGACTATTATGCAAGCATCGTTCATACTTACACAAAGTGAAGTACGCTCAAAAAGTTATTCAAAAATTCAATGGTTGAAAAGAGAATCAAATTCTCTTCTCAACGATGTGTCAGTCGACCCCCCATGCCATTTAAAAAAATTAGGTTTTTGTGCCCCCCCGCGCCATCTATTGAGCAATCACAATGCGTTATATTTCAAAAAGTAGTATCGGTGAAACCCTCGAAACGGTTTTTTTTTATCTCTCTACGGCAAACCGTTCAAAAATTAACAGGGGGGGGGGACTATAAAAAGCCGCACTGTATAGCTATATCTGGTTTACACTTTTGAATACCCACAGGACTAAAGCTAACTCAATTTGGTGAAAAGTCATAGTCAAGTATTCGCAATCTTGAATAAAATAGTAATAAAATACTGTTGTTAGATTTGACAGTTTGACTGGCGGACGATGTTGTTAGACCCTATGAAGTGCTGTCGCCATCACGCCGAAATCATAAAGAATTGTAAAAACCTGACCTTAATCTCAAGACAGCCGTTTTGTCTATACCCCTTGGTGTTCTCACTCAATAGGTAGGTTCTGCCTTGCTTATCAACGAAAATTATATGTGAATTGGGATTGGTTTTCCACTCACAAGTTGAACGATTCGGATCGATCCATAAGAGTTGGTCGGTATTTGAATAGTACGCCCGTGAATCGTTTTGTTTTTGGTACAGGAACGATAATAGGTTAATACTTGATCTCCCAACGGAAATAATTATTACAAAATATAATCTACTGCTACTCTACCTTCAGTAGCAGAATGACCTTCTCATTTTCTACAATGAACATGGATTTAAGAAAACATCTGACTTGGTCAACATACAACATAGAATTGCTCGATGACGACGTGCTGCTAAATAGTAGAGCAGCCGTTGATCAAGTGTGAACAGTGGCGGCTAGAGAATAATTGTTTATGTCTGATTTGAGTGATTTGTCCGTAATGGAATCGGAACCTTTTCAAAGTAGCGGCTCAGAATATATTGTAGATGAAAAAGTGTCAGAATTTGATGACATCGAGACAGAAGTAGAAAGACCAGGGTCGGCGCAATCGAAGGCCGAATCAGTTGAAGTTGATGAAAGTGTATCTGATTATACGAAAAAAAATATGGATTATATATTACTATATCGTGGCAAATACCTCTACAGGTTCGAATAGGCGTAGCACAATTTCAGTTTCCAGTTGGCTTGAGAATGTAAAACAATAATTTGATTTTAGATTACTATGTAGTAGTTTGAATAATCTACACGGTGGGTGGGATTTCTTTAGTAATTTTTTATTTGTGCCTGATTTTTTTATAAAATTTTGAGTATCTATAAAAATCTATAGGATTTAAGCAATCTAGTTAGAATTGTGGCACATGCTTTACATTTTTGTACAGGGCATTTCAAAAATATAACTTACTTTATCATTCAAAAGTGGGACAGTATAACGTGAATATTATTGTACTGTATTTTACTGATTACGCTCTTGATTATTTTGCTTCCATATATTTTTAATGTTATTCCGTTTTGGCAATTGATCAGGTTAATACAAAAAAGGTACTAGTTTTTCAAGAAAAATTAAGTAGACATCTTGATTTACAAGTACTTGATTTGTTACTACTTGACTCGACTTGAATTACAAAAATAAATGCTTGCCTTGAGCTTGTCTTGAGCTTGTCTTGGTTTCAAGTCAAGTAGTTAGAAAATCAAGTCAAGAAGTGAATCTCTGAATCCAATGTTCGTAGTGGAAGTACTTGTTTTCTGGCAGATGTTTGCCTCAAATTTTCCACTTTGTGGGATATTGTGGAGGGAATGGGATTTTGATTTTGTTGAAATTATTCGTTTCATGATAGCCATTACAATGAAATAAACTGAAAAGACCCATACTCTCGATGAAACTTTGTTATTTGAATTTATCTATCAGCCAATATCCAATAACATAAGAAAACTCAAATAAAAGTTTGTGGAAGATATTTGTCAGAATATTCCTTTGTGAAATATTTTTATGAATCATTCCCTCTCAAATTACTGGCAGTAGTCACGAAACACTCTAAGAGGGGCTAACGATCTCGCAAGGAAAAATGGGATATGAAAATTCTCACGCCCTAATGACAAACCTTCAAAACCGAATTGATTTTTAAGGGCTCAGGCAAATTGAAACAGTCCCTTCAGACTACCGTTCCGGCCCTTCGTAGCGCATCCCCGTCGAACAGACGAATATCAATTAAGAGACATTTCAACAATGAGCGAAATGTAAGCTGTCCAAATTTAACGAGAGGGTCGTGATACGCCTAGTACCCATCCGCTCATAATGATGGAAATAACGCTAATTTGGAATTGTTTCCGGGGCTGTGCTAATGTGAATGGTGATTGGAATCCATAATTTTTTCAACATCATCCGAGGGGGTCCAGTCGGAATCCGTTTGTGATTATTTAGGCATTTTATTTGGTTCAGAGGTGTTGTAATCTCATGATTGGATTTGGGAAATGTAGTTAGCAATAATTCAAAAATACAAAATTGAAATTATAAACGTGAATGAAATCCGGAACTCGTCTTGACGGCGCATTCGCTAATTCAGATGAAAGAAAATTTGAAAAAACACACGTATCAGAGTTCTGATTATACACTTGTTCATTGAAAAGGGCATACAGTTTTCTTCCTGGGTATGGGGGTTTCATGGAAGCGTGAAGAATATATGTACAAGTTCCTCAGGAGATTATATAATCCACATTTGAAACTTGAAAAAATGTATATCGTTCCTGAAGACTTCTACTTCCTCATGCAAATATAACATGTGAGTATCTGATTACCCAATATGTGTTTTGTCCGACTTCACATAACACTTCCATGATATTAACGGAGGATCCGAAAGTCATGGATATTTTAGTTAAAATGAAAAAATGAAAAAATTATACTGAAACAGGAATCAGTACTCTCTTTGGACCATATGCAACGATTTTAGACTAGTGAGACACGTCTCACTTATATATGCCAAAGAAAAAACTAGGTTTTACTCCTGCCTCAGTTTTCAACTCACCCATAATCCCGGCAATTTCTTCAGTAAATGTTGAATATAATCGCTCATACACATCCTACATGAAAAATGCACTTCAAAATAGTGTTATTAAACATGTATGCAGGATATGAATAAGCAATTATTTTCAACATCTACTGAAGAGAATGCCCGTTTTATGGGTAAGTTGAAAATGAGGCAGGATTAAAACAAAGTTTTTTTTGGCATGTATAAGTAGGACCTGTCACACTACTTTGAAATTGTTGCTTATAGTCCAAAGAGGGTATGGGTTGCTGCTTCAGTATAATAATTCCATATGTACTAAATTATTCATGATTTTCGGATCATCAGCAAACATCTCCGTGAAGTGCGACAAAACACATTTTAGGTACACAAATATTCGCATATTATGTTTGCTTGAGGAGGTAGGAGTCTTCAGAAACGATATGAACTTTTCCTCTTTCTTCTTCAATCATTTTTAGAACAGTTATGACCAATCAAATATTCGGCTCCGCCAGAACTTCCAGCGGTAGATAAGCGTGAACCTGAAAGTTGATGTCGGCGTTTAATCACGTTTTCTGAGAGAACGAGCGCATTCCTTAAGAAATTACTAAGAATAATTTTTGTGGAGGATTGAATTGTCTTTCACTTTGTTGAGCTGTTTTTTCGATAAATCACATACTTTTCGAATATATATAAGCAGTTATCTATTACAAGGAATTTTTCTGACTCTTACATATTCACATAATGGAAAGCGCCTTGTGGAGTCGATGTCGTCCGTGATTTTTCGTTTTTTTGTCAAACGCATTCTTTTGGAAATGTGGACTCTGTTGTTTTCTGATGAATTTTTGACCCAATCATTACCATTGTATAAGATTATTGCAATGAGCAGTACTGAAATGGCAGGACATCTTGTTTCTTTCTCTGAATTGGTTTGCTACCACTATGTTCACATCAACTTCAGACATATGGATTTTTTGTTACGAAAAATGGTTCAGTCCCTTCCATTTTCAGTTTCTCGCTAAGAGTATCTACACGGAATATAAGCTCGGAGCAAATATTTTTCCGTATCAAATTACCTGCGACTCCTCGAGCATTGTTATAAATTGACTCGACATCTACAGAGGTCGTTTCCGCAGGGGTCGGATGCAAAATGGACGCTTTCGTGTCGGACCAAGCAATTACCAGAAACTTTTATATTATGGTGGATCAACGGGGGAAAAATTATAATTCGTTCCACTTTTTTATATTGCAGAAACTGATTCAATTTCCTGAGTAACATGATGCTGAAGAAATTACTGGGAGTGAATATATAGCTTGTCTAAGCATATTTTTCGATTACTCTTGATTTGAGACTTTTTGCCAAATAGTCTAAGAGCCAAAGAGAGTTCGACTTCACCGTTCTGTTTAACGGATGAAACATACTTCCTATGAAGTTTCATGAGTAGAGAAATACGCCTAAAATGGGTTGCCTATCAAAATGTGGTCCAGACTATATACAGTGAGTTTCAAAAATTTGCACCATATGGAAATTTTTTTTATTATCGGTTTGTCAGAAAATTTTATTCTCCATTAAAATGAGTGCATTGCAGAATAATTGCATATGGGTTATCAAAATCTCAAATTTCCAAACGGTGTACACAGGGGGGTGTAACGGGGGAACAAAAAAGAGGAATTTTGATTATGCGTAAACTACTCCTTATTATTGACATTATCGAAAAGTCCATTCAAGGAGGTTGTCCGAATTGAAAATACTATTGAAATTTGGAATCACAGCCAGCGTTGTTTACTCTTCATCACAATTTTATTTTTTGTTTCCTCCTCTACACCGTTTGGAAATTTAAGATTCTGACAACTCATGTGCAAGTAGTCTGCAATGCATTAATTTTTATGATGAATAAAATTTTCTGACAAATCGATAATAAAAAAGTTTTCCATTTGCTGCAGATTTCTGGAACTCACTGAGTATAGTCTGGACCACATTTTGATAGGCAACCCATTTAAGGCGTATTCCTCTATTTATGAAACTTCATAAGAAGTAAGTTTCATCCTTTTATACAAACGGTGAAGGTCGACCTCTTTTCGTATCCTGTACTAAAAAGACGAAAAAAATTCTATATTACGAAGTCATAGAACGGACAAGTGATATTTTTTTTTATTAATTATGAATCAACTCAAAATCAGCTTAACTTCAAGTTATAACTCAAAATCAGTGTCAATTCCGAGTTATTACTCGAAATTAGCTTGATTTCAAGTTATAACTCGAAATTAGTGTTGCAACTCTCCAAATAATTCCATCATGTGGAAAATATGAGGCATACATCGGACAAAAAACAAATACTTTCCTGGCTAATCCCACGACGAACATTAAATTATACTTGACAGATATGTTTGCAACGTTCTTCCAAGAAGACCCAATTGCCAAAATGCTTATTGTAATTGAACAGTAGATTATCCTGGATTTGGCTGGGCAAGACCACCTGCAAACGCGTTTTGAGGTTCTTGCCTCTCTCCAGTGACAGGGTAGGTAGGACAACATTGAAGTCGTCCTGTCCCAGCCCAATGAATTATAATCCACTGTGTGACTGATTTTTTCTCACAAATGAATAAGCAGCGACTTACAATGACGTCAATCGCAACGCCACCTGCGGGAAAAATACAAAAAGCATTCCTCGGTAGTAAAGGAAATGAACAGAGTTCAAGAATTTTGGCCGGAGAGTATCAAATAAATGAAATAGTGAAATGGACAATGTCGAAGTATCCTTCTCTTCAAATATTTCCACCATGTGGAAAATATGAGGTAAACATCTGTCAGAAAACATCTACTTCTCTGGCTGATACCACGACGGATATTAAACCGCATCTGACAGATATTTGTGCAAAGGCCCAATTGCAAATGCTCATTGTAATAAAACAGTAGATTATCCTCCATTTGGCTGGGAAAGACCACCTGCAGACGCGTTTCGAGTGTTTCGAGGTTCTTGCCTCTCGTCAGTAACAGGATATGTCGGACAATATTATAAAGTCGTCCTGCCCCAGCCCTATGATTTATAATCCACTGCATGACTTTCATTTCCTTACGAATGAAGCACTGACTCACAGTAAAGTCAGTCGCAACGCCACCCACGGAGAAAACAAAAAAAACATTCTTCGGAACCAAAGACTTCAATAAGTGAGCAGTGTTCAAGAATTTTTGGCGTTGAGTATCAAATGAATGACATAGTAAAATCGACAATCTCGAAGTACCCTTCTCTTCCTAATATTTCCACTATATGGAAAATATGAGGCAAGCATCTGACAAAAAAAACAATATATTTCAGATGTAGTTCAATGTCCGTCATGGTCTTAGCCAGGGGAGTAAGTAGTTGTTTTCTGTCAAATGTTTGCCTCATATTTTCCACATGGTGGAAATATTTGGAGAAAAGGTACTTTGACATTGTCGATTTTATTAGTTCATTTATTTGATACTCTTCTGCAAAAATTATTGAACACCAATGCTCGGTAAATTTTCATAAATTAGCTAATTTCGAGTTGTAACTCAAAAGTAACACTAATTTCGAGTTAAAACTCGAAATCAAGAAAAAATATATCACCAAAGACTATGAGATATCGCCTATTTTTTTCTCCATAAGCCGAATGAGTGTGAGAGATAATGTATTGACCCGGCAGAAAAAGTTTCTCTCTCCCACTCATTCGACTCTTGGAGAATAATAGGTGATATCTCCATAGTCTTTGGGGATAATAGCATCAAACCTGGTGTTGTTGGATTCCTTATGATCGTCTCTAACCGATTATGCAATTATATACCGGGTGTTCTATTTAAAAAATGATTGAAGATGGCGCTTAGCTGCCATATAGAAACTTTTAGCTGAAATTATCTCATTGAAAAGTAGGTTTTTATCTCCTATTTGAGCCTTCCAAATTTCGTTGCGATATACCCAGTGCTTCAAAAATTAGTAGGGGGGGGGGGCGGACTTTAGACTAGCACTGTATAGTTACGATACAAAGTTCGATAATTAACAATGAATGAATCAACACCGGAACTTATTGAGTATTGATTTTGTGGATGAAATTGGATTCTCGACATGATTTGTTTAGGTATCCAAATTATTTGTGACCAGAACTGATATAGATCGATTTCTGGGTTTCGCTCTCATCCAGTATGGGGTAGGTCTCTGTAGACAATAACTAATGTCTGCAACACATATTTCAATCACATCTCCATTCCGAAGCCTCAGCTGAAACAGCGCCCGCAGATCAGTGTTCACTAAACTTACGAGCGCCAGCGCCATCTCAACTTCAGCCTTTCAACTAAAAGCAATACACACATTGCGTGATTGCTAAAATGACAATAACAGGTGAATTAACCTGCAAAATCACAAAAGAAACAAGATGACGCGCCGTACCAGAACTGCTCATTGCAATAATCCTATACAATAGGATAAAAAAAACAACTACTTTCCTGGCTAATACCGCGACGAAGGTTGAATGACGTCTGCAATTTCTGTAATTGGTCTTAGTTGACCCTGTATATCTACCGTATTTGTCTCATTTCAAAACTCATCCAAATATTTGAATATTGGTTCAATCCAACGTTTTTCTTCGAATGGTGTTGCACATGGCCTAAAATGTCGAGACAATTTGCGACACCAAAAGAAGTCATCCCGGATTCCCAACTTGTAGAAACGCAGAGTCCTGCCGGCCGGGGTGTGACCCGCACAATAATTCATAATTCAATAATGGTTTCGGTCCCGGCGGGATATTCATTTTCGGAATGTCAGAGATATATACGGAGGTTTTGCCGCTTAACTGGAGCAGCCGGGGGTTACTCGGAGCAGACTTCTTGTTAAGGCGAAGAAGGTGAGAAATGGGATGAAATAAGGCAATTATTCCTGACACAGAGGATGAATTGGTGGGCAGGAGGCGTGAAACGCAGTTTGGGAAATGTTTGATTATGAAATTCGTCGCGTGTTCATAATCGAGAAAAGAATACATTTTCATAATTTCTTTTTCGAATTAGTTCGTTCCGTCTTCCGACGGCAGAGCTGTCCCAAAGCACAGTGCTTGGTGCTCGTGAATAATCCCGAAAAGTGCTCGCGAGCACTGCAGTGCTCCGGAGCACTTTTCTAGATTACTAAGCACTAAGCTTTTCCATATAAATGAATCTTGTCGAAACAAGTCGCGGCAGATGGCACCCGGTGGCACCCCCCACCAAAAAATCAATTTTCTTCGATAAGTACTGCGTTTTGAAGATAACTGTCTTGAAAAAATAGTACAATTTTGTTAGTTACTTTTCCTATCTGAAAAAATTAAGTTCAAAATCTCAATCCCAAATGTATAAGCTATCCAAATATCCAATAATTCATATCTCTAACAGAAAAAAATAAATAAAATAATATGAAAATAATATAATAAAAAATTACAGATTGCCGCGATCGAACCCAACCCGGTACCTTCAGTTTACTAGTGGCGCGTCGCTTACCACTACGTTATCAGGGTAATTTGGATGGGTATGAATTAATTTTGTATACTTTCCATCATGCAAGTATAGGTTTTGAGCAGAAGCAGTTGAGATTCGTTTTTAATTCACAAAAAAAGGTGTGTTAAGTGGGTAGGAGGAAGAATTATATGTATTACATGGGAGTAAAGTGGCTTTTCTTCCCTTGGCTGTTTACTACATCCTGCGGGAGGAAAAGTAGCAGTTTTCTCTCTTGGAATACGAATAGTTATTTCTTTGACGAAAGTTAAAAAAAATCTACCAAAAATTTCGTATGGATGACATTTGCTATCTTGATACAGGGGATGTGCGGTATGTCAATAATTACCATCCTGTTATTTCAAACTTCTTTTCTGTGTAAAATTTTGAGTTTCTCTTTGGTGTCAACCTTGTTCTTTAGGAAATAAACAGTTCGATAATGGGAAAAATCGTCCTTAGCAAAAAATATCTCAAAACTCCGAGTAATATACAGGGTGTTTCCGAAATTGGAGCAAACCGCGCAGAAACCTGTGCCTCCCAAACAAATTTCGAAAAATTTTTATTGCTTCAAAAACGATAATTGTTGCCATTTATGGTTACATTCTGTTCCAAATAACAATCCATTTTCTTAATTGAATTGCCCCAATTTTGAATTGGTCCTCAAGCATCCATATGAATTACTTTACAAGGTGACTTTGCTCTCCTTGAACTTGGTTCAAAAAGCACTCAATATTGATTTTTGTTCGGAAATATGATTAGGATATTCCAAAAATCTATTGTGGAATCATCTGCGGCTGAAAGACAAACTTAAGTTGCCATTTTCCATTATTCAAGATAATCTCTTGGGGGGTATTCATGTTTGTTTTCTGTTAGATATCACAAATAAATCACATTTTTCAATTTTTCTGTGTATGGATGTCATATTTTTTTATGTTATACAGTCAGTTTCAAAGAGTTTGCACCATATGGAAAACTTTTTTTATTATCAAAATTCTAAATTTCCAAACAGTGTACAGGAAAGAACAAAAAAAGGAATTTTGTTCTGTAGTAAACTACCTCATTTATGATATCATCAAAAAAATCTATTGAGAAAAGTTGTTTAAAATTGAAAACAATATTCAAATTTGTAATCACATCCACCCACCAAACAAATTATCTTTTTCTTATTTTTTATGATTTAAGTGATCGTTAATTCGCAGATTTTTATTAGTTAACTATTTAGTATCAATTTATTGATTACTGGTAGCTATTATGCGCATACACAGAGAGTGAAATATCAAATTTTCACCAAAATTCTAGTAAAAATTCAAACCGTTTCCAAAACGATATTTTAGTACAAATGATGAATTGGTCCAAATTATTGACTTATAACTGTGGAAACATGAGTGTATCTGAGATAGTAGTACTTTTTATGAGACTAGAACCATAAAAAAATGCGAAAAAAATATATTGCTGCGTAGATGGCTGTGATTCTGAATCTCAATTGTTTTCAATAATGAACAAGTTTTCCAAATGAACTTTATTGATAAGATCAAAAATAAGGGTAGTTTACTCTTGATCAAAATTCTTATTTTTCGTTCTTTCCTGTACACTGTTTGAAAATTCAAAATGTTAACAACTCTATTACGAGTTTTTCGCAATGCACCAATTTTAGTAAAGAATACAATTTTCTGACAAATGAATAAAAAAAAGAGTTCCATCTCACTGTATAACATAAAAAAAAATATGAAATCCATACACAGAAAAATATGTTGTTTTTAAAGGTAATATCAAAATAGAGTATTGCCATTAAAAAAAAAAGAAAATTGACGTGTCTGAGCATTTTTCCCCAATGGCCGTATCAAGCTTTTGAATAAATTGTTCCCACCTTTTTGTGCTCACTGTATTTTGTACTAGTCGACTGGCTACATCAAGTTTCAACCAAATGCATGGAGAATCGTATATGCCGGTAAATTTCATCCGTTTCTGTATAACTTATGAATTCGAAGAAAAGTATGTATATATTTCGTAAACAGTAGAATACAACATCTATTAAACATAAGTATGTACAATTAAAAAAGAGAAAATCATATTTTTTTTCAAAAGACATAAATTGGTTAAAGAAAGTTATTTGATTATTTATAACTATTTCACGCATCTTAAAATTCTCACATGATCTGACCAATCGGAAGCCAAAAACAACTCGTGTTGTCGCGATAACACAGTTGTTGACAGTTCGATCAATAATAAATATAGCTGGATATGTCAGAATGAGTCGCTTCACTGCAAATTCAAATGAAATTATGAAACGAAACATTATGATATTGACGATTTTAATAATTTGTTTATGACTGTCATACATTTTTCGTATTTATATAAATGAAGAAACTTTATTCGTTAAATAGTCTAATAAAATTTAACTCGTGATTGAATTTATCTCATAAGTCTGTCTTTTAATTCTGAGCTCAACTGAATTGTTTTGAAAAAACACCACTCGTTCTGCGGACTCGTTTTCACAAAGCAATTCAGTTTCGTTCAGAAATAAATCAACAGACTTATCGTGAAAATTTAATCACTCGTGGTATCACTCCTGACAATTTGATTCATGTATAAAAAATCGCATATGCGACAGTGCAATTGTCACTTTGACAGCGGCAAAAGTTAGCTTTAACTTTTACAGCGACAAATACACTAGTGGCTTTTCCACTTATTCATTTGTTTATCAATTATCGTGGTGTTGGTTGCCAAAATGAATAGTTTGACATTGATATGTTTCGGAATTTCTTATTCCTTAAATTGTCCTGTCGAATTACACTCGAGGTTTGTATTGATATCGGGTAAATTTGTGTTGTTCAAATTTTAAACTGTTTCCTTTAGCAATTTGACTCGAATAACTGTCAACCTAAAAACACTCCACTTTCGGTGTCGTATTTTTAATAGTTAACAGTTATTCTCGTCGAATTGCTAGGAAACAGTTCCTCATTAAACAACCAAAATTTACCCGATAGAATACAAACCTTTTGTGCAATTATAAGTGACAATATGAATTTCAGATTAAAAAGATGTAGTCCTGTGATAACCTGCATAATCATTCCTGGGTAATATCATTCAGAAGCAAACATTACCATAAGCCGTTAGAAGTAACTCGTTAAACTGATTTTCCCGACACGAAAGCTCTGCCCTCGCAATTTTCCCGAACCGATCAATATATCGGAAAAGGAATTAGGAATAAGTCATTCCACTGATTGAAGTACCTAATTGGAAGCTGTTGCCTTCGCCTTCTCGAATACATTCACATTATTCACACATGCACGACATCGTTTGACAAGATTAATATCGATATCCACATTTACCGTCCTATCTGGGTCAACCCTCCGTTGGGGATGTTGCTTGATACTCCTATTGACGTTTGGTCTATTTCTGCGGGAAGCCAGCCGATCATACGAGAAGACATATCCATATCTACAATGCTATTGGAGAGTGCTAGGGATCGTCTGGCACTTCCAAAGCGACCCTTCTCTTGGAATATTCGGAAATTATTATTTTCAGAAGGAAATTGGGTAGGAGAACAGGGTGGTTGATTTTGCTATAAAATATTCACGGTCACGATGCTATCTTATCAGTGGTAGTTGTTGTTCTGAAACATTGAAAAATTCTTTAAACACTCAGTTATCGTCCTTGATCATAACAGCTCCAACGCTTCTCAAATACCTTGACACCTCGCAAAATGACAACTATGTGCTGTTTATACCACACAAACTGAAATGTTTCCAAAAGTAGTAATCCAGTACGATTAGGTTTTGAGACGAAGATCGATTGTAGTACCACCAAATTTGATATGCTAGTAGTTGGAACCATGATAAACACGAAAAAAAATTGTTTACCAAAATTCCAGGGGTGAAACTAACAAAAACAAAGTAAAAACATCAAAATGATTGATCGGCGCCCCGGGGCGGCTTAAATGGTATTGGTGGCGCATTCGCTTTCAGAGCTTCAGGGAAACCCGGAAAAACCTACAACACCACATCATCTGAAGAGTTGGAATTCCTTGATAGAGAACTTTTAAAGAGGTCCGACGAATTGGGACAATCTGCTCTACGGTAAAATAGGATGTATGGTGTCTTCGAAGGCTCCAAAAGGTCCAGTTCCAAAGAAGGTATTCTATTTACGCAATTGTCATCAAGTTTGTACCAGCCCGTTTTATCTTTGGCTAAGGTGTAATAGTGGCCAAAATCTGCTCCAGAACCAAAGTGAACAATGACTGCGTAAAGCTCGTAATTGCAGTCGGCTAGATTGGGGTGTTCTTCTAGTTTGATTCGTTGAAATAGTTTGATGCATCTTTGGGTTGCTGCGTCATAACTGAAGAGCTTCAGAGTTATGATCAGATTTGCAGGTGTTTCAACTATACTTGTTATTTTATGACTGTCTGTTGTTATGGCACAGCTTTGACAGTACAGTATCACCTGTTAGGTATTCTGGTCTCAGGTGATGAACATGAAACTGTGACGATCCTTCCAAAAGATTTTTGTACTGAAGAAGCGATAGGTTGTAATTCCTCACCATCAGGGCATTCAAAAATATAGACTGAATTATTCTCCTGCTCATGAAGTGTACTCAGCAGGTATCCTAAAAATTCAGAACTGTCTTGTTGTTCTGACGAAAAACTAGTTGGGCCCAAAGACTGCATGAAATCATACGGAGAAAAAGACACCTTTTTGGAAAATTGAAGTTGTTCGAACAAATGTTTCAGTTCAGAGAATAATGGGGCAATATCATTATTGTTGGTTGATATGTCTTCCCTAAAAGACTCCGTCATAAATAGCGCTTGTAAGACGTTATTCATATAACAAGTGTTTCCCAAATTGTTTAAACCAACGTTACGCATGTGACGTTCAAGATGACTTGTTGAAGTTTCCAAACACTTGACTGCCAGATCATGAACAGCAACATCTCCAACCAAACCATTCTGCATGCGGCAATCAATATTATTAATATTATTTTTTTTGGTTTAAAAATAAATAAATAGATTTTTGCTGTAATCTTGGAAAGTATATGATTTATCGGAAAAACAGTTCAACAAGGTGAAAGACAATTCAATTCTCCACAAAAATTATTCCTTGTAGTTTTTTATGAAATGCGTTCGTTTTCTCAGAAAACGTGATTGAACGCCGACATTAACTTTCAGGTTAACACTCACCCGCCACTGAAATTTCTGGCGGAGCCGAATACTTATTGGTCATAACTCTGCTAAAAATGGTCGGATAAGAAAAAGGAAAAGTGCATATACGTTCTGAAGACCTCCTCAAGCAAACATAATATGCGAATATTTGTGTACCTAAAATGTGTTTTGTCGCACTTCACGGAAATGTTTGCGAATTATCCGAAAATCATGAATAATTTAGGAAATATGGAATTATTATACAAAAACAGCAACCCATACCCTCTTTGGACTATATGCAACAATTTTAAAATAGTGTGACAAGTCCTACTTATACATGCCAAAATAAAAACTTTGTTTTACTCCTGCCTCATTTCCAACTTAACCATAAAACCGGCATCCTCTTCAGTAAATGTTGAAAATAATCGCTTATTCATATCTTGCATATATGTTTGATAATACTATTGTGCAGTGCAAACCTCAAGCTCGAAATCACATGCTTCATTTTTCATGTAGGGTGTGTATGAGGGATTATTTTCAACATTTACTGAAGAAATTACCGGGATTATGGTTGAGTTAAAAACTGAGACAGGAGTAAAACCTAGCTTTTTCTTTGGCACGTCTCAGTGAGACGTGTCTCACTAGTCTAAAATCGTTGAATATGTCCGAAAGAGGGTACTGATTCCTGCTTCAGTATAACTATGTCATGTCAACTAAAATATTCATGACTTTCAGATCCTCTGTAAATATCGTATGTGAAGTGGGACAAAACACATTTTGGGTATGAGATACTCACATGTTATATTTGCATGAGGAAGTACAAGTCTTCAGGAACTATATACACTTTTTCTTTTCCTTCTACTATAATGTTTAGCAAACTTATGACAAATCTAATTTTCTTGTCCGTCGTGGTATTAGCCAAGGAAATAGTTGTTTTCTGTCAGGTTTTTGCCTCATATTTTCCATATGGTGAAATATTTGGAGAGAGGGTACTTCGATATTGTCGATTTTACTATTTCATTTATTTGATACTCTCCGGCAAAAATTCTCGAACTTGGAAACATATACAAAAAAAGGGGTAAATACTCAACTTCAAATGAAACCTTAAAAGCACTCATTTGATTTTTACCAGTCAAGCAGGAGTTATGGTCAACAACAATTGCATTTTTTCTGTATAAATTTAAAAAACTCTGAAGACGTGATTTAAAGCAATTTTCAATAATCCTAACATTACAAATCTTTCCGTGCGTACAAACACTGGACTGATGTCTTCAGTCAATTGTAGAATACCAGTTGACAGTTATATAATTATTTTCAGAATGAGTGAGTATCATATTCTTATGCATGCAGACCCCACTGTGCGTTTTTTGAGAAATGAATACCTCACTTTGAGATAATTCTTAAACGAATCATATTTCAATACTAACAGATGATACGCCATTTTAATATACGAATCATATCAATCTTACTCCAATTAAGCGAACGACAGCAAAAGAAGCTTCTTTCCAAGAAAACATCCTTCAAGTTTCTGATTAAAGGGTTCGCGCTCCATAGGTACGTTTATACCCCAAAGATATCAGTCGGAATAGTCGGGGAGGATTTGCCGCCCGGCCGGAGGGTGTAATGATAGAAGGGATTAAAGTCCTTCGGGGAGCTCTAACGCTCCCCTTAAGGCGTTTAGTGTCTCTGCATCTTATATAAAGATTTATAGGGCGAGTTCCTCTGCTCCACTTTGGTCAGTTTAGTGATTTCAGCTGGGAAACACTGTGTTACTGGCTTTATTGATAATCAGTTCCATGGGGTGGCGGTGATTTATACTTGCTTTTGTTTATGAGTTCATCTTCTGTTATTATTGATAGGCAATCCTTGTTATTG
The DNA here is from genome assembly GCA_958298965.1 of Chrysolina haemoptera. Taxonomy (NCBI): domain Eukaryota; kingdom Metazoa; phylum Arthropoda; class Insecta; order Coleoptera; family Chrysomelidae; genus Chrysolina; species Chrysolina haemoptera. The sequence continues at coordinate 29,036,792 of OY282590.1, forward strand.
GTTGATAGTGTTCGTCCTCGTTCTTGGAATTTTATGTTCATTGTAGACAAGCGGACCCGACAGACGTTGTCATGTACGAATTTTGAACAGAATGAAAATGTCAAAATATTGTCAATCATTCATGAATTTATTTTTCACTTGTCCATTACTGCTTTATAATACCTTGGCAAGGGTTACTATTAACAGACCCATAACGCCCGGGGCGTTATGAAGGGCATTATGAATCATAATGCCCGCTAAATTTTTTTTCTGTAGTTCAATGAATTAATTACTCAGAAAAGTTTTATTTATAACTGTACATGAAAAAGGGACTAATTATTTTCTCTCAAATAGAAATTAAAATTTTCAAATGTTCCTGAAAAATTAGTGCCAAGTTTGAAGTTCTGTGAGTTGACCGATGATGAACTCCTCAATGTGCATTTTATTTCGTTCAAAACGTTAACATTTTCTTTCTCGGAAACAGAATGGGCTATCAATATAGCTCTCCGCTACCGTACTACTCGTCCATTTTCCATGTAATTTTAGTGCTTCAAAGGAAGCACCACCTTGAACAAGAAGCGTTGACGACGTTCGGCGTAGACAATGTCCGGTGTAACCTTTCGGGTTTTCCAAATCAAGGTAAGATATAAGGAAGACTTCCTATAGTATTTTTACCAACAGGTAACTCAATGCATTTATTATTTCTGTAGGATAAAAAAAAACCTACGTTGTTTACATTCTTTTGGTCGTAGTGCAATGTACTTTTTAACTTTTAACTTTTTTAAGTTCAAGGTTCCTATTTCGCTTTCTTCAACGATGGTGAAATTTTTTGAGGTGCAGGTCTTGGTTTCTGGTACCTTGATCAGTAAAACGGCTCCTCTGTCTTCAATGTCATCAATTGTCATCTTGACTATTTCATCACGTCTTAAGCCTCCAAATACGCCCATTACCAGAACAACTTTATGTAGCAGAAAAGTATCATCTGGAGCTTTTCTCATGAAAAGTAATACTTGTCCACCTTCCAACACCTTCGATTTTTTAGGAATGTATCCTTTTGAATTAACTTTCAGAAAGGCCATCAGTTGACTGATTGCTGATATATTAATGTTTCCTTCGACACTCAATGTTGATTTCAGCTGTGACTATTTCATCCATATTTGCACTATATTTTTCAGACTGAAATAATGCAAAATAAAAACTAAGACAGTTTCATTTACGGTATTCTATTTACGGTTTCCTAACGCTTCTTCAGCTTTCAGCGTCACATTCTGTGGGATCTCCATAATTATTATGAACACAACCGTTTTTAGTTACCTCCACCAACAAGCTTGTCAATTCTCACAAAAATGCAGCGTCATTTTATTAAATAAACAACCCTTAGCAACCTCTTCAATGTATCCATGGCAATTGCATAGAAGCTCACTTGTACTCAGTTACCGACCAAAACGCAGTGAATACCATGAGAAGAAATTTATGAAGTAAACAAAGTCATTTCAGACAATTTTTCGTGAAAAATAAAAAAAATTATGAAGTAAACAACGTAATTTAAGATAATGTTGTCGTGAAAAATAAAATCTTGTATGCACCACGAGCGTTACTAGATCCTAACGCCCGGAGGGTAACATTCACCCGAGGGCCTTTGGCCCGAGAGATGAATGTTGCCCGATAGGCGTTAGGATCTATATAACTCATCTGGTACATAAATAGCTATCATGTATTCTTGTAATGTGTTTATTTATTATTTGACGACTAACCCTACAATATATTGTTGTAGAAATTATTGTCGGTATCAATTTATAGTGAAGTCGAGGGCAGAATTAGTTGTTCTATGAAAAATTCTTGAATATGCACTGAAAAATATCGAGGTTCACTCATCGGGTATATCTCAAATTGGAACAAGCAATACACATTTTAAAAATTTCTTTATAATCTGTTCATTACTTTCTAGTGTGCTTCCATGAAAAGTGAGACAAATTCAGATTTTCCACCATCCAGCCGACTGGTGTTTGTTCAGCATTTTCATCAGTCCTGAGAGTTTTATCACCCTAACTCAATATTTACGAAAGTTACCCGGGTGGTTCCATATGGAGAGTGAGACAAACTGTATATGAATAAAAATTCCGAGTTGCAGTCAGAATTCCGAGATGCAAGTCCGAATTCCAATTGCCAGATATAAGTAAGTCGGAAAAATATTCGGAATAAAATTTTTGACTGTAATTTTGACGTCTGTATCAATTTAATATAAGTTCAATATACAGGGTGTCCCAGAATAAAGGGGACAAACTCCGACGGTAGAATCCTAACTTCATTTTAAGGCTGAAAGTTCCACTAAACATATACCCTAAAATGAGTAATAACCGAGTTACAGGGTGTTGAAAGTGACACAAAAAAATATATTTTCCAGAATAACTCCATAACGGCTTAACTTTTCTTAATGAAATTTGGTATGTCACTTTACAGCATTCAGTTTCATATTTCAAGGCATTTCATGTTTTTGTAACTCTAAACAGTGACGTGCGGCAGGTGGGTACCCCTATTCGCCCCTCCCCAACTTTCACGCCACTGGATTAATATCGATTTCGTCTTCTTTTTCTTAATCCCCAGTATTTTCTATAAATTTTTCACAAATATCAACGGTTTTCGAGATATTTTGAAGTTGACTAAGTGCGTGCGTATCAAAATCTTTACTATTTTTGAAAGGAATGTGACGGTAACTATTTATAACATTATAACCAACATAATATTTCATACCTTGCAATGAGTATAAATTCAAATATTATGAAGATTGTTGGCATTTACGAGGGATTTCGTTCACAAAAATTTCCCGATATTTAAAACTTACATAGCCACTAACAAAATAATCACTAATGAGTATCCGTAACACAATCATAAAAATGCTTCTTGTAATCTGTTCAGATGAAACTTTTCCGTCATATTTAAATGCGTTTATTTCGACAGGAGTTGATTTATCAGTGTTAACAATTCTTGTATAGACGTCATTTATGATTATTATTCTAGGTGCTGACGTGACAGGACGTTCAGACACGTCCTCTTAGAAAATTTCAAAATCAGTAAAATATCACAAAAATAAATAAAGTAAGGTCGGTAAAACTGGGTGAATTTCTTGAACTTTAGGGCCGCTCAAAGTGTTTAAAAAAGTATTTGTTGTCGGAAACATCTAACTACCAAGAAAATTTGCTAGCGATTTATTTTTTTCAAATCGAAATCTATCGCTAAATATACGTCAGCTGCTCAACTCGCATGGAGTAAACGGATGTGAGCCTGAATTAAGTTTTTCACATCTTAGGATATGCGAAATATGTTCATGATATAAATTCCGGTTTGACCCGATTATTCGCAAAAATATTCTCATGCGGGAGATTAAAACCATCGATCCGTTCGGCAATCTCGACTTTAGTTACCCAGTAGCGAAACGAAAGGGCCTTAGAGGAAGGGACCACCATAAATCAAGGAATAAAAGTGGGCCTATATGGAGTTTCGGGAAGTTTTGCTCGTAAAACCAAAACGACTGTGCGTTAGTCTACTATAAAGTTGGTCGCGATATATATAATACTACCCATTCCTGAGATTGACATTTCAAACGTCGATTTATGTGCGCCAGCACAGAAATTTTTGTGACTGTTGTTTACGACCAAGGTCGTTTACGCCTCTGCGTTCTGTCAAATTGTGCGCATCTTGATATAGCCATCATAAAAGCCGTCATGAGTATGGAAAATAAATGGGCATATAGTACGTTTCTATATAAGAGGAAAAGAAATAGTTTTGACTCGGATATTCCTTCATTGAATTTTCCATCTGCAAAAAGTTGAACAAGTTTCAGTAGGTACATACAGATTTCGGCACGATACGAAAGAGAAAATAATGAAGGTGAGGCTGTGTGACTATGGAGGTAATTCCATCTGGTGAAATGACGATGTGCTAAAATTGCCAAATTAATTAATCCTTTGAAGAACAACGAGTTTTTTTTTTGATGATGAATCTTAAATGACTAAAAGAAGTGATGCTTAGCTGCCTGGGTAGCGGTGGGGGCAGATATAGCAAAGTTGAACACACTTACAGATATGTCATTCACCTAGATTTAGGTTTTTGAATATTCCTATACAATGTTGTGTTGTCTACTGTCAAATAAAGGTCTAATCTCATCACGTCTCTTCTCTTCTCATCTCTTCTTGCTTCTTCTCGTCTCTTTTCGCCTCTTCTCGTCTCTTCTCGTCTCTTCTCGTCTCTTCTCGTCTCTTCTCGTCTCTTCTCGTCTCTTCTCATCTCTTCTTGTCTCTTCTCGTCTCTTCTCGTCTCTTCTCGTCTCTTATCGTCTCTTCCCGTCTCTTCTCGTCTCTTCTCGTCTCTTCTCGTCTCTTCTCGTCTCTTCTCGTCTATTCTCGTCTCTTCTCGTCTCTTCTCGTCTCTTCTCGTCTCTTCTCGTCTCTTCTCGTCTATTCTCGTCTCTTCTCGTCTATTATCGTCTATTATCGTCTTTTCTCGTCTCTTCTCGTCTCTTCTCGTCCCTTCTCGTCTCGTCTCGTCCCGTCCCATCCCGTCCTGACTGAGATACCACTCTGGGTAGTAACAAGTTTAACATTTTCGGTCTTAAGGGGCAGCTTTTATAAGGACCGAAGGGTTGAATTAATTTTTTATCATTATTGAATTATTCTCAATTCAATATAAATGCAGTTTGAAATTATTTCTAATTATGGAGAAAAAAATCTTCAAAAAATAATTATTTTTCAATAATTCATATTCCCAGGAGTTGGTTTGTGAGGTTTGAACCATTTTGGCAAATAATAATTACATTCTAACAATGACTCAAATTCAATGAAACAATTTTCTATCGTTTCAAATTATAATAAACATATTCAATACTAATTTTGAAAATTACTACCTTCTAGAAAATGATTTACTGGGGTTGCATCTGTCTGATTAATTATAAATTTGTTTGAGAATATCAAGTAATCTATAAATAATCAATTTATTAACTTTATTTAAACGAAATATATGCTAAAATCTATTTTTCTATTTCTTTTGCAATAATGAGTTGTTTTCACCCCTAAAAATTAAAAAGGCCGCTTCGGCATAGCGTAGATTTTGAAGAAGAGGGTCAGTAGAGCTTGAATCCAATCAATATCGATGTTCATTCTCAAAATTTCACGTTTTTACAGTTTTTTACCGCTGATGACTGGAGTATACTGCATATAAAACATTTCTGAAACAGTATCTCTAATTTTTGTTTTGATGCTTTCAAAGGGGAAGAATGTATTATTTCCAAAACCAGAATATGTGAAAGACCTCGTCCTATTTCTTATCTAATTCCACCCTTTCAATATCTTCAACGAATTCAAATTCGGAACAAAAAAGTTCGAAAGAGGCAGTTCCATTATTTTTTCAATCCCATTTAGTCATATTTCACCATAAATTCCGATGAATTCTCACGAGAGGTACCTGCAAAGAAGAGTGCTTCGCAGACTCACATAAAACTTGAAATATACAAATACCATCCACATAGTAATTTATATATCTGTGCGGCAAACTTGGGCTATTTTTCACGGCCAGATGACAAATGTTAGTTTTCTATTCTATTTCCCTGGAAATGTTTGTTTCGTACCACAGGATTGTGGTACACTGAAAAGAATGATGAGGCACTATTTGTTACGAATATGACGTGTGCTTTTCCGAGAGATAAAAAATATTTGCATATACTGTGAATACATTCAGCTGCGTTATTTTTCATACGTGGCAAAGCTTTTTTTTTGGATTATATAAAGAGGTGACATTTGAATGTACAGGGTTCGACAATTGCGTATCTGACCGCTATTTCTTCACTGAAATAAATCTTCATTCAAGAAGCAGTAAGCACGATATATACACAGATGAATGTGACAGAACAAATTAACGAATTCTGATCGATTACATCATGTAAAATAATTAACTGTTTTACATGTGGATTGGCCATAATTTCATAAAATTAAAATAGATTTTGTATAAATAAAGGGTCGTCCATTAATCACGTGATGTTTTTCAGCAACTTTTTAACACCCCCTCCCCCCTGGTGATACGTGAAGAGGTTTTAGTCTAACCCCCCTCCCCTACCCAAAATCACGTGTATTTTTTGGTACAAAATATCTTGAAATTTTAGAATATCATCTTCAAAATCAGTTTTAATCTAACTTAATTCTGGAAAATCAAGCACACTGATAAAAATGTCTAGACAGACATTAAGGTTGCAGGTTGTTGTCTGACCTAAATATAATAATAATATAGTAAATTTATATTCGACAGGCCACTGGCTGGAAAGTTTTGGGGTAGTTCTGATTTCTTCCATTTCACACGTTTTTTGGAGTGCAGAATCCAAATCTGAAGTTTGCTAACAAAAGTTCTTTACAGAACATTTAAAAAAAAATACAAAAAAATGGTAAAAAATCAATTTTTTTGTACAGATATCTGAAACAAAGCTCAGAGTTGTTTTTGGAGATCGTTTGATAACGATAGTCGTCGCCGGCCGATGTTTTTACCCTTTTTACTCCCATATACACCTACTACGTAGGCTAATTGTGACAAATACCTGTCAGAAAACAACTACTCCCCTGGCTAATACCACGACGGGTATTGAATTATATCCAATAGATACTTGTGCAATGTACCTCATTACAGAGGAAACAATTGCAAACGCTCACTGTAACCAAATTGCAGAATTTTTATTTTGATTCGGATAGGGGGACCACCTGCAGACTAATTTCGAGGTTCTTGCCTCGTCATCAGTACAGGGTAGGTCACTACAGACAGCTTTGAAGCCATCTGTTCCCTGTCTGAATCATCCCACAATTTCGTCATTTGGTCAATCTGGTCTCACGCTGATGAAACGGGTGTAAGCCGCTCCACCTGGTGGCGAGTAGATCAAGAAGCACTCCGATTCTACGGGTTGAGAGATTCAGTCAGATATCTGAAACAAAGCTCAGAGTTTGATAACGATAGTCGTCGCCGACCGATGTTTTTACCTTTTTTACTCAAAAGCGAATAAAAAAATGCCGCTTCCATGCAAGTTCAAAATATAGGGAAATTCAGTGTTGGAAAATCCACAAGAATGACTTTTACAAGAATGTCTCGTCTGTTATTCATAGTCGAGACATATATGAATAATTTGGGAAAAGGTGATCCTGAAAATATCATTATGTGACTGAATGAGAGAGCACTGAAAATTGAGAAAATCGCATTTTTTCGAATTTCGAGCACATTTTACTGGAAAACGGTGCATTTTCAAGAAAAACTTGTACATACCTTTTTTGTAGAGAATTTTATGCAAAACATTATAAAATCAATTGTTTTTGAAAAATATTGCTTTTTCGATTTCACTCAGAAAATCGTCCATAAAAATTTTCCGGATGCTTTCACAGCTTATCACCCTCAAAATTAGGATTCAGCGGGTCAAAATACATAAGAATAACTTGGGTGATCTCGTGCTTCATCGGCTACGAAAACCCTCCCTGCCACCGGACTATTAAGTACTATTTGAATGAGTTGTGGAAGTTTAAAATTTCAAAAGATATCCACTTACTGAAATATAGAAACCATCGCTAAAAAGCCGCAGGACAAATTGTTCCTGAAAAGGAATATAACCTCTTCAAAGAACTAGATGATATAACATCTCGTTAGGACACACCGTATATTTTCGTTAATGTGAGCTCGTTTATAACATAAATCTTTTCCTTTGAAAGCACCTCCTTTTGTAAATTACTACAATCGTCGGAATGCTCATTAAAATAAACGGTTTCTTTTGCAGTCGGAACGAAAAAAAGACATTGTATTAATGGCAGTCCGAGTCGTTCTGCTACAAACTTTCGAATGTTCCGAGACTATAAATCGTGGTGGAAATAAAGAAAATAAAAAACTGCAGAGGTGTGAGAAAGTTTTTGAGCGAGAGATCTTTGATAATGCTAATATATATATTGTAATATAATAATGATTTTTTTTTTATTTTGTTTTTATTTTTGTATTTTATGGATGTTGTAGACAGGTAGATAAAGTAGAAAATGTTAGTTGTAAAAATTAGATCAGAAAAATCACTTTCGTGGATAAATTATAGTATACATTATTGAAATTTCAGATTGCCCTTGCCAAACACTTACTCTTTCTTGTAGATTTTACCTTTTTCTTACTTTTTCAGGTCCCTAGCTGCTTCAAGTCGGTACGCCGCATGAAAAACTCCTCATCTCAGGGTAGAATTCAGGAAAAAGGAAAATTTTGAAATGTATCAAATTATGCAAATCAAAATCACTTTCTTTATTAAATTGAAATATCTCAGAGAAAATGTAAAATACCATCAAAATTATTGTAGTCAGCTCTCACTCTACCTACCCCTAACCATTAGCTAACTTATATTTAATAGGACATGAAATCTTCAAGCCATAATGCAGAATTTCAACAATACTCTAGCTAGGTTAACGTGATCGCAAATTTAGACACTTCCAAATTGCGATACCTTCATCTTTTGATTATTTACTTGAACAAATGGCCTTCACCTTTGGTAATGGCTGCTTGTAGGTCAAGAAATAATAGAGAAGACTACTTAACTAATTACTATATACTAATTTAATAAAGTTCTGGAGGGTTAAAAGTTTGTATGCACTGTTGGGAATGAAATTGTTTGTGATTGAAGGAATAAAAGTTCGGGAGTGTAGAAAATCAGGTTATGGTGCACTTTGTTGGTGGAAAACTGTTGTTCTTATGAAGAGTTCGAAAATCTACCTTAATTTTGCTGCGAAAGGACCATTCCTGTAGCTGCTTTTCAGTTCAAGGATTTTTTTATATACACAGGGTTTATGGTAAGTGGTTTTGCTTTACCTTCTTAGTCAATATTCGTTTGACAGCGTTCGTAAAGGTTTTCTGGCAGAGTCTTGAGTTTTACTTGTATATTTTATAATTTTTCTTCTCTTCCAAAAATAATTTCAACCGCTTCCTTTCTGCTACTTTGTTGATTCCTCTTTCTTCTTTTTCCTCGTTCCTATGTAATTTTTCTTGAAAATATCGAACATCCTGGATCCACTTTCGCGATTCACCGCACTAATTTTCACTTTCTTTTTAATATGCCTTATACTAATAATGAACAAAATTATATCATAAATTCTTATTTATGATTGTCAACAATTTGACTAGTTTTCTACATTTTCTTTATTTTTCTGAATTTTTGAAATGTTACTCACATGACTAGTAATTTTTGACATCTCAATTGCCACGTACTTTCTGTTTGACAGTGTCTAATAACTCAAATATGATATACAAAGTGATTTTATTTTTAATAGCAAGTTTTCCCAAATTTATTTGAATATCATTGTTTTTCAAAATTTTAAATTGAATTTGGATTTGTTTCTTGATTCTAATGAGTTAACTGTTGTTCAAAATTTATTATTTTTATTTTAATGCTTTGTAAAATGGCATTCTTGAAAAGGTCATGTACTGTCCGTCGTCTTACGATTACTTTCATGTTTTGTCAGTATTTCTGTGTCGTTAGGTTTGGTAAAAAAAACTTTTCTGATAAAATTTTGTTATAATTATGAAGTTTTCTATAAATTGAAAGATACTGAGTAAAAAATAAGTATTTGCTTGGGCTTTCTGATGAAATTTTGAGGTAATAAAATTTTTATTTTTAAAATATATATATATAATATATAAATATATATATATATATAACAATAATAATAATACTCCCTCATAAACACTCGTAGAGTGTACCCAAAGGCATGGCCTGTGCGGGTAGAGGACGGCTATTATTATTTTTGTATTATTATGTATATATACAGTGTGTTACACTTCTTATGGAAACACTCTCGTATCTTCCGTAATTTTTGACGCAGAATCATGAAATTTTCAGGATCAATAGATACACTAGAAATGAACTCACTGTACAAAAAGGGTCAACCTACGTGATATACACTACACGCCAGCACCGATGGAACCACCCATTTTTACGGTAAAACATACTAGGGGGCAAAATTTGCACAAAATTCTTTCAGATTCGTGATCAGCACCCCCAAATTACTATAAATACAACTGTCTCCTGAAAAAAATTCAGTCCTGAAAAATTCAAATTTGTTTCACTTCTCATGGAAACGCCCCCGTATCTTCCGTAGGTTTTGACGTAGGGCCATGAAATTTTCAGGATTGATGAATACACTAGAAATGAACTAACTGCACTAAAAGGGTCAACCTACGTAATATACACTACACGCCGGATTCGTGTTCAGGATCTCCAAATTACTACTGATTCACCTGTCTTCTGAATAATTTTCAGTCCTGAAAAATTCTAACTGTCTCACTCTTCACGGAAACGCTACCATCCTTCAGTTATTATCGAGTTATAATGATCAAACTCTTAGGATTGATATCCCAGAAATGCAGCCATTGCCTCAATACATTGTCGCCAGTCCTTAATTTTTTCGAAAAAATATATTGTTGTTGAAATTTCCAGGGTCGATGGAGATTTTCAAAATATACATAGATTTTGTCAAACTAAGAAACGAAAGCAGCTTCCAATTAGTCTCATATAAGAAAATTACTTACTTGATGACTTTTTTGTGCAGCTAACAACGAATTATGAGGTAGTGGCAATATTGTATGCATAAGTACCTATTGCACAGTACTTTTTTTTTTACTACGCACTGTTGACAGTGCATAAAGTGATACTTTTTCGCACAATTACTTCACTATCATCTTATGCATTACTGAAAATAGATATTTTTCACGAACTATCCGTAATTCATTTGAAATTTGATATTTCTGGAATCCAAGTTCAAAGTTATAAAAACATATTCTGGCCCGCGCAGAAAAATTTAATGATATATTCAAATTATTGTTATTGATAATTATAGTTTTACGTTTTGCGTTTCCATGAGAAGTGTAACAAATTCGAATTTTTTCAAGACTGAAAATTGTTCAGTGGATAGGTGTATTTATAGTAGATCACGAATCTGAAGGAATTTCAAGCCAATTTTGCCCCCTAGTATGTTTTACCGTAAAAATGGGTGGTTCCATCGCTGCTGGCGCGCAGTGTATATCACGTAGGTTGACCCTTTTTGTGCAGTGAGTTCATTTCTAGTGTATCTATTGATCCTGAAAATTTCATGATTCTGCGTCAAAAATTACGAAAGATACGAGAGTGTTTCCATGAGAAGTGAAACAAATTTGAATTTTTCAGGACTGAAAATTTTTCAGGAGACAGGTGTATTTATAGTAATTTGGGGGTGCTGATCACGAATCTGCAAGAATTTTGAGCGAATTTTGCCCCCTAGTATGTTTTACCGTAAAAATGGGTGGTTCCATCGCTGCTGGCGTGCAGTGTATATCACGTAGGTTGACCCTTATATATATATATATATATATATATGCCCACATGATATCGATATCGATATCGATATAACGTAACAAGTGTTGTAAAAGGCGTATCACGCACGAATGGAACAATTAGTGCTGATCTGAATAATAAATTTGATCAAAAAATATGAAGCCATTTTCGAGATCCAAAAATTCACATTATTGTAATCATTATTATTATTATTTGTAAAAACGACTTTTTCTAAAAAAGACGCCTATATACAGAGTGACCCATTTGAAAACGGGCCACCTCTCTAAAACTGTTATTTATTATCCTTTTCAGAAGTTATTTTTTTCAACAGATAGAGCAATGATAGTTCTAGTTGAAAGCCATAAATTCGAAATAAAAATAAAAATTTCAAGGCTTACTTCGAATTTTTTTCAGGGTCAGAAATCCAAAAATGTCTGACCTCAGTGTACTACTCCCTATAGTTTATACTATAGTATATTTTAAGAAATACGTAGAGTATACGTATGACTCGGCTATCAAACTTTGTTAAAAAATCTCCTTGTATATAAGATTTGGAGATCAGAACTTCTTTCTCCGATGACAGTTAAATTTTTCAGGGAGACATTTGCTATTTTGTTTAACTGAGATTGTTGAAAAGCACACCCCGAACGCCAGTAGAGAAGCCTTTTGATATTTCCCTGGTGGAAATATTATCTGGCCCGTTCGTGTCAACCAATCCCGAAATCAGAATAATTCGACAGACAGAGCATTTCCACTTTTGAAATCTTTCTTATGGATCAATCAAGACTGAACTGAAATGGACTGTAATGAACTGTAATGAACTGTCCTTCATAGACACTCTCATGAGTTTCTGTGAAGGCATAGTTTGTGCTGGTGAAGAACGACTATTATTATTAGTTGTCGTTACGCTACGGGGTGAAAAATTGCCCTTAGTCAACTTTGACAACTCTACTCATTAGGATTAGTTTCTGAAAAACTCACATAACAATCATTGGATCGGAATGACATAATTCCGATCCTTGTGTCGGATTCAAACTAGCAATGGCGATGAATGAGAACAGCTAGCGAAAACGTTAAAAAATGACGATGACTTCAAATTTTATTCATAGTTTTTTTCCTAACAATTGCTTAAAGTGTTAATTTCACGCAATACAGTTATACGAACAACGCGAAGCGAATTACATATCAACGCGGAAAAGTTTAACTTTACGCACGCAAAATCGTGCGAAAAGTACTACTAAAAATGTTTATCAGTAGTGGAACAGACATGTAAGATCGATATTTTATTTATCTTTCTTTTATGAATAATTTTACTGTATCCCGGGCCAAAATCGTCCCACCCGCCCCTGTCGAACAATCCCGAATTCAGATTTATTCGTCAGAGCACCCTTACTACCGAACACTTTAATCCGTATCGGGCGAATATTTACGTTTCAATTGCCGTACTCCGCTCACCAAAGAGCGCGCGTCGGAGCTGTAACTGCAACTTCAATTGTTTCTTCAATTGTTTCAATGCCGCCTATAGAAATTCATGATTGTGCGATTCGCGAGCCTGATGGCAGCCATGCAAAGCTCTGAATTACTACCTTCCACCATTTCCTTTTAATTCATCTAACTGTGTAATTTAATGGAGGCATTAGGCAGGGCACGGGTACGAGATAACAACTTCTGATGTGGAATTTCGCAACGGATGTTCCTCGAAAATTGGAGTATGTTCAGTTTTTGCTTGTGTTGGCTTGCTAATGACGGTACAAGTTATTTGATGTCGGTATTTTATGGACACAATGAGCGTGTTTATAGTGGCTACTTCAATATTTGGTTGTTAATGGAATTGGGAGGGAGACTCACTGATAAAACACAGGGCTGGAATGGGTCCAATTTGGCTTGGGGTAAGGTATTATGCAAGACCCACGTTTTGAAGGAAATTAATATGGATTTACAAAAATGTAGCATCTCTGGAAAGAGGGACCCTAGTTTGTACTAACTGTGTACAAAAATTAGATATACGGCGTGTTTTGATACCCTCTTTTGGCGTTGCAATAAAACACTCTCACTTTCAAAGAAGCATCTCCGTGAATTTTGGCACAATGGGTTGGCCTAATTATTTTCGAGACTCTTTTGCCCCCAAAGACCCAAAACCGTAAAACTGGGTTGTTCCATTGCGAGTGGCATGCAGTGTATATCACTTAGGCCGACAATATCAAGCCGGTAGGTGCATTTTCAGCTCTATGATTAGTCCTGAGAGTTTCAACGTTCTACCTCGATAATTACGAAAGTTACGGTGGTGCTTCCACTATAACGTTGAAAGATATACATTTTTCAAACTGGTTAATCACGTTATACGAAACCGCATGATAAACATTTGATGTTTGTCTCATAATGACATTGAATTCAAATGGCATTCAATTCTGAGGAGACTTTCTCTATCGGTAATGTGTTGTTTCAACTTCGTGATTCAAGCTATAATTGACGTACGAGAAAACCACTTTTGAAACGTATATCTTCAGTTCATCATCCTAGGATATTCAACGTCGGTAAAAGTCGTTGAAAACGTATTGTTTCCTAACTCTTTTTCAAAATAATGATGAAGTATATACATTTTTTGACTAGATTTTCACGTTAATCTACACTGCATTATAAACGTTTATCGGATACTTCATTCTGACATTTAATTAAACCGCTTTTCAATCCAAAGGAGATTTTCCGTATCGGTAATGTGTTGTTTCAACTTCGTGATTCAAGCTGTAATTGACGTACGAGAACACCACTTTTGAAACATATATCTTCAGTTTATCATCCTAGGATATTCAACGTCGGTAAAAGTCGTTGAAAACGTATTGTTTCCTAACTGATTTTCAAAGTAATGATGAAGTGTATACATTTTCTGGCTAGATTTTCACGTTAATCTACACTGCATTTTAAACGTTTATCGGATACTTCATTATGACATTTAATTAAACCGCTTTTCAATCCCAAGGAGATTTTCCGTATCGGTCATGTGTTGTTTCAACTTCGTGATTCAAGCTGTGACTGACGTGTGAGAAAACCACTTTTGGAACTTATATCTTCAGTTCATCATCCTAGGACATTCAACGTCGTTAAAAGTCGTTGAAAACGTATTATTCCCTAACTCATTTTCAAGGTAAAGAAGTATATCAAGTATTTTTGACTAGATTTTCACGTTAATCTACACTGCATTATAAACGTTTATCGGATACTTCATTCTGACATTTAATTGAACCGCTTTTCAATCCCAAGGAGATTTTTCGTATCGGTAATGTGTTATTTCAACTGAATGTAATTTCATCACTCATTTTTTAAATAATGTTGGAACATATATATTTCAACTTGATTTTCACGTGTTTCAATACCTCATGAAAATTATTATTGGATTCTTTAATCTAACATTCAATTCAACTGCTTTCTATTGCAAAGTATATTTTCCATACCGAGTACTTGTTATTTTAACTCCGTGGTCCAAGCTGTTTTTGGTGTTTAAATAATTCACTTGAAAAACGTATATATCCTGCCTATCTACCAAAGATAATCAACGTTATCTAGAGACGTTGCATGAATATATTTGAATGTCTCTATTTCAAAATCAAGTTGAAACATTCAAATTGTTAAACAATTCATTTGGTTGAGCTGAATTTTCACCTTTACTTCGAGTCTTATTTCAATGTAAGTATATTAAATTCAAATTCTAACTCCAATCATGAATTCAGTTTTCAAAAATACTTTTAATCTACTGCGTGTTTCATAGATGAAACAACGTAGCTATATCTCATATAAAATTTTTTCTGCTGCGATGAATTATGTTTTTAAGAAAACTTTAAAATTCCGGTGAGATTTCAAAATTAAATAACGTAGTTATATCTATATAATATGAAGAAATTGACGTTTTATAAACATTAAAACATTTCAGTAATTTTTCAACACGAAATCAACGGCAGAATATTTCAACCATAAACGTTTAGTCAACGAACCATACGTTGATTCAATGCCATAAAAACGTGGATGTTCACACTGGGTTATTCCTAATGTATGCAACAAATGAGTCTTTTTCAATACTAATTATTGATTCAATAGATTTTCTAACCCAAAGTGGCTCACACCTTCACACATTATTCAATGATAAATTGACTATTATTGGTTTCTTTTCATGGTACTCGGAAGAAAGAAAATACTCGAAGTCTGGAAAGTAAATTTTGAGTTTGGAAAGGTTCTAGATTTATTTCATGAAGAATATTATGTTCGGAGAAATATCAGTGGAGAATGATCACCATTTTTATGAAAATTCTTTGGTTTATAACAGTTTCCATTGACACATCATTTCCCATTTTCTTTCTCGTTTGTGTTCAGTATTTCTTTTATCTGCATAGTGTTGGTGGCTGCCTTAAACTGAAAGATCATATCTTTGGTACGATTGAGTGAATGCCTTGGACCAGTAGCTTCCATCCCTTGCCTTCGAATGTTGGTACTGTGATCTTAGGGCTTTGATCCATGTTAGTTAACGCGGTCCCTAGTTACAAAAAGTGTTTTCCTTCCCGGTATCCCTTCGACCCTTCGCAATAGCTCTTGGCTGAAACACAAAGATTCTGAGAGGATGTTTTGGAAACAAAATACTCAAAATTACTAATTTGAATATTATAATGGTAAACTTATAATTTAAAAGGTTTTTCGAAAGAAATATATTTTCCTTTGATGCTAAGTATTTCCTAACGGAGAAAATGGGATGAACGTTAGCTATCCGGACACCAAACTCAGTGATCTTTGTTGCCAGGGCAACATCTCCAGCCATTGAAATCGTTTCCTTTTCGGAATTATATACATTTCTGTTGGCTATTGACTTTCCTCCGTTTTCCAAGATCTTACGGATTATGTTTAGTGATATTTCAATGAAAGAGGAAATGGGATATGTCGGCTGAGTTGAATACATTTTAGGATTCGTGATTTTCCCCTTTCCAATTTGGTGGACATCTAATATCTCAAACTACATAAAAAAAACTTTGTTCAAAGATGATGAGGGGTGGGATGAAGTTTAGGGTTTTATAGAGCCTTCCGTGAAGGAATGCGTTTTGAAAGGATCTTGGTCACTATTTCTCTCCTCCGTTGAATATTGATTTGAAAATAATTAATTTATTCAAGGGTATTTTTGAATCCAGAGTAATCGACAACCTCAGAGCATATAAAAATTATGAATGGGACGTGTTTCAGATGAATCAACATAGATATAGGAATGTAGACTTTCACGGCTGGTGTAAATGGTTTCCGGCTTTTGCCGTTGTCTTCTTTGGATAAATTATTCAAACGTTTCAACTGCAACTATGGCAGTCATCTTCAGTGGCTTGGTCGAAGTACTCTTCTTCATTTCTTGACATAATTTTTTGGGTTTATGACCTTCCACAATTTGAAAATGAAAAAAATTTTTAAT
Organism: Chrysolina haemoptera; assembly: GCA_958298965.1. Taxonomy (NCBI): domain Eukaryota; kingdom Metazoa; phylum Arthropoda; class Insecta; order Coleoptera; family Chrysomelidae; genus Chrysolina; species Chrysolina haemoptera. Next base: position 29,053,555 of record OY282590.1, read on the forward strand.
CCAAAGAAATCTGTACAAGTGTAGAAGGGCAAATTAATTAATTTGCCCGATAAGTTACTGCGTTCACAAGACTGCTGTCTTGAAAGAAATAAATTTTTGTCAGTAACGTACCCTACACTGAATTTGCCTATCTGAAAAAATGAGATCGAATTAACAAAGAACACTTCTCTTTTTTTGAAAACTGTTGACGTTTCGGAGGTCGCATCTGCCTCCGTTATCAAAACTTCTTAGAAAGACGCTGAGAAAACTGAATTTGGATTGCGACCTTGGTAATAAGACCTTTCTTTGACAGAGTCAAATGAAATCTGTCATACATTCTTTTGATTGACATTTGGTATATTGATACATAGGGTGTTCGGTATCAAAATCAAACTTTTAATCAATATTTACTCTTCTTCAGTTTCAGACAATACGTCAAGAAGAGTACTTCGACATGATACCTCAAGAAAAGTACTTCGATCACGCAACTGACGATGTCTGCTGCAATTCCAGTTGAAAAGTATGGAAACTTTAATCAAATTAGAGCTCTGCGAAACCCGAAAACCGTCCAAAACAAATCAACATACAGTTTGTCTCACTTGTCACGGAAACACTCCCGCATTTTCCATTATTTTTGACGTAAAATTGGCAGAATCGATAGATAATCAAAAATGAACAGAATAGAAGAGGTCATCTCAAGTTTGAAGGTTTTAGACAATGTTGTGAATCGATTACTCTCATTGCGGACTTCCATTGTCTGTAGTGTTTTCATTAGCGCGACGTTTCAATCGGTTCAGTATCTTCGATCGTAAGCAAGTATCAACTAACAGCTAGAGTGATAAGAACACCCGACTTCTTACAAACCGCCCCATACGGACTCCAAAGATCCACAAGCCAGGTATTCTGTTAAGACCGATAACCAGCTCCAGGAACTCCCCCACTTACAACCTAGCCAAATACCTGCTTCCGATTTTGCAGCCACCACAACGAAAGAGTGACTCCTACGTAGAAAACCCAAGAGACTTTGTCAACATCATAAAGAAAATAAATCCACAACCAGATGACCGCCTTATCAGCTTTCATGTAGAAAACCCATAGCAGAATCGTTGGAGATACTTAGAGAGAGACTCGAACAGGATAACCAACTGCATGAAAGAACTAACCTTCCTGTCTATGCGATAATGGAATTGTTAGAAATCTGCCTCGGCAAATCCTACTACTAGAGGGTTGGAGGATCCATACGAACATGGTCCACAAAAAGAAAACCCACGGGCAATACCTGGGCTTCGATTCAAACCACTCAACATCGACCAAAAAAGGCATCGTGAAAACTCTCGTGGAAAGGGCAAGAAACATATGCTGCAATAGAGAACAACTAGAAACTGAACTTACTTACATAAAGAGAAACATGAAACAAGACTGGTACCCAGACAAACTCCTGGAACACAAGGCAACAAGAAAAACAAGGATCAACAACCAAGCCACGTTGTTCTCCTATCATACATAATAGGCGTATCGGAGAAACTAAAAAGAATCGGGAATAAGTACAACGTCAGAAGCTGTTTCAGATCGGTTAACACATTAAGAAGACTTCCAACTAAAACTAAGCCAGTGAATCCATGCGAAAAATCGAAAAATTGCCTTTATCAAATACCCTACGAATAATGCGGACCCCGCTATATCGGTGAGACCAAAAGACCGCAGAGTATTTGGATGAATCAAACGCAGGACTGAACGGGGAGAGACGTCGAAGTCGGGAGTCGCAGAACACGCATGGACGGAACACCTCCGCATCCTGTGGAAAGATGCCAACGTCGTAGACAAGGAGGAAAACTGGTTTCAACGTAAATTCGAAGAGAAACTTTATATCCACGCAAACAACGCTTTCAGTCAACCCAGCGGAGAAATTATTAATGTGTGGAAAACATTAATTGATAACAGGTCAATTCTAGAGGAATGAAAGTAACTTTTCCGCACGATTTTTCGTTTTGAAAGTTGTACTTTTTCACACGATTTTTACTTTTCCGTACGATTTTTACTTTTCCGCAGGATTTTTGTATTGTTGAAAATGAGGATATTTAGGACTAACTAAATGATCTATTAGCCATTTTGTAGCATTATTATAAAAACTTGTTTATTAAAAACCTTGTTTTTTCATAAATAAGATGGACAAAAACACTCGTAGGAAAAGTACCTAATTAAGCGCCGTTCTTTTCTCTAAAAATTCAATCTTTTATGTTTTTTCCTAGTTTCTCGAATAAGCCGAGAAATTCACATTAAAGAATTAATGAGTAGAACGTCAAATTGCTTTCCGAACCGGTGTTGCCGATTTTCTCACCACGGCTCGGGAGATTAAGTCGGCTGTGGCCAAATATATTCCCAGTCGCTGAAAAACAACTTGATCTCTTCAGGACGCAGAGTAAATACCTATTTCTATTCCGAGTGCATAACAGTGACAGTTCGAACGGGATATTCCCATTCGAAAATATTGAATAAATATAGAAAATTTCCCAGACGATCCTTGCCGTCCCTCGGAATCCGTCGAAGCATTTAAATGGGAGCATTAAGGTAACTGAATATCGTTTTGAATGCGCCAAAGAAGAGTAGTAGGAGGAGGTACTGGAAATGTTTTGAATTGACTCGATCAATATTTAATGAACTTTCGTTACAGTTTCTTCGGTTGACTATGTATTATGTTTTATACCATTGAAATAGTTTCAGTTTCAGTAATTTTAGTTAATACCACAGGAATGACAAATATATTGTTCTGTACTACCAAAGCACAGTGCTCAGTGCTCGTGAAAGTGCTAGAAGCACTTTTGTGCTCCCGAGCACTTTCCTAAATCAGTTTAACAAAAAGGCTCAGTGTTTAGTAATACCGAAAAGTGCTCGCGATCACTCCAGTGCTCCGTAGCCCTTTTCGGGATTTTGATAATCGTGTTAGAGCGTTTCACTTCGCATATGCAATGTTGAAAACTCTAGCCTCTTTAATTTGACTCAATATTTTTAAGATTATGTGCGAAGCGAACCGTTTGTGCACGATTATCATCAAAAATCGATTATAATTGGAAAAACACGATAATTTTGGATTTCCCTATCATCGCAATACTCGTGGAATTCTGATATAACTGTTAGATACGAACCAATGTAACAGCAAGGGTTCTGTGTGCTTTCTGGCGTGAGATAATGAGAAAGTTTTGTTATCATTATTGAAATACAAATATTCTAGTATGGTCAAGCTATTCATGAGATAATAATTTGATATTTTTATGCAGCTAGGAAAATATTGAAAAAAAAAAGTTATTTTCAATTTTCTCATATTGTTTTCACAAACTTCGTATATGTGTATAAAATTGAATTCTAAGAAACATTTTCAAATAACTTTTTGTGATATCTTGCCATTTTACTCGACTTTCTGCCTATTCATTGTAATCTTTTTCAATTTGCCGCCATACCAGCGATCACGTGACATGTGCCAAAATCGATTTTCGGGTTATCCGACATACACAAACTTTTCCAAAGAATCTTTTTTCCAATACTCTAATTATAAACTTTTTTCCCATATGGTACATACTTTTCGACGGTCACTGTATATGCATCGATAAATTGTTGCATAATTACAAAGAGTGTCAATTTGAATAAACTGACCGCAGAGCGGGAGGTTCGTTCTGTCAAACTGACACGATTTGTAATTGTACAGAAAGTTTGAGATATACAAGATGTATCTTGAATGATGTCATTAATTTCAGGAGGTGATTCCTTGTCACATTTTCAGAATAAAAGTTTATATAAACGTATGTCCTAACTTGCGTAGTTTATGTGTAACGGGGAATCAACTGCGACGCCACTGGAATCAAAATTCAAAATATAATATCATGAAAAGAAGACCCTTGTTACTACTAACAAACGCACGAAGTTTAGTCAAAAGAAGCTTGAAGAATTTTGAGTAATTCATGAAAAACCGATTTTTTATTAAACTTCTGACACCACGTTATTCGGAAACGACGCAAGTTAGGACACACGTTTATATCAACTTTTTTTCATAAAATGTGACAAGGAATCACCACTTGAAATTAATGACATCATTTAAGATACACCCTGTACAACTTTCAATAATTGCATCAGTACACTTATCAATAATGGCACTACTGAAATATTATCGTGTATTCTTGATTTAGTGTCAGTAGATGAGCATCAACGAAACCATAGATATAAATTTTGAAATTATTGAATAAGACAGATTAATGATTTTGGCTTTATATTAATGAATTCCAATATCGCCTCGAAAGAACACTCTTGCCCAATATTGTCGCATCGGAAAGATAAAAAATCAAATAATTCCGCAACGTTGTACCTCGATCGGAGTCTGTTTAATCACAAAGACTAATCTATCCGAATGAAAAATTGCTCCTTCGTATTCTACAAATTACCAGTCAATCTCGAAGGGTACGCTCCATTTTGTGAAGTTCTCCATCACAAAAAGAATTAGATTTTTATCCATCCACCCTTGAAGGTGATTATCGATTGATAGTACAGCAGTGCAAAAAGTCTAGAATAAAATACTGATAATAAAAAAATACTCTATCGTATAAATGTTCACGTCTGTATAAAAATGTAGCCTTTCAAGAAGGTCAAACTGTGAATGGAATTTGGCATTGTAGTAAAGGGACCCCGCACGAAAAAATGTGGGAAATCGGTTATTGGATATTTATTAAGTTATATAGTTAATCCAGTAACGACAGACAAACTCGAGCAAAAAGTGAAAAATGAATTGTAGCACTCTCTGAAACTTGGCACATCACATCTCGACATCATGTATTATCAGAAAAAAAATGGTTTACCAAAAAAGCAGGGGTGGAACCCAAAAAATTTTTCATTTAAAAAAAATATAATTTTTTTTGTTGTTATTTCAGAATGTAAGATTTATCAAAACACGATTTCAATAGGCTGAGAGATATTTCAATTCTCCACAAGAATGATTTTCAGTTATACCTTATGAAATACGCTCGTTTTCTCAGAAAACGTGGTTTAACGCAGACGTCACATTTCATGCTCGCGCTAACCCGCCACTGCAAGTTCAGGCAGCGCCAAAAATTAGATTTGTCATAACTTTGCTAAAAATAATAGTACAAGGAAAAGAAAAAGTGGATATCGTTCCTGAGTACCTAAAATGTGTTTTGTCCCACTTCACAAAACCCCTCTACAATATTTACGGAGTATCCGAAAGTCATGTATATTTTATTTGATATGTAATAATTATACCCAAGCAGGAATCAGTACCCTCTTCGGACCATATGCAATGATTTAAGACTAGTGAGATAAGTCTCACTTATACATGACAAAGAAAAAACTGGGTTTTACTCCTGCCTCAATTCTCAACTCACCCATAATCCCGGCAATTTCTTCAGTAAATGTTGAGAATAATCGTAGGTAATACAAGTGTATTGGTGATTATCGAAATAAAAATTCCTTCGACTTTGAAAAACAAATTATGTTGCTTGGTTTCCTAAAGCAACATAATTTGTTTCGAAAAAAATATGGAAATTATGATAATAATCCGTATACGAGTTGTATTTGTTAAGACTATTCCATGTACTATTTGGAGTAAACTGCGCAGAGCAGCTGTCTTGGTATTTCAAACTTCCCGCTAATACAGTGAACATTCACAGGGCGCGTCTTTCGTTGGTTGTCTTTAGGTTTGTTCGCGTTCATAAAGGGCAAGTTTTTAAATTCATCGATGGATAATGCGCATTCGTGCTGTTATTGTCATTTTCCATTAGTTAAATAAGGATGCAATGCTCATCGATGAATCCATCGATGAATTTAAAAACTTGCCCAAAACAAACAGTGAAACCATCGGATGCATGCGCAGTTTCACAGAACTGTACGCATTCTTTGAGTTCTGTGGGACTACGCATGCTTGTGACGGTTTCGGGTTTCGGACAGTTTATTAAATTGTTTAGTTCATTGGTAGATAGAGACTCATCGTTCATTTTCATGCTTTTACGGGAATTGAAAGGGTGGAGTTTTGGTTTACGTGTATGCAAAATTTGTCGAAAAGTTGATATGAATGAAAAGTGAAGCGTATCATGGTTTTGGTCAAAGTTCGGTGTTGTGTCGAAAATTTGTCGAAAATTGTGAAGTTGATATGAATTAATAGTTAGTGCTCATCATGGTTTGGGTCAAAGTTCGGTGTTGTGTCATTATACCAACTTGCTGGTGGGGTAAGTTTGTTTTATAAAACAACCAATGACGAAGCGAACTACAAAGGTATCTAATAGCCAATCAAGTGCCGAACTACAAAATCGAAAACATGCTGTTTTCAATTATCAATATGAAAATTTCCACCAATCAAAAACGCGTATTTTAGCATGAGTGGAATAGTCGCTCATACACATCCTGCATAAAAAATTAAGTATGTGATTTCAAGCTTGACGTTTGCACTTCACAATAGTGTTATCAAATATATGTATGCGAGGTATTATACTAAAGCAGCAACCCAAACCCTCTTTGGACTAAACGCAACAATTTTAGAGTTGTGTGACAGGTCCCACTTTTACATGCCAAAAAAAACTATGTCTTACTCCTGCCTCATTTTCAACTGACCAATCAAATATTCGGCTCCGCCAGAACTTTCAGCGGCGGATAAGGATGAACCTGAAATTTGAAATTCGGCGTTCAATCACGTTTTCTGAGAAAACGAGCGCATTTCATAAGAAATTACGAGGAATATTTTTTGTGAAAAATTGAATTGTCTTCCACCTTTTTGAGTTGTTTTTCCGATAAATCATATACTTTCCAAGATTACAGCAAAAATCTATTTATATATTATTAAACGAAAAAAAAAAAATATGTTCTATTCCTGGAATTTTGGTAAATAATTTTTTTTCGTGTTTATCATGGACAACTACTAGCATACCAAGTTTAGTGGTGCTACAATCAATTCTTGTCTCAAAACCCAATCGTACTGTTATAAGTGGGATATGGGTCGTTACGAAATTGTGTGAATTTAAGTGGTTTTGTATATGTTATTTCTGAGATGTCAACGGCCAAAACATCGTTGTTGGGTGGAAGTGACAAAGAAGTATTTCCCAACGACTTGAAATTCAGTAAACTAATCCCAGTTAACCGAAACGGGAACCCCATATCCATCGACAACTATGGATTAATAATAATGATAATAAAAGAACTTTATTGTTTACCCGATAGGATACCGACCAAAGTGCTTCAGCCTGACTAAAGAATTATTTCACTACTGAATTTAATTAAAAGAATTTTTGATTGGGAACACCATAGTAAGAATATCACATTCATGAAATTGAAAATTTTGGATTTCAATCTTGGAGATCAACCAAGGAAGCGACTCTTGAGTTCATAAATAGTGTCTGTCATTGTTTGGACAAAGGGCTTCATGTGGCAGGGATTTTCTTAAATGGCCTCAAAATAGAATTTTTAAAGATGAACTGTATTTGAGGTTGGATTCCTTCGATTCATATTAATCTGAAAGGAGTTTTTTATGCACTGATGTACTGTAATTAATAACATTATCATTGGACATGTTACCAAGTTGCGATAAACACATATTCATGGTGAATTTGTCTTATTTCGACAACTAAGCAGTTTTTTTTTCTCTAGCACTTATGAAAGGGCTTAGTGAGCACTCAATGTCGGGTCGGACTATAAATGAAAGAACTAGCCAGCTCCATTTAAAAACGTCATTTTGTTTTATTCACCATATGAAAAAGTCACCAGAATAATAAACACCTGCCAAATTTCAAGCCGATTGAATCATTGAATGACTGAAAGTGATTCAGAATTGACTTGACAGCTATAACACTAGTAAAAATTAAAAAATTCATATAAGTGGCGTCTTCGACCAGTACGACCCCCCAGACACCACTTTTGAGCTTGATCATTCGTGTCTTTGTAAAAAAGAAAAAAAAGTTCTGAACGCTGGATGATTATTACATGCAATTGTATCCGAACTGCAGAACTGCTCAAAATTTTTCCCGAAATTTGTATTCTCGATAAATTACGACCTCTCCTTGTGGGAGAAAATCTTGTCATATCCACACATTATAACTTCACTACTATTCCATCACCTAGTTTGAATTGATGTAATCTAAGAACCTACTGTTATGACAGGGACGAAGACAGTGAAAATACAGGATTATGAAAATATTAATGAATTGTGACTTTCAACTATTTTATGGTTGAAAACTGTTTTATTTTTTTCGTGAATAGTTCATTTCTTTTGAGTTGAACCATTCGTAAAGAGTTTCTGGGCGAAAATTAAAAAAATTGACATGAATATTGCCGTCCTGAATCGTTGACCATTATTCTGTATAGTAACTCAAACTCAAAAATTTCTTAGTGTTTAGTGCTCGCGAGCATGTCTCTATTTGTTTCTAAATGTCTCTAATTGTTTAAGTATTAGTGCTTGCGAGCACTTTTGTCAACGCTTAGCACAGCTCTAGGTTCCTAAAGGGGCTTAACAAAGCCCCGCAACAAAACTTAGAGAGCAAACAACCGCACACTCAACGCAGGCCAGCTCCTAGACTAATGCTTAACAATAATGTTTTCAAATTCGAATAAACCTGGACACTCTGTGCAATCAACTACTAGTAATGCACGCAGCGCTCTATCAAATCATCTCTCAACACCCGGGGAAAGGATTCCGCCGGCCGACAAAAGCATCGATTATGCACATGAAGCTTAAGATTAAATGCTAATGCCATTTCTTTGAGTGCGGATTACATAGTTTGAATTATTGAAATAAATTTCGTACATAATTTTACGGAAGCGCAGGAAGCACAGGTCACTGTTCCATGTTTAAATTTTGATAAAAATCTAGAAATTTCGACTTTTATCTCGTAAAGTCAAAATGATAAAATGAATTCTTGTGGCCCTCTTTCGCTTTCGTATAATCCCGCTCTAGACGTTAATGCATTTCGAAAGGACGAATTCATGGAGCGCGCTCATTCTGAAAGGACAAAATGCAGATCTATCAAATCGTCGCAAATGGTTTCTTTGATGTCACCCGAGTGGTTACTCGTGACGGTGGTGTAGTTTGGAATATGATATCCAGTGATGGATCGGATTGATGAACAAGACTTGTTTATTTTGGCAATAAATCTCAAAAATGGACAGTTTTCGAAATATGGAGCATTGAAAATTGATTTTTTTTTCATTTTCTGTGGTCGATTGATGAGCAAATCATCAATCGGATTGCTTCCATTTCGAGTTAGGATAAAATTTGAATGTTGTGCACCCAGAGTCTATATGAAGAATAGTTTTCCTCAGTAATATTAGACACCGCCATCGATTATTTTTGATTCACTGGCTCCACACTGGCTAAGAAATAAATAACAAATTCATAGATCTTCCATAGTCGAACGAATTTTGATATCTGATGGTAGTTTCCAGCGAGAATGAGGAAGTTCAGGTGTTAAAAACAAACTATGAATGAATTTTTTTTCATTCTCCCACGAATTCTTGAAAATACTATGATTTTTGATAAATGTTGTATCAAAGTTTACACGTATAAATGAATACTATCTAGTAGTTCTGTTAACAAAATGAATGAGTGGATGGAGCAATCATCAATAAATATCATTCGTCAATCATCTTGGGAAGAGCAAATGAATGGGTCGCAGAAGAATTGCTCAATGTTGTACAAGCTCGGGTTCAGGTGGATCAGCTTCATTTGAGAAATGGACGATGGATATCTTCAAACCAATAGCAGTGCCACAGTCTCCAAGATGATATATGGGCACTCTAGGAGAAATGAGTATCAGTGTTTATCAGGTTGATTTAATAAAATTGAGCTGCTCAGTGGAATAGTGGCCCAACCAACAAAATATACAAAATTGGGTTACTACTGTCATCTAGCCAATGAGGTGAACTTTCAAAATTATAGTGGCCTAACCTTATTACTGACGTTATACGGTAGAGTGAAATGAATCAGTAGTTCTTCCCCTCACATAATTGTAATATTTTTATAAGGAAGGGTGGCCCAATATCATTTGAGCCACTGTAGTTTCTTACAAATAGTCAATAAAACAGTGGCCTATAATCACTTAGGCCACAATACTTGTAAAAATACAAGCGATATAAAAAGCTTTGTGGGTCATTTGGTAAGTTTTGTGGTTATGTTTATATTCTATTTTGCTGCCGTTGTATCTTTGTGACTATTTTTATGAGCAGGAAAAATTCCCGATGAAACAGAAAATATTGCAACTCGATGATGTTTACACGCAGTAAGCTGACTCGTCTCCTCTCTGCTATTTCTCAAATAATAAAATGGCTGTCGAATCAGGAATAATTATGGAAAACAATGGGCACCATAAAATATTTTTTGTAGCATAAGTTACACTGAGCATGCGCGTATCCGCAAAAGGCACCAATGTAGTGATTGTGGTCTTTGACAACTTTGTCGCCTGTTTTTTACAAATGTGGCAAAATGGCGCGTTTACCTCGTCAGGTGATTGAACGACTATGGGGGGTACTATCCAAAGTTTAGGCTTCGACAATTTCGACTATGTCCATTCGCTGCGCAAACCAATCCATGTAATCAAGATCTCGATGGCTCAAGTAAAATGACAAAGTGTTGTCTTGTGCACACTTGAAATAAACTCTGGAACGGAATATGTTTTTGGTAAATTTCCGTTTGAGAAGTGCACCCGGCATCTTCGAACTGCTCTAAAATTGAATTGAAATCCGCATATAACACAAATAGGACCCTTTCTGTGTAAATTAGGTCCAGAAATTTCACATGATCGTGGTGGAAAAAGAAAATTTGAAAGGTGTTTGATTTTTGACAATCAACCGTACTTTGTAATATTGCAACATGCTTTATGCTGCTTCGTGAATATCGGTTCTTGCAATAGTAGCAACAGCAACTTTTTCATTCCTATTTTTGTACATGTTTCAGAACTGTCAGTTTGAAGATCTCATTGTTCACATGAACCGAATCATGTATGGCGCGCAACAAATCAGATCGTCAATTCAAAACCTACAGTACTGAGATTGCAGTCTGACTGTATGTAATTGGGTACTTTTGTCTACTTCCATAACTGTTGAATGAATGTGGAAAGCTGAATACACTTGTTTGTAATAAATGACGCGAAGATTTTGTATATAAGTGCATACATTTTAATATTCATCGCAAAGCGCTATCAACTTACACCATCTTCAGTGCTTACTTCAGTTACTGGTGTACGTTTAAAATTAAAATTAGCTTAGCTTGAGAACCAACGAAAAGACATGTTGGGGTTCAAGGCCATGTGGGTACGTCAAATGAATAGAAGAAAACTTGTAACAGAGTGTGTCAAGTCAAGTAGAACTTGAATAGTTTTGTACCTACTGTTGCATGGCTAGTGAGCACTGGAGATGACTCAAGTCGAAAGCGCTTCGCCATACAAATTTTAATTTATCACGACTATTGGATGTATTTGACTTCAAAACAGGAGTTACAAAAAAGTCAAACTCATATGGCAAGCGAACTCTGTTTAATAATGAAGTTTTTATGAAGTGTGTCTAGAAGTTTTCATTTTAATAAACAGATGTAAGAATTTTGAATCGAATCCTACGTTTTTATGTATATATTTTCAGTAATTACAAAACAGTCCTATTTTTTTTATTCGGCGATTATTACTCCATACGCCACCTGAGAAGAAGCAGTGTTCATTTGAACGCAACAGTGGACCGTGCAGGACTCGCCCTAGTGTAAACACGAGATTTTAATAATTTAATAGTGAAATTGAATTTAAAAAATCTCAGCTTCGACTATTGCTCGAACTTGGGATCTTCAACCTCAGAGTCGGTGCCTTATCACTGTGCCACGCCTTGACCAAACTCCTAGTTGATGCCCAACAAGCCCGACAAAAAAAGGAACACGTGACAGGCTAGCTAATAGACTAATGAGTAACAGTGAAGTTTTCAAATTCGAATAAACCTGGAAACTCTGTTAAACACTGCCAGTCAAACAGCAGGAGCATTAATGCACGCAGCGCTCTATCAAATCCTCTCTCACCATTAGGGGAAAGGATCCGGCCGACAAAAGCATCGATTATGCACATGGAGCTTCGGCTGAAATGCTAATGCCTTTTCTATGGGTGTAAATCTTCTCCGCGCGGATTACATAGTTTGTATTATTGAAATAAATTTCGTACATAATCCCGCTCTGGACGTTAATGCATTTCGAATGGACGAATTTATGGAGCGCGCTGATTTTAAAAGTACAAAAGGCGGATCTATTGAACCGTCGCGAATGGTTCCTTTGATGTCGACAGAGTGGTTGCTCGTGGCGATGACGATTCGAATGGTATAGTTTGGGATATTATATCCAATGGTGGATCGGATCGATGACCAAGACTTGTATTTCTGTCAACAAATTTGGATGATGATGAAGTTAGGAATGTGACTGGCTGAGAGAGGGTTAATTTTTCAATACGGCATCGTTGAAAGTTATATGTGTTTTGTCAGTTTCACTAGCAGTCCAATAATTGAAACGCACTACCCAGTATCTGTTTTAATATTTCTATAATATGTATTGAAACGCTTACTAATTCAAATATTTGCATATTCAATCAATCACATCTATCAATATGACATTGTCTGACTGGTTACTAATACCAAGTGTTTTCAAAGATTAACAAATAAATAATGAAAACATGATATACCTAACAGTATCTGCAGTTTCAATACCAAGGTTTCGGCGAAAACTCTCGCCTTCTTCTTGGCAAGAATAAAATAACGAATAAAATGTTAGCCCTGAAGAGGGCGATATTTTTCGCCGAAACGTCAACATCAACAGTGTAGATACCGATTAGAGCGCTTTAATTGTTCGATTGCTCGTGAAACTGAGAATACACATGCATACAGTACCTGTCAAAAAGTACTTAACATATGAGAGAAGTTATTTGAGTTTAGAAAAAAATATTTCAGGTGATCGGCTGTGCAATGTGCATGTCTGATCAAAAATCTATTTTGAAACATGTCACGTGATCACTCACTCTCCCATCAAGAATGAATTCGAGTATTTCGGGATTATCCTATATAGAAAACATGAAAACATCATATTGAATATATGCTAAACATATGCAACAAAGGTCTTAATGTATTGAAGATGGTTGTTGAAACTTGGGAGTAGGGCGTTAATGTTGATAGCTGTGTTGTTTTATCGTTGCTGTTTACGTTTCATATCAGACTACAAATATTTTCTCTATGGTTCTGCCAGTAACAACGTTTTGGAACAAATGGATGTTTTTCCAAAATATGATTTTCCTGATCTAACTTGGTACAGTGGGATGAACACCAATTGCACTCCTTCATGGGGATGCTCTGGATGTTCTGAATTGTGGAAATTTCCTCATCAAAACATATACACAAACCTCTGATCTCTTTCGTAATATATCATTTTAAATTAGTGCCTTACTAATATATACTGAAGATTGGAAAATTCGCCCACTAATGTGTCGCTTTCAATATCTATTTGCAAATTTCTCAAATCCTAGTGAATTAACTATTCTCGAAAATTACACCTACTTTTCTCATAACATAAATGTCTTTAAACCTAACATGTGCGTACCCTTGTGATGTGATGTACGGATAAGGGAAAATATTCTTCTTTCACGTCTTTCAAATTAGGAAAATGCTGTGATCATTTTCACTGATGCATCTAAAACAATGCAGCGACAAATACACTAGTGGTTTTTTCACTTATTCATTTGTTTATCAATTATCGCGGTGTTGGTAGTCAAAATGAGTAGTTTGACATTGATATGTTTCTGAGTTTCTTATTCATTAAATTTTCCTTCCGAATTACACTCGAGGTTTGTACTGATATTGGGTAAATTTGACAATTATTCTCGTCGAATTGCTAGAAAACAGTTTCTCATTAAACAACCCAAATTTACACTATAAAATACAAACCACTTGTGCAATTATAAGTAATAAAGACACATTTAGAACTGGCGGTCTCAATGATTTGTATTTCTCGACTATTTCCACTCGACATTTAAATATGGACCTTGTAGTATTCAATACCCACTCTTTGATATCCTTAACTTTCATCGCGACAAACCATATGCCACCTGCAGAATAAGTTAAACAAAATCCCCAAATTCATATTTGAATCACAAACACAATCAAATATACTTTTTTATTCCCCTTTTCTCCAAAGAAAAGTGGAACAAAATCGATAAGAACTCAAACCCCGCTCAGTTCGCTGAGGATCTTGTTATCTCGCCGAAGAGCCCCAAATCGCAAAGAGAATGTTATGTCTGATTGCGCCTCCCGACGATCTAATGTCGGTTTTCCTTGAACTTCACTCGAGAGATACAAAGCAGTTAGGATGAGTCAGTTAGGATGAGTTGTGAAACTTTCACCCGAACTCTAATCGTCAACGGCCACAAGACAGAGAATTTGACTACGAACTCAACTTAGAACTTGAATGAGAATCAATTGCACGAATAACACAAAAGTGGATCTGATGGAAACAGATAGAATGTTGAAACTCGAATATGAACATTTGTCATGTCCCAATCACTAAGTTGAGTTCGATATTATTGTATCTCATCAGTTATCTGACTAGAATGCTAGAGACATGTGGCAGAATAACCGCAGTGTACAGTGTATAACAATTTCTGCAGAGATTTTTTTTAATGATGCTCTAGGTCTTTGAACTACCCAGCAACTATACCACTAACTATAAAATGGTCATCGTTCAATCGTTAATGAAATAAAAATGGACCTTTTAACTCATCTGCTTGTCTGAACCTATGGTTATGTGGTTGAATGTTTGACGCCTGTCCAGCATGTGAACAGTTTTATTTTATTCTCAGAAGGCTGCATCTCCTCCGGATCAAGCACAAAGAAGCAGTAGCTCAGTTGGAGCATGTCTTCAACAAAACTGAGGTTTGTTTAAGAGTAAAACATATTGGGTTGATTTTTCACGGATTTTCATCAACTTAGGCTCATCATAAAACCTACTTCCTATCAGATATATTATGTGATTATCAGTTTCTTGAAAAAACATATTTTTCAAAATAAGCAATATCTCAAAAGTTATATTTTTCGGAAAATAAGTAATTTTTGGATACATTTTTCAAGGAGATCTTTGGTGGTGCTCATTAAACAATGAGAATGCGAGAAAAGTTTGAATTATTGAGTTTATTGAAAAAATACACTTTTCAAAATCAAAAAGATCTCAATAGTTATATTTTTCGTATTTATTCAAGGAGATCTTTGATTGAGTTATTCAGTTTCATGAAAAAAGATATTTTTCAAAATCAACAAAATCTCAAAAGTTATATTTTTGGAAAATAAGTAATATGTGGATACATTCTTTCAAGGAGATCTTTGATGGAACTCATTAAACAATGTGGAGGTGAAAAAAGTTTGAATCATTCGTGAATTTCTACAATTTTGATTTTTTTTCAATTTTCCGAGTTGAATATAAATATTGTATATCAGGAATTGATTCAAAAAGTCCCTTTGTATGATGTAATGTTTGGCAAAACCATTGAAAAATTTCAATTAGTCCTTTACATGTCATATAATCCACTCAAAAAATAATTTTGTGAGAAGTTTTTTTTGGCTAGACACTATTTTGTCAAAATATCTTCCGTAACTGACTGACCCATTCAAATGGCTTGCAAGAACTCTCTTTAGTAATGAATAACTATCATAAAATATACAAATGTTACTTATTTTTCGAAAAATACAACTTTTTAGATATTGCCAAGCTTAAAAAATGTGTTTTTTCTCGAAATTGAGAATCACTCAGTTTATCTGATAGGGGCTAGGTTTCAAGACGCGATCACCTTCGGGTCGGTGACGGCAATTTTGACTTTTTTTGTTTTTGAATTACAAATACTAGCTATTTGTATAACTAGGGAGGAAAGTGCAACTTTTCCTCCCGCAGGATATCCGGAGGAAAAGGCACTTTACTCCCTTGTAATACATATGATTTTTCCTCCTACCCACTAAATAAACCTTTTTTTGTAAATTTGAAACTCATCTCAACTGCTTTTGTCTAAAACGGACCTATACTTGCATTATGGAAAGTATAGGCAATACAGTCATGTCCATCTGAAAATCTGCGGGTGTGCACTGGTTAGCGTCTTGGGCTTGTAATCCCATGTTAGCTCCTGGTAATTGCAACTTTTTTTTTTAAGAACGTTATTTTACTTTTTTCTTGTTAGTGACTTGAATTATTGGACATTTAGATAGCTCATACATTTCGGATTGCTAGTGAGTGATTTTCTCAGAAGTAATGTTATGAGCGTATTTGAATGAAGTGTCGATCATTTTTTTTCTAAGAGCTGCGCTTGTAGAAAAAAACATGTGTGTATTTCGAGCACAAAGTGTTATTGTCGTTCTCCAAAGATTAATCTTTTTGTTGAGAGACAATCAATCAGTTTGTGCTCTTAATACACAAAGAACTAAAGTAGAAGTAACATTCATTTTTGATTTTTAACAGAATACAGGATATATAAGGTTTTCTAGAAATCACGGAACCAATTTGATTTTAATAGATTCACAAGTTTCATCGTTCACAACTTACTTACTTGAAATGAGGGGGAGGTAAAGTACTTTCCTCCATAAGGAGGAAAAGTATGAATTTCCCCCCTGGTTTGAGGGGGGAAAGTATGTACTTTCTATAGGGGTAGGAGGAAAATATATTTCAACCTGTTGCACACTTTCTGAATGACACTGTATCATGATTATTATATTCAATACTATCTTTGTCACTATATGCGTCCTCTTGATACATTCATATCTTCGTTAGAGTTCATGTTTTGTCTCAATACGAGAATTCGTAACTAATTATTCATTCGTCATGAGGTCGCGAGACATAATCTATGAATCCAAGCTCACCCAAGTCCGAAGTTAACGAGAACGTACAACGATTACAGCGGTTACCGCCGGCATTGACGATGGTACGATGCAACAATCGACCTGAAATGCGTTGCTGCATCTGTGGTTGCGTGGTATCTGGCGACAATAGGTGAAACTTGATAAGAATTGGATTTCTTTTTTAATGATGTCAAAGAGTAGAGTGTGGAGTTTGTAATAAAAATAGACAGTGAAAGCGATCCGACAACACCAGAAATTATTGAACCTGCTCAAGCTACGTATAGCGATGAAATTATTTTCATCTTGATAATTTTCAGAAACTAATGGGAACGGCTGTAACTGAAATTTGACTCTAAAAATATTATAGTATGTAAAAATATGTTCCTGTTCGAATGTCTTGAAAAAAATCGATGACAGCGTAACTCACAAACGAATTTTTGAGTGAAATTGTTTTGGACCGTTGTCTAAAAATAACAAAGATAAATAAATATTTGCAGTTTTTGGGTCACATCATTTTGGCTATTAGCATCTATAGCCGTTATCGGGGGGAACAATAAAAATGGAAGTCGAAATCAATTTTACTCAAACCAATTTCAAACAAACGTACCTGGCAGGGCTTTCAGTACATTCAGAATGTGTATTTCAAGAAGTAGGTAGAGTAAATTGCATTTATTCCATATTGGCTGAGTTCAAACAATTGACAAAAAACTCGACTTCCCACGAAATCGATATTGCAATCCAACACAGATTCTACTTTCGACAACACCACAACTTCTCGTGGAACCAATTCCATACGTACAACAGTCGACCTGAACGTCTTAAGCCGACCTAACGGTCGATAAGAAAACGAATTTATTTAATAGGAAAGGTACGGGATTATCCTCGATACTTTCAGAAGAAAGAACTAAAAAGACGAATGCTACCGGTCGTACGACTTTTCGAGAGGATTCAATTTATTTCGAGCTTTTTCTCTTCCTCATTTCGCGGACATCACAGTAAAAAATAATCGATTCGCCTTTGAAAAGAATGGGGTCTCCGGGAGAAGAGGGTTGTTGATGCGTAATTATCAGTTGAATTATTCGATTCAATGGAATTGGAAGCATTCGTCTTGAGAGATTTTTTACTTGTCGGGTTATGCGATATTGAGCTCGAAAATGAAGATTCGGATGATAATGAGCAATAAGGAATATTTTTGCCCTTCGCGGAAATATACCGGGTGTCCACGGAAGGTGGCTCCCTATAACTTTTTTATTTTTGAAGATATTGGAATGGAAGTTGGAGGATCTATATAATACATAAAACTGCATTGTTTGACAAGTGACTCAGCTTCATGCAACTTCCGGTCTCACCGGAAGTGATATAAACTTTCTATTTTTAAATGAGACACCCGGTATATTTTCGCCTTTTTTGTCTCCATATGACATTATGAATACAACTATGTATCATTTGGTACTTCTTGTAACCAAACATTTTTAAAATTTTGAAATTTATTTTGAATCTAGAGGGCTATGAATACGTTCAAATTATTAATTTTAGTCCTGAAGTATTGGGAAAGATACAACTTTACGGTTTTCGGTTAAAATGCATATGCTGGGTAAATTTTAATTTTTAAATTATCATTACTTTTTTCTTTCAAATGGCAACATAGTGGCTCGTTGGGTCAGACAATAAGCATTTCATTACGATTGATTTGATACCTCACACTATTAGGTCTCGAAGAAACTTTCGTCAACAAACTCAAAAATATAACGGTAGATCTTTCTTTTTGAGATTGAAATAATATTAAACTTCATCGAGTAACTTGTGATCAACGCAAATGATATAACAAAACCATCAATCCGAAAACTAATATATTCTTGCATAAATGATATTATTAACATGTTCTTCAATCAATAGCGTACACAATAGTTTCCTAATTTAGATTTGGAGAACTGAGGTAAGATAACATATCGACAAATATGTAATGTTTTTCACCTACGGCCACTGCAGAAAGTAGGCAAAAACATAGGACTCAGAAAATAGCTCCTTACGCACGGTAAACAAATCGCACTGTTTTCGTAAACAAAACGCACAGTTTGATATATCTCGAAAACGGCTCAATCGATTTGGGAGAAATTTTGTATTTAGATAGGGTTTTGCTTTTTAAGTTTACCTATATAGGCGTCTTTCTTGGAAAAATACGATTTTACCGATAATAATAATAATAACAATGATAATTTTGGATCTTGAAAACATCAGCTTCAACGATTTGGATCAAATTTTGTATTTAGATAAGGTATTGCTACTTAAGTTCATCTATATAGGCGCTTTTCATAAAAACAATGTGAATTTACTTATAATAATAATAATTTGAATTTTTGGATCTCGGAAACGGCTCTAAAGATTGGAAACAAATTTTGTATTTAGATAAAGTTTTGCGTTTTGAGTCCATATATTCAAGTGCATCTTTTAGAAAAAGGCGATTTTACAAATAATAATAATAATAATGTGAATTTTTGGATCTCGAAAACGGCTTCAACTTTTTGGATTAAATTTATTATTCAGATGAGATATTGCTACTTGAGTTCATCTATATAGATCTTTTCTGAAAAAAGGTTATTTTACTAATAATAATAATAATATGAATTTTTTGATCTCGGAAACGGCACACTGTATATGGCCGTAAGTAATTTTTCCATTCGTGCGTAATATGCCTTTTACAACACTTGTTACGTAATATACTATTACCTACTATCGATATGAAGTGTCAGTCATTACGATACTGATATGAGTTTCGTAATGAGATACTACACTAGTGTGGTAAAGTTAAATTCATTTGTTTCTCTTTTTAAATGTCAGCCTATTTAATGGAAAAGGATAACAAGAACTAATTTATTATAAATTTGATTATCTATCCACGGATTTATCAGGTAAGAAGGTTTGAATTTTGTAATTTGGAGCGGATTCGATATCTGAATCTAATCTCTAATGTTCTGAACTAATGTCGATGAAATTTTACTGAATTGGAATGAACGTATCAAAGTTGGCAGTTCGCAAAATAAATCAACAATGGGCGCAACGCTTGCTGGTGATATCGGACCGACCAACGGAAAAAAAGACTGAAAGAAAACTGAAAGACGTCGGAGAACAATTTGAAGATCTGTATCGAACAGTTGTTTATCGTAGCACCTTCATAGAAGAATACATTTCTGAGAATAGTATTGTGAAACTGTCTGTGGGAAATATAAAGTTTGTAGTTGCAAGTGTCTATTGAGTTCCTAATTCCAAACTGTACATACTCGATACAAAAATATTCGAAACCATTATTTTATAATATTTTAATAGAGAAGGTACGAGATTATCCTCGATTCTTTCGGAATAAAGAACTTAAAAGACGAACGCTATCGGTCATACAACTTTTTGAAAGTATACAATTCATTTCGAGCTTTTTCTTTTCATTTCACGGACATCACAAAAAAAAATATTCGATTCGCCTTCGAAAGGAACGGACTCTCTGGGAGAAGAGGGTTGTAGAGGCGTAATTATTAGTTGAATTGAAAAAATTTGTTTCGGACCCTCATCGTCTTATAGTTTGTATAAATCACAACGTTTCAACTGCTTATGTCCGCAGTCGTCTTCTGGTGAATACTAACGTAGTTGAATTATTCAATTCTATTCAATGGAATTGGAAGCATTCGTCTTTTTCAGAGATTTTTTTTTGTCCGGTCGACTACGAGATCGGACGATAATGGGCACGAATTTTTTTGCCCTTCACGGAAATATGAGCAAATGATATAATGGGGGGAAAACCGCTGGGAAATTTTGGTGTATATGTCTTGGGTATTAGTGGCATTACTCGGGAATAAGGTGCATTACTCGGGTATTAGTTTGGAATTCAAGGGCCAGGTAGCTCAGTGGTTGAGACCTTCGCGTTCAAAACCATTGATTTCTGTTCGGATAGGTTCGAATCCTAGCGACTACAGATTTTCATCTGATGGCCCGAGAAAGTGCTAGGAATCGCACGTTAAAAGGTAAGACCTCGTTAATCCTTGGCTCGCACAAGTTTCGACTTTTGAGGGCTGCCGTTCGTAAGGGGACGACAGCTGGTTAACGGAAAAAACAGTTTCAAAACAATTTCAATTTCAATTAGTGGCATTACTTGGGAATTATTGGGCATTACTCGAGCATTACATGGGTACTACAGGAATTATTCGGAAGTGAGAGAACAATTACCGTACAATAATAATCGGTGAAGAGCAAAAAAAAGGTCGTCAAAACATGGAAAATGGAATTGCCTGAAAAATTAGAGAGCAGTAGCGGAAATCCGAATTGTGAATGAAAAAAAAAAAGATCATCTGACTTGTACTTGACAACAAACCAAACATTAAGATACATATAACGAACTTCAATCAATGAATTAATCACGTTCTGGGTATTGCTTTGGTTGAGGGGCTGGAGTTCAGATGGCGCCCGTGGTTTAGTGAACGCTAGGCCGCGGGCGGTGTCTCAGCTTCTGCCTTTACATGGAGATTTTGTTGAGTAATATTTTGCAGACATTAGTTATTGTCTGCATAGACCTACCCTATACTGATGAGGGCAAGAACCCAGAAATCGATCTATAGGTGGTCCAAGTGTTTCAATAAACATTTCCATGCGACTAGCAATTGCGGAGACCTCCTTGTAGAACTCTGCACGGAAATTCATTAGATGTAATTCAACGTTCGTCGTGGTATTAGCCAGGAAAGTAGTTGTTTCCTGATGGATTTTCGACCCAATAATTCCTATTGTATAGGTATAATTGGGTATTATGGCAATAAGCGTGGTCCTGGTAATGCAGGACATCTTGTTTCTCTCTTGACAAGCTTATTGTGAACAATGCAATGCAGATTTCTTTAATTTGTATATTACTCGGGAATTACTGGGTATTACTCGGGAATTACTGGGTATTACTCGGGAATTATTTGGGTACTAGAGGTATTACTTACTATTTCTGGGAATAAGTGTAGGTACACAATATTATTAGCGGTTTCCCCCTCGAGTAGCGGTTTGCATCCCATTTCAGAAGAATAAAAGAATATTCAAAAAACGAGAATATTAGGGAGATTAATGCACAAGTTCAAAGTGTATAAGTATTCCAATGTTTCTACCTCAATTAAGTGAGAGAACATAAACAGATATCATCTATGATTCGAAAAAATAAAGAAGTATAAGTGGGGAGCATATGAATAAAATAATTGCCAAACCCGTTGAGGATATTGCAAAATTCTCAGTGCATTTGATGATTTCAACTATGGAGGAAACAGGGACGTTTCCTCATAAATTGAAGATGAGTAAAATCATCCTTGTCTATAAAAAGGTACGAGATTATCCTCGATACTTTCGGAAGAAAGAACTAAAAAGGCAAATGCTACCTGTCGTACAACTTTTCGAGAGGATTCAAATTATTTCGAGCTTTTCCTCTTCCCCATTTCGCGGACATCACAGTAAAAAATAATCGATTCGCCTATGAAAGGAACAGGGTCTCCGGGAGAAGAGGGTTGTTGAGTCGTAATTATCAGGTGAATTATTCAATTCGGTTCAATGAAATTGGAAGCATTCGTCTTGAGAGATTTTTTTCTCATCGGGTCTTGCGATATCGAGTTCGAGAGTGGAGATTCGGATGATAATGAGCACTGAATTTTTTTTCTTCCTTCGCGGAAATATATTATTTTGTGAATTATGGGTATTCAAATATTACTTTGTATTAACTGAAGCTTTAGTGGTATAGGACCAATGAAAAGGAATACAAACTGTACTTGGGGGATAATACTGGGAGAAGTACAAGAACAAGATGAGAGAGCTGAATTTTATAACGGTTGTATTTCTATAAACGATAATTTTTAATTTTTACGTGGCAATATGAACAAAACACCAACTGAGTAATAAGTTCCTGAATATGACATACAATGTTTTTGTTGATAAATTCTTATTTTACAGCTCGAAGAACCGTGTTAATTACTCCACCAATGCTGGATAATTAAATATTTAATAAAATCAGTAATGTTTGTTCATTTGGTTATACTCAACTGTCAAAAGTCACTTTCGAATTAATTGAATTCTTTCCAACAATTCATAGATAGTTTTTCTCATTATTATTTGGTTTGACAGAGCAATTACCCAGTTCTGACGAAATGTGAGAATTCCTTCCTAAACTAGATGTAAATTATAACCATCACTAAGAGAGAGATAGTCTAATTGAAGCTTTTATGAATAGGCAAGACGTCGGCATCATTGTGTCTAAATATGAGCCAGCAGTTAATGAGCTGTTCTTTGATAATGTGATAATTATTGATTGATAATTACCACTGGTAACATTGATGTGAGGAGGGGATTGAATTTCCGTTTATCCTCCATTTCGTCCATTTCTGCGTCTGGTCTCACTTAAGGAACTCGCTGATAATATAAACGAAACGAAACACCCAATTCAGTGTTTCGTTTTCTTGTTGATGGATATATGTGTTATTGTCCTTCGTGCGTTGTTATCTATTATGTCTGTTCATTTTAAAAATAGTTTAAGGATTTTAACTCAGAAAAACAAACAATTTTGAGCCCTGATGAATTCAATGAAATTCGAAACGTTGGCAAAAAAACAATAGTTTTTCTTCGATTCTACTGATCCCAACCCCAACAAAATTTCTGAAGAAATAAATCTTTTCTTTGATATTGAAGAATATTTGATTGATTAACTGATAATCTTCCTTCTATTCCCGGTTTCTGAATGATTCTTTATACAATTCAGGAAGCTTTGTCATCCACTACGACTGGTCCAATATTAAAATTACCCAATGAACTGACTGAAGAACTGGAAAATGAAATGTCAAAACCTTTCAGTTATGCAGATAGCCAAACCATATCAGATGTGAAATCAATTACAAAATTATTTGCGTAGTTCTGACTAATCTGAAAAACTTCCTAAAATTTCTCATTATATATAGCCCATTCAAAAACATGTTACGCAATAAATGAAATATATGTAACATCACGCTCAACATCAAGAATGTTTACTGGGCAATTACTTAAAATTCATTCTTGATAGTGAGCTTGCAGGACTGTACTTTGCAATTTGAGAATGATGGTTGGGCATTATGGTATCAGGAATTGTTGAACATGGAGGAAAAAGGAGATATAAATTATTAGTTTTTTCTATTTTTTGTTGTTGGCCTAAATCGCTTCGTTCGTTAAAATAAACGTTTTTCAGCTGGTTTCAAATCTTACGACGCTACGAAAAAATTGGAAAATTGATCTGGTCGTGTTATTCCAGTTCAAAAACGGTGCACCTCTGGAGAGTCGCTGCACTTGCGAACGTCTTAGCATACTGCTGTTAGAATGCACAAAATATTATGACATATTCACCCTGCATTGGTACATTCGGCTACCCTGCCAATGAAGGGTGAACGAACAAGTGCCACTATTATCAGAAATTATCTATAACGATGAATATTTGAGCAAACCAAGTGATTAGGCGAGTGTCAATTTTCAGACATACATCGCTCGTCAAATTTACGATGGTAGGATTGAAATTGACGAAAATCTTTGAAGGTTTTTGAGGGCCGCTTAGTCCATCTACGACTTTTCATCAGTCGATGTTTAGAACTAGTAGACGGCGCGCGGCGGCAGGTGTTTGTGCACTTTGAATTAGTCCGTTGAATCCTATGGTTTCATCTGAAGTAATTACACGAGTGCATCAAAATTACCGATAATTTTCCATGAAAGCATGTTGTCTAAAAACTTGTTTTCTCATGACGATAAGCTGACAGGATCGTATAAAAAATAATCCTGAAATCAGCATGAAAGAATAATTACCTTCGAGATATGAAGACAGAATGAGAGTCACTACTTCTTTAACTTCTTTAACTTCTTACTTACCTTTACTTTAATAGGAAAAAATCACTCACTTTTTTCCTTGTTCTCGAGGAAAAAAGTAATTTCATGAAAAGTTATATTTTATTACCTGTTCGACAGACATAACATGTCAAACTTTTTTCCCGTTATAGAAAACAAGTATTTTTTTCCATATGCAGATTTAACTACACTAAGAATGACACTAAGAACGAGAATGTTTAATACAAAAGAACGCATATGAAGGTTTATACATTTATTTTAGATCTGTCATTTAAACTGAAAATTAATAATTAAGAAGTTGGTTAACTTTCAACATATCCAAGAATTGAGAAATTTTGTTGATGAAACTGGTCCCTTGAATGTTTCAATAAATATTTGATATAGGTAGATTGTGAAGATCAAGATGTTCCGAAAATGATGGGTGCTTTTTGATTCTGCTGACAACAGTCCTCACAGTTGGCATATTAAAGAAACCTAGACATCGTCGCTATAAAATCAATGAACATAAATCTAAATAAAGATTGTTTATGGTAAAAAATAAAGTTCGTAGCTTCAAAAATGATGAACAACAGTTTTTGAAATACACCCAAATGAGTCTAGTTTTTACTGTGTTCTGGGTAATGAATCCAGATTGAAAGTTTCTCAGGATACAGATTATATTTGCAAATCCTCTTCTGTTGTGGCATTTTTCATTTTATATTTTTTTATTCAGTTATAGGGTAGTATCATTAAGCCATCAATGGGGATCCTATATGGTTGGAAATAACAAAAATTGAGTGTCCAAAGGTCAATGCTACTTTCCTTACTTTATAAAATTATAATAACTACAAGATAGACACTGTGAACCCATTCCATGTAGGTATTCGTTCGACTTCTGAATTTATTTTCAAAGTAAACTAAAACTTACCTGTGAACGGTTCGAGTATGGTTTTTTCCCACAAAAACAGCATTTCCATACCATTGTAGCTTTCACACAGCGCAGTAAAGTCGAGAGTCGAGATAATAAATTGAGTCACTTTTTTCGAATTACACCATAATTATTATCACAAACGCACAAAAATAAAACTAAACTACAACTATCAGTAACAAATAACGAGAACGAACGCCAATTGATCATTTTGTTGGGGCCAAAGCACATTGTTGTTGTCATGAAATTAAGGTTGACAGACCGCGAATTTTGAACTGAGCCAATCTCAAATTATTGTTTCAGAACGTAACCAATGGCTATTCACTTTCCCAATATCCAATCAGAGTTTGTGGCTCAAAACGAGCGCATGCGCCTCAACAACTCATCTAAATGAAAAGGCCTGTTGTTAGGACATCCCATGGAGGATATATAAAGTAATTGGAATAGAATTATTGATAGTGCGGTTCTGTTTAATGTTATGCTTCAGAATAATATGCAGGATGAAACAAACCAAATAATTAATAGTTGAAGTGAAATCAGAGCGTACTTACATTAGGTTGTGCTATTTGAGGATTAAAATTATTCAAAAACTTTTTACTGCAATAATTGAAAATGTGAGTAGTTTTTCAATATCTATAAAGTAATATGCTTGAATTGAGTACAATTAGGAAATATAGAAATACTTTTTGTTCCGATAATTCAACTAGTTAGATAAAATCAGTTATAAAATTAACTGCCCTGCAGTGTTTCTTTCTAGAGTCTGAAAACAGATTGAGAGCAAAATATATCAATTGAAATGAAATGGGGTATTCAATAATATATACAGCACTTTTTTTCACTTTGGTGAATCACAATATTCATATTTATACTCCTGTGAATTTATATTTCAATATTGAGAAAGAATGAATATATCTGTGTATTACAGCATGATAAAATATTCAAATGATTAGAAATTCAGTATTGTGGAAACCTAATTGAAAGTTACTATAATGCAATGCTTCACTTAACCATCTTCTCGGTTGATTTCTATGAAAATAAGCTTTACATTTTCATTTGAAGTGTTGGAATTCCAGAGACTAACTGAATAATTCTCAATTGAAATAGCTCCCCTCTAGTGTATTCATTGGTGATTTCTCAGAAATGGTTTGGAAATGTTATTTTATTGGAAGACAATAACTGTTGTGGATAGGTCGAAAGCAACCATAGGCACTGTCGAATTATCGATTGGCAAACTAACATAATTATAAACGGACAAGTTCAAAAAAAAACTTTACTTCTCATTAGATGTTAGATGGTAGAACCCTCGTCACTTCTAACTCTCATTCGGGGTCCTTTGAAGAATGGGGAATACTGGTAACGGTGCATGCCGCAGGTTGACGTGAGAAAATTAAGAACACAAAAAAAAGGTCGGTTGCGGATCAAGTATTTAATTTCTGTGCTTCCCAGTTACAAATCGTATCCGTCATACCTTTTGTTTTTTAAACATGCAAATCTCAAATAGAAATTTTCATATAACGAAATGTGAAGCAATCAAGTCATCAGTTATTCTGTACTCTTCAAATACCACATTAATGGTCCTTATCAGTGTTGTTCATGAATGAACTCTTTCAGGTCAGAGAATGCGACTAGACCTGATAGAAATCAGTCCAAGGTCACGTTAGAATCGGGACAGCTTGACTGTGACCCAATTCAACTTATCATCACTTCGGTATTATTGGTACACATATCAAAATAAATGATGCAAACAGAGACCTGCACATCTGGTAACTTTAACAGAGCCGTATAAAAATATTCAAATGTTTTCAGAAAGCTTTTTCGAAGATGAATTAATCTCAAGCATTTTTCAGAAAATAAATGACCTAAATGACACTAACTTCGCGGGAATGCTACAAAATGCCCAGGAACTTTACGAGGGCAGCTATGAGAAATGAAATCACTATTTGAATGAAAAATATTTCTCAATATACCAGATGTTTATAAACGGACTGCGAAGTTCAAATAGTAAATCTCGATATTGAGTAGGTACGGTAAATCTCGAGTAGTTTCAATAATTTGGCAACCCTCATTGTCCAAATCAAACTCAATAAATATCCACTGGAGCATAAGGCAACACTTTTATCTCGTCTATACCATACGAGTGTTGGAGATGGTAATACAAGACTCGTAGGGCCGCGTTATGCTTGTGGATATAGACTGAGGCCGTATAAGTTTGACAAGCAGACAATAAATGTATTATGTTATCAGACAACTTACGACATGCTCCCTATACAGGGTCCGGGACCTAGGCACCCATCAAGCGACTACGGTGGACTAGGGTGTTATGGGAGTTATGCGAAAGTCAAATTTTTGACTAATGATCTTGAAGAAGACTCCATGCATTGGCTCAAACTTATGTAGCTGCAAGGGTACTCCAGTCTCAGCAACTTTGATTGTGATCTTGCTGAACGGGTTTCAACTTGGTGACATAATTTGCGTTACCACGTTCAGTGTCCGATATGAGCAAAGTTCATCGGCTACACGGACTGTTGCTTTGAAAAGGAATGAATGCGTCGATCCCTTCTATTTCATGGTTACAGGCCATGCAGAAAAGGGAATCTCAACTCTTGCTGATGACATAACAGCTTCCATCCAATACCACTATTATTATTATCATTCTTATTATGTTATCATATTGTAGTTGAATGGTATTTCATTGTCGTCCGGTTCTGGGCTACAATTTCATATGGTTTGAAATCGATTGCAAAATTCGTACGAAATATAAAAACATTATTTTAATTCTATCAACACATAAATAAGCAAAAAAGCAATTGAATAAAAACTCAGTAAAATCTTCAACTTTCTGAAAACTTGTGATTTTTAAATTATTAAAATAGTATTCCATAATTCTGTATTGTCACCTAGTTCTGAGATATGTTTGAAATTGATTTAAATTAGTTTGCAAAATTTGTTATGATTCAGCTGTCGTTTCATATGTGGGGCCACCCAGCGATTACTCATCCATGTTTGATCATAATTCATTTAAATATTGTTTATTGAATATTCGGCTAATATTCAAATTTCAATTACAGTAATAGGTTCATTTTGTAATATTGTATATTGTATATTGGTTCAATATTTTAAAATTATTTTTGAAGCAATATTGCCCTTGGACTGTTGAGCCATATTGGTACAATATCGCTATAGAACTCTTATATTGGAATAATATTCGTAAAATATTATGAACATATTGGCAAAATATTCAAATATAATATTGGCGAGATAAAATTATAATTCTTTCGGGATATAAGTTCAATATTACTTGGGCTTTTTACAAATAATACTAGTGAAATATTGTGGAAGCAATATTGCCCTCAAAATAGTTAGCGATATTGGTACAATATATCATTTGTATATATCAGTAAAATATTCAAAGTGAATAAATATATTATTGCCTTGGAAATACTTCCAGAAAATGTGGAATGATTTGAAAATTCTACATATTCATTTTTACTTCAATTAACCACTGAGTAGATTTTCTTGTAAACGCATTGTGAGAAACCTTATTTAATATATATTATATTATGATTCAGCTGTCGTTCCATATGTCGGGCCACCTAGCGGTTTCTTATCCATGTTTGATCATAATTCATCTCAATATTGTTTATTGAATACTCGGCCAGTATTCAAATTTCAATGATAGTCAAATGTTCATTTTGTAAAATTGTATAAATATG
This sequence comes from Chrysolina haemoptera, assembly GCA_958298965.1. NCBI lineage: Eukaryota > Metazoa > Arthropoda > Insecta > Coleoptera > Chrysomelidae > Chrysolina > Chrysolina haemoptera. The sequence continues at coordinate 29,082,877 of OY282590.1, forward strand.
GTCTTTCAAATATTGGTGTGAGATTTTCGTAATAATCTTTATCAATATATGGTTAATATGATTTATTGAATACGGATGAAATGATATTCAAGCAATGTTCTATCAAACTTAGATAAACAATTTTGTTTTTTATGTCTAAAATCAATATAAGAGGTATATTGGAATCGCAATATTGAAGCTAGATACTGGAAACAATATGCAGACAATATCGCTTTATCGATATTGGTGAAAATTATTGAACCAATATTGACCCAATATTTTATGAAACAATGTTCTTTCAGAACAGGTTAAGCCAATATTCCACTAATATTATTAATGAACTATTGTTTTTCCAATATGCACCCATATTGGTTCAATATTATTTTTACATTCACAATATATCCATATTGGCCCAATATTAAATCAAGATTCAGCCAATATGAGGTGCTACCTGGGGTATTTTTGAATTCTGCAGTTGAGAGATGAAAACATTTTTGATGTTCAGTGAATATTTTCTTTTCTGTCTCATCTTTACTGTCGGTGGAAGTTTCAATGCTACCTGCGCAATCGAAAGTTGGGGTGAATTTATAAAAATATTCATTATTCAAGATTTTAAGAATATATGAATGTTGATTGGCCCTTTTAAATAATTCAACAGAATACAAACCAGTATCGGCTCTACAGATTCTTGAATACTGAATAATATATATTTTTATAAATTTCCGGCCACGTCGTGTTAGATTCAAGAGAACTGCCTAAAGGAATAAGACGAAGGTATAGTTGAAGATCTCTGGAAACGATGCCCAGTGAATTGTTTCGAATTGGAAAATATGACAAACCCTCAATTCATTTTATACTGTCAATAAGGGTATAACAATTGGTGGACTAGTGCCAAAACGAATTTGAAAAGCTAAAAATGAAAAATAAATCAGTAGCAGGCAAGGACCAGTTGAAAAATGTTGTTGAGGTTCCAAATTTGACGAAAACATAAAATTATACACGAAAACACGCAAAATAGTGGAATGTGGATGCAGTTTAGGGGTTTAAAACGGGTTTTTGCGATTTGCGGCTAAAAGTGACCTCCTAGCGAAAAATATTCATTACTCAAGTTGTAGATAAGTAATGAAAAAATCAAAAACTTTTGATTTCAATACATTTTGACATAACCTCAAATTAACCTTAAAAAAATCTATTTTTCAGTATTTAATTTTTTCCTTGAACATAAAAGACTTAATTTACTGAAAAATTCGTAAAAATATGTCTTTTTTGGTGTCGAATGAGTATGATTTTTTCGCAATTCAGAAGACGACTAGTTTTCCAAAAAAAATACTCTTACCTTCCACGAACAATTGTCTTGATGTTTTTTCTTTTATTTTGAAGGTCTATAATGGATCATAATAATCGTTAAAATGTCTATTTTGAAATGGTCTGTGCAACTTGGTGGTTTATTGATCGATACAGCGCTTAAAAATCAGAAAAACCGAAAAAAAGTCTGTCTGAATCATGACTTCCCCAATATTTTCAATGATTTTCATTTCTCTTCATTATTTCTGTTAATGTGGAACTATATTCACATAATATAAGTTGGTTTTATGTAAGATTATTTCAGGTGAAAGAATTTCATTACAGTAAGTAGCACAAAAGTTTAAATAAATAACATAAGATCGTTCCTTACACATATTAACGCTGGAATACAACGTAAGAAGCATTAATTTAAAAATATTATTCCACCACTATTAATAACAATAATAATGACATATACCTATATAAAATAAAACTCATTGACAATAATAATAATAATACTTATAAAAAAACACTCAATATAATCTCAAATGTGACCAGAAATCTATTTGGAAAGCACACTTACAAAAAGTCGCAGCCAAACTTGTGGACTCGGTGTTGTGCTGATCATAACAAAATGGATCTTCCCTGATAGCTGGTTTTCACAAAAGTAGAAAAATAGATATATCGTTAAATAAATGAAGATTTCAGCTTTACCACTAGGCATCTAATAAATCTACTTTAACATTAGAAAAACTTTCTCCAACTGGGGGAGCTGCTACCCAACACTCTTGCAGATCAATTGCGATCGGGCAAGTTATTTTGACAGTGAGGCCGATAACAAACGACCAAGCAATGAGGCTGGACCGAACATGCAGGTATATACACCCTTGCCACATTTTATTATGAATAATCTAATTTTCTTTTTGTTATAAAAATAATGAAGAAAATTGATAACCATTGAAGCGCATTTTAAGCGCTTTAACGGTCAAGTTAAAGCGCCCCCAAGTTGCATAGACCATTTCGAAGTAGATATTTCAACAATTATTAAGATCACTTATACAGTGACTGCCAAAATATGTACCATATGGAACAAAAAGTTTATTATTAGAATATTAAAAAAAGATTCTTGGGAAAAGTTTGTGCATGTCCGATAACCTAAAAATCGATTTTGACACATGTCACATGATCGCTGGTATGGCGGCAAATTGAAAAAAAATACTATGATAACGCAAAAAGTGGGGTAAAATGGCAAGATATCAAAAAAAGTGATTTGAAAAAGTTGCTAAGAATTAAATTTTATACTCATATACGAAGTTTAAAAAGATAATAAGTGAAAACTGAAAATATAATTTTTTTTTTAATATTTTCCTAGCTGTATACAAATATCAAATTATTATCATATAAATAGCTTGACCATACTGAAACATTTGTATTTCAATGATAATGACAAAACTTTCTCATTTTCTCTACACCAGTAAGCTGTAAATTAAAAAAATTGGATTTTGTTATAACCCTAGATGTTACATTGGTTCGTATCTAACAGTTATATCAGAATTCCACGACCATTGTGATGACATGACACCCCAGAAACATGATGTTTTTCAGATTATAATCAAGTTTCGATGATAATCGTGCCAGAGCGTTTCACTTCGCATGCAATGTTGAAAACTCAAGCCTCTTTAATTTGACGCACTATGTTTAAGATTATGTGCGAAGTGAAACGTTCGTGCACGATTATCATCAAAAATTGATTATAATCTGGAAAAAATTATATTTTTGGATCTCCCTATCATCGCAATAATAGTGGAATTGTGATATATCTATTAGATACGAACCAATGTAACAGCAAGGGTTCTGCCAAAATTCAATTTTTTCAATTTAGTGCTCTCTGGTGTGGAGAAAATGAGAAAGTTTTGTTATCATCATCGGAATACAAATATTTCAGTATGGTCAAGCAATTCATAAGAAAATACTTTGATATTATTCTACAGCTAGAAAACTATTGCTGTTTTCAATATTCCCACATAATTTCCTCAAACTTTGTATATGTATACAATATTGAATTCTAAGCAACTTTTTCAAATAACTTTTTTCGATATCTTCCATTTTATCCGACTTTTTGACTATTCATGGTAATTTTTTTAAATTTGCTGCCATACCAGCGATCACGTGACATGTGTCAAAATCTATTTTTAGGTTATCGGACATGCACAAACTTTTCCCAAGAATCTTTTTTTCAATACTCTAATAATAAACTTTTTTCCCATATGGTACATACTTTTTGGCGATCACTGTAGACCTTCGAAATCCAAAAAATATCAAAAAAATTGTTCGTGGAAGGTGACGGTATTTTTTTTAGAAAAAAGAGATCGAGGAAGCAATGATGAGATATTTAAAAAAACTCATTTTGTAAATGTCGCACACATTAGGGAGTATTTTAAATTATAAAATATATTCTCTAACAGCTATTTTAAAAAACATAAAGCCTTTTGTAAAATTCGTATGCAGTATTGTGCATTCTTAATTTAAATTTTGTCCACAGAACTATAAAAAAAATGTGTGAAAAAATAACATGTGCATTTTTCAATCATACAGTCCACAGAATTGTACAAAAAAGAACTACAATTTCTACATAACATTTATACACAACGGTGTTAACCAATTTAAACAATACTGTGTAAAAAATAGATTTATAGAAATATGCACAATGTGGATACATTATTAAAACAAATTAGTATAAACAATAGTGTGCAAAATATCTAGACAAAATTGTTTCTGTATAACCATTCCAGACACACATTTCTTTCCGTGCTTGAATTCTATAACTATTCTTGTTGAAACTTTTTGATATCTTTAAACATAGATGCAAGTCAATCTTCGTTCATTTTCCGATATTTGCAATGTTTTGCTAATTGGTAACTAATTGATCCGTATTGTTGTTAAAATTGTTAAAATTGTTTTTTCCGTTAACCAGCTGTCGTCCCCTTACGAACGGCCGCCCTCAAAAGTCGAAACTTGTGCGAGCCAAGGATTAACGAGGTCTTACCTTTTAACGTGCGATTCCTAGCACTTACTTTTAGTAGATATCAAAACTTCAGAAAAACGGAAAATAAATAAGTTTATCACATGTGTCCAGTGGCGGACATTGTATAACAATGTTTATTCATACTTAGTGAAATGTTTTTTCATCGGAAGTACCCATTGTATAAGGTATACATTTCTTCTTATTTCTGCACTCCACATTATATTTATTAATGTAAGATAAACTCGGCAACACAGGGCACGGTTATCAAACCAGGTAGGACAAAATTTATCTCTAGATTTATCTTTCGATGTACTCGTTCTCATTTCAATGCAGTTAATTGATTACCTATACACGCATTATGACCATTCATTACGGAAGATATAAGCAATGACCCTATAACACAAGCGACCTTGCATGGATGACAATTTCAAATGGAGGATGTTGTAAAAATATTACCGATAATGGGAGTAACCCGCATAAAATTGGAATATTAAATATTGGCATTTAGGTATAAAATATGTTTTGATCATAACTCAGCATTCAGTCTACATTTAGTTAGTGATAACCCAACGGTGTAACAAAAATGTAAGTGATAATCTTAAACGCAGTTTACTATATTTGTGAATCGTAGTTTGGGATTTCCATGAGTGTTTTCTGTTTGTTTGAATTGAATGTTTACGTTTTATTTGGAGGATACAAACATTTTGTTGAGGAGCGTAGGAAACAATTAAATTTATCGGCCAATATGGAGAAATATTTTAATAACTCCGGCTAATATCAAATTGTTCATGTTCACAAACCCATACTTTGGTGCCCAATGGGCACAGGGCCGTTGAAATAACGTTGTGAAATGGCTGAAAAACGAACGTTTTTTTAACGAAAAAATGTCGCATGTAACAACGGTATATTAACCACTTGCTTACTAATTATCGCCTTATTGCCGTTTTCAATCAGGTTTTTTGAACGTCGAAGATACTCAATAATACAACATTGTTTTGATCAAATAAAAGGAGAACGTATCATAAATGAATCACATAAAGCAAGTTTCATTAAAAATTCCTTTTGAATTAACATAACGTTTGTTAAACGTATATTTAACGAGTCGTTGAGGAAGTAACGTTGTAAACACATATTTATAACGTATTCTTTCAACGTTGAAGATTACACTAAATAATTTTCGTTAAAATTTTCAACCAAAAACGTTTATTTAACCAATGCCACGTTTATTACACGTTTGAAAAACGTACGTGTGCCCATTGGGTGGTCAGTGTTAAGGAGAATGTTGCTAGTTCGAGTTTATCACTTGGACCAGGAAATTTTTATATTTATATATTAGTATATTAAATTTATGCTCGATTCTCAATTTTTAATAGTCCCCCCTTGTTAACTTTTGAACGGTTCGACATCGAATCTAAATCTATCGGCGAAAACCAACATCAATTGCCATGTTACGTGGAAATATGTAATAATGCATGGTTTTTGTACAAATTAAGATAAAACTAAAGAATAGTATATTCTGTAACAATGTTAGAATGAAAAATTCGAGCATAACGAATTTTCAATAGTTATAGAAATAGTTATATATGATACAAGTGTTAAAAGTGGCATTTTATTTTGTGAGTGGGGAATATTTCGAAACGAGCGTTAGCGAGTGGAGCAACCCCACGAGAAAAATAAAATCACTTTTAACAAATGTATCATACAAATTTTTTTGTACAACAGTTACTGCTAATAAGAAAAAAAAACAAAAAAAAATATAAGATTCATAAGGATTCGAACACACGATCTTTGGGTTACAAGGCTGACTGACAGATGCTTCAAATATAATAAACCCCAACGCACTTTATTTATAAATGCCATTATTTGTCAGTGATGAAGGACCTTCCTCAGTTGGAATGAATACTATTTCGTTTGTGACTTCAAAAGGAATCAGTGTTATCAATTGCACAAACGGCCAAATACATGTGTGAACTTTTCTGAATGATTCCTTTTGAGTAGGTGTTCTGTTTATAATATCTGATAGAAGTGTTTCTATTAGAGAGATCTATATTACTGAGTATCCATTATCTCCTCTGTCATTTTACTTAACTTTACTTAACACTAGTTTTAAAAGTGATTTTGTGAAAACGTCAGTTTTTAGTTCATGTGTCAATGAATTAAAAACGTAATTTTCAATGACCGTTGTACAAAAAATTATTTTGACATTTCATTTCATATCTTGTTACTATAGAATATTTATTTTTCAATTCAAGAGCGTGAATGTTACCATTCTGTTATCAAATATGATTTTAAAACTGGCAAATTCTGTGAAAGTTGTGTAGAAAAGTATATTTTTCTTTGAGAAAGTATCACTTCCCGGACTAGTCCGGGAAGTACGTACTTTCCGGACTAGTCCGGGAAATGCTCGAATTTCAATATAAATAAGAATTAGAATGTTTCTGTTAGTACCTATCTTCTGTTCGCATTTCGATATTTAATACAAATAAGAATTAAAATGTTCGAAATTTTCTTCTACAAAGAAATATAAAAAATAAATGTGTCTCGATTTGTTATTCTACACAGTTTTTTTGGACTCGCAGACTTCCAGGACTACGCTCGTACTAGAATCTTGTCCACTCGTCCAAAAAAACAGTGTTTTTCGGACTTGTTACGTAAATTACTATTCTTTCTGAAATTTGGCGCATTGATCAAGAAGTGGCGTACCAATAAGCAAAAAATTAAAAGCATCTAAGTAGCAAAAAAAATATTGCAGTGAACTACAATATCTACCCAGACCTGAACTCTCAATGAAAGAGGACAGTATTCATATTTTTCATAACTTAGTGCCGTAATATCTGTAGATAAAAACATGATAATTTCTATGGAGAAGTTGATACAGGGTATGGAAACTTATAAACAATAATTTTTTTCAGTCGCCTTATTATTCATATCAATGATATTTTTCATTTTATTGCATAACATCTTTAATTTTTTTGCTCGATTAAGTCAAGTGAAGGTATTTTTATCGTCTGATGAAAACATTCTTTGAAAAATACTCAGACTGTTCTGTCTTAAAATTTCAGATCTTGGCAAGATATCATTCTCTGCATCTATTTGAACATTTAGTTTTAAGTCCTGGCCAATTTTCAATTTGCAATTTTTCCCTTATTGTTAACTTCACACAAAGTATTTTTCGGTTGGGTGAGATTGTCTGCGAAAATGATCGGCAATGGCATTGAAAGCGATACGTAGGTGTTTTCTCATTTGAATCAGAACATAATCTTGGATATGAGGTTATGAACTAGTTTTCGAAAAATCTTTGTGCCAATAATCTGACAGGTATATTTCAAAGGTTGTAAGTGACAGTCGTAGTTCATTATTGGAGACTTGCTGACGAAACTACGAAGATAATGGACTGTATAACTTGTTGATCATGGGGATGTAAGGGTACCATATTATTTTCTTCATCACTTTCCATTGATGGGGATCAAGTCTGAATTTGTTATATAACCCACCCCGAAGCAAGGCCCAAAATATATTTTTAAAATTGATATTTGCATACAAAAATGTTTGTTTTCTAGGAATCTACAGTTGATAATCAGTTTTATTGTCCTTACTGCAATCGCTGAAGGCGTTGAAGAGACGAAAGAATGCAAATGTTTCGAAGAATTCCAACCGGAAAGTCAGGGCAATCATTGGCTGTGCCGTGGTGACAAACATTCCCGGCTTTTCAATTGTGGTGAAGAGAAACCTCCACTGTGTAGGTGCTACAGCGATGGAAAGGAAGTAACCTTGGATATTGGAGAAACCAACTGTGCAGCAGATATAGAAACGCACTACGATCTGCTTTACTGTGAACCGAGAGAGGAATGGGAATCGTATTATAATGATCATCCGTACAGGAGAATTTTGTACTACACACCTAGAAATTAAACTTTGAAAAATAAAAGTTCAATTATTTTTTTTTGTCATAATCAAATATCTGGAACTATCCGCATGCAGGAAAGACACAAATAAAATTTTAATTTTCGTTGAAAATTTATATATTTTAGAACGATTTTCAATGTATGCAAAGTAGTTTTTCTGACAATTTCAACAGATGAACACAACCATATCAGTAGTCGATGAGAGGGAAGACCTTATTTTATATAATTATTATTACTCCGTCTTCATTATGAAAAAAATATGAATATATCTTCTGAATGGTACAAAATGTAAAACATATTAGCGGCAATTTCGTAAGCTATATGTTAATATTTAACGCATGTTAATTTTCACACATATTTGATATCTGGTTATTCGGTAAAACAAACACGGAAAGAAATACGTGTGTAGATTTTTTCCTTTAACAATGTAAAAAAAAATGTGTATATAATGTATACTACTGTCGAAAATTAGTACACCTGGTTGTAATATATTTTACCAATGATTGTTTATTCCGGTTTGTGACGAAATTCCTCTCAATTTTGTGACTTTTATACACAATATGTATAATACATAATTGGGGATCAATTTTACACATTTTTTATTCAAAAGGAACAACAAGAAATGTGTAATGACTCACAAACAAGACTACCCACCGATAGAGGGCACAACCCGCGCTATACTAGAAGTAGTGATGAGATATTTAAAAAACTTATTGTGAAAATATCTCACACTAATGGGAGTATTTTAAATTTATATTCTCTAACAGCTATTTTAAAAAACACAAATCATTCTGTAAACGAGTTTCACCAATACTACATTTAGCATAACATTGAAATGGCCATCATTTAAGAATCACAGAAAAAACAAGTAATCTCGAAATGATAACGTTTTGATTTTTGAAATAATACCATATAATATTGAAACGTCAATCATTTAACCATATAATATTAGCTTATTAACACTGATTTTTTTTGAATACCCTGATCATGGTAAAAGGGGAACTATGCTGGCGCCTATTCAATTCAATTTTGTATAACACCTAATAGATGGTGAATGGTAGTTTCCCTCGTAGTTCCCTGTTTTTCACTGTTTTTACTATTTTTTTTTTGTTTCAGGTAATTTTTTTGATATCAATCTCTTCGATGGTCCTATATTTTCGCTATTCCAACGAATATATCCAAAATAATTTTTTATTTGAGAAGCCTACTTATTAACGTCTCCATCTGGCTTTCAGGGGACACGGGGGGTATTATTTCAATCCCATTATTCAATAATCTTATGTTTTCTACAATTTTCATGGATTTTTTCGATATTATTGTCATGTGTTTTCTCAATTTCATTTTCAAAGGAGGAGGGTAAGGATATATCACTTTTTGATATCAAATTATTCGCTGGCCCTATGTTTTTGACAACTTTCACGGATTTTTCAGTATTTTTATTTGCATTTTTTTTATTATTCTATGCGTTCTCTTTCTCGATTTCAGGGGGACATTTTTAATCACATTTTCCAGTAAATCCAAGTTTTCACGTTTTTCAGATAATCCGACCCTATTTTACCAGGTTTTCGCATTTTTTAAAAACGGGGAATGAATGTATAATTTTTTTAATGAAATAATCCGATGGTCCCATTTTCTCCACTATTTTTACAGAATAAAAATGATCCAGCAGTGTTAATACGCGATATGAGTGTAACTAAAGTTGATAGAAACTAGAATTGCATGAGAGTTTTTGGTAGCATAATATTGGAAATAGTGAGGATTAACATCAGTGAACAACACGTTTTTGAAAATGAATGGGTTTTCTCTTAATTTGTTTACTTACTGCCTATTGACAAAATGAGTTGTTAATGGATTCGATTATGATATTGATTAAATTTGCCCGCTTGAGTGACTAGTTTGTTTATTTCGCTGTAATTTCATTTCTCTCTGATATACCTACCATGCACATAAACAGACGGTATCTAACATGGTGAACAAAATTCCTTATTATTATTTTGGTACCATTAATTCAGAATGAGTTTTGAATAACATTGAACATTATACAATTATTTAATATTATACAATATTATGTAAATATTTCAAGAATCTTTGTCGGAGAATATCAAGTACTTACATGAAATAGTAAAATCTACAATGTCGAAATACCCTTCTCTCCAAATATTTCACCATGTGGAGAATATGAGGCAAACATCTGACAGAAAGCAACTATTTCCCTGGCCAATACCACGACGGACATTGAATTACATCTTACAGATATTTATGCAACGTTCTTCCAAGAAGACCCAGTTGCAATTGCATATTGTAATTGTACAGCAAATTATCCTTCAGTTGGCTGGGGAAGACCACCTGCAGACGCGTTTCGCGGTTCTTATGACGCGGTTCAGTGACAGGGTAGGTCGGACAACATAAGTGTCGTCCTGCCCCAGCCCAATGAATCAATCCACTGTATAACTAATATTCCCTCACATATAAAGCAGTGATTCACAGTAAAAGTCAGTCGCAGCGCCACCCGTGGGGAAACCAATAAGCAATCCTCGGTACACAGACACCAGGAAGTGAACAGAGTTCGAGAACCTTTGCAGAAGAGTGAGTATCAAATAAATGAAATACTAAAATGGACAATGTCGAAGTACCCCTCTCTCCAAATATTTCCACCGTATGGAAAATATGAGGCAAACATCTGACAAAAAACAACTACTTCCCTGGCATATTTTCGACTTGGTGGAAATATTTGGAGAGAAGGGTACTTCGACATTGTTGATTTTACTATTTCATTTATGTAAATATTTATACATTTCTTCTATTCATATATTTCTACAGATTACTGAAAATTTATTTCATCCTCGAACTTTAAAAAAAAATTGTTACATTTTCTCCCCATTTCATACAAATTATCAGTATATTTTATTGAGTTCTAAATCAATCTGTTTTGACCACAGTTATAGTAATTGATATTTCTGATACTCAGTATGGCTACATAAAATTGCTGTGCTGAATATTATTTATTGTGACAATGAAAAATCTGAAATACTCCATTTGTTCGATTCGAATGTAAATTGTGTCGACTGCCAGAAAAGTCAATATTCCACACGAATATTTGTGAATGAATTTTCTCATCAATCATTGGACATAATTTGAAAGGCAGATAGATATCCAGAATTAATTCATTTATTTTGATACGCAAAAACAAATATGGAGTTGCGTATGATATTATTCCATGCTATGTTATCGTTGCCACTAAATAATATTTATTTATAGAAAACTTCTCAATTGAATAGATACCACTGTTTTCAATTTGACTTATAGTATTCAAATTCAATATTGGAGGAGAAATAATAAAAAAATTAAGGTTCAGACCATAGTACAGTCGCTGTCTACTCAATAAATCTGCATAAAAATGTTTCTTCATGAACTGTTAGTAGGTAAAGGTTCCATATATCATAAAATCATAATAATTCATTCGGGAGGAACATGGATTCACCCCTAAAATTCACCACTTTGGTCAAAGAAGCCTGCACTGATTTCTCGTCTATAACTGCCTAACAGTCCTATGAATATAATATAAATTGAAAATGTGTTCAGTCATAGTTGAATGATATCAGTTTGATGAACAAGATGTTAAATATGAAAATATTCATGTTGAAAAGGGGACCGTTCTCCATTAAAATCGAAAAAGGTTATTATTTTTGTAATATCTAACGGAAAACAACTACTTTCCCGGGTAAATCCACGCTGGACATTGAACTATATCTGACAGATATTGTGAAAAAATTCTAACTCAAAAGAAAAAATCTGGACGTGAAAAATCGCATTTTCATTCAGATAGTAAGGATCGCTTCGGTCTCATGTAATTTCTAATACATTTTTGTCGACAAAAATCTATTTAGCTTTCCCAAACTCATCAGGGAGATCAGAAGAATTGGAAAGCAGGCTCTTCAGAAGCAATTTCACACAGCAAGGAAGGAAATGATGGAAATATTTTTTTTTGCGGTAACACTTTGAACGTTATTTTTTGACATAAACCTGTCATGAATATTGCTAATATTGAGATAATTAAAAAAAATCAACTATCTGAATAATCCAGCACGATTGGGTTTTGAGACAAGAATCGTTGATGATCCTTAAATCTTGAATAATTTAGTAAATATGGAATTATTATACTGAAGCAGCAACCCATACCCTCTTTGGACTATATGCAACAATTTTAAAGTAGTGTGACAGGTCCCACTTATACATGCAAAAAAAAAACTTTGTTTTACTCCTGTCTTATTTTCATCTCACCCATAGAATCGGCATTCCCTTCACTAAATGTTGAAAATAATTGTTCATTCATATCATGCATAAAAGTATATATTTAATAACACTATTTTGGAGTGCAAACCTCAAGCTTGAAATCACATACTTCATTTTTTATGTAGGAATCGCACGTCAAAAGGTAAGACCTCGTTAATCCTTAGCTCGCACAAGTTTCGACTTCTGAGGGCTGTCGTTCGTAGGGGGGCGACAGCAGGTTAACGGAAAAAATTAAAAAAATGTGTATGAGCGATTATTTTCAAAATTTACTGAAGAAATTGCCGGGATTATGGGAGAGTTGAAAACTGAGGTAGGAGTAAAACCCAGTTTTTTATTTGGCATATATAAGTGAGACTTGTCACTAGTCTTGAATCGTTGCATATGGTCCAAAAAGGGTACTGATTCCTGCTTCAGTATAATTATTTCATATCAACTAAAATATCTATGACTCCGTAAATATCGTAGAAGGGTTATGTGAAGTGGGACAAAACACATTTTAGGTACTCAGATACTCACATGTTATATTTGCATGAGGAAGTAGAAGTCTTCAAGAACGATATGCACTTTTTCTTATCCTTCTACTATAATTTTCAGCAACGTTGTCGCGTCCCGCTTTAGTGTGTGTGAGGCATAACTCCACAACAAACGTTATGACCCTGCCCTGCCCTGCCTGAACTTGCAGTGGCGAGTTAGCGCGAGCATGAAATGTGACGTCGGCGTTAAACCACGTTTTCAGAGATAACGACCGTATTTCATAAGGTATCACTGAAAATCATTCTTGTGAAGAATTGAATTACCTGTCAACCTATCGAAATCGTTTTTTGATAAATCTTATATTTTCTGAAATAACAACTAGGTTCGACCCATGATTTTTTTGTTAAATATTTTTTTTTTTTCTAATAATACATAATGTCAAGAAGTCATGTACCGAGTTTCAGAGTGCTTCTATTCATTCTTCACTTTTTGCTCAAGTTTGTCTGTCGTTACTGGATTAGAATAAAAATAAGAATTATTGGTGAAAACAGGATTTATTGACCAATGGGGTGTTTTCTTAGGGGGGAGGCCATGTCCCTTCGAAAGGGATTATTGTGATTTTATGATATATGGGACATCAACTAACAGTTTATAAAAAAACATTTTCCAACGACCTACTTGAAAAAAAAACGTATAAAATCGCACTGTAAACTAGTACACACAATTAGGTATTTTGCACTAGTATAATAGTTAACTGTACTCTAATTTTTACTCAGTTTATAGGTGTGACAATGACATATCTACAAATAAATACAAATTCATGACATCATAGTGTCAGTGTCCTTTTTTCCACACTTGTTGCAAAATATACTATTCCGAGTTGCATAATTGTGTAGGTTTCTACACCGACTGTGCTACAGATTTACTTGTGAAATATTAAATATTTCAATATGCAATAAAAATAGTTACTCTACAAGAAAAATAGGCAGCATTCACTCTGTCGAGTATTATTTGTAGTCCAAGTGTTAGCGAGGGATTCAAAGAGTCGAGTAGAATAAATTCTGAAGAAAATGGACTTTATTTCAGAACTTAACATAATTTTAAAAGAACAAAAAAAAATCAGCGCTTCGGAGCGGCTTACGATACAGTAGCGCATGAGGAAACGCGAGTTGCAATATAAAGTAGTGACCAGCGTCTTTTGATGTTATTTCCCCATACGCTTCAATGTGAAAGAGTACAGATTTTTATGGTTAAAAACTCATTCTGAAGACAGTAAGGATTTATTTCTACTTCGGAGCTCAATGATATTATTTGACTTGCTCGTGGGGTGTCAGTGCCGGATTAAGCCAGTGCGGGGCCTGTAGCAAATTCTCTCATGGGGCCCTTGGTTTGCTTTAGGTTCTCAAGTTTAGGGTATTAAATAAAACAAAACTATTACAAATAAACTTTTCTGGATTTAATATGGGCAAATTTAGAGATAACACTTACAATATCGACTTCTTTAAGCAAATCATGCTCTATATTCATCAAAGTGAGATGATTAAGACGTTCTTGGCCCATCGTGTTCCTTAACTCATTTTTAATACGTTTTAATGTGGAAAAAGAACGTTCGCCACTGCAGTTAGTTATCATGAGAGATAAGTAAATTCGCAAGGCAATTTCTACGTTTGGGAAACACGATTCTAAACAATTATTTAGTAAAAGGTTATAAAATTGCAGTTCCAGAGGCTCCTGTTTGTTGCTGTCAATAACAGTAGCCACATCTCAGCAGCTCAGCGAACTGCACTAATTCGTCACCTAGGCTGTTCTCCAAATCATCTTTGTAAGCACTGACCATTATTGAGGATTTTTTCAAAATCTCTTTTGTTGTAAGAGATTTTAGCTGTCGAAATACTCCAAAAACACTGGTAATTTTATGATAAGCTTTCATACGTTTAGTTAAAGCGGACAGTACGTTATCAATAATGACAATAAACACCTGAACTTCAAAACGTTGCCCAGGAGTTTGATTTTCAACAAAGTCGTCGAGTGTAGTAGAGCCGCTGAAATGGTCGTACTTTGTATTTCGCTTGATTCGTCTTGATGTCTGTTGCTGGTATTCTTCACAGTCGGTCAGATCTTTGGCTTCTTTTGCTTTACGCTTAGCACTTCCAGAAGCGTAGTGCCGACCCGTATCTCTAGATCTGCCGCTCATGTTACCTACGGTGAATGAAACAAAGAAGTGAGACAAATATTTTTTTTAAATGATTTTTTATCTCACCGAGATTTAAATTTTTGTTTTGTCAATATGCATTATGAGAAAAGCTGTTATTTTGAAATTACAAACAGACACTTCAATTTTATTTATGTGTGTGGATGGATATGCAAAACATACAATATAATAAAATATCTTACCTTAAGTGAAGTTCACTGAGGATACACTATAAAAACAATTTTTTGACTATTTTCCACGATAATTTTTATATCACTTTCGGTCATTACACAATTTTCAAAACTAACTAGATTGCATTCTAATCTGAGTATTTATATCTATTTCCATTGCCTATACCTGGGCTATACCTTAATTAATACCAATGATGAATGAACATAACAAATAATTTGATATCTACATCATCTATACCTGGGAATGTGGGAATCCTAGGATATACCTTAATTAGTAGCAGTACCTATATCGATTTTCGGAGTCAATATCAATGATAAAGGAACATAACAAACAATTTGATAAATGCAGGTATTGCAGGTTGTGGGAATTGGGTTATAGGTTCAGGAGAGGACTATTGTTTAAATCGAGTTGTTCGTTGACGATACGCTCAATTTTAAAAATGTGGTACAATTTTAAATTATTGTTGTAGATTTTGATACCAACGTTTGTAGTGGTAGGTATTAATTATTATATTTAGATTTTCAGGTGGAAGTGAAGCATAGCCTAAGAGCTTCGCGTTTAAGGCATGCAATATTTTACGGTCCTATCTAAATATTAAATTTGTTTACGGTCAGACAGGTGTTGGAGCGCGGGGCCCTCCAATGCGCGGGGCCCGTAGCATTTGCTACTCTTGCTACGTAGCTAATCCGGCACTGGTGTACAAAGTAGGTATCTTCGGGTACTCAGACAAACAAGGCAACAAGAAAAACAAAGAAAAATTCAAAACAAACTTGTCCCGATAAAACGTTAGATTGCATCACACCGAGAATAAAGGTTAAAATGCACTCGTGAACTTGACATTATTTTAATAATAGCAATACATTTTTTACTAACGAGTTCTAACGGCTGGTTTATGCACCTCTACCTAAGAACTAAATCTACGAATAAGAACTAAGATTGGTACTAGTTGAAGTTTCATAAACGTTGTTTTCCTATTAATGAACTCTTAATTCTTTTAGTCTTAGGTTTAGTTTTTAGGTAGAGTGCATAAACCAAGCATAAAGTGAAGTATTTGCTGCAAATGAAAAAAGAACCCTTATGAAACTATCCATACTTCAATCAACGGCAGCACTATAAGTACAAATAACTTGCTCCCTGTCATAATTACAGGTATATAATTGGAGTGTCATTGATAGTCATAAATAAACGAAGTGTTAATTACTAGTAGTTTTATTATGAGCATACAGTTTAATTAGGAAGATCACAGGCATGCGCAAACTTATCACCAACGGCCAATAGTATCGCTCCCCGTGCTTGTCTTACGAGTAACTGCGGTTGCATTTTGAATTGCATATTAATTTTCGTGCCGACTTCAGAGTGTGAAGATGTATGATTACGTCATATAGATAGATAGATACATAGAAGGACGCGTCTTTACTCGAATATATTACTGGCGAATTATGAATATCGTGAACTAAGTATGTGATGAAATTCCCGAAATTACTGAACGCTTGGGTATTATCAATATTTTTCGTTAGTTTCGAAGGTGAATTCAAATTACTTTATCAGGAAAGTTTTTAACGAAGTTTAGGCTTACCTACTATCATTTATATATGAAATTATTTCTTGTAGTAGTTATAACAGTTATCAATTTAGTATGTTAACAATTGTTGTTGTAATATCAGTATTTTATACTTGAAATTAGATATTTCACATTGAAAATTATATACTATTTTATTAACTTGTATACAATGAGAAATAATCTACCCGGATGAACTTTTTTGATTAAAACTCTTCTGATGCAATAACTTGTACTCAACTTAGAAATGATAAAAAATGTTGATAATCCCCAAGCTTCCAGTAACTTCAGGAAATTCATTATATAGTTCACGACAGAAATAACTTTTTCCTTAGGCCAAATAAAATCGACAATAACAACATTTAAAAAATTTATTAAGGGTCAATTACTTTGTGTCATTACTATAAGTAATTCATTTGATAGTAGTAAGCACTACTTCAAAAGCATTTGAATTTTAGTTTTATAGTGGCAACTAAACACTGTCTGGGTCTTTTTTTTCCTAGTGGCAATTAAAGAGGGACCCAGTCCCAGATACAGGTGCTTTTTTTGATTGCCAATACTAAAGTTTTAATAATGATTATTAAAGTTTTTTCTCGGTGTGAAAGCATTAAAAAAGCAGCCGGTGAATGAGAAGATATCTCCTCAAAGGAATGGTGCAAATCAATGAAGGTTTTTATCAAAGCCGTCTTTTAAGATAATATGACGCCATCTGTTCGCTAAAGTGAAAAGTTCTTCCGTTACAGCATGGTTTAGAACCCCTTATCAGAGCAAGCGCTTTGTACCATTTCTGTAAAGAGCATACAGAGCAGTACTTTCATAACAATCCAATTTCTTGTAACCATCAACTAGTTACAAGAAATTTTGATTCTATGTACGTGTCTACTAAATTGTTACAACACTAGATTTATTTTCTCACGGATATTTAGCATATAAGCCAGATTTTCCCAAAATTTTATATTTGTAGATCTCTTGGTTTAGCCATGACCAAACTATTCAAAGATATAGTATAGAAGTATTTATAGTATAGTATGTGAAGATATAGTATTTTATCATTTGGATTACTTAAGATCATTTAGAAATTGACATGCTCCACTTGCATCCAGTAATTATGGTGTGGGAAGCCATGGGTGAGGTTTTTGTAATGAAACTCTTAAAATATTTTTCATAGAATATTTAATTAATTTTTTCTGATATCCATTCAATATATGATTATCAGATATTTATGAATATCCTCAGAATAAATCGGAATTGAGTAAGTTGACTTTCAACAATGTAGATCTCCTTCTCAATCTATCCTCTGGTATGTTAATGGTATTGTCTGGAAATTTTCAGAAGAAGTCTGGATGTTTTTTGAAAAATTCATTCCATTCTCGTACATTTTCACATGGCCACCGCTTCAGCTCTTCTCCTTTTCTGTATCTGGTGCACCAGGTACCTGAATGAACAGGTTCATGATTAAGAATAACATCATATAAACTATCGACTGAAAGTTTAATTTTCTCGAGGAAATTCGATTCTTCCAATGATTTTTTTGGTTTTGTAACATTCCAAACCAATTCAAATACAGTTTTCAGCGTCTTTTCAGCAAGTTTTGATTAAGGAGGCAGTCTCCGACACGTCAACGTTTTTCGAAAAAGAGAAGTAATTTTTGCTTGATTTGATCTCATTTTTTCAGACAAATTCAGTGTAGGATACGTTACTGACAAAAATTAATTTCATTCAAGACAGCAGTCTTGTGAGCGCAGTAACTTATCAGCAGTAATACCACAAGTGATTGAATTTTCGCAATAAGTTTGTCGATTCATTTCTGAACGAAACTGAATTGTTTCGAGAAAACACCACTCGTCACTAATGAAAGAAAGACTGATGAGAAAAATTCAATCACGAGTGGAATTTTATTAGACTATTTCACAAACATTTTTGAATGCGTGCACAGCGTAATCACTTATATTTGAC
This sequence comes from Chrysolina haemoptera, assembly GCA_958298965.1. Taxonomy (NCBI): domain Eukaryota; kingdom Metazoa; phylum Arthropoda; class Insecta; order Coleoptera; family Chrysomelidae; genus Chrysolina; species Chrysolina haemoptera. Next base: position 29,101,734 of record OY282590.1, read on the forward strand.
TGTCACATGCCCTGTAAACAAATCTGAAAACACCGAACTTGATAGCCCAATCAGAGTCAAGAGACAAGTTTGGTATTATTGGTAATCCAAACTTGACTAGAGCTTCTGATTGCTTCATTGCGCAAGTGAGTGAAATAGTCGGGAAAATCAACTAATTTGCCCTTCTGCACTTGTACAGATTTTCTTGGATTAACAATTTTTCATTTTCAGGTTGTGGAAGGTTACAAACCCTAAAAAACCATCGCAAGAATCATATAAACTATTTCATGTATTTATAATGCACAAACAAAATTAAAGCGATTGTTTAAAGAAAATGTGAAGACGTTGAAATATCAGACGTTGACTAATTTTTATGATCGAAAATAGTTAAATCTTAGAGTCGTAGAAAATTGAGAAAATTCCCCAAACTCTTAGATCCAACCCAACCGTTTGGCTATCTAACCCAACCTGGGCTCTCAAACCTAACTTGGAATCGAAAAAAAAGTCCCAATGTGAGGTTATGCTAGGTAGCTCTGGTAATTTTACATTAGGTTGGGTGATAAACAAATTTTAGTTCCCTTATCGATTGTTTTGGCGACCAAGCTCTTAAATATATATCCGATGCCCCCCCCGTCCTATATGGGGAGACACTAACCCGATGTGTTAACGCGATCTTTCGTTCATGAACACATAGCGCAGATGGCGTGTGTACTCTCCCAGGAATGTCACATAAAACTTTTTTTAATTTTTATGTATTCGTGGTTTTTGTGAATTATTTCATCATGATAAGAAGTTTTGAAAATGTTCAGTGTTACATATTTTTTGAAGTTATTTAAGAACAAGAAGTATTGTCCCCATGTCACACAAGTCATTGAATTCCTAGATGCGCATTTCGATGTCAAAGTTATTCTCATGAGTAGTTTTTACTAAATCAAAGTAAATAATCAGACCTGTCTTATTTATACCATACAATCCTACCTCTAATATACCTAATAATCATCAAGTAAGATTACAACCAAGCTTGCCAATAAAAGGTAATCATTTTTTTATTGCTCCAAAATCTACGAAGGCGTAGAACGACATGTGAGTCGTAACTCGAAATTAGTGTTAATTTCGAGTTGCCTGGCTAATACCATGACGGACATTGGAGTACATCTGACAGATAGTTGTGCAACGTTCTTCCAAAAAGACCCAATTGTGAATACGATCTAGAGTAAAGTCAGTCATAACGCCACATAAACTCTAGAAAACAATAAGTTTACCAGAGAGTATCAGATAAATGAAATAGTAAAATCGACAATCTTGAAGTATCCTAAGTTTGTTTGAATCCTATAACAGTAAAGCAGTATCAACATAATCGTAATGTAATTCACAAAATTTCCATTTAAAAAAATTAGTAATACAAATTCTGAAATTGAATTGTATGTACATAGCAGAAAAATTTCGACTGAAAAATATTCCACAAAAATGTTAAAACTTCCTGAAGCTAAGTTACACTATCAACATACGATATCATTATTAAACGGAAAAGCGTAAAAAAAGAGCACTTTTTTTAACGGTTGTTGCTAGGCAACCGATAGTTTCATGCAACAACAGGGACAGATCCGAATAATAACGAAATCCTGTCATAAAGCCAGTTCTCATTTTCTTTGGTAAGTAATAACCTATAAATATCTGATATACAAATGTTTCACCAATAATACTTAACTTCTTACTATTAAATAAGTATTATCAAAATTCCAAACTATCGCGGCGAATATATTCAAAATAATAGCATATACCTCTAAGGAACTAGTGGACTTAATCTACACTAGGTAATCCAAGGTAGCTATAACTGTTTGGCCGTCAGAAACTAGTTGACAACAATAATTAATGGAATTTGTGAAATTGGGCATCTATCCCGATAACGAATTCTTGATAACTATAAATTTAATTTAAGTAGAAATGAAAAGTTATGAAGATTAAACGGAGAGAAAATCGTGGATAGTGTAAATATGAGATTTCCTTTACATAGTTCAAAGAAAGAAAAAGGTATTCGTTGCTTCACGAGGATTGTTTATTCATTCTGAATACAAATCTGAGAAAATGAAAAGTTACTTCGATGGACTAGTTATTTGAAAGTCAAGTCAAAATTAATAATAATAATATTGCAATTTTGCATTTTGCGGGATAGTGTGAAGAGAATGGGATTTCGACTCTGTCGAAATTATTCGTTTCGTTTGTTTGAAACTCAACTATCCGGCATACTCTTCGAACTTTTTTCGAATAATGAATCAATAAAAATATGCCAAATTCATTTCATATTTGCAAAAAAAATATGAATTGGTTATTTTTTTTTTGACAGTTGTAGAAAAAATGCTGTATGAAACTCGTGAGTAAAGTGTTTTTACATAAATTACTATTAAGTGGTATACAAATCCTCCAACTTTTTTTTTCTGACCCGACCAGCCACTATGTTGTCATTTGAAAATAAAAGAGTAGGAATGAATTGAAAATTAAATTTTAAACAGCAGATGCATTTTAACCGAAAACTCTAAAGTTGTATATAGCCCTCTAGATTAAAAATTAAATATCGAAATAAAAAAAAATATGGTCACAAAAAGTAACAAGTGCATACATGATTGTATTCAGAATGTCATATGGAGACAAAAAAAGTGAAAATATACCGGGTGTCTCATTTAAAAATCAAAAGTTTATATCAGTTCCGGTCATCTAGAATTGAGACGTATATACCTGTTCTATCCTTCAAGATATTGCTAACCCGCCCAGAACATTTGCACTTAGGTGCCACGGCCATATTACAAGGCATGATGTGGAATTGATCAGTTGCAACGCATTGGGCTCCGTTCTGGCTGTATTCGGCTCTATATCCATTCCAGCACATGCAAGACATGGTGTTGGCATCACTGATGACTATGTATGAGACCATTACTAACATTGGGAGCAGGAACCTGCATCAAAGTAGGGAGATTATTGTCCAGTCAAATTTAATTACATGAATTATAAGAATACTTTAAACATAACATCGATTGTAGAACTGATCATAAAATAAACCAATATCAACTGGGAATTTTACCTAGTTACCACGTATTGATAAGTGAATATACCCTTGACGACTTTGTATAATCGATTTATTGTTTCTCTACTGTCAACAAAATGAATGTTGCCTGTAGCATCGTATTGTTAGCGTTTATTAATAAAATTCAGTAAAAATCAAGCGGCGCGGCGGCGTGGTGTAGTATTTTGAGCATCCGACTTATAGTCCGAAGGGATGCAAAACAAGGTACTCCGTATTATCACTAATACTTAGTAGGAGATACCTTCGTTTGGAAACTTTAAGGGAGCTTGCTGGCGTCGACTCAGTTCCGACATACATAAAGAATTTGTCTTACAAGTTCTATAAGTACTTCATCCATAACAGTCCTCTCACCAAGAACATTACCAAGCTAAGGGTATACGATAATGAGCCCCGCAAACACGGCGGGCTCATATATCAGGCGCTGGATATCTTCCAGGAGCGACGTGAAGAACCGGTTCCGTAGGGAAAGGTATAACCTAAAACGCGGTTTTTTGCCTCAGCCTTTTCCGGGGTTTATCATCGAAACAACCAGCCTCATAAACTTACTGCAAGCAATTATTTACATTGAATACAATTAACAACACGCATAAGCTATGCAGGAGGCGTGTGTCTTATTGATCAGTACCGCAATTTCATAAAATGTCCGGTCTTTCCGCTAACATCAGCGGGGCCGGGCATCAGCGCCCCCCTGTTGGGGGTTTCTGAGCCCGACTTGGCAGGGCGCCCTTCTAGCTCCCCTGAATAGGAGCGGAAGGGTCGCTACTTCTACACCTATTCTCGCCTGACCCCCCTGGGTTAAGAAGCATGCGGTTTGAATTATATGTGACATGTTATGTATTGTGAATTGTTATTTTAAAACTGTGTAATAAAACCCCTATTTATTTATTTATTTATAGTCAGAAGGTCTACGGATCGATTCCTGGCTGGAGCAAGAATTTTTTCATTTAATTATGGTAGTAGATTTAATTTCAAAATTCCGAATACTGACCAGGGAAGTCGTCCACCATTCACTGTTGGGTTTAAATGAACAGTGCTGCTCCTAAGGTGGCGTATGGAGTCAGTAACAAAGCCTACAAAAACACTCTGTCTGAAGGACTTCTACCGTTAATGGCAATTCGACACATGTCGAAAAAATACAATTACTACTACTAGTCGATAAAGATCACTTCCTCCAAATATGAGAGTTATATCGTTGTAAAAATTATTTGACATTATTTTTCTATCGACGTCAAACAAAATATTATCAAGTTTATTCGACATTTATTATAATCGTATCGAATACCACTCCAGCAAACGAAAATAATCGATTATACTTACCTCGTAACTCGACGTATTTCTTAAAACACCGAACTAATGATCTCGTGCGGTTTTTCGTAGAATACGTCTAATGACTTGGAAGTAAAATCAGTTACTATCGATGCTCTCGTGGTATTACTACTGACTATTTCATTCACACATGGCTGCACTTATGCAATTACTTGTTTGAAGTCACATGACATGAAATTTGAGCGGATATTCCAGTAAACACGATAATTTAGGTAAACACGCGGATATTTACGTAAACAAACAAAGAAAAGTGTCAAGTTTGACATAACTCAAAATCGAAATGTCTCGTTTTCGATTATCTTCTACTACGGAAATCAGTGAAAATATAAGCTAACCCATCCAAAAAAGACCAAAAAGAAGTAAAGAGTCTGTCTGGAGAGAATTTATGTCTTTTTTGAAGCGTGTATAATGAACTTGAATATGAATGATTTTACAATGTTCATGGAATAGTCTTCCTACATATCACTCGACCATGACAAATGGAGACGATGAAAAACACCGGAAAGGGGTAGAGAGTCAGTCTGGAGTGAATGTATGTCTTTTTTTTAGCCTATATATGAAGGTGTGTATGAATTATTTCACGCTGTTTATGAAATAGTCTTCCTAAATATCACTCGACCATGACAAATAGAGACCACTATTTTCCTTAATTCATCTCGAGTAACTTGTATTTTGGGACAATTCAATTCGACCATATGAATATTAATAATCATAGAGTAACTCCCTTCAGCTAAAGCTGTCGGGAGTTATTCTGATTATTAATGTTCATAATATGGTCTCATTTAATTGTCAAAATACAAAGTAGTCTCGATAGAATTATGAAGAAAATAATAGTCGGCTATTTGTCATGGTCTTGTTATATTACCTACGATTATATAACTCATTATGAAATTAGCCAATATCAACTTCGAAGTTTACCTAGTTAATATGTATTGATAAGTGAATATACCCTTTACGACGTGGTATAATCGATTTGTTGTTTCGCTCTCTCCCAATATGACAGTTCTATCATTGTTAAAGTTATCTGGCGTTTGTCTCGTGGTGTTTCGCAGAATTCGTCTCGTGACCCAGAAGCATAATCATTTCGATCATTTTCGATACCCTCGTAGTATTTCTACTAATTATTTATATGATATGATATACAGTATCACACATAAAGTTCACAACACATACAAGTTTTTTTTATTGACAAATATAATGAAAATTTTACTCCTCAGTTAGTTTGTGTTTGAAAAATGAGTGAAAATAGCCTCTTTTGTTTTGCCACATGCAACTCTAATCTGTCAAATTTTACAATTTTTTCGAAAAGTTTTTTTGTAAATTTCGGAAAATGCCAAATAAAAAAGTTGCTCAGTTTCCAATTTCATACCTTTGCTACTAATTTGGACTTCCTACTGTCACTTCGGCTTTTTTCGAATTTTTTAAATTTTTCGACTCTCGCTCTATCGAATCGAATGGAATATGACTCAAATATCATAATTTTGATGAATACGAGACTTCAATGTCATATCTTGACCAGAAAATACCCACACTGGCCTGTTACCGTAAGAAAAAAAAATGAATGAACCTCCAGAAATTCGTCTTTGTTGTTGCAAAGTTCATCTAGTTTTTTCATTTCATTATTGAACTGATTCGTATTTTCGTTGTATGAACACTAATATATTCAGTTACAAATAAATAGATTTCTCTTCATTCTTATTATATTAAACTGGTATTCATTTTTCAAAAGATTTGTATCCCATTAGCTGTAGATGAGTTCGAAATATTTTGATGAATGTGGTTTTCGAACAAATAATAATTTTTTGAAACGTTTTTTGAATTGATTTCATAAATTATATATTTCATATTTTCACCATTAGACGTGTTATGAACATTAAACCACATAACCATAACAAAATTCACAACTAAACATCGCAACATTCATTGATTCATCTCAATAATCTTATAAAAAACCCGAATTCATCATTCAGTATGCCGTCCATCCTATTCTCTAAAAATGATAGTCCTTTCATTCAGACTTTGTGGCATTTTTAATAAATAAGGACTACTTATGTGAATTATAAATGTACGAAAATCTATTTATTTTTCTGGTAACAGACCAATGTGGGTATTTTCTGGGCAACATATGACGTTGAAGTCTCGTAGTCATCAAAACTATTAAATTTTAAACATGTTTCGTTCGAATCGATAAAGCGAAAGAGAAAGCGAAAGTAGAGAGTCCAAATTTGGAGCAAAAGTATAAAATTGGAAACTCTCCAACTTTTTCCTTTGGCTTTATTTATAAAAAACTGATTTTTTGAGGAATTTAGAAAAAAAATGTCAAATTTGACAGGTTTAGAGTAGTACATGACAAAAGCCACTCATTTCTCAAGCACAAACTAAGTGTGAAGTCAAATTTTCATTAAAAAAATACTTCTGTATGTCGCGAACTTTATGTGTGACACCATATGAGCGGTCATTCTATTTGATTGCATAAGCATCGAAGTTTCGACATGAAACATTGACACAAAATTCAAAATGTCAAGTTGTTTCAAGTTGCTTTTTAGTCTATCTGGAGAGAATGTTAGTCTTTCTGAAAAGTATATGAACAGGTATATAAATGATTTTTTGCTGTTTTTGGAATAACTTTCACAAATATCACTCAAGCATGAGAAATAGAGACTATTGTTTTCTCTAATTGACCTTGAGTAACTTATATTTTGAGACAATTCAATCTCAAAAAATAACTCCCTCGAGCTAAAGCACTCGGGAGTCGTTCAGATCATCAATGCCCATGAAGTCGGCCGTTTCTCATGGCGTTAGGTCAAGCAATGAAAAATATCAAATTAATTTAATTAATAGTTGTTTCGGTATTTGCTGCGACACTATTACAAGGTACAGTTTATCGATTAGTATTAAGTTCAACTAACCGTTATCAACATAACGTAACACTTCATTACAGTACCTACCTTTTACAGATATGTCAATACACCTCTCCAGAGGTAAAAACATCAATAAAATATCAGAAGTAATCAAACAGCTTGCAATCAGCAAATACTTCAGTGAAAGCTGTTCATAATGAAATGCAAAACAAATCCATTACTTTGAACAATCAGAACTCCGAATAAATAAATCTCTTGATAAATCAGCGATATTAATGAGTAACACCAAAATTTAATCAACAGTAAAAGCAAAAGAGCTTTTTTTTATTGGATAAATTTCTTTTTTCAACGAAATAATTTTGTCAATCAGTAATTTCACGAGACCGTAGGTCGAGCAATTTTGTCTAATATCAGTTTTTCGAGTGAAATTACTGATGGAAAAATTTTGAGTTGAAAAAAAATTATTCAATAAAAGAAAAGTTCGAGTGATTTTTGGCAAGATAAATCAACGACAATATACAGGTCGTATTTTGTATGTCGTACCACTATTGGCATCTCGAAAACGGTAAATGATACGAAGTTGGTTAAATTAGACAAAAGTTGCTTATTTTAGTGAACAATGAAACGATGTTTCCAAATCGGAAGTATTACGAACCGTTTTCAAAATATTCGGGGAAAACCGAAATTACCCGTTTTATTTTCTTTGCGTTGGCGCCCCTATTTTTAGGAATAGGGAAATGTGTTCGGGAAACTTTCTTATCTGTTTTGAATTTTCTTTCACGTGCCATACTTCAATTTTCAAAACGACGTTTCGTTCCTCGGGGCCACCCTCAACTCTATTTTTTCGAATACGGACCTGCATTTTTTTTTAAAGAATTTAAGTAGTCCTTATCTTACCGACTTCAGATATGTATCTTACCTGGTATTTGCTTCTACATTTCTGCCCCTATATGCCATCGCAAAGAAAAGAAAATGGGTAATTTCAGTTTTCCCCGTATATTTTGAAAACGGTTTGTAATACTTCCGATTTGGAAACATCATTTCATTGTTCACTAAAATAGGCAACTTTTGTCTAATTTAACCAACTTCGTATCGTTTACCGTTTTCGAGATGCCAATAGTGGTACGACATAAAAAATACGACCTGTATAAATACACCACATTAATTATCACCTCGATTGAAACAGTTAGGATGCACCTTTTTTATCGCTGTCAAACTGACTCAGACGTCAAATTTAAATGGGTTTATTCTACAGGAGTTAATTTATCAACAGTACCGAACAGAATTTTTTTTGTGACAAAAAATCTATTTTAATTTTTTTTATCCAGATCTTTTTCAAAATTTATACATAGCTATAAAATTTAATTCTGAACATCTTTTCCGAATAAGATTTTTTGATTTTTTCTCAAACAAGTGTATTTTGAGAAATAATTTTTAAATTTTTCAAATTTACAGTCATACACGAAAAGATGAACGGTACAACGTCTTTTGGGGTTTCTTCCGATGCAGAAGCGACTAAGCATATCGATATTTGTTAAATTTTGTTGTTAAAAAAATTTCGCATATGATGCCTACTTTCTGCCGGTCACTGTACAAACAATAATTACTTTGAAAAGGGGAACATTCTCCATGAAAATTGAAATAAGAAAAATGTGATTTATTTGTATACAACTACTTGCTCGGCACAAGCCAGGTTGGACATTGAACTACATCTGATAGATATTGTGAAAAGACTAACTGAAAAGAAAAGACAAAATATGTATATTCCAAACTTTATTAGCACAATACTCTTCATCGCCAAAAAATCGGAATAAATTGAATACACATTCTAAATAATTATGAAAGTCAGTAGTCGTAAATTTGCCTATACAGGGTGTAATCTAACCTCTTGCACTCCCGGAAAGGACGGGTGTTTAATGCCATTTTATAACGAATGACAGGTGTGAAAAAATCGAAAGAAAATTGTGGAAAGTTTAAATTGTGTTGGAAAATTTGTTGAAATTTTGGGAAACACCGTGCGCGAAGTAATGATCGAAGTACCTATTTCACACACTGCATGTAAGCTATATGGGATTTTCATATTCTAACCTATCCTCAATGAAGCAAAAATCCAAGAGATCGTTTATTTCTAACTTTGTGGTCCTAGCTCAATGAAACGAAAATCCAAAATCCAAATTGTGACAAAATTTTATACAACCCATTTTTTTGACGTTTGTAGAAAAAATTGTTTGCATCTCGTGTGCGAAATACTTTGGTGAAGTAGTTATAGTGTTCTTTTTTCAATTTTATTCGCTACCTGGTTTTTTTTAGCATCAAACTTTTTATTAATTGATCAATTTTGAAGGACCCATCGATGGAGTTCTTCTGGAGTTCTTTTGAAATATATCACAATTTTTTCCATATAAATAACAAGTAGAATGTTTTTTATTTTTAGTTTTTGTCATTTTGACAAATTTTCTGACTAAAGCCTCAATTTTTTGCTACAAAAGGATGCAGTAGGTACTTTTAATTGCAGTCATTTAAAAAAACATCATCAAATCGGAGTAGTTTTGACCGGTTTCTAGATAAAAGTCTAACGCTACCCTACTATTTATATGGTATCACTATTTTCATCAATTTGTTCTCAATAGTATATATTTCCGTCAGTTCTCGTCTAATTAACTAACTGATTCATGACTTTCAATTTCTTGCAAAGAGTTTGTATTCAACACTCAACTGTCCAGAGGATTACTTCTCAGTTTGGAGAATAACGAAGATACAAGTAGAAACCTAAAAATATTAATCCTCTGCAATCATTAATTTGCTGTTTCACACTGAGCTTTATGATAAATCAATCAATGAAACTTAACGAGTGCGAAAAAAGATCAACGACTTACATTTCCATTTTCCAGTAACTTCACTTGCACGAAATTCATTCACAAAACTCAAGTCGCAACAATCCCAAGTTCTCTATGCTTCAAGTCGAACACGTTTGTCGTACATACTGAAGTCATTCTAGTTGTCATCAGGCAGATGTCTTCGAGAGAACAGTTACCGACTTACCGAGGTACGTTAGTTGTGCCAATAAAACAATCTCGATTCGAAATCTGCACGATCTCGTGCCTCGGCAATGAACCTTTCATGAAAACAAATAGCGTAAAGCAGGTTTATGCAGTACAGGGTGATTCGGTCTGTGGTTGGGTTCAATGAGTGCAAGAGGTTTGTTGTGTTTTTTTTGATTTTGCAAGTGATTGAAAATTATTAGTTTTTTTTAAAGCATTTCACTGACAAATTCATTTTCTACGATAACAAAACTTGAGCACATCAATACAAGAGAACTGTGACTTTGAAAAACTTTCCGATGGAGCAAATTTACTAGATATGAAAAAGTAGATTTGAACGATCCCCTCTCAGCCAACGCCAACCAAGTAGAAACTGTTTCGCACGTTTGGAAAGGCAATTCAGGATATAACCAAATGACAATGTACATGACCAAGATAGTTTTATATTATTTATGAAGAGACAGAAACCAATGTTTTGGCTGTTGTTTGTGTAGATACCACCATATCACTTCGACAAATCGAACATGAATTGAAAATTCTATTCTATTTGATATCCATCAAATCCTTCCATTAATAATATTATTTCAACAAATTTCAAAAAACTAAATTGGTTAACCTATATTAATATCAATTGTTATGAAAACATCACGCCAATATTGCAATAATACTAGTAGTACATATATTACTAAAAAAACTTGTTACATTATTTAAAGGACCCCGCCCAAATCAAATGGAAAATGGATCCCTGTTGAATTGGCTGAAATTTGGATATGTTGTATTTAATACCTAAAAATGAACAGTTTTTTAGGTATCGAAGTTCAAAAGTTGCGACTAGTGCGTATCTCCCAAGCGATCACATATGATTTTGACCTTGTATAATGGCAATGATTTTGTTTGGTTTTGACAGGAATAATAACAATTTCTGAATTGTCAATAAATGTCATGTTTTTACCAAAGTTAATGTTTTGAAGATTATTTTACTCGCATTATTTTGAATAATTTGGCTTTTAGAAACATTCTTATTGGTTAGGAGCATGTAATGGGCGATTTACCCCGAGACTCGTTACTCGAATAGATGGAGAAGAAAATGCCGACAAATGTGAAATCGCCATACGCAGACGATAGGGGTTGAATAGACCACCTCTTGCCTAATACAAGAATTGGCGTAGAACTTTTTTTTTTGTTAACAGACTATTTGTATTTATACGAGCTTCACTCGTTTTGCAATCATATGAACTGCAGTCATTTGAATAGCAAACGTAAAAGCAGCAAAATGAAAAAAAACCTCTGAAGACTACCTTCAGTCATTCTGGTCTGTATTAGCAATCATTTTCCCTTCCTTCCTAACCGTTTCAGTTCGAATATTGCAATTCCTTATAAATAATTCACAAAGGACCCCGCACGGTTCTTATGGAAAAAGGGTCCAAATCGAATTGTCTGAAAATTCAGTATAATGTAGATAATCATGTCCTGATCAAATGTCTCCATGGGCACAACGATGTCTAATTGACAGTTTTCAAGATACAGGGTGTCAAACATGTAGAGAGAGGGTTGTTATTTATCTTTGGAAAATCGATAATGTGGCGATTATTTTGTTACAAGAAGTTATAGGGAGAATAATTGCAAATTTAATATTGTCGACGCGAGTTTTGATAAAAAGACTCTGTATGCGGGGTTATTTATAATTACATAATTTTTATGTAATTATAAACAAAATCAGTCTAACGCAAAAGCTCGTAGACTCGCAGAATGAGTGAATATCATTTGATTTTTATATTGGGTGATCTGAGGTTACTATTATGCAAGGTCACAAAAAATTTAATTTGTATATAATATGTTCCTAAAACAAATAAAATGACTAAAACTTGAAAAGAAAATTTTGAGTGATTCTGTATAATAGTAACCCATAATATCACCCAATATCAAAATCAAATTATATGTACTTATTTTGCAGGTCTACGAGCTTTTACGTTTGACTAATATTTTTTAAAGAATTATAAAATTATAAATTTTTAATGACACTGTCATTACAACTGAGTCGACAATAATAAGATTGCAATTACTCTCTCTAACTTTTTTTAACAAAATAATCGCCACATTACTGATTTTCTTAAGGTAAGTACAATCTCTCTGCATGTTTGACATCCTGTATCTCAAAAACTGTCCATTGGATCTCGTTGTGCCCATGAAGACATTTGATCAGGACATCATAAACTACATTATACTGAATTTTCAGCCAATTCGACTGGGATCCATTTTCCACAAAAACCGTGCAGGGCCCTTTATTTCACTTGCTGTCGGATGCTGGTTAGTAAAAGATTCATCCACGATTATTAAAATACTGTAATAAGATCGGCCTCGTTAAAATTCAAATGATTGCAACTCTGGAAGATGTTATTGGAATTGGCGAGAGAATTCATAACTATCTTAATCGTTCGCAACTAGCAAATGAACTATATTACAAACAATTACAGTGCGAATCTGATTTCAGTTCAATCAAAACACGAACTTACTTGGTTACACCCCAAATACTTGAGTATGCACGTCGTCCTCCTCACTCCAGGGGCCATCACCGAAAAACCACACTTCATGGCCACGTTCCTCAAAAATGGATAATTTTTTGAAAAAACATGTTAAAACCTTTTTTGTAAAGATTTTCACGCTCTACAAGTTTGTTTTCGTTCATTATATCAAAATTTTCAACCCCTTCCAAGTGATTGATGGAAAACCGATTCTCCGAGTTATCCGGGGAATTTTCCCCACTTTCCATGGGTGGTCGCGTACAGAACATTTTTTTTCTTGAAGTACTGCTCGTATACCAAAAATCATTTTTATTGGAATTTGTGCTAGGCATTAATAACATTTTGTCTACTGCGTTTGCATTATTATAAAAATGGTTACACTGAAAGACGAAAATTTCCGAGAAGTAAACGTCAGAAAGAGTTGTGAACACTTTGAATAATAACAATTTTTTCTCGGTATCCCGAGAAGTATTATAGATAGGTCACCAATGTGGGTATTATTCTCTTCAATTACAGACGTTTCCATATAAACAATGTTTTAAAATTGATTTTTCTTTTGTTACAGGTACGTATGAAAATAAGTAATGAGCCGAGCCAATCTCCAAACTCCAATAAACAGGTAAACATTAGAGTTACGCCATTGTAGTTGGTTCTTTTCAGCTGGAAACTCCCATAAACAATGACCAGGTGTTTTGCAAAGTTCTGCCCTTGTTTGCCGTTAGTTCCGTAATTTACAAATTAGAAGAGGCAGTAAAATTCAACAAACTGCGACGTAAAACTCTTGTGTGGTTTCCGGAGTTTTCTCCTTCGCCGGCTCGCTTTTATTTTCAGTGTTGATATTCACTCTGACGTGGTTGAGGTTTTATGATGCTAGTAACATTCTTGGAATTTGAGAGCTCTATTCTGTTTCCATGAAATGTATTGAGTTCGTATCCAGAGTTACATATTTGGGTCAAGCGAATATGAATTGTACACGTGCGTAGGTATATGCAAACAGGGTGTATTCTTCAGCAACTTGGGCACCCATTTTTTTACTTATTGAGAGCGTTCTACAAATCTGTGGGGACGAAAATAAAGTCAACTTCATTACTTGATAACCCAGATTATCCCAAGTAAAGAAATTCAGCTTGGGAAACTTCAGGAAAGATTTTTTGTTGAATGTCTATTTTGAGTTTTAGAATGACAGAATAACTGTCGTTTTACAACTTCTGATCTTGATGAAGATTCGAGAACTTTCTAGCCAGTCTTCTGCTGTGTTCTTTGGGAAAAGGGTTGAAATTTTGCTTTACTTCAAAAAAATATTTATTGGCAGAAATGGAAAGCACAATTATAGGGAAATTATGAAATGTTATGCAAAATATACAAACCAGCATGAATGGAATACACGTAGTAAAAATTATTTAGTGTGATTTTAATCACTGGACATGATAAAATGTTGTGAATTTTGCTAAAATAAGTTAACATTAATGAAATTTCGGTGTTTAATGGAATTTGTGAAATATCAATCAAGAAAAACACCAGAAATTCCCAATGAAAATGGTTTTACGGTGCTTTTATACACCGTCATGTAAAATTTACACCGATCAACATGAAATAGAGCACTGTCAGTGACGTAATATGACAGTTGCGAAACAATGTCATAGGGGACAAACAAACCACACTGAACAAAAACAAACCCGGGTTCTATGGGTTGTTTTTTTTTTTTCAGTGTGGTTTGCTTGTCCTCCTTTTCTATTAGGCTACGCGAAACTTGCTGGAAAATTTTCTGCGAAAAGTGATTTCCTAGGAGGAAGTTATTTGCATCATTGTGATAATTAATTCATCAAATGTCAAATGCTTTGTTTGTCCCCTCATCAGTTGATCACCGCCATGTTGTGACGTCAGCTGACAGTGCTCCATTGAAACCATAGTCTTTTTAGTAACGAGTATTTTGAGCACGAACGAGGTGTAACAGTGTGAGTGTTTAATAAAGGAGTGTCGGAAGGTACCGTATTTTTTATGAGCTCATTAATATAACAAAATTGTATTTTCGCTGCTGATTCATAGTGTCATAATGACAATTTCAATTTACAGATTGAAACCATGCTGATATATTTGAAGAATGTAATTGTTGAGTTTAGTATTAGGTCACGACCTCTACCGGGAAATATTTAAAGCTCTATAAGCAGTGTTTATTTACAACTGTACTTGTAAACATCACAGTTATTATTCAAGAATACTAATATTTTCACTTCAAATTAACACTCGAGGTATATGAAAAAACACTGTAGAGATATGAAAAAACACTCGAGGGGAGTATAACAATAAGTCTAACAAGATGAAATTGAACAGAACTACAAATGACAATGATTAGCGTATTCCACCAGAATACTTTGATAAAACTTCAAACTGATGCTTGAGGGATATGAAAAACCACTTGAGAGAACCAAAACACTAAGACAAACACGATAAAATGGAACGAAACTACAAATGACGATGATTTCATGTCAGGCGCGGATCTGGGAAGATTTTTCGGGGGGGGGGGGGTAAATAATTTTATCATTGAATCCTGAATCATTCGTTTATTTAAAAAGTGACAAAAAACTCTTAAAACATAAAAATAAGAAAAAAAATATATAAAAATAAACTTAAAAATCATAAATAGGTTTATCTTCAATGGTTCTGGTTCAATCAACACGATCTCAGTGTTGCCGTTCCGGTACAATTGTACTGAATTCGGTACGAAACGATTAGATTCAGTAAGTCAGTACAACTTAAAAAAAAACACGAAATTCAGTACGAAATGAAAATATAAGAAAAAAAAGCAATATTTGCAGCATTTGGACGAACAAATCTTTATTACAAATATTTTTTTTCCATTTTTGTATTTTTTTTCTTTTATAAACTTGTGTTGTGCCGTGTGCCGCCATCACTCGGGGGGGTAATTACCCTATTACCCCCCCTTGTATCCGCGCCTGTTTCATGTTTTCATATAAACAAACAATTGTGATTAGGCGCCATTTTCCTAGCCATCGGTCGATTCACTCTCCAATAGCCGTGGTAAGGTTTTAGAAAATTTGCTTCAAACACAGATTGTGAATCTGTGATAGAGATGTTACTGTAAAGATTATCATTGAAAACAGATAATTTGATTGTGTAAAATCAAATTACAAATTTCGATGTGCTTCATTGTGCCTTGTTCGTCGAAAGTTAGGCCGGTAGCAATAGATAATCAATTCATAATAATTCTAAAAGTTTTCAGCTTCATTGTGCCTTGTTTTTCGAAAGTAAGGCCGGTAGCAATAGATAATCAATTCATAATAATTCTAAAAGTTTTCAAACTTTGGTCACGTAAAAGATACATCGAGAAATCAATAAAGCTCAGTTTGCAACCTCTTCCGAAGAACCAAACATTGTCAAAATGACAATTAACTTGAATTTTCCTATATACTCTTCCAAAAGTTCTGCAAAATTTGAGTATCATTGAATATATTATTCCATATAATGAATCAAGTTTGCAACCAATTCAAGTGTACGAAACATTTTTCGTATCGAAAACTAATGTTTTTCTTTGATGTACCATGAGAGAAAATTCCAAAAGTTATGCAAACTTGGCATAGACATCGAAAAAATATTCGACCTTTTTTTATCAAGTTGGTCTCGAAATAATTGCAAAAGTTTTGGAACTTTGTTGCAAATTTTGAAAACATCTATTCTGATGCATTCATAAATTTGCAACCTTGTGTGATGTAATTAATCTACAGGTTGCGAATCTATACAACTGTTCGGAATATTTTTTTGATGTATCTGTCAAGTTTGCAGAACTTTTGGAATTTTCTCTTATGTTATATCAAAGAGAAACATAAATAGATTGAAAAAAGAAATTTCGTTCACTTGAATTGGTAATGAGAAATAATATATTCAATACTACTCCAAGTTTGCAGAACTTTTGGAATGTTCTCAACGAGTGTACAGCAAAATTCAAGTTAATTTTAATTTTGACAATGTTGCGCACTTGGTTAACCTTTCGAACTATTGTTAAATTTTCGAATTTTCCTGTCTACCTCTACTGGCCTAAGTTACCTATTTATATGTCACCAACCGGCTACTTGAAAATGAAGGAAATCTTTTGAATTAGCTGGCAACACTGTTCGACCTGAGTCGAGGAATAAAGACTACACGATCTGGATACGTTGATTCTTTTGACTAATTGATGTCGGTCGTTTTTGTGTCACGGTAATTAAACTACCCCGGTTTCGAACGCATAAAACCTTATTTCCGTGCTGAGCGTGACAAGATGACTAAGTATTGGGGTATACCGGGTTCAACTTTAACCCTCAGAGTAACGGTTTCTAGAAGAAACACGAAGAGAAAGCATATTAGTGTTCGCAGTCTTTCAAATAAGTATATTGTTTTCAATATTCGGGAGTACAAGGATTATTGACGGAATATATACAGATAATTTTTAAAGCTCTAATACAGTACGTAAATAACCAAAAAAGTCCCAAATTATAATAAATTTTGGTTCTTTAATATATAGCTTATAACTGATTATATCCTCTCAATGAAATTAAAAAACTATTTTATAAGTATGTCTTTCAGTTCTTGACATGATTTGAAACCATTATAATTATATTTCTTGGGGATCCTATAGAGCAGTTTGAAACAATTGTAATCATAGCTACATGAACATGATAGAAATGGTTTATAAGAATGTGTGGACAGCGTTCTCGAGATAAACAAAAGTGGAATTTTATATACGATATTTTGTTTCCTCAGTAACTCAACTTACGATAAATATATCAAATAACTTTGACATAACGTAGAGAAATAAAAACCTCACCAATTTGGTTGTCATAATTCAAAAAGATGAGAGTAAAATGACCGCCATCATACAAAAATGTGTATGCATGCGATATCATTTAATTTTAAAAAACTTCTGCAATTTGGATCGCCTGGAATTAGTAATAAATTGGCCAATCCGGTAAAAATATTAATATATTATTATGTAATACAATTTTCAAAGGCTTACATGAATAATTAATAAACTCCAAATCAAAGGTTAATGCAAAACTTGGAATCTTGAAAAATTTTAATGTGGAAATTTGTAACAATTCAGTTCTTTAAGTTTGTTATAAGAATGCAAACTTGGCACTTATACTTGAACGGTTATGATCAAAATGTTTTATATAGTATTTATCGCACACATACTGTAATGATTTTGTTTCAAGTACTATTTTGTCCTCTAAACTATTTATAACCGAGTAAGCGACGCCTTTATAGGTTCACTATAATATAATTCTATATTTATCCTCAAGTTTCTTTGTCCAAAAAAATTATTCTATCCATCACCTCATACACATAAAGCTTTTATACAGCTTTTATATAACTGTTTTCAATTTTTCAAGACATTCATCAAAGGTGTTATACAGAAAACATATAATCAATGAAAATGCTTTTCTTCAAACACAAGAATGTCGCATTCGAAGTCGCTAAGTGAGACCCTAATTCAGCATTATCAGATACTTATAAAAACAGTTATTTTGCTACTTGGATAGAAAATAATAAAAACGCAATATCAATCTTATTTGGATTAAATTTGTAACAATTCAGTTAGGGCACTTGAACGTTTATTATAAAAATATTTTTTATAGTATACAGTGTGTCTCACTTCTCATGGAAACACCCCCTATCCTCCGTAATAATTGAGGTATAATTATGAAACTCTCAGAACTCTCTGTTCTGTGTCTCACTTCTCATGGAAACACTCCCGTATCTTCCGTAATAATTGAGGTAGAATTATGAAACTCTCAGAACTCTCTGTTCTGAGAGTTTCATAATTCACCTCAATTATTACGGAGGATAGGGGGTGTTTCCATGAGAAGTGAGACACACTGTATATTGCGCACACATTGCAACGATTTTGTTTCGAATACTACTATTTTGTCCTTTAAACGGTTTATAACCGATTAAGAGACATCCTTACCGGTAAATTATAAAACAATGTTATATTTATTTTATAAAGCAATTGTCTTCATCCTTAAACAAACTGTTTCATCCATATAATGCTTATAATGCTTTTATACAGCTTGTATATAACTATTACAAAACGTTTTTTAACGCAGAAATTGGAGTTGATGTTATACAGAAACCGTATAATCATTATAAAGCAGTTAAAACACTCTTTCAAAACGGATTTCAAGCGGTCTTATATGCGTTTTAAAACTATTTAAATCCAAAACCAAGCTTCAATTTCATAATGCGAATTGTATAAACAATTATACACTAAGTGATAAAATACTCCTCAATGCGGCATTGATGGAATAGTTATGCAATGTTTCAGTTCCATAAAGCAATAGTTTTGCTACTTGGGAGTGAACGTAAAGGTCCTAACGACGGTCGGCCAGATTGAGGTGTTCTTCTAGCTTGATTCGTGGAAATAGTTTAAAACATCTTTGAGTTGCTGAGTCATAATTATCCTGTTTATCTGCAATTTCCGTAGCGTAAAGAACTCTTTTTTTTAAGATACCCACCAAAAGAACATGTCAAGGAACAAAAATCAAACTCTCAATCAATAAATAACAGGTATTTTGACCTTGATGCTTTCAATCAGCTTCATTGTTCGAATGAGTGAAGAATGAGGATCCAGCAATTGATGTTTAGTTCAAAGTCAATTGCGGCTGCCACGGCAACTTCAACCAGGAAGTGAAAATGTTGATGGACGTTCCGGTAACGAATCACAACCGTTCCACAATATGTATCGCGTCACATTACGATGCGGAACGGAATAATTTCAACGAACTCGTCTCGCGTGTCACGAAAACGCTTTAAATATGAAAATTCACGAAAGTATATGCCCGAACCAGCTGACATATGTTAAGGTTGAAATTAAAAGTGGAACACACGGTTTATCCAGCTGTGTACCGTGTTCGCATATTAATATGTATCTGCATGGCTTGGATGTTTCGCATTGCCAGGGACGGTTTTCAACGACATTATGGAATTATGTAACTGACCACGGTAAAAGTTACTGAATAATAGGCCAGGACACGAAAAAATATTTGTGCTCCAAATGTGTTGTAAAACACATAAGGCGTAGAAGGGCCAACAACAAAATATTTTCGAAACATTTGGAATTGCCACTTTGAACTGACAATTGTCACTTTGAACTGGCAATTGTCACTTTGAACTGGCAATTGTCATTTTGAACTGAAAATTATCACTTTGAACTGGCAATTGTCACTTTGAACTGGCAATTGTCTCTTTGAACTGTCAATTGTCACTTTGAACTGGCAATTGTCATTTCAAACAGGCAATTGTCACTTCAAACTGGCAATTGCCACTTTGAATTGACAATTGCCACTTAGAACTGGCAATTGTCACTTTGAACTGGCAATTGTTAATTGACAAAAAACAGTATTTATGCATGCCGTTGGCAATAAATATATTTTTTGAGTAACAATTTACAGTTCAAAGTGACAATTGTCAGTTCAAAGTGACAATTGCCAGTTCAAAGTGGCAATTGTCAGTTCAAATTAGCAATTGCCAGTTCAAAGTGACAATTGCCAGTTCAAAGTGATACCCAGAAAATATTGTTTGAGTCAAATTTCAATTACAGCTGGTCTAATTTTTCCTGAAAAATAGCTAATTTTGAGGCTACTAATATTGGCGCTCTTGGTGGCGTACGTGCCCGAGCAGCCAATAGGCGTAATCGGGTTGATTCGGCAACGTTGCCAAGCTTCTAAAACTATAAACCAGAGAACAATGTACTATAGAGAAGTGACAGAAGACACTATTCCCAATGTTAAACGACGATGGCGGATTTGAACCACCGTGAAAACATGGGATCTGTCATAAAACAATATGTTTGAATATAAATAAACATAGAATTCGATAGTTTTAATATTGTGAATTATTGTGGTCCATAAAAATGATGTTCGAGAGAGAAAGCTAGTCATTTATTTTTGTTTCGCCTCAAAGATATTCCAAAGTTTGAATACTCTTTGCCCGTTTATAGGTACTAGTTGACTGAATAACTATAAATCTCAAATAAAACACATAGGGATGCCCTGCCTATACCTAAACAAATAGCTGTGAACATGAACTAACCTTTTCTATACAATTTGAGGGCCTGGGGCGTGACGGGTGTTGAAATGTTATGGACAGTTTATTTACATTTGGACCATAATAGCAACGAAGAATGACAACTTGATCGGAAAGAAATGGAGGGAATACACGAAACTACCCGATTAAGTACGGACTAAATATGTATAAGGCCCTCGCTTGTAAACAAACAAAGTTATGTTGCCTTCCAGACAAGGAGGAAAAGGCATTCTATGGTCTTTTATTGCTCTGAGCTACAAACCCATACACCTGGGGTGGGATTCCAGGTACCTCAGAATTCTATAGTCGACAGTTTTGTCTCTGCCTATCTCATTATTTTTAACATTCACGAAATTGATAACATAACATCAAAACTGATTCAATATGATAATAACTAGGAAGTCGACGTCACAAGAGGTGAAACAATAAATAGCATTTTCCCACTATAGTTGAAATTTGGCGACTCCCCCTCTCAAAACCTTGTAGAAATCACCCAGCCATTCGTTAGGTTTGCTCTCAGTCGATCGGTCTTGTTATTTTTTCATTCTCCGACTACCACAAAGCCACTTTTCAGTCAGGAAAACGTAATTCAAGAGAATATGTAATACCCTTCGTCCATTTTTTCTCGGATAGTTGTTCAAAATGGGTGGAATTCATAATGTCTACCGAATAAATAACTGAAAATGAAAAATAAATACGGTCCGCCTCGGCTCTTATTGATTCCACAGGCAATAAACATCAATTTGTAAAGGATCCGATGCCATTTAAAGTCTCGTGTGGGAGAAAAGTTCGATATCCATGCGCTTTTACTGATTTATGCATTTAAACTCACCCGGATTCTGGGGCTTATATTTATACGGCTTTTCAATGTTTTAGCGTTATCCGAAAGTAGAATATGGTAGCATCGATCGATGTAGGGGATTTTTTCATCATAAAAGAGTGATTTTTCTGATTTTTATAAATGACCCAAAGGAGTATTATCAAAATACAAATATTTATACGAAAGTGTCGAAGGGCCACATAGTTTTTTTTATTTTTCTGACTTCAAACACGGAATTTCTTACTTTCTTATAGACGGAATTTTATTTTTCCGACTTCGACGTCGGATATTTCGATTTTAAACTGGGAAATTTCGACTTTGAAGTCCGAATTTTATTTTTCCGACTTCAAAGTCGGAAATTCCGACTTTAATCTCGGAAATTCCGCCCACTCAAATAACACACATTCACCTAAGGTCATCCTAAATGTGTCTCCAAAAGCCTGAAGACGACATTCTGTTTTCCACAAGCTAACAACATCATTAGGCTTTGCATTTGCGCGATGATTGTTCCAGATTAACCCTTTTAGCTTGAGGATGTTGAGGATTTTGGGACTAAGGTCATCCTAAATTTGACGCCAGAAACACGGAGAAAACGTTCTTTTTCCCACAAGCTAAGAACGTAATTAGGATCAGAACATTTGCCACAATTTTTAGACTCTTCAGTGACAGCCCGAGAATGTCGAGGATTCTGAGCTTATGGATGTATTCATATGACGAGTGGAGAATGTCAAATGTCATCCATTGTATGTCATATATGTAATTCGTGATTCGTGTTTTTCATTAAGTTGTGCGTTCATTTTGGTCCTTGTGGGATTTTTCATTTAACCATTTTTGCAATAATTTCTATTAAAAGGTGAGAATGTGATATTTAACCAGTGAGAACTGGAAAGTGTAATCATCAAGATACTATTCGAAAGAATTTCTTGAAGCACACTGTATGAAACGGAATGCACGAGTTCTAGTAGCAGTGACAGTGATATTTCCTAAAATAGTAATGATGATGGAAACATTTTTATTTCGTTTATAATCATTATGCTCATTTTGTACCTGATGAATTAATTCACTTCGAGTTTGTACTTGTAAGGACGTTCTCGGGTTGGCCCTCGACATTTTGAGGACGTCATCGTGAATTGGAAGATGAGTGAAAATGTAATTTTTCTGAGCTATTATTCTCACCACTTCAATGTTTCCTGAGGGATTATTTTGTGATTAGAGGTTTGAATCATTTTATATTCTAACGAGCTGTTACACATATTTCCGAAGTAAATATTAGGCTTAATGTGTTCATTCATTTATTCCTTTAATATATTACTTCACGGACGCCTGAATTCATACCGTTCTTGTGTGCTATAGTGTTGTCGCAAACCCAAATATGTTCAGACATCAGTGGACAGATATCCAGGGTTATTAATATCACAAGAACCCGGAAATATCCAAGAATTCGAGGAAGAGAAAGAGAGAGATATGGGAGAGGGTGGGAATGGCGCTCAGTGGGGAATGGCGCCCACCACAGTTTTATGTATCTTTTCGAAAAGCTACGATTAATTATGAAGAATTCTACAACAATAGTTAATTGTGTTATTATAACGCGTAAAATCATTTTGTAATATTAATTTCTTGCAATGCTTTTTCCCATAGTTTTGACGATTTACGGAAATAGTACATTTTTTAATAGAATTTTTGAATCTGTACTGAAGCTAGCTTCTAGCTTGTTTCGTTGCTATCGTCACTGACTCGCCAAGGAATATTTAAATGAATTTTTGATTTCGAAATTTTGAACAGTGGTATATAGAATATAGTTTTAACTCGATTGCGAAATTCGTTCGCATGATCGAATACAAAAATGCCTTTTGATTTTTGCTCGAAAATGTAAATAGGATATTCATAAAAAAATTTGTGGAATTATCTGCGGCTGAAAGACAAACTTTTTTAATAACACTTTCAGATTTTTTTTTTTCAGTTAAAGTCTTTTTACAATATCTATCAGATGTAGTTTAATGTCCAACGTGACTTCAGCCGGGGGAGTAGTTGTTTTATGGTCGATATTACAAAAAAAAATTACATTTTTCATTTTTCATTTTTCATTAAGAATGTTCCCATTTTGCAATCTACCATCAAAAATAACAGATACGTTAATTGAAGTTCATGTATTATTCAGAATTCAGCACATACGGGTTATTTGTTTCTCTTTATCAACTGTACTTCAATTGTTTCAGATAATTCGCAGCATCATAAAATAATTAGACATGACAACAAAGGGTTTTCAGCGGGTTGCCCTCTTACACATCCATGAAATACGAGAAATAATGGCATTATCATATTCCCCACGCAGAACAAAAACATGCCTTTATATAATATATGCGCTTCGCTACATTCATATGTATGCCTCATTCACGAATTCGCATGTTAACAAGGCTCAAAGGACAAAAATTCGTCCTACAGGGTCATTGCAATGTACAGAATGTCTACTTTTGTGTCATCGTATTATGTTTTTATCCCAAAAGTTATAATTCTTTTTAATTAATAAACGAGTCCTTGGTGATTTATATGTATTCACCGTATATACCGGGTGCCCATTTTTTGAGCTCCACCGTCAGCTATTATAAGAGATAGTTTTCGAATTATTGAGAAAACCTATGAAACTAGACATTTTTAACTAGGACCTTCTAACAACACTTTTTAACAAGGAATCCAAATATTATCGTTGATTTCAAGGCGTTCTTTGGGTTTTTTCATGGGCGCCATAATGGGTTTTTGCACTTTTGAAAAGCATATTTTTCCTGATTACAACGATGTTACAACGAGATGATCGAATCTTACTTGAATATCATTTTTTTTTTGTGCAGAGTGCTTTGGAAAGACTGCCAAAATTTTTGTATAAGGATCTGAATTTTTACAGTTCATATTCGAGCAGAACTTTTGAAGGTCATCTACAAGGCTAAAATATCACCTCATATTGGCTGAATCTTGATTTTGGCAAATGTGAATATATTGTAGATGTAAAAATAATATTGATCTTATATGGGTGAATATTCGAAAAACAATATTACATTAACGACAAAGCTTCGCTCGATTACATTTACAGTTCTCATTTGCAACAAATGCTCTCCCAAAAATCTGTGACGACTACTCTAACCGGTTTCATATTGTTCAAATAAAATCTTATCTGAATATTAATATTAATATTATTTCATTATTATTATGAAAATCTTGTATTGCCATCGGTCCTGGATATATATGTATATATAACAAATTTTAGAATATTCGGGCCATTGGAAGTAGGGGAAAATTGAATGTGATAATTCACAGTAGAGAGAGAGAGAGAAAAAGCAGCCAGCTCAGGATTATTTTCTATTTCTCAATAGAAATGTAAAGCCAAGACGAATGTACAATGTATCCAAAGGAGGCGATCCATTACATACAGTGGAAGTGAGATATAACTTTCAGTCTAACTGAAAAATACATATGTTCCGAAGGATTAATCCTTCATCTTCAGTGAATGATAGGGGTAAGTTACATAGAGATCATTTTAAGGTGGAAAAGTTGAAATAAATTGAAAAAAAAATCGGAGATATGTGTTGGCCAGCGCGGTCACCTGATGGTTCTCTGCTGGATTTTTATTTGAGGGGAACTATGAAAGATTTGGTTTTGTAAAACATACCCATCGATATTGATGAGCTGAGAAGAACCATAATTACCACTATCATAAGATGACAACACGTGATAAATCCAAATTCAAGTGAACTGCCAAAATGTTGTTTGTTAAACAAAATTGTTGGCGTTCTTATCGTGTACATCGTTGTAATCGGAAAAAATGAAAAATCCAATACAGCGCTCACAACAAAAAAAATCAAATTCGAGTATGGTTACTCTGGCATAAAGAACGCTTTGGAAAATACGATGATACATTCAAATTTCTTGTAAAAAAATTCCGCATAAAAGCCCTAGTTAAAAACGTCTAGTTCGTTTGGTTTTCGCTTGAAAAAAAAAATCGAAAATTACAATTTTCCTTTTTTTTTTCAATAATTCAAGAACTAAAGGTAACACCAAATTTTCTTTCAGGTAATTGTTCGGCTTGGAAACGTGCAACTTCGCCATAATTTAAAATATATTTTATAATAACGGGCACCCTGTATATTTATTCATACGCGCTCTAATACATATTTATGCCTCACACACAAATTCGTATGTGAACACGACCCAGACACAAAAAGAATTCGTGTGTAGTTCCATTTTCATGTGCTTCAGGCCATGTTTCCCTGCAGACCCTCTACATAGGCAAAAATTTCATTTCGTTCATCGATTGTTCAGGCTTGTTTCAAACAAAAGGGATCTGTATTGTGTCGATTTGTGTTTTGTCCGAGAATGGGGTTTCACATGGAAAGCACTTTTTGTCTCCAATCTCTATAGTTTTCGTGAAATTCGAAGTTGGATAAGATATGAATACGGAATTTATGGTTTAGGCCAGTTGTAGGTTACATATCAATCAAGATGTCATTGACGAATTGGGAATGAGTTGTGTGGGAGAAATATTTTTGGGAGCAAATCATCAGCCTAATACGTATACAGGATGTAATCTAACCTCTTGTACTCCCGAAAATCCGCAAGAACAGAAATATGAAGGAAATGATAAAAAGCAGAACAGAACATAAAATCATGCAAGAACGAGAAACCAGAATAGCTGAAAAGAGCCGGCTTCTGGAAAGAAATACGAGAAATATGTGAAGACAGACAAAAAGAACAGTCCAGCTGCAGGAATTTTTAGAAGAGCAAAAATCTTTGAGAGAATGCCGGTTCCATAGGTTCCTTCAAGAACATGCGTTGATCCTTGAGCTGGAGAATGATCTTCAAGAATCGTGTAACGCTATGGAAAATGAATCCAGAGAAAGAGATGGAGATAGATGGAGCAGGTACGGAGATAGTCCAGACAGCATCGAAAGTAGACCTGACTCGATGAAGAAAAGAAATGGGGACTATCTGGACTGAACATGTATCCGACGGGCACTATATCAGATGTCAGATGTTTCAAAGCCGTTATAACCGCTTTTTATGATTGGAATGCTGAGGAGATAGATTCAACCTGGTTTGTAGTTGCCTTTCGCAGATTGCTATTGAAATCTCGTCGAAAGGCACCCTATATATTTTGAGGATTTGTAATATCAGAGTAGACTTATCATTGGATATTATCTAGCAGATAAACTTATATTTCGCGCAACTGTTATCTAGAAAATGCATTAATCGTACTCTGTGCTGACGAAACCTCATCATTACTTGTGGCCATTCAGAATAAACAAGTATTTTTCGAAATCCCCTACAACAAATGACATCTGCAGTTCAGAATCAATTGAAAGCAATCCAACTGTATTGTAACCAACGTGAAAAGACATGTCGTAACAATTTTAAATATGAATATGAAATATCCAGAAAGCAAACTCCATGCGAAACATAATAAAAAAAAGAGCTCCTATTGTATCACTCGATGTGTCGTCCTTCATTTCTGAGAATGATCATTAGACAACAATTTCTTAATGTATTCTCCAAATGTTTGATATCCCTAAATGGCTGTTGTATATAGACTTTCTCCTTGAGATACCCCCACAAAAAAGTACATAGGAGGTGGGTCTGGGAATCCACTTATTTTGGAATTCTGTATTCAACAATGCTCTAACCTCTTGAGTTGCGTGTATAGATGCATTTACATTTTGTCGAAAAAACACTGGACCCACAATCTTATCGTCCAAAATTCCACACCAGACGTTTATTTTGGTTATAGTTATATTGATCGACACATTCGATTCTAAAATGTGTATTTCTATCTGCCCACCATCTACAATTTCGTAAACTTTCCTTACCATTCGATGTGAAAGTTGCATCATCAGAGTAAATAATTTTTCTGGAGATATGTTTATCTTCTTCAACTTCGCCTTGGAACCAGAAAGCAAAATACAAACGTCCATCAATGTTTCTTTCTTGGAGTGTACGAACTAATTTCCGTTTTTGACATGTCAAAAATTGGATATCCTCCACAAAATCAAACTTTCAATCAGAATTTTGGTTTGTATGATCTGAATTCGTTCGTTTTCAAGACTCTTCTAATTGACCGTTCGGAAAAGCCAATCTTTGTTTGCCTTTGAGATAACGGAAGTCTTGGATCCTCCACAACAGATTAAACCGAAGGGGAAACAAATATTTTCCGTAATACTCATGTAATACTCTTGGGTAATGCCTCGAATTACTAACTAATACCTATTAATTCTCGACTAATACCCCTAGTCCCCTACTAATACCCAATAATTTTCAAGTAATACCCCTACTTCCCGAATAATACCCAATAATTTTCAAGTAATACATTTAATTCCCGACTAATACCCGATAATTCTCAAGTAATACACCTGATTCCCAATAAAAGACAGGTACACAAAAATTCTCCAGCGGTGTACCCCTCGGATAAAACAATATTCAGGGCAGAGTCTTCATTTAAGTACAATAACATTTCCTTGGTGTAGCATTTTAACTGACCCAGTTCGATCATTGTCGTCGTGTATTAAAATTTTCTCAAATATTTCTTGGAGACTAAGGTGTGCAGCCATTATCACAAAACAGAAATGTCAAAAATAATGTTGACCTACTAGTTTACCAATGTTTTCCAAAGTCAACTTTGCGTATTATAATAAACGATCATTTATGGTTATACCATTCATCGACCTGTTTTCACGTTGGTTGTAACACAGTTGTCACTTTTTGTAGCTGATTTTTTTCTGAATGGCCACAATGAATGAGGTTTTGCCAGCACCAAGTACGATAAATGCAATTTTATAGATGACAGTTGGACGAAACTTAAGTTTATCTGGTCGTCTAGATGATGACTCTGATATTACAAATCCTCATAATACATAGGGCAGTGAGATAAAACAAGGGGAAAATAAGTGAAAACTTGTTTTCGGAATAGGTGGATGTGAATTTAAATTTGGAACACTCTATAAGTTATAAGTCACTACTTCAAATAACGTTTTGTGTTTCCTGAAAAATTAAGGTACTTCACTCTTGGGCCACTTTAAATTTTTTTCACCTCCCCCGTATACGAAAGGATATAATTGAAATGTGGATAGTGCCATTTGAATTTGGGAGGATGTGAGTTTCTTTATAAAGAATAAAATTTGGGAAATTTGGGAAATTTTAAATAAACTTTTTTCCCATTTGTTGCCATGGATCTGCCGGTCACTGTATTGACATGATAATCAAGAATTTCAGTGGTTGGCAGTGTATACTATTCCTGATATATACACTAAACAAATACACCTAGAATCCAACCCTTCCCTTATCTATCAATACCGTAATTCGATGTCAAAATCCGTATCCAGGATTCCAGGATGTATTTTCAGGATTTAGTGTTCGGCGGAACGCCTGTTTGGGTCTCTTGTTACTGTTTCGAACTCATTTGCATGCAAGTCGCATGTTATCTACCTGTCGTGTATGCACCAAGGATCGGAAGTAATGCAATTGTGCAGATTACAATGGCGTTCTCTCGAACTGATGCGAAAAGCTTTTTCTATGATTGAAAATCTTCGAAGCCGTCGAGGTACGCGATAGATACTCGATATGTGCTACAAAATATCTATGAAAGTGAATGATATAAAATTATATTCACGCTCATTTTCCAGATTATCCGGAGAGTCCACTTTAATAACTTTGTTTCATACAGGGAAGTCATAATGAACAATAGTTTAATAAGCCAAAAAAGCCAAAGCCGAAAACGAGACAGTCGCTGATGAGTACGGATATCACCGGAATGATGAGTATTATACACTGAGTTTCAGAGTTTGAGAATCTTTCTTATTATGCATTTGTCAGAAAATTGTATTCATCATAAAAGTGCATTGCGAAAAACTCGTATTTGAGTTATCAAAATTATGAATTTCCAAACGAGAACAAAAAATGGGAATTTTTATCAGGAGTGAACTACCCTTATTTTCGACCTTTTCAAAGAAGTTTATTTAGGGAAGTTGTTTATAATCAAATTTGAATTGCGACAAAATACATTTTAGGTACTCAAATACTTGCATATTATATCTGCATGAGAAGGTAGGAGTCTTCAGCTGAGTTATGACCAATCAGATATTCGGCTCTGCCAGAACTTCCAGCGGCGGTAAGCGTGAACTTGAAATTTGATGTCGGCGTTCAATCACGTTTTCTGAGAAAACGAGCGCATTTCGTAAAAAGTTACTAGGAACTATTTTTGTGGAGCATTGAATTGTCTTTCACCTCAATGACTTGTTTTTTCGATAAATCATATACTTTTCAAGATTACAGCAAAAATCTGTGTATTTATTTTTAAACGAAAAAAAAAAATGTTCCACCCCTCGAATTTCGGTAAGCAATTTTTTTTTTTTTGTGTTTATCATAGTTCCAACAACTAGCATACCAAGTTTGGTGGTGCTACAATCGATCCTAGTCTGAAAACCCAATCGTACTGGATTAACATAGGTATGAGCCGCTTTCAAACTCGATTCATTTGTTTCATACAATGGGCCATCTAGTTTTGGTTGTCTGTACAAATTGGTAACAAGAGTTTCATACATGCATACCACTGAACAAACAAAGTTTCATCTTGCATCCTGGATTGATTTCTCATATAGCTAATGGAAACAATATGAAACCGTTGAATACCACCTACTGATTTCATGTATGATCAAAATGATGAGTATAATAGCTTTTTCGAGATGATTATATCACAATAGGATTCGATACTCCATTCAATATCTCATTAATGCATCGTTATCCTGCCGTATATTAATCATTGTTATTAACGGGTTGAAGTCAAAGGATATATTCATTACGACTGGTTTCACCTTCATTAGTGATGACGTATAATATGTTGTGGTTTGGGAAAATAGATCAGATTTCTCATTGCTGAATGGTGCACTAATATTCTGTAACATTCACTCCATATTAGTAATGTATTTCAGTAAAATACATCAACTAGATTTAGTGGTTTGTGTTTCGACATTGAATGTTTCGGAAGTGATAGGAAATGTAACCAAATGCAATCTCATAAATTCTACATTCAGCTCAATATTTTTGTATTTTCAATGACCTCTAGATTTCGTATGATATGATTCAAAAAGTAGGAAAACTATATTGTAAAATAACCATGATATAAGCCCTTTTCTTGTGGGAAATGTATGTAATTTTCTGCTCATTATACTATGGTATATTAGTTCTATTCTCTGTTGATAATTCAATAACTTGCTAGAAATCGGCGAAACTGAGGATGGGACCCACTGTATGTGCATCGGTCATGTAAACCAATCATTCTAAGACTTTAATGGCTTCAGCGTACTTGAGAAAATCTGCTGTAGCCTCTCTCTCGCTGAGTGCCTCGATTTGCTCTGTTCCTCATGAGCCATTCGCTTTCAATTGAATTTACATAATAGGGATTCTATCTTCACAAGAATATAGACCAGGGTCTGCATTCATTCGATCCAGCGCAAATATCCACAACGTTACTAAAATCCTGAATCTGCAAACGGTCGGAGTTCAAACGTAACCCTAAACTGTTTGTCGCAATATACAGGGTAAACCAAAACAAGGGCAATATTGGACGTTTCCAGAGAACAGGAATATGAATCAGATAATGAGAGTTATATCAGAGTATAACGGATTTCTCAACCTCACATTCACATTCTCAGTTTGGGTTCCAGAGCAATAAAGGCACGAATGATGCATATTCTCATTCTTGGAACATATTTTCACCAATATGAATAGTAGTGAGGCGGTTGTGACAATGTTCTGCCTTTGATTGCGTTACTACGGTTTCAGAGCGGTATGTCTTGACTGGCGACAGGATAGTAAAATCAAATGAGAATTGGTCAGACATTAGGGATATGTCGAGGGAAGTCCCACAAGGATCTGACCTTGGTCCAGTTTTCTTCCTGCTGTACCTCAATGACCTGGCCGATATTGCAATTCAAGGAGAGTTCACCATTTTTGATGATGACACTACCATACTCTGGCACGGAAAAAACAAGAACATGAGAGATATTATTACTAGAGACTTGGGAATGATTCAACAATGGTACGATGCAAATTATTTATACTTCAGTCACAAGAAAACCAATATAATAGGCTTTAACTTTGATTGCGAAAATCTCAACTTGAACTTACAAATTTTGGAATACAAAGAAACTACTAAACTCCTTGGAATATCATTGTATAAGAACTGAAGTTTCACCAACATGTTTCAAATTCAACAAAAAAATCAACATCGGGATGCTTTGCCCTTAGATTGGTCACTAACAAGTTAAAACAGCTAAAGTGGTCCATCACTCACTGATCCCACTTGAGATATGGTAGAGCCTTCTGGTGTTATTCTCCTCCATTCAGTGTTTGTTCTCCAAAAAAGAGCAAAGGCCGACGTTACATTTTATGCTCGAGCTAACCCACCACAGCAAGTTATTCAAATTATAGTAGAAGGAAAATAAAAAGTGCATATCGTTCCTGAAGACTTTTACTTCATCATGCCATCATGTCCAACTTCACATAACCCTTCTACGATATTTACGGATGATCCGAAAGTCATGGATATTTTAGTTGATATGAAATAATCATACTGGAGCAGGTATCAGTCCCTCTTTGGACCATATGCAACGATTTGAGGCTAGTGAGACACGTCTCACTTATACATGCCAAAGAAAAAACAGGGTTTTACTCCTGCCTCAGTTTTCAACTCATCCATAATCCCGGCAATGTCTTCAGTAAATGTTAAAAATAATGACTAATACACATCCTACATAAAAAGTGAAGGATGTCATTATTTAAGCTTGAGGTTTGCACTTCACAATAGTGTTATTAAATATATATTTGCAGGATATGAATAAGCGATTATTTTCAACATTTAGTGAAGAGAATGCCGATTTTATGGGTGAGTTGAAAATGAGGCTGGAGTAAAACAGTTTTTTTTTGCATGTATAAGTGGGACCTGTCACACTACTTTAAATTGTTGCATATAGTCCAAAGAGGGTTGCTGCTTAGTATAATACTAATACTAGTACTAATAGTATTTAAATTAATTTAAATTAAATTATTCATGATTTTTGGATCACCCGCGAATACCTCCGTGAAGTGCGACAAAACACATTTTAGGTACTCAAATACTCGCATATTATATTTGCATCAGAAGGTAGGAGTCTTCAGAAACGATATGAACTTTTCCTTTTTCGTGTTTATCATGGTTCCAACCACTAGCATACCAAGTTTGGTGGTGCTATAATCGATTCTTGTCTCAAAACCCAATCGTCCTGGATAATAAATGGTTTCATCTTATAGTCTTCAGGATTGCCTTGAAACCGATTCATGAATCTATTTGCTCTGGAAGCGTATTAGGAAGTATGTATGAGATAAATTGGCTGAGGATATATAAAACTTTCATAAAACTAGGATAAATCCAAATGACATTAATATTATTACTTGGGAGTAGGTATACGCAAATAATATACATTTCAAAAATACTCCATTCACCGATTATTCAAAAACTCCTAATATGTACCGTTCACACTGAATATCACCAAATTTCTTCATTCTGGAGGTTGGGCCTACTGCAGTTCTTCTGGAAGTCACACCCTGTGAATGAGTTATTAAAGTCCCCGTTTCTCAAGAAACTTCGACTATGATCCTGCTCCGAACGACAGTGAGACATAATTGGATTATACGCCACGTTTTGGAAATTCATTTGGAAAATGAATAAACATTTGCCTTCCCATTCCCGGAAATTAATTAAGCCAGCTATATACATCTCATAAATATGCGTAAAAGCCTCTAAAAACAACAAGCATTCTCCATACATCTTGCAGCATTTGCACTGTCAGCTCCACGAGTAATAGTACGTTAGCCTCCATGTAAATATTTGCGGAGATGTCATAATGAAATGAACACGTGCTTGAAAGTTCTATTTTTGTTGAAAACATGTGTTGATTTTTAGGAAAATTTCGATGATTGTGCGAACAGGCTTGTCATCCCATGTAAATCATTTTAATTTTCATCTATGTTATCGTCGACATAAATTGTTAGAAACCGTTAATCCTTGGAAAAGTGTCCCTCCGATCGAAGAAAAATTGCTGATATTGGAGGTATAGTGAGTACTCTGAACACTTTGACGGTGTTCCTCGAGGTAGAATATCTTTTCCACTTCTTTCACCATTTTAAATAGATCAGATTGTAGGGAGGATTGTAACGGCTATGTTACCTCACAAGCACTTCGACCTATTAGTTCTTCTGTGCGTGAACCTTAATCTAATCGAGGCCCGGGGTTCCGATACTTCGTGTGAAATTTATCACTTTCCTGGCAGCCATTTCCTTCCAGGAATTTAAGTCTTTTGCAGACAAGCGGTGGGTTTAAGCAAATCCAATATTTTGTAGTTTCTGTAAAGTTCTCTCTTCCCTCTCTGATTTGCCTATTTTTCTGAGATGATACCTCAGAGGGCCTAGTCCAGTGACGAGTTCTGTAACCAATTTCACGTCTTCCTTGTCCAACTCAAGGACCTGTTCAGCTTTCCGGAGCTATAGGCTTACTAGCCTTTCCGCTTGTCTTCGTCATGACACTTTATTCTAGTGGAATTTCATTTCATCAATTACTCAGTTAAATTATTCTTTGGCTTTGAAGATTCCAGATAAGTGGTTCTGTGCTGAGGAATTGCGTGTATGCCTTTTCTTTGGTAGTACAGTCTACTTCCTTCTGTGACCTGGCACCCACATTAAAGTGACCTGGTTGTTTTCCGCCAGTTGTTTGTAGTCCCAAAGTCAGCTCAGAGTCACAACTGTATGACTTCAGAGCTTTCAGAGCTGTTTGGCTAACTGACAGTATACAGATTTGCTTCCCCATTCGAGGCATCCTTGCACTCCTTGAAATATAGTTGAGGTGTTACCAAGGGGATCTGGGAGCCAGAAATTTGGTCCAGTTACGCCCAAAACAGCCCCTCCATCTATCTTGGATGCATCATGTCCGTTCTCTATGCAAAATTGGTAGTTATTTATGACCACTTTAAACTACATTTCGCCTGTGCTAATGAGCGTGTGCAAGTCGTACCTAACTGGGTTCTAGGGAAATTATTTCCAAAATATTCAGATATACGTAAGAATTTCCTGGTTTTAAGTTTAATGTCTGCCTCGCTCTGAGAGCCTGATTGCTGCTTCATTACACATAGGCGTAATTGTAAAAAGTTTGATATTACTTCTAATGCTGTAATAGGTCAGGTAAAGGACGTTGCAAACTTCAGCATAGAAATATCCGGTTCGTGTCCAGAGTACGACAGTTTTTTTCTGTCTATTGTGAGTTTCCCAGATGCCAATCCTGTCTAGTGCTAGCTTGGAGTGCACACCGACCACCTGAGGTGGTGCTGTAGGTTTTCCGGGTTTTCCACAGGTGAAAGGTGAATACGCAACCAAAAATCCAGCAAGTGGTCCCGGAGCGCCACGGCAATGCCTTTGGGAGTGTTTATGAGGGACTATTATTGTTATTAACTATTGTCGCTGTGATTAAATTATTCAACTTTGGCGCCCTCTAGCGGCTCTCCTAATCATAAGATCTTCTTATAACTTGTCAAAATTGACTAGGGTCTTGGACCGAACAAAATATCAAAAAATTATCAAATTTTGCTGAAAGCCATTTTTATAGGGTTTTGTGCCCTACTTACACCAAGTGCTATACTTCGATGCAAACGAAAGAAAGGTTTGTTTGTCGATATTATGAAAAAGTAACATATTTTCACTCAATAAACTTATATTTATTTACATAATCCTACGAATGCATACAACTTTCTTCTGTATCTAAAATACATTAGTTTCATGTTTCATTTTCAGTTCTTGTGATCTTTCTATTCCTTTCTGAACAATTTCAATCGAAATTTGTTTTCCTCCCTATATAAATCTGGCCAGCTACGTGAATGAGAGTTTCGAAATCGGATAGCAAACAAAGAACGGTGAATAATAGAGAATCGTTGATCAAGTCATAATTTTGACCGAGCACGGCCCATAAAAGACATAAATGGAGATTAATGTCCCAATGGTGGCCAAGGCATGCGAGTTTTGCTTTAATTGGACGTAGATATGCTCAAATCCGCTCTATCGCAGATCTATATTGCGGTCTGTAAGATAACGCACGCCCAATTATAATGTTTCGGATTTTGATATCCCTTTGTTGTTTTGGTTGGACCAGTAATCTTTATTCATATTGTTGTGACAGAATGAATAGGCGAGGAAATTTTCCTGAAAGGAATGTTCGGGAACCTAAAGACCTACATTTCAGATGGGGGAGCGATGGAAGGACAAATGAGGAGTATTATTTCAAAAGTGAACCAATCCACTTTGATAAATGTTATCATTCCAGTACATCCAGTACATCCTCGATACGCCACTGGAGTATTGGTCAGACATAAATAAATGTGATAACGAGGTTACAATATATTAAAATAGCAAGGGATTGTGGTAGTCCGTCTCTAATAGCTAGATTTCACATCAACTGTTACTGACATAAATCTATTCAACCTATTTAATCCGCGACTGTTGCGGAAGATGTCATTGACATAAGTAAAATCTGTTTTTTTTTAACATTTTCATTTATAAATGTTTTAATATTTCATAGATTTTTCCACCACATATTGTTCCAAATGCAGTAACCCTACTTTTGCTGGTGATGAAGGTTTAATCCTTCGAAACATGTCTCACTGATGTAAGTCCTTTGACTACATCCTGTGATAAGGCGAGTCCTCCGTTACACCCACATTCATAATAAAGAACATATTTGGTGGAGTTTGACTGTAAGTTTTTTCACTACCCAGTTCCCTTTATATAATCATACCTGTTCGTGGAATAACAGTGTTTCCTTCCATCCGGGTAGTAATCCCTGAAATGAATTTTAGAGAAATCAAGATTTTTCAGTATCATGTTCCTATAATTTAAAAAAATTGGTTATTGGTATTGCAACCCAGATAACACCAGAACGTCCCAAGAACTTCCTCAGGATGACAATGTGGGACATTCAGAACGTCCCAAGGACGTTCTGAGGACATCCAATGTTACAAATTTGAACATCTCGAGTACGTCCATCATTGGCCCATGTTAAGGATTTTATGGACATTTACAGGATGATTTGGGGACGTGCATTATTGGTTCGTGGACCGCACTTTTAGTTTTTTTTTTCAGGGTTGTTGTTTTGAAAAGGTATGGTAACATGAAAAAATGCATTAATATTCATTAAAAACATCTTTAATTGCAAATAAACGTGACATTATGCTAATAAAAAGTATTGTCTTGAACAAACACTTCATATATTGCAATATACTGAAATTAGTTTACCTCCACCTAACCCAAAATAGTTATTTGCCTAACAAGTGTGGAAAGTAGTACTTTTCCGCACGCGACGGCAGTTGAACGAACGACGCGGAGCGGAGTTCGGACAAGCCGTTAAGGGCGGAAAAGACATTTTCCGTAAGAGTTAGGTACACTATTTTTCCTACGAGTGTTTTTGTCCATCTTATTTATGAAAAAAGAAGGTTTTTAATAAACGAGTTTTTATAATAATGCTACAAAATGACTAATAAGACAGAATAGTTACAGGGATCATTTAGTTAGTCCTAAATATCATCATCATCAAAAGTAACTTTTCCGAACAATTTTAAATCGTACGGAAAAGTACAACTTTCAAAACGAAAAATCGTGCGGAAAAGTAACTTTTCCGCACGCTCGTAGGCAAAAAACACTTTCACTCTCGTCTATAATTTGATCACATGAACTACCAACCATGCACTGTACCTCAAGATGAGTACTTACAATATCGATATGATCATAAATATAACAGCACTGGCTATGCAAAAATAGCATTTTGCAAACTTTTTGTATTCACAAATGTTAAGTTTTAGCAATATAGCGGCAAAGGGCAAAGCTCACAACGTTCGCAAAAATTAAAATGGCGTAAAATGTAAAATGACATGACATGTGGACAGCCGAGCTGAACCGAAAGGAGCCGAGAGGAGCCGAAAGTACAAACATTGTGGGATTGTTTCAGACTAAGGGAAACGCGGAGAGCGGAAATTCTTGGCTCGATTGGTCTAAAATGAAAACTCAATATTTCCGTGCTATTCGTTTCGCCTAGTCTGAAATTGTTGGAATGCTTTTTAAAAATGTTTCGGATTTTGATATTCCTTTGTTATTTTGGACCAGTAATCTTTATACATATTGTTTTGACAGGATGAATAGCAGGGGAAATCTCCCTGAAAGGAATGTTCGGGAATCTAAAGACCTACATTTCAGATGGGGTAACGATAAAAGGACAAATCCACCAAAATATTGTCATTCCTTTCATCAAAGAATTTTCAAAGGATATGATGAGTAATAATACTGAGGAGGGAAAGGGCATGGGAATTTAAAATATCGGGACATTCTCAGGCAAAGAATTTTTGAAGCATGCCATTAGTTAAAAGGAAAGGTATTGCTTGTCAGCTTTTAAGATTGTTCGATGACTGGGCGTATACTGTCGTGACGTGGAAAAACGATATTTCGATCATATGAAATTCTTAGGAAACGATTTCATGAGCGATTCGTTCAAAATCGTGTGGTCTTAAGATTACAATAACTAAGAAAAATACTGAAGTATATGTGAGGCCATCATTTGCAAAACTTGCTATTTGCTCAGGAGCATTTTTTTGAGAAATAAAAAAAACGTTTAATAGCTTAGTGTTGTTGTTTTCTGGAAATAAAGTGATTTATAAATGTTGCTCAAAGCTTTTAGGAGTGAAATTAAGAACTTTGCATCCTAGAATATTTACAGCTTTGTTTAATAAAAAATAAAATAATTGCAAATAGCCAGTTTTGCAAATAATTGTATAGTAAAAAAAGCAAAAAAACCTTTTTGCGTACTTTTTCGCATGACGAGGTTCAATAAACAGAATATTTTCAGTTACAAATAATAATTATAAAACACTAACTATTTCAAATTCAACGCAGAACCACCTGCTTTGCCTCGTTTGAATACAAACTACTGAAATCCGTTTCTTATAAAACAATCAGTGTAGGTTACATTGTTTTTCCAGCTTTTGCAAGTAAAGCGTCTTTTACTTTGCTCTCGCGATGTTCTCTAAACAATACAGAATTTGCTTTCTCGTGGAAACCAGAACAGAAAAAGCAAAGAGCAAGTTTTGCACCTAACTTTAATTTTCTCGACAGTATTTGCATGCTAAAGAAAGGGCTTTGGTGAATTCCGATTTTATCATTCGATTCCTCTGTGAAATTTGAAAGAAACTCAATGAAGAAAATAGTTTTGGAGATTTTTTCGAAAAGCGAGTTTTGCAAATAATGGTAATGTATGATCATTAAATAAAGTGAAAAATGAAAAGACTTGAATACAATCACACATGCACTGCGCTGCCTTCATAAGTAAGAGTGCGGCATCTACAAAAACTCATGGAATGGCGATTTTAATAAGGTTGCTAAGAATTACCCGCTTTTTCCGATGTACTAAGCAAGAACGCCGCTTCTGTTCCAAATTCCCCAAAAATCAACCATGTTTTGTCGCAACTACACATTTTATCCACATGTTCATAAGCGAAAAGGCGGTGACTCTCTTTTAGTGAACAAAAATCTAAAGAAATAATTTTAAATTTTTTATCGAATATCAATAAACTCTTGTCTTGTCTTAAAAAAATGTTTTAATAATTGCATATAAATAGTAATTGTTTCAATCCTTCCATATACAAGGACTGACTTATTCAGTTGAATATCGGTCACTCGCAGCCTTTTCAATCCGATGTTCGATAATTTTGTTTGATATTAGTATACAGTGTGTCCATAAAGTAACCCCACTTATGTTAACTTTTGAACGCATTGGAATTTTTCGATGAAACGGTTGTTCATAAGCAACATTTTGACACCAAAAAAAATTATCGGTCTTTCAAAATTTCTAAATGAACGTCTTTCAATTCTCTTTATGACTGCAGAATTCCAAACAAAAATATTAAGCCAAAACAAAATGGCAGCACATAACATTAGAACTCTTATTGAGTAACCCCACCACTGTTTACTTTTAAACGGATTGGAATTTTGCTTTCAAATTTCATCTGGTTGAATGATAGTTCATGAACCACTTTTTGCCACCAAACAAATTTCAGTATTATTTGAAATCGCATAGGGGGTCTATACGATAACAGAATTACAGACAAAACAAAATGGCGATACATAATGTCAGATCTCTGCTCTGAGGGACCTCTCGAATCATAACCATGAAATTTTGTTATCGTATAGAAAATTGAAAGTCGATTTAAATGAGGTATCACTCGACCCCAGTACGATTTAAAAAAATCAGGCCGCTATTTTGAAAAATAGATTTTTTTGTGCCAAAAAGTAGTTAAAGAACTATCATTCAACCAGATGAAATTTTAGAGCAAAATTCCCATCCGTTCAAACGTTAACAGTGGTGAGATAACTCAATAAGAGTTCTAATAATATGTACCGTCATTTTGTTTCGGCTGAATATTTTTGTTCAAAATTCTTCAGTCGTATAAAGAATCCAAAGACGTTTCGAATGAGGTATCACTCGACCCACCATGCTATTTAAAAAATCTTTCAAAATGACGTCTGGCGGTATAAATATAGAGAGATTTACATTGGATAAAACATTTTTAATATCATAAATCAAAAACTTTTACAGTAGTTTTACAATTTCACAATGTAGAAACTATTCTAATCAAAGGAGTCACAGAAGAACTAAATCAGGTTGTGATATGATTTGCAGAATAGAACAGATTTTGATTTTGTTTTTAAAGCTTCTGATTCTAGGATTTTCAAGTGCATGGGTAATTTGTTCCATATGTTTTTTATTGAATACTCAACATTTTCCTGAATAATAATTGTAGAATTTCTGTAGAAGAAAGAGAAACTGACGAAAAATTTATAGGAAAATGCCAACTGGAAAGCGGATAATACATTCCTAAGATCCGTTGCCATGTATATTCATCATTCGATATCTCTAAAAGTAGACTGACACCGTTCAAGAGCTGAGGTGCAACATTAATAAAGGTTTCCCTTTCAGTAGAATAATTCTAAAACACCGTAACTGTCAGAACAGGGCACAGAAGTGAACAGGAGAACAATATACTCATTTTAATGAGTTCAAGGTGTCTTAAACTTTCTTTCTGCCGTCATTCGCGGCAATGTAAAATGGGAAACGAGAAATATACGACGAACACACAAATGCTACTATGATGGAATAGGAAATGGAAAATAGGTAGCTTGTCTAAGTTTGTATGGATCTTCAATGAGACTGACGGCGCTTGGAATTGTAAGATTAAATATTTGTTCGTTTTTGTATGTATCGATCGTTTAGGAGCAAGTGCTTTGAACTAGCATATGATGCTCGTCTATACCGAACTGCGATTGGAAATTCAGCTTTAGTCTTTTCTGCTCTATTGGAATCGTGGTTGCAAGCAGAGAAAGCAAATATGGCATTTGACCGAAGCTGATTTTGTCCTGAAGTTTCAATTCTTGTTTTATTTCAAATAAATCATCTTCAGTGAAAAATCATTCTAGTAAAAGTGAATTTTTAAATTCATTGATTCATTGATTGATTCATCAGTTATCAAACGTCGATAAGGTTTTGAATGAATATTAAGCTCTTTGATGTCATAGCCACCTGTAAAGTCTTCCATAGTATTAACTGAAGACATCAACATCAATTTAAAAAAAAACTCATTTAAACCGTTATATAATAATCTGACATCTTTCGATATTTCTATATGCATGTAAATACGCCTACACGCATATCTCAGTATATTTCCCATTCTAGATACAAAAATATCTATTTTCGAAAGCTGAACCCAAATGTTGACATTTTCGTTAAAATCGCAGTAAGTGAAGTGTCTCTTTTTTGTTCTAGTACGTAAAAGACTTTTTTCTACAACTGTCAAAAAAAGTCCACTTTTTTGTGTGGTTTGTGTGCGTAAAGTAGGTATTAGAATATTTCACTATCAACATACGATTTCATTATTAAACGGAAAAGTGTAAAAAAAGTGTACTTTTTTTTAACGGCTGTTGCTAGGCAACTGACAGTTTCATGCAACAACAGTGACAGATCCGAATAATAACGAAATCCTGTAGGTAGCTATGGCTGTTTGGCCGTCAGAAACTAGTTGACAATAAGTAATTAATGAAATTTGTGAAATTAGGCATCTATCCAGATAACGAATTCTTGATAAATATAAATTTAATTCAAGTAGAAATGAAAAGTGATGAAGATTGAACGGAAAAAATCGTGGATAGTGCAAATATGAGATTTCCTTGACATAGTTCAAAGAAAGAAAAAGGTATTCGTTGCTTCACGAGGATTGTTTATTCATTTTGAATACAAATGTAAGAAAATGAAAAGTTACTTCAATAGACTAGTTATTCGAAAGTCAAGTCAATATTAATAATAATAATATTGATCTCGATGAATATGTTATTTTAATATTCGCTTCAAATTTTCCATTTTGCGGGATAGTGTGAAGAGAAAGGGATTGCGACTCTGTCGAAATTATTCGTTTCATTTGTTTGAAACTCAACTCTTCGGCATACTCTTTGAACTTTGTTCGAATAATGAATCAATAAAAATGTGCCAAATTCATTTCATATTTGCAAAAAAATATAAATTGGTTATTTTTTTTTTAAAGTTGTAGAAAAAATACTGTATGAAACTTGTGAGTAAAGTATTTTTTAAAAGTAGGAAAAACAAATAAACGTGACCAGATTTGCTTTCAATTCGTTGGTCAGTTGTGAATCCCATACTCACTTTCTCTCTCTGTCTCTCTTTATATCTGTATATCTGTGTAAAGGCCGATTCAGATACATGGGTGCCACCGTAGGGTTTCTAAAGCAAGTGCAATTTACTAGCATGTGCATTTTTGACCCGTGTGCCTGAAACCTGCAAGACCATTCATATACATGTCTTTCACTTGCGTTTCTATCACAAGGTCATATTATTTCTGGTTCTGTATTGATTTTCCCAATACTGGAAGAACGATATTTGAGTTTTTTCACTGAATCTTTCATTATATGAACTAGAACATGTTTTAATTCCATGCGTGCTCACCCCGCGTTTTCCATGCACGCCGAAAGGCACAAGTGTGAACGGTGTTGGGTATGCATTTCTCAGGCAGGGTCGAAAAATCAGGGTGTACACCCATATATCCAAATCGGCCTCAATACTGTAATTACTAAGAAATATTTTCCCGGCCTGGCAGTAGTGGCACTAGTGAAAAGTGCAGTATGGTTTGGTTCTTTGGATTAAAAAATAAAAATGTTCGGAATGAATTATCGTCAGTTGAATGCGAGAAGAAAATTACTTAATGAAAAATACAGTATTACATACTTCAAATAGGGGTGATGCTGTAGGTTTTCCGGGTTCTCGTACAGCTGAAACGTGAATAAGCCACCAAAAATCAGTAACTTTATCCGGAGCGCTACGGCAAATAATAATAATAATAATAACCGTCGTCTACCCGCACATGTTGTGCCTTTGGGTAAACTCACGAGTGTTCATGAGTGAGTATTATTATTATTATTACTATATATGCCCATGCTTTTTGAGGCGCGTATACAAGGGGGTGGGAGTAAACGGGGTAATTACCCCCCTCACGATCGGAAAAAATTTACATTTGACCTTGAACAAAAAAAATTTCACCTGCGATGATTTTCTATTTTCTGTCGCCCCAGAGCCACGAATTACCCCCCATGGAACAATGCTGCATACGCGCCTGAGCATTTTCAGCTAATACTCGGCGCCTAGAGATGATAGACCCCCTCCCCGCCCTTAACTTCTAGAACCGCCACTGGTACTTCGCCGGGAGATGGTGACTACAATTTTAATAAATATATTCCTCCGCGAAATACAAAAAAAATTCAATCGATAAAATATATGAGGTGAGGAGTTCGAGAAGTTTTTACTGGTGTACCCGAAAGAACTGTGCTCGACCCCATACTTTTCTGATATACATAAATGATTTACTCAATCTCAACCTGAATGGTAGTGTTTCGTCGTCAGCCATCGACACAGTGCTTATAGTCTCCTCTACTTCTTGAGAAGACGCAGAATCGCAATTTGAAGATTTGAAAAAAGTTGGTAGCATGAGTCTGACTTGTCCTATCATACGTAGTTTTTTCCAGGAAAAATTCCGGAAGTTTTTTTTTTTAAAGGTTTTATATATATATATATGCAACCACGTCAGAGGTGAGTTACTCACAGTCATCGTGAAAAACCGTATTTTTTACAATATCTATCAGATGTAGTTCATTGTCAAGCGTGGCTTTAGCCAGAGAAGAAGTTGTTTCCTATTAGATTTTGTAACCCTTAGTTCGGCACGAATATTGCCTTCGGCTAGCTATCTGATTCGGGAGGCAAGAGCGTGGGTCGACGTCCCTCGATAATCCTCACAGGTCCGACCAGTGGCACTGAGAATAAGCTTTCTTCATTTAGGATGTTAATGGGACGCCATATACAGTATAAAATGAATTCAAAAAACTCATTCCCAGGCCGATCTCTGTAGAAAGACATTTCCTGTGCTGAAAGAAAGGTGTCTCCAACTCCAAATATATGACATAGTAACATATAACAATTTATTCAAGTACTTAGACTCAAGCAACAAGTTATGGACCTGAATGATTTGTGAAATGCTACCAAAATAATAGGTCCTCTAAGTCGTAATAAAAAAATTCATATTAAATATGATAATAATCATTGTCTTACCTAGTCTGAATGCATTTAAACCTGACACAACTAGTGTAGAAATATCACAACTTCTTGGCTTCCTTGGACTTTGTCTGGTCTTCAATGGGCTCCAAAATCATAGTCCTCACGGAGATCTCGAGTATCAGGTCTGCTTCTCTATATCCAGTCAAACTC
Organism: Chrysolina haemoptera; assembly: GCA_958298965.1. Taxonomy (NCBI): domain Eukaryota; kingdom Metazoa; phylum Arthropoda; class Insecta; order Coleoptera; family Chrysomelidae; genus Chrysolina; species Chrysolina haemoptera. Next base: position 29,146,362 of record OY282590.1, read on the forward strand.
TAGAGGCTTATTTGATTGGCTTTACGATACCCAACAGGCTTTACAACACCGCAGCAGTCTTTACCACACTCCGTCAAATTTAATAATTCCGTAGCAGGCTTTAAAAGTCTCCAATGAGCTTTACAAGTCTCCAATGAGCTTTACAAGTCTCCAATGAGCTTTACAATACCATGGCAGGCTTTACAGTACTTCAATAAGCTTTACGATACCATGGCAGGCTTCACAATACTCCAATAGGTTCTACGATACCATAGCAGGCTTTTCAACACTCCAATAAGCTTTACAATACCATGGCAGGCTTTACAGTACTTCAATAAGCTCTACAAAACCGTGTAGGCTTTACAATACTGTGTAGGCTTCACAATACCGTGTAGACATAGGTGAAAATTCAACTCTATGAAAATTCTCTACCATCATTTGCTACACTCTTCGAGTCAACATTATTCTCTCAACTAGCTGAGCCCTAACTCTCTCCTTTCCTGGCAGAGCTGTAGCAAAAAGAAAAGAAATTTGTAAGACATGCTTTCTTCTATAAAAAAAAAAACATTCATCCTCGTGAGGCGAGTCATCATCAAAAAAGGTCAGTAAATTAAATACACTAAAATATTCACATCTCAATTATATGCAGCAGCAGCAATAGGTAGATTGTCAAAAGTAAATTATTTAAAATAAAAAATCAACCCCCAGTGAGCATCAGCGTTGCCAGGTCAGACATGTACAAATGGTGTTTCAAGAAGTTCCGTCCTCTTCGCTTTTCATTAGATTCTGCCACAGAACAGAATCGAGCAGTATAGTTTATTCACTACTCCACCAAAGCTTCTGAACATTGCAGTGCAAGTATACAATAGCACTCCGTAATCTCAAAAGTAAATAAAGAGGCAAATAAATATATATCTCTTTTTTTCCATGTAAGCCAAACTTTATGTCAAACCGTTCCAATGAAACGACACTACCTTAACAAAACGAAATAGAGAAGAAGAACAGGTGACGTCTGAAGGACTATAAAGACCATCAGATAATGACATATTTTGCTGGCTCCTTTTCTGTAACCTAACCACTGAAAATTATGTCAGTGTTGAGCTCAAAAAATTAAAATTTAGCGATCGGACGTGTGCTAGACATATGAAAAAAAAATTCCCAAAATTTTCCGGCCGGAAAATTTACTTAAACAGCTGATTGGCTTATGGGAATTTTCTGTCGGGTTCCTAACGATATCAGATTTCATTCTGTCGATTGCCATAATAATTCTTTTACAAGATGACTCCTTTATTTCCACCCTTTAAGGACACCTATGTTCATATGCATCATCTTGTTTTGAGAACAATCCTTCTTGATAACCAAAAAATCACATTTTTGAATACCGTGATCTGTGGAAATAAAATGGTTGTATATCATGTGGAATCGAATGGACTGTCTCCATGAAACTCGTTTCATGTGGTGACCAAGGATAAGTGTTTGGTGAGTTCATTTTTTGTCCTGTCCATTTTAGAAAAATAATGATTTACCAGTGGTTAACGTTACAATATTACAAAAAATCACATTTTTTAATGCTGAATCAAGAACGTTTCCCTTTCTAACACACTAATGACTACCGAATAATGTATCAATCAACAAATATTTTCAAAATAAAGGTATAATAGAAATTAAAGTGAATCCTCAACGACTATATCGGTGTCAATATTGTTTCTTGAATGTTTCACAGGCACCACTTAAAAATGCGAAAGAAATGGGTGAGTGTTCTTGAATCGATTACTCCGATATGACCTGTTGACTGGGAAAATAACAAGGAAGTGCCCATTCCGGCTCCAACAAGTGGCTGAATTGTCGCGTGTTCGAGAGCTCCGTGACGGGCCGTCAAGAGTTCCAACGAGCTGATTCCATATCAGGGGGTGCTTCGCGTGATTCCTGCGAATATAATTGTCTGGTCGTTAATATCGTCGCCACGTAAGTGTCTTTTCGTGATCAGAGCCGGTATTCCTTGGCGTCCGACCGTGAATGAGTTCATTTTTTATAGTCCAAGAAACGAGAAAGCGGTCCAATGTTAAATGTCTGTTTCCATAATAACGGTTCGAAAATTATTTATTTGTTTTTGTACAACTGTCATTAAAAATAACATTCTCAATCCGTTGACATATAAACTAAAAACTGACGTTTTCACAAAATTATGACAGATGAGATGATGGATACTCAGTTATATAGATATCTCTTAATAGAAACACTTCAATCAGATATTATAATCAGAACACCTACTCAAGAGGAATCATTTATAAATGTTCGCACATGCATTTAGCCGCTTGTGCAATTGGTAATACTAATTCCTTTTGAAGTTGCAAACGAAGTAGTATTCAGTCCAACTGTAGAATGTCCTTCATCACTGACAGATAATGACATTCATAAATAAAGTGCGTTGGGGTTTATTATAGTTGAAGCCTCTGCCAGTCTACCTTGTAATCCAAAAATTGTGTGTTCCAATCCTTATTGATTATTTTGTTTTTTTTCTCACTAGCAGTAACTGTTGTACAAAAAAATATGTATGTTACATTTGTTGAAAGTGATTTAAAATGCCACTTTTAACACTTGTCTAAGATAAAACTATTTTTTTTTTGTTAATAGTTCATAGGTTTCCGTTGCTTCAGCAATAATCCTCAAAAAAAATGATGACTATATTTGCATGAAGTCGATTATATGATTTTGTTGCTCAAGTGAAATAGATCAAATCGCAATTCAATTAGTAGCGTTAGTAAAACATTATATACAGTTCGACACACATAGCTGAAACTGTGAAAATAGGAACACTAATGATTCGCACTATGATCGTACGACAGGACTATAGACCGTAATTTATCCAGTGATAAGGCACTTAACATGAAGTGTTTGCGCAAGAAATATAAATTTCACGGTTTCAGCTATTGAATAATAACCAGTGGCGTAGAATAAGAACTAAAATAATTAATGTCAACAATTCGTTCAGGCTCTCGAATTTTAGTAAGAAAGTAATAAAAGATTTAAATATTGAATTACAAATTGAGGAAAGACAAATTAATAGCAACTACAAAAAGTGTCATTCGTTATTCGAATCATAAGATCTATTCACTTATTCACAAGAGTGTTCTTGAGTAAAGTCAATGTCTCCGGAAAAAAACGCACGCCTTGTCGTTATGACAAATTTCTTTGACTTGAAATGGAGTTGATTGTTTAAATGCAAAATAAAGAAAATCATCTAGAGTAAAGAAGAATGTCTATTTCACATAGCTATGTGAAAAATTAGGATAGAGAACCTATGTGGATACCAAGCAATATTTGATGTTTTCACTATTGCTCCTTAGTAGGCCGATCCAGTCATTTGGTAGTTATTGAACAACTACACTTGTAAATAAGGGCGATTAACAATCGAGATAATTAATGTTCGAGAGTGTTAATCGCTATTTTAATTCACGAATTTCCTACAGAACTTTTCCGTCGACCGTACTTTTCAAAAACATCTTACTTTAATTTTTTATTTATTTAACGATAATCAACAATCACTATTTCCTATTCATAATAACTCTAAAGTAAGTTTAATTATTGTAAATATTCGAAATTGTGCAAATACTAAAACTGCCGGTAGGAATTGATAAATTGATTAATAGAAAATCATTCACCAATAATAGGGGTCAGTAATCAACAATTTTGAATGTGTTAAAATATATCATAAATATTCCTTATGATCATCCCTAACTGGTCATGCATTGATATACAGGGTGTCCTATTTAAAAAAATAAACTTCTAAGTCGATGCGCTTTTTCGAGACACTCCTTATAATTGACACTCAAACCATTGAAGAGATCGACTACGACTACGACTTATATATTTAGCATTTTTATTTAAAATAAAGAAGTACGGGTGGGGAGGGGCACAACCTTTTGGTCCTCACTGTATATGCATTCATTACAGTTTTTCAGAATTTTGTTATTATACTTTCCTCAGTGATTTTTTTTCAATCCATGTGAAAGATTGAAAGGAATTTACCCTGAAGGAAAAAAACTCTTTAAATTACACTGAAACGTGGGTGATATTTTATTTCATGACCTGCAGTTGACTTGTTTCCAGTAAATGCAAAAGTTTTAATTTATTTTACCTCAAAGTGGTTTATCCTTTGGATGAAGAAGTAACTTTGAAGAATGTTTTATGGTAATGATGTGTCAGAGCTGATGCTCATAATTTTAATGAAACATTTTCTGATAGAAACCCAAGGTAGTAATGCCAATGAAGTTTGAGGAATCCTCGGAGGAATCTGTTTCAGTGATAGATCAAAAACATGATTGATTAAAACTAACAAAACAAACGAGAGGTAAAGAGAAGAGAGAAAAAGTCACTTGATACTCTGAATTCCATTATCCAAGGATTAAAATTGTTGGGAGATATTTATTGCCGAGCGCCACCCAGAAATGGAACCTCCTGTATAGGCCAGCCATGCATTATCATAGATCGGGTTTTTGGGTATCTTAAAAAAAAACGTCTTCAACAACTTTCTTTAATGAAATTTGCCGTGTCACCTGATTGCATTTAGTTGAAAATTTCAATGCAAATCGTATGTTTGTAACTCCAATCAGGGGCGTATGGCAGGTGGAAACCCCTTTTTGTCCCTCCCAACTTTCACCCACTATGGATTAATATCGAATTCATTTCCTTTTTTTCAATCCCCAATATTTCCTATACAAAAAATTTATATCAAGAATATCAAGGGTTTTCAAGATATCTGAAGATAAATGAGTGCGTGTGTATGTTATAATAATATGGATACTCATTAATGAATATTTTGTTGGTCGCTATGTACGCTTTGAATATTAGGAAATTTTTGTAAACAAAATCCCTGGTAAATGCCAACAATTTTCGAAATACTTGAATTTATACTCATTGCAAGGTACGAAATCTGTTGGTAATATTATTTTAAATAGTTACCAACACATTTCTTTCAAAAATCAAGAGATTTTGATACTCATTCAACTCCAAATATCTTGAAAACCGTTGATATATTTTATAGTTTTTCTGAAAAACATGTACTTTTTGTCATTTTCAACACCCTGTGACTTGGTTATCATTCATCTCAGGGTGCATGTTTACTTAGTTGAACTCTAGCCTTGAAATGAAGTGAGTTTCATTCTGGGACACGCTGTATATAAGTTTTGATTTGAACATCATTCAAGCAATATATTCTATGATTTTCTATAATATATCACAGAAGAATTTTTGAAATTAAAGTTAATGTCATAACAAAAAATCATGAAAATCACATTCACAGTTTCTTAAATTATAACGAAGTTTTATTGTGTAGGTATCATCATAATTAAGGACTGAATCTGCATTTTGTTATCTATTCTGCAACTTGAATGATGAATTTTTCATTTGAAGACAACCAATATTACCAGTAGAACTAGATGTCTATAAACATAACCAAGAAATATTAAATTCTATATATAGCCATTGAATTTAGTACTTTCAGCAGTGTTCTTTTTTAATTCCAAATTCATCACATTATGTCAGTTCCCATTATTGTGAATTATGATTATTTATTCTATTTCACTGGTTCATTAACTATTACTGGATCAGTTATTTCATTGTTCTGATGTCACGATAGTTCTGTTCTAGCAAAAAAATAGCTGCAATGCATGAGCTCTTCGACAGAACAATCAATTAATTAGTTATGTACAAATTAGATGATGCGTAACCATTGTTCATTATCAACAATACGCAGTAATTCGGACTTCGATCGCTTTCCATTGCTAATATCATAAATTAACATAATTTACTGATGGCGATTTGAATTCATTGGCCAGTAATATCAATTCGAAATAACGAGGAAATGTTCCAGGCAGGTCTGGCAATTAACTTTGCACAAACAATTCAGAATTGGGAAGCTGGATGAGAAATTGCGCTTTGTTGCAGGTGTAATCAGAAGATGAAAGGCAACTTTGTAGCATAAATATTCCTAGTGAGAATATAAACACTTGTTTAGAGAATATCTTTGAACTATTTTTTAAACAAGCATTTGTATTAAGCCAAACTATTATAATAACGTGAAATGAATAGCGCCTGGATATAAATATATAATAATTCTGTATGCTGCGATTCATTTATACAGTGAGGACCAAAAGTCCGTCGGCCCCCTGTAACTTCTTCATTAACCCTTAACTACTGTGGTGCGGTCACCGTGACCGATGCCTATTTGAACATCTCTAGTATTAAGCCCCCCCCCCTAGTTGTGTAGCCTTGGGCGTCTCTGTACCTTCAAATTAGTGCATTTTAAGAAGGCTGTTGGGGTAGTCGCGTGTTACGCGCTTTTGTTTTTGAATTACGTCGAGTTGAAATTTTTTTGCGGTCATAGTGACCTCAGCACTATTCTTGCCGTGTTTGTTTGGAACAAGTACCCATGGAGAAACTTGAAAAAAGAAAAACTTGCTACACTTGTCCTTCAAGACTAAAAAGAAAAACTTTTCACTTGTGTTACACGTGTACCAAGCCTATTTGTGGTGACTGTTCAACATATATCACATATATCTGTATAAACTGCAAGTCTAATTTGTGATTTTTTTACATCGTGTGATTTTTGTGAAAATAATTTTTTTTTATCAACGTTTTTCATTGTTTTGTGAGTTTATACCTCCGTCCTAAGAAAAATATTGCTAATTTCATTTTAGAATCATTATTTTTTGTTTAGTGTTAAATTATAAATAAAATGTCGATTTTGTTAAAAAAGAAGCTGTTAACCAAGAAAACAAAATTGTGTAAAAAAGATGCCCGGTTTTTAATTGTATATATTTAATTTTCATCGAAAAATGTTCAATCCATATTATTACAATAAAATAAAATGACAAAACTCAATTATATAATTTTTTATGATATATATTATTTCGGTCACCATGACCCCACCACACGCGTACCGTCATTAAACTTGTACCATAGTAGTTAAGGGTTAAACATATTACAAAAATATATCATTGTATATCATTGTAGGCTTTCATTTGATCTCTTTAATGGTTAGAGTTTCATTTATACAGATTGTCTCAAAAAAGCGCAGTGACTTAGTAAATTATTTTTTCAAATAGAACATCCTGTATATCATTGCAGAGAGTCTGCAACAAATGGCACAACAAATTCTTCATGTCAAGATTGTCAAGGCAGAAGCTGAGACACCGCCCGCAGCCTAGCGTTCACTACACCACGGGCGCCATCTGAATTCCAGCCCCTCAACCAAAGCAATTCCCAAAACTTGCGTGATTAATTTCATTTGTATTGCTGGTTAAATTAATTACGCAAGTTTTGGCATTAGCCGGAAAAGTAGTTGTTTTCTGATGGATTTTTGACCCAATTATTCCTTTTGTATAGGATTATATAATATCAGCTTCGTCCCGGTAGGGCAGGACTTCTTGTTTCTCTCTTGACAAGCTTATGTGAACAATGCAGGTTTCTTCATTCATCTTGAAGTGAAGTGAGTAACAAGACTCCTCAATCAAGTCCGCTTGTGTACCTTGACAGCACACCAAGTGCAGTTCGACACACATAGCTGAAACCGTAGAAACATTCAAGGCTATGATGCGCATTAGCCATAAGACGGACTCTGGTCTCTAATATATCCAGCAAAATACGTTTAGTGTTTCGTTGCCGGAAGATAATCTTAGGCATACGACTGTCAACAGGAATGATGATCTAGGGTTGTTTTCTCAATGAGTCCATAGTGGAATTTTCAATTGGCGGAGATATTGGCTTTTTCTTAAGCAGTCGTTGCTGGTGTTTCCATGTTCCCTGTTTGGGGGAAGAAATGAGCTGATATCAAAGAACGCTTTCGATTTGTTTCCAAGACTGTTTTTTTTTTTCAATCACTTACCTCTACGAAAATATGACAATATAAAGAAAAACAATGAAATTAGTAGTTTACCTAACAAGTGCGGAAGGTGATACTTTTCCGCACGCGATTGCAGAAATCGCGTGTTAGATACACTACTTTTTCTACTAGCGGAAAGAACACACACCCAAACGTTAACATAAAGATTTTAACCTTCTACGACGCAATATTTAAATGTCAGAGTAATCCGCAGAACTAAACAAATCTACTTTTCCGCTCTAGTGCGGAAAAGTGACTCTTTCAAAACTGAAATGAGTGCGGAAAAGTGGATTTTCCGCACACTAGTAGAAAATAGTAGTTTCCCAACAAGTGCGGAAAGTGATACTTTTCCGCACGCGATTGCAGATGGCCAGGTACAGTATTTTTTTTACTAGCGGAAAAAACACCCAAAAGTTAACATGAAGAACATTTATTATTAAATATATACTAAACTATACAACCATACTTGGTAAGCTTTCTATTTTAACCTTCTGCGACGCAATATTTAAATGTCAGTATAATCCGCAAAAATTAAACAAATCTACTTTTCCGCACTAAAATGTTTTTCCGCACTAAAAAGAGTGCACTAGTGTGGAAAAGTAACTCTTTCAAAACTAAAATGAGTGCGGAAAAGTGGATTTTTCCGCACGCTAGTAGAAAAAATATTTAAAACTTCAGTGGATCCTGATATAAAATTCACCGTAATGGAAGTTTTCAGAAAGCGAGCCTAATAAAACATAATTTTATACCTAATCGAGTTTCAGCTCTGGAAAGGTTATTCTCCTTCTCCCACCACCTTCGGGAGCATCCGCGAGACCTGGAGTTCATGAAACGCGCTGTTTACTATGAGATGTATGTGTATTTTCTCGGATCACGTTCCTCTTTGTTACCCGTCTAGAACGTTATAACTACCCGAAGCAAATGTTTGTATATCAAATTTCAATTAAATACAAGCATGTTTTCGCTTTATTCTAATTACTGCTACATGAAACAACGAGGTCCTGAAAAAAGCTTTTATATTTCGATGAAGTATTCTAGAGGGCTTCATATTGAATATACTAGAGTTTTATCCCAACACCAAACCGCTATCCTCAACACCTCCACACGTGTTTCAATCACGAGTTATCCGTCTTCAAGAGGGAAGGTGAATTAAAAAAATTGCGGTTTGGTGTTAGTTCAAAACTGCAGTATATTCAATACTACACCAAAGGTTCCAAACATTGCAAGCTGTATATTCATAATTTACTTATATTACAAACTTTCATTGTCTGGAATGTTTCTATGAGGACGACGTTTCGATCGGTTCAGTATTTCTGGTCATTATCAAATATGTACTCACCGCCAGTGTAATGGAAGGAACTTTAAATGTCTTGAGGTGATCAACAGAACTAGTCCCGTATAACAGGGACTAAAATGTATCTTTCAGTCCCTAGGGAGATAAAATTGCATTTCAAATCCCTAGGGACATAAAGTAAGAATCAAACTTTACCGCAGCTACATGGAAATATTCCATTATAAATCTTTATTGATTGAATAACATTGTAAGTGATACTAACAGTATTACAATTGATGAAACTAAATAGGCGATTATTTGTATTGGATAAGTGAACATTAGAGGAAAGTGAAGAAATGTCATGTTCTTGACGTGTCTGTTGTGATGTACTAGCCACTGGTGATGGAGGTCTCATTTCATAGCCAAGAATTTTCCCTGCTATAGATTCTTTGTTGGTAATGGAATTCTCAACATACCCTTCTGCTACAGCGGAACTTTTCCATCCGCCGTGGCGCTTCAAAACATCTACCGTGACTCCAGAATCTGCCAATAATGACGCAGAGCTCCGCCTGAAGCAATGGCCCGTGTAGAAAAATGCATCCGGTAATTTTAAAAAAGTGGCTTCATTTCGGGGAAATTTCCCAAAAGTATTCTTTCCAATAGGCTGAACAGTACATTTGTTATTTTCGTAATAGATGAAAAATCTCGAATGCTTCATTTCCGGTGGCCGTAGTGCTATATACTTTCTGCACAATTCCACCTGTTTAACAGGATTACTTTGACTATTTTTGATCACGAAAGTTCTTTCTATTTTATTTTTTGTATTTTTGACATCAACGATTATGGTTGAACCCATATCACGTACATCGTTTACTGATAATTGAACCAGTTCATTGCCTCTACAGGCTCCCGCAATACCAAATACTAATGCAACCTGCAAAATTGTTCATTTAAAAATATTCATATTGAATGATTCTTACGATTACTAACCTTCATCATCTAATATGTATCATCTGAAGCTTCTAGCAAAAATCGATCAATCTATTCCCTAGTAAGCACTTTAGACTTTTTTAGTCTGTAACCAAAATTTTTGTTCTTCAAAAAGGCTATAAGTTTGGGAAATTTACTGATGTCTATGTTATGCTTGATATTAATCATTGCTCTCAGCATTGAGTAGTACGACCAAAATGTAGACGCACAAAATTTATTTGATTTTTCGTTGAAATAAACCAACAAAGCGTTTTCATTGTAGTTTTCCACTTTTTACTCCTTACACCAATTAACAAATCCATATTGCTGTTCGTAAATTTTTCTTGATTTTTTGGGTATTAATTCTTCCATTATCATGTCAGCTGCCTTATCTGTTTCAAAATTTGTAGATTCATTCATTTCTTGATTCATTTTCTTGATATTCTGTTAGTTAATAAGTTACAATTCATTTAAATGTCAACATTTTTAACGGTTTAACCGGACGTGACCTTTTTTTTTTTTCGAATGACACCCTGTACATATTTCCCATAAGCCGAAAGAGCACGCAATTTGTGATAATACGGTTCTTCAAAATTGGAAATTGGTTGAAAAATGGAGGAGATACAGTTGATTGTTCAGTCAAACAAAGTTGGCCATGAAATTCAAACTAAAATCATCACAACTGACAAACGACATCAGAAGTTATCAGAGGAAGCTTTGAAGTGCGATACAATTGAAAATTGAGTTTGTCGTGTAATTGCAGCTCCCATATAATCTAACAATTATCAAAAATTTCCTAAAAACGGAATAGTACTCATAAAGAAATGCTTACAACTGATATTTCTCAAATGGCAACACGTTCTTTTTACTGCGTCATGATGAAAAATGATTAATTATCAGATTACTCCTGCGAAAAGTTTTGAAGAATTCCAAAAGAAATTGCAAATACAAGATGCTTTAACATGAGTGTTCTCAAAATTAGATATCCTTCAACGAAGGCGGCCATGAATATAATAAAGCGAAACAAAAAAGCAGCATTAATTAAATACACCTTGACTCCGTTGAAATAAAATCATTTTTTGTGTATTGCTTTCTTAATTATGTTCTAAGCCTCCTACGTTGAAGAACATCCAATCGTAGGAACACTCATCATGAAACCTGATTGTATCTTCGTTTCCTTTAGGAATTGTCCAAAACTTTTCACACTAGTAAACTGATAATTTATAACTTTTTATCATGACAAATTGAAAAGTGCATGTGGCCATTTAAGAAATGGCAGTTGTGAGCATTTCTTCATGGATACCATTCCGTTTTTAGGTAATTGCTGATAATTATTGGAATATATGGAAGCTGCAATTACAAGAGATTCTCAATTTTCAACTGTATCGCACTTCGAAGCTTCCTCTGATAATTTCTGATGTCGTTTGTCAATTGTAATGATTTGAGTTCGAGTTTCATGGCCAACTTTGTTCGATTGAACAATCAACTGTATCTCCGCCAGTTTTCAACCGATTTTCAATTTTGAAGAACAGTGTTGATACAAATTACGTGCTCTTTCCGATAAGGAAAAAATATTTACAGGGTGTCATTGAAAAAAAAGTTTTGAGTCACTTCCTGCTGAACCGGAAGTGGTGAATTTTCAGTAGAGGCTTAAAAATATGCGTATTCAAGTACTATAGCGACATACCAAATTTGAAATCTGTATCTTGAAAACTATAGAAAAATTGGGGGGCGTACCTCACCACGTGATTTACCGGGACACAATGTTGAGACAACTGTCACTCTGTTGTGCGCAAACAAATCTCAGGAACCGACAATTTTACTCTCACCTAGTCTGCAATATGCATCCCTGAGTGAATAATATCCCTACCCTAGACTCTCCCTAATTTTACATCACTGAAATTCCGTTGATTATTGTTTTTGCTAATTGGGAAAAGCTGATCCGGGAAAGTATGGCGTGGGAAATGAGAATTCCAATAAAGCTACAGCTTAATGGAGGTACGGCTAATGAGACCGTCGAACGTTCCGTACAGGGTGCGAGGTGTTAAATTTGATTTCGTTTTCGATAATTAGGACCAGAGAAAAGGGTGGTGGATAATCCGACCGAACAGGGCTACTCGTTCTGCAACTTCAAAGAGTAGTAGGGATACAAGGATGATTAATGGCCATGCACAGTGTTGATATTAATATCAAAGGAATTGCAAGGGATGTTAAAAATGGTGTTCATTGAAGAGTGAGTTCTGAATTACCAGCAGGGCAGTGGGAATATTTTTGTGATATACAGCCTGTTCCAAATCAAGTCGGCACCATTGTCAACCCAGTTATTACTGACGCTATGAATTTGGTTGGATGAGCAAACTAGCGGTATAATAAAACGCTAATTTAACGAAATAGAGTTTCATCACAACAAACTTCCTTGAAAATATATCAGAACCCAATAAAATGAATCGGGTTTTATAAGGCCGAGCGAACCTTCAAAAAACAATAGCGCGTGGTAAAACAACTCTCAGGAAAATATTCTACTCTTTCTTACCTTTATTTTTCTTACTTCTTCATGCCAGGAAGCTGGAACGACCTCTGCCCACACACTATATTTTATTTGAACAATTTACCTTATTATTTTACTATTAATTTCACCACTTCTCTGGTAAGCCATTTACTGATTCAGTGGTCTCGTAGGAGGGTTGTGCAATAGTTACATCCTTATGAAATTTCTTTAAAATAAGTATTCAATTTCGATTATGCATTACTATTGTATAACTCAGATATTCCAACGCTTACGAGAAAAAAAACATAACGTGAATACTTCACGTTATGAAAAAAAACTCACTAAATCTAACAAAATTATTCTTATTTTCTATAATCTACTTATTATATGTAATGGATCTTTCGGTAACTGTCAGTTATGCATGTCTTGGATCATTTTATTAATGGAAATATGTCATCGAACGCATGAAGAAATTGACTTTCAATACAAAATATTCCATTCAACTTATTAAATCCCCTCGTATAATTTTTATGGGCACTCGAGGACTGCATGTGAGATTATTTCTCAAGTTTTGAATATTTGAGGGTGGTCGTTCCCATAAACAGAATAGTGAAAATTAGATTTTACGGCTTCCAGATGTTAACTACTATGCGATTTTTAGGATCCTTCCTTACCAACCGATGCCAGCAAGTCCAAGTTGATGATGAACGGTCCTCAACAATCAATGTTAAATCAGGTGTGCCGCAAGGAAGTATTTTGGGACCCTTACTCTATACTATGTATACATCAAATTTTCAAAACGTACTCACCTTCTGCAACTATCACTTTTACGCCGATGACACCCAAATATATACATCTTTTAAATACGATAATTTGGATTATGCTTTAAATTCAATCCGACCTGGATAAATTATATAAAGCATCTTCAGATCATTTACTTCAAATAAATGCAAACAAATCATATGCAATTCTTTTCTGTAATAACTCAGTTCGACACACTATTCTAGAAAATTTAAATTTGAAAATAGGAGAAGATAATATTCCTTTTATTAATAATGCAAAAAGTCTTGGTCTTATTATTGACAATAAAATCAGATTCAAGGATCATGTTACGAAAAATTTACAAGTAGCTTATTCAACTCTCAAATTAATTTATGCGCAGAGAAATTGCTTGGATTTAGGTATCAAAAAGATGTTATGTGATCATCTTGTACTATCCCACTTCGATCACTGCGATAATGTTTATGGTCCCTGTTTAGATAATATTGATAAAAATCGTATACAAAAAGTTCAAAACTCCTGTCTGCGTTTGATGTACGGCATTCGTCGAGCTCAGAGGGTTTCTCATAAACTTAAGGAATGTAAATGGCTCAACATGCAAAATCGTCGAAAATTACATATGTCATGTTTATTTTTTAAAATTATAAAATATAAGACACCACCTTACTTACATAACAAATTGAAATATCGTACTGACGTTCATAATCTGAATATTCGGCGGAAAAACTTACTCACAGTACCAACCCACCGAAAAGAAATTTTCAAGAGATCTTTTTCCTACAGCATCGCCACTAATCTCAATAATTTGATGAAACTAAGCTTCTTTGACGTCAACATGAGTCCACATGCATTCAAGATAAAATATAAACAGCACCTATTGAATAGCTGATTTTTTTTCTCTCTTTCTCTTCGCTTTCTGCTCTTTCGTCTTCTTTCTCTTCTTTTCTCCTAGCCATTTTCGTTCTATACTTTTCGTTCATATTCTCGTGGCACTGGTGGAAGAACAGAATCAAAGGGTCACCCCTTTGATATCTGAACCAAGAAGCCATTTGTTCATCAGATCTCATATGTATTTTTTTTATGTGTTCAACCCTGTATATATCATCATGTATGTATATTATACAATATGTATGAATCGGATGAACAATAAAATATTATTATTATTATTATTATTATTACATGCCTTATTTATCTATAAATGTTTTCAATACATTCTAAAAATCCGTTTTGTTACAGCGGCATTATTCATAGCCATCTTGATGCTCAAAACAAAAATATTGACAATACGTTCTCAAAATACTTCATGAATTGATATTTTTTCCAAATGGATCACTCTATATTTCATCATGAATTTCAACAAAAAGGCTTTCCTTGCCAGGTTATAAATAAGAAAGTTGTTTATTGTAAATGTTTTGGTTGGTTTCCGGGTTTGCCGTGGTCTTCTTTGGTTTAAATCTCAAAACGTTTCAACTGCAGCTGCGGCGGTCATCTTCAGTGGCGTGGCCGAAGTACTCTTCTTGACGTATCAACTGAAACTGACGCTCTCGTCTCTGACATGTCATTTATAGTGCTGATTTTGCGCGCACTTTCTGTAATGGTGGGTTCACGCGATTCGACATGGTTTTGTTTTGGCGCCTTTCAGTGCTATGTGCCAGATCTTTTGGGGATATGTTCTCTCTTCTCTCTGTTGAAGTTCTCTCGGTGTTTGTGTATTTTTATCGCTTCTGAATACATTCTTGTTAAGTAATGATTCGACGTTGCTAGTTTCTCGGTGTTTTCGAAGAGGATCTTATGTTCAGTGCTAAGTGCTTAGTTCTCCGAAGCATTCAACAATAAGGCTTAGTGCTTAGTAATCTTTTCAGGATTACTTATCACTAAACGTTTACATATAAATAAATCTTGTCGAAACATGAAGACGCGGCAGATGGCACCCGGCGGTACCCCCTAACAAAAAATCTTAGAAGATTACTGTCTTGAAAAAATAGTTCAATTTTGCCAGTTACTTCTCCTATCTAAAACAATAAGTTTAAAACAACTAAATATTACTTCTTCTTTTTAAACTACCTTGACCAATATTTTTTTTTATTATCGAGTAAAATTGTTATTTTTTTGAAAGTCAAAAAATGTCTACCAAAAATTTCGTATGGATGACATTTGCTATCTTTATACAGGGGATATGCGGAATGTCAATTACCATACCGTTATTTCAAACTTCTTTTCTTTGTAACCATATGCGGCCCATTTCCTCTACGACGGCCGGCAGTCGAATCGATGGTGTTTTATAAAACAAACTTACCACCACCAAGCTGCTAGGATGACACAATACCAAACTTTGACCAAAACCATGATAATCACTCACTATTAATTCATATCAATTTCACATAACCTTCAACAAGAATACATTAAGAATGCAGCAAATGCTGCGCTCTATGATCGGTCAATGAAATTGGAAGGTAGGTGCATTGTTAGTTGGATAGTTGAATTGAGTAGTAGGCTATAACCTGTTGTGTGTCCTAGTACAAGAAAGGACGAATTCAATATGAATAAATTCAAAATACACATCATCACTAACTGTACATTCAATATCAAAAATAAAAACGGTTTCAATTTCATTCATTTGATTTTGTTTTGTTCTGTTTTTTTTTCTTCAGACTGTGCGAGGTTTAGCACTCAAACAACGATGTCAAGAAAACCACAAAACCAAATATTCAATCAATATTCCTATTTTATTGGAATAAAATTTTGATTTCAGCAGTTTTATTTCAAAATAGTATATTATGTTAGCGGAGTTATAAACGTCCTTTCAGTAACGAGTATTTTATTCACGAGTGCCGCGTTGCGGAACGACTATTTAAAAAACAATTATTTCGATGAGTTCATAAATGCTTTACATATACCGTACTAGTTTTACGAATTCATATTATAACCACAAAATTGTATGTATTTAAGTTGATATCGTTTTTATCATAACAGTTGACAATTGACAGGTCAAGAACGACCTACTCTCTCAGGATTTCTAAGCACTGAAATCAAACAGTAACCCTGGCGATGTACTTAAAAAAATGGAGTTGCTTTCGTCATATATTTAAAAAAATTCTTTAAATACAGATTACGGAATATGTAAGTAATTGATCATTCATCGTGGTACGCTGAATGCCATTTTAGATATTATGTGAGTAGAAAAAGTAACTTAAGTTTTTAATTGACTCGGTTGTTACTTGATAGAAATCCATAGCACTTCTTAGACTGTTAAAAACGTGAGTTACTGAAATTTAATTTAACAAGATAAGATTTCTACAAATTATATAACATCGAGAGATGCTTCGCTACAGTGCAGTTTTCCAATCGGTTAATATAATAACTGCTTTAAAAAGCGACAGTATAGCGATGTATTATTATTTGTGAAAATCTTACGTTTGATTAAGTTTCAGTAACTAAAGTATCTAACAGTCTGGAAAGTTTTCAGTGCTCAGTGCTCCCTGACTTTTTGAAAGTGTATAGTAATCGCGAGCATTTCATAAATAAAAGTGGTTAGTGCTGGAGATTTCGGAGCACTTTTCAAGGGTGCTTAGAGCTTAGTCCTTTTGCACTTTTAGCACTTTTTGTCAGTGCTCGGCACAGCCCTGATCACCAGTCGGTCGCCTAACCATCGCGCCAATCCCTGCCTCGATAAATTCCTTACTTTCAACTTCAGCAAAAAATATCATCGAACATTTTTGTTGAGGATGTGATCATGATTCCAAATACATGATGGAATATAGGACATTCCATTCGAAAATATTTTTTCTATTGTTGGCCATGCAAAATTCTACTACTCTGTCCATTTAACTGAATTCGTTAATAATATCATAGTTGGCAATGATGCCTACTTAATATGGAACAGGCTGTAATAACTCTGTGATTTCATTGAGAACCTAATGATACTTAATGAAAATGAAACCACTCAAAGAATAAAAATACTTATCCACTTGGAAACCTTCGAATCAACCTCTTTATGAGCTGTTGTGTTGATACTCCATCAAAATGAAACCCGTGATTAATTTCAGTACAGAAGAAGTTATCGTTTGAGCAAAACTTTGCTGAAGAATATTCTGTAGTAGAAGTTGATCGAAAGGACTGGGCACAAAACTATCACTTTTTCTCTCTTGAATTTTTCTTTTTCGATTTTTCAATATTTCGTTTTGTTCAAGACACAATTTTGACAAGTTATGAGACAAATCTAAAAACGATATATAGGAAGAGTAGTTGCCAACTTGAGAAAACGTGTAGAATCATTTTTGATGAAGGTGGACAGTTAGAGCAGCTTCTTTAATTATTAATTTGTCTTTTGTTTTGATTGTTCTTATATCTTCAATGGAAGAAATGAGAGGAAAGCTACTCAATTCAACGGGGAAATATAGCATTACTACTCAGAACTATTAATTCCTTCTCCTTCTCGTCAGATGGATGAATTGTTTCTGAATACTTTAAAAATTTTGACTTTCAAGTCTTAAAAACAGAAGAATAATATTCTTGAGGACTATGAAACCTAGTGACGTTACAGTGCATGGAAAAAAAACTGAAAATTTTATTAATGATGAGGATATTTTTCTAAAAAAAAAAATATTAAACAAATTTTTTAACTTCTTCAAAACTCACTATACAGTATCGGAAACAATTTATCTGGGGGATAGACAGAAATCTACACGAGCAACAAGGAACGCAGTGATTTGATAATACCATATAAGCAAGAGAGACGTACTACTGTGCACCTCTCCTGTTACGCCACCCGACGCATTAACGGATCACGTGGCAATCCCACACAGCGCCCATCGATTTCCCTTCCTCGAGCAAGTCCAGGAGAAATTGTAATGCTGTCTCAACAAATAGCAATTCTTTACGCCCTCATGAAACCACCATAATGAAAACTTTTCGATACTATGGCATATTTTCCTCACATTAAATTTTCGCTTTAATTCCATTATCCCACGAAACCTGTGACATAGACAGCCTCCGTTTCAATGACAACTCTGAAGAACATTTTCATTGGGCCAAATTCATAAACTACATCATTCATGAAAATATCTATAAAACAGAGACAGATCGCCAAATTCTGCAGTGTTCCAGACAAGTGGCTGTGATGTGTGGATGCTGCATACGGAAACAGTATTCCAGTCAGATTTATACCTTCTTCTTCTAGCACAGATAAGAGGTTTTTGTAGCCCCTGCACGTAGGCATCTCTATTTGGATCCGTTGTGCAGCTACTTGTTTTGGGGTCCCTGGGAAGGTTCTCCTACTGAGTTTTGTTTTTGGGGTACCGTCGGTTCCTCAGGTTTCCTTTCCCAGGTACTCACCTGCGCACCTAGGTTTGCCATCTCAGAGGCACCCATGGGGTTCCCCTAATGGTCGTCTTCGGAACGGTTGGCTTGGCTCTCCTCGAATGGGTTCTATTGGTTCCTGCATCGGTTTCCCTCAAAGGCGTGCTCTTGGAAGTTGGTTACAGGGGTCCCTTTGAAGGTTTCCCTGTAAACTTGTGTTTGGAAGTACCTTTGGTTTCTCTGCTTCTCTTTTCCAAGGCGCCCACCTCCGCACCTAGGTTTTTCATCTCTGAGGCACCCATGAGGTTGCACTTGGCGGCGCCCTCGGAAGAGTTGGCTTTGCTTCCCTCGAATTTATGCCTTATGAATCATAATAAGTTGGCACGGAACATTAATCCCAGTTTTAGAGAGTCAGTTTTGGCAATAGTTATTCCATAAAAGATTACTGCTGATGGTAATACCGAGCATTGAAATTGGAGATTTTATTGGTATGGATACTACTGAAAATGTTAGGCTGGCGACACATCAAGGAATCAAAAACGTTTTAACGCAAATCGTTTTTGACTGATTTAGGTAGAAGTTGTTTTTCCCCCACGAATTATATGATATGACACACACTGGTACGGCAAAACAAGAAAATACCTTCAGGCTTTTTAAAACTGCTTGAAACAAACAGTTTTTGAATGAATCTATTCTGTGTGATTCGTGTGTTTCAAAATGTTTTGCCTTGCTACAAAATATTTTGAATGAAAGCGTTTGGGAAACCTCGTTGTAGACAACACGTTGAAGTGCCGACTCTGTTTGCACAGTTTTGCTGTACAGTAAAACGTTTTGCGTGAAACCGTTTTGCTTTCAGGCGTCTTTGATTTATCAGTGTGTGGTCAGTCTTCATTTCTCAAAAGCATTTTCCTTTAAGGCGTTTTTGATTTTTAGGTGTGCTGTCAGCCTTACGCTGTCCACTGTGAGATTGGCCCTTCTAGAGACAAGACATGCCAGGGTTTTATTCGCATTGAATTCTACCAAGTTATTTAATCCCTATTCTAGATTTGTCTCATTAATTTCGCTCACGATTCTTCCCCGCTCATTTCTGCTTTCGCTGGCTGATATTGGACCTTTGAAAGAAAAAGTATTATGGAGGGTACTATCATCCACAAACCTGTGCACTGGACATGAAATAGCTCCCAACAAATTATTGAAGAAGAAACACTGTTGGTGCTGAATGAACCCTTGCAATATACCAGCATCTATTGGTAAAGTGTCGAGTGTGGAGAGATCTGTATAAAACGCCATGGAGATATTTGATGTAACGGCCAGAGTTTTACCATACATTTCGATAGATGGTTACCATATATGCCAGACCAGTTGATCTCTGATCCACCGTAGTCATGAGTTTTTTACCTTGGAGTTAAAAAATAAGGATCAAATATAAATATATAGGACTGTGATCAGTTGAGGTGTATTCCTTCTCCTTGGAAATGGGGACACACTGTATACATACACTCTTTTGTAAATTTTCTTCTTATCGAATTATTCTAAACTCCTTCGTTTCGAAAGCGAACAGAAGTTCTGAAGTCTAATAAACCACCGAGTTGACATCTATTAATAACTGTCACGGACATTTTCTCTGGAAGTCTCTGGGAAACTATTTATTTTTATCTGAGCGCGATAACTCACAAAAGATATAGCATAAAACTTTCATAAATCTGAATGTCTTGGGTGGTCTCTTTAAATTTTAATATCCATCTTGAGAAACTGCTCTTTTAATCTGCCATAGAACCGTGGTGCAAGGCAAACTTTCATAATATGCAGTCCGGATTGGATTTTTATATAAAGTTTTATGGTACTCTCAATAATATTATTCTTTGACCAACTTCTGAGAATATAAAGGAGATAATGTATGCGAACCAAAAAGTTTATGTCGATTCAGTTTGCATAAAATATGGGATATTGCTGGGAGCATGATGAAGGATTTGGAATATCAAATTCGGTTCAACAGTAGGACGCAACTTCAGGAATAACCTTTAATATTGGAAGATCAAAAAGCAGTTTTTTT
Organism: Chrysolina haemoptera; assembly: GCA_958298965.1. Classification (NCBI taxonomy): domain Eukaryota; kingdom Metazoa; phylum Arthropoda; class Insecta; order Coleoptera; family Chrysomelidae; genus Chrysolina; species Chrysolina haemoptera. The sequence continues at coordinate 29,167,084 of OY282590.1, forward strand.
TCTCAAAGTTATGATTCCTACGAGAAGAAAAATCATGTAATGTCTAGGAAACAACGTGAGATCTGAAAACTAGGTAGGTATTGGTGTTTTTCTTGAATTTCTGAAAGCTGCATGCCTCAGAGAACACCTCCCGGTGCAACGAGTTCCAAAGCTTTGCCGTTTGGAAAGACGATCCCTGGAAAAGAGATGTTTGACATGTCTCCAAAATGCTGGCATATGGATGTGAAGACTGAGGAAGAACATCGTCCATGAAAATATCTATAAAACAACTTTTCTGCGGTGTTTCAGATAAATGAGCGAGCTTGTGAGCAAAGTATTATGGACGAGACGAATGGCTTTTCCTTGAACATAATTCAGAAGTTTCAATGTGCTGAACTCCAAATATGGGAACAGTATTCCAGGACAGGTCGGATTTGTGCCTTATAAATCATTATCAGTTGATGGAAAGCGAAATGCTTCTTGGTACGGAACAGAAAGCCAAGTTTTTGAAAGGCACTTTTGACAATGGTTTTCCCATGCTCCTACGCTGGCCACTGTGATATTAGCATTTCTAGATAAAAAAACATGCTTGGGTTTTATATGCATCGAATTCCACCAAGTTGTAAGATCTCCAATATTTCGACTATTTGCTGAGTACGTATTTCTCTTATTCGCGATTTTTTCTTGATTTCTGCTATCACTGGCAGTTATCGAAGCTTTGGAAGATAAAGCGGTATGGAGTTTACTTTCTTCCGCAAAGCTGAGCACTGGACATGAGATTGCTTCCAACAAATCATTGATGTGAAGAAGAAACAGTGTTGGTGCTGAAATGGTTCCATGCGGAACAACAGGATTAATTGGTAGAGCATCGGATGATACTCCATCGACCATCACATAGACAGGTCGATCTGAAAGAAAGCTAGGTAGCAAAGAACACAACTGAGTAGGCAAGCCATAAGATGGAAGTTTGGCAAGGAATCTCTGGTGACAAACGCAACAAATTCTTTTGAAACGTCAGATGCAACGGCGGAGGGTCACACCATATCTCAAAACAAGTAGGTCAAAGTTGATTTCTGATGCTGGAAACCATATTTTCGATCATTTATATGTCTTGAGTGTTCTAGATATTCCCTTGGCTAGATGTTGATGGCTTGTTCCATGACCCTCGACGTAACAGATAGTATTGGGAACTATTTGTTGCAGATCAAACCTATACTGATTAGGGGAAAATACAGAAATCGATCTTTAGGTGGTCTAAATATTTGGGCGAACGTTTCCATGTAACTAGCAATTGAAGAGAAAGTCTTGTAGGAACTCTGCACGGAAATTCATGAAATTTAATTCAAAGCCTCGCGTTTGCGGAATCTTCTTTCTGATGGCCCGATCACACGTTGAGAGGAAAGAACTCATCAATCCTTGGCTCGCACAAGTTTCGACTTCTGAGGGCTACCGTTCACAGGGAGGAGACAGCTAACGTTTAACAGAAAAATCAATTACAACAATTTTCAAATTGTAATGAGCAGTCCTGGTAGGGCAGGACATCTTGTTCCTTACTGGTTATACTCTTGCAATTTTCCAGTTAGAAACAAATACCCCCAAATTATAAGAAAGGTTGAATAATTGGTGTTAGCTCGGGAGCAAATTTCTTAAGACTGATTGGTGGAATTCCGTCAGATCCACAAGCTTTGTTGACAGTTTATGGTAATGATGTTCTCGGGTCTTTTTTCCAATAAATCCAGCGAAGAACCTGCAGCAAACATGTTGGCGAAGATATTGTCCAGTCTTTTTTTGTTAGAGGATAAAACGAGCTGGAATGGAAATTTCTTCCCACAGCTTTGGAAATCACCAAAAAGAGCGGGACCCGTTGGGACACTCAACCAGCTTTGATAGTATCTTGGCTTTCAGGTACTTCCTCGTTTTAATCAAACACTATTTTCATTACTCGTTAGAAACAAACAGCCCTTGTGAAGTTGGTCTGACAGATCTAATTCAATATTCGTTGAGAGTAATGGCGGAAATATACGGACCGCAATATGCGGTTGCTGCCGACTGCACTTTGCAGTCACATCTCAGCAAAACACGGTTTTTAATAGGGTGAAACATACGAGCGTCAACGTACAGTCAACAGTGGCAGCACCTGCGATGTTGCTGCTCATTTCTCTGTGCAGTCCGAGTGCAGTCTTTTCTTTTCTAGCAAAATAACAAGTATGGTGCTTCCTTTTCAAAGTCCATCACCACAATATCATTTCATTCCCATTCTACATGCAGTCAAATATGGCAGCAACGTGCAGTTCTATGAACTGCAAGTGCAGTCGATGCGGACTGCTCTGAGTTGCCGCGACTCCCCTTGAATTCGACTTGAGCAACAGTTTTGCAGTCGGCAGCAATCGCACATTGCAGTCCGTCTAGTTCCAGCCTAAGATATACTTGGTGTAGCCACAAATACCAGCAAAACTGTTGAATCAAACGCGACTAACGCAAGACATTCGCCAGCTTGATTACCGTGAAAACAAATGAAATCGAGTTGCGCTTTTGGAAAATCCGCGATATGAAATGAATAAAACAACGTAATGAGTGAAACGTACGGAATTACTGACCCAGATATCAGTTGCAATTGCTACTGATGTCCGTTTTCGAAAAACTATTGAATCTTTGTTGAAATGCGAATAATTAGAATTACTAATAAGACATTTCATATAAAGCTAATCAGTCGATACACTACGATTTTTTAACATTGGGGATATGCAATGAGAGTAGATGTTTTTTGTTAGATTTTACCAATGAAAGAACCACGCACCGAGCTTAAGTTTTCTGAGCCTCGGTGGAATTAGCTTGAGCTACTATTATTCTTTTCATTATCTAAATTAACTCAAATTGCAAATTTTGAATTTTCCGAGATATGGTCCCTCAAAAGTATGATATCTTACTTAATAACACTTATAGCTGATGTCTGATAGCCGTGTACGAAAAATATACAAGCAAACTCTTATTTGTCCTTTATTCATTGTGCATCAACCCAAACGTATACAATTTTTTCTGTTTCTGACGTGATAACGTCTTATAAAACGATGAGCGGCGGCTGCACGCACAAAAAAGTATGACTCATTGTCACGTTCCGCCTGAGCCGAGCGTCCACGCAAGAGCGCGGAACAAGCGATAGAAAAGCACGATCGGCCTAGGCGTTCGGCTTGTAACGCATCTATCTCTCTTCCACTCCGTCGGCCGATGCGTCCAAGAGAGACAGCGGCAGCATGCAACCCACACGTGAACTGCTTTGTCAACTGTTTATAAAGTGAAGTGAAGAGTTAATGTAGTTTCCATTGTTCATTACAACGAAAATTGCGGCAAAAAGGTAATTAATTCTTGTATTTTAAGAATTTGATTAGCGATATAATCTCATATATTTATTATTTGATTATTAAAAAAAAGTAGCATCGGTCGGCGAGTGCAGTGATGTTACAATTTTGACTAAAAAATTAGTATGACTCATAAAAACGATCGCATAGTGAGCGTAGTAAGCGTATAGCTCTTGAGAATGCCTACTTTGTTAGCGAAACGTGCGTCGAGTGAAAGTGACGTAGTTTTGCTGTTTTTGGTCGTTGCTATTTTTCGAATTGTATTCACACCAAAGGTTCCAAACATTCATTTTGTTTTAATGTAATTGTGCTTCAGCAAGATTGCACCAATATCACATAATGTTTTGAGGTCAATATTGCTTCGAAAATATTACAATATGATTTTGAAAATATTGGAGCAATATCGCGAAATGTTCAGTTTTTTTGCTTGCCAATATTGTTGTTTGAATTGTTGCCAATATTTTCACAATATTGTACCAATATCGTCCCAATACAAGTGTGCTTGCTACTTCATATAATTCACTCATAGGTACAAAAATCATACCTTTTGGGGGCTATATTTCGAAAAATACTTATAGGAGTTGGACCCACGAAAAACTTAGATCAGGATAAAGAAGAATAACATACTATACAGTATCATCCAATTTCACCGGGACCTAAATCCCTGATCATTTTGAGCGATATACAGAGTGACTCAACGAAAACTTGTAATATTGCTGTGGAAATACTGAGCTGAATGTTAGTAGTTGTTTTCAATCAGATATTTACCACCCAGCCTTCTGCTCCAACGAAGAGACATGTCATTCGAACTTCCATATCTTCAAACTCTATTTTGATCTACTATTACTATTTAGATTAGTGTGCACTCCTTTCTATATACCTAGAATTTCATTCACAACTTCATTCAGGATGAACAATGGGAACCAATTCACTAATTCACATGTTAGTGGGTACATGACGTCACTGCAAGTTGAAAATCGTTAGCGAGATATCAGTCAGTAAACCACCTTCTTGCCAAACCTATTTCACTCTAGTCGGTTTCATCGACTCTAGAAAGTTCTTAGCGGTTTTTGAATGACACTTCCAAACAGAATGTTCCAATTTCAGTTCAATTTCCGACGTTATGAACGGAATAAACTTAGCAAATATATCACAAAGTGGAACTCGTTAGCTATAGGAAATTGAAGTTATACTCAGACAAAGGTACAAACTCCAGGTTAATGTATACAAAACTGCTGCACACTGCAATTCCTGAGATAGTTAACGTCAAGCATTGAATGGAATGAAACCAACTGGAATACTAGCCCGGGCGCTTGAGGGGGGTCGAGTATCCAGTTTTAGCTCCACTAGGTAACTTGGTGTTATAATACTTATTTTGGGTCCCTGGTTCGAAATTTATTGGTCCAATGAACACAATCGTTTTGTCAATGTACCACTGGTTATCAATACTATGAATACGGATGTTAATAATATCAATAAATGCTTTCGTTGATATCATGATCGAGTACATTAATAGGAATTAATTCCATTCTTCAAACGAATGAAGAGTGTCTACTCAAGCAATAAACTGTATTCGTTCAAGTGATGAAACTGTATTCATGGGATTAATTAGAATTGTTCGTTCTTTAATGAATGCTATATGATTGATTTAATGATTTAGATTATTTCGACGATGGAAATTTCTTATCAATCCAATGAATGGTGATTATTGAATTCATGAGTATCGGTTATTACTATACTTTCTCTGATTCAATAAGTGATATACATTAAATCTCATAATGCATATTGAACTAATGATTCTGTTTATTATTTGAATAAATAGTATTCATTCAATCATTGCATATTATTCGTGATATTGAGCATACAGTGAGTTTCCAAAAGATAGGAAATATAATTAACAAACATTCATGAGAAAATCACAATTCTGGTAGAAGGCGCATTTTCAAGTTATTCTTTATTTTGGCTGGTTCTTTTCGGAAGATCTCTCTGAAGGTATCTGTAGTCTGCTCTACCTGAGAAGATGCTTCAACGGTCACTTCTGTCTGCTTAAGCAAACTTGCTCTGTGCAAACAACGATGTAACTTTGTTACACCTTCTATAATCTTCACATAGCCGCAACGAAACCTATGCGTAGATCTGAAAATAGATCATCATTATCTTGATAAACTTGAAGTCATTGTAACAATACAAACATGCATATTTCAGAGAATCTTCATTTATTGACTGGACGAAAAATGTATTATGGCAATAAGCAAAGAGGTTTTTATTAATATAATGAACGATATTTTTTACGTCAGTGCTCTAGGACCATGCATTGTGTTCACTGATATGATAAACAATTTCAATTTTTTTCAGTATACCGCTTTCCTCACCTCAATGAACTTTTCCATAGCAGCAAAGCAACCTGTTCATAAATGTGAATAACCATCATCTTTTATCTCAATGAACTTGAATTCATTGTATAAATAAATACTCTACGTACATCAGTGAATGTTTAATCATTGTCACGATGAAAAATGTATTGTGATGACGAATGGAAAGGTAATAAACGGTATTTATTGATATAATGTACCACATTTTTTTCATGAAATGGTACACATTGTTTCACTATACTTTTTCCTTAATTTCAATAAAACCTGTACATAGGTCTGAATATATATATATATGTATATATTTATCGATGAACTTGAATTCATTGTAAAAATAAAAACATACATATTCCATTAAATGGTTATTCATTGACTGGACGAAAAATGTATTGTGCCAATAAACGAAGAGGTATTCATTAATATAATGACCATATTTTTTAGAAATATATACATCAGTGCTCTGGGACTATGAATTATGTTCGTTGATATGATGAACTGTTTCAAATTGTTTTAGTGTACCCCTTTCCTCAACAAACTTGGATGCATTGTATCAATGAATACCTACGAACATCAGTGAATGTTTATTCATTGCCACGATGAAAAATTTATTATGCCAATGAACGGAAAGGTAATAAACGGCAATTATTGATATAACGTACCACATTTTTTTCAGTGTTCAACCAAAATTTACCTGTGTAGATCTTAAATATACAAAGTACTTGTAAAAAAGTATCAAATTTGCGGTTAGGTTAGGTTAGGTTATCTGTTATCAGTTTCATTTGTATCTGTCTTATTTTCGACCCTTGCACAGTCTTACTTACATGACCAACAAGCCTGATATATCCATAAACAATTGCTTTTAGTTCTGATGGCAACACCCATCATCGCGCCATTTTTCATTGACAGTGTTATTGACGTTCATTTTAATTCCTTCCAGGGAGTCCATGAGCTGGCAGGCGTTCGACTACCCCTCCAACCGTACCCGGGAGGCCATGCCGTATTCATGTACAGCACCGCCTCGGACGGCAACGTCACCCTGCAACTCAAGGAACCCGACGATCTTGACAGGAACAGCCTGGCGGCCATGTTGGCCAGGTTGCAGGACGACGCGACGTTTTCCATCTCCTACCAGGACACCGACATCCTGTCGGACGGGATCGACGTGCTGCTGGGAACGGGGACGGCGAATTCAGGTGAGAACATTTTCTGAAGTAATTTTTTTTTCAAAACATTCAATTTATTTAATCATCTATTCGGGAGCGGAAAGAAAAAACAAAAATTTAAACGACCAAAAAATATTAGGCGCGTTAGTCGAGTAACAAAGTTTTTTTTTTAAATACAGTACCCTAAAATATCGAACACAAAGTTCTCTTCAGTCCCTGAAAGATTCGTATGAATAGTTCAATATGGCTATTTTTATAACAAGTTTTTCAATGTACCTGTTCAATTTAAAAAGTTGCTCGTGAAACGTCAAGTTGAAATTTTGTTGCAATTAATTTGTCCACTTGTCCGTTGCGATTCGTTTATCCAATTGTCCGTTGAAGTTTCCCTTCTACTATGTATCCCAGCACACATTTTGATTTTTTCACAGGTTTAATGCAAATTATGATTTGGTTAGGGTAGGTACATTTTAATGAATGCATTATTTTTAAACATCCTTTTTTTTCCACTTTTGTTGTTCGTTGTCGTTCACTTTGGCTATGACCGTCAAAAAAACTGAACCGTAAGTTTTCTTGGTATTAATTTGTTTTATATTTCATGTTTCATGTTTCATGTTTCATGTTTCATGTTTCATGTTTCATGTTTCATGTTTCATGTTTCATGTTTCATGTTTCATGTTTCATGTTTCATGTTTCATGTTTCATGTTTCATGTTTCATGTTTCATGTTTCATGTTTCATGTTTCATGTTTCATGTTTCATGTTTCATGTTTCATGTTTCATGTTTCATGTTTCATGTTTCATGTTTCATGTTTCATGTTTCATGTTTCATGTTTCATGTTTCATGTTTCATGTTTCATGTTTCATGTTTCATGTTTCATGTTTCATGTTTCATGTTTCATGTTTCATGTTTCATGTTTCATGTTTCATGTTTCATGATTCATGTTTCATGTTTGATGTTTCATGTTTCATGTTTCATGTTTCATGTTTCATGTTTCATGTTTCATGTTTCATGTTTCATGTTTCATGTTTCATGTTTCATGTTTCATGTTTCATGTTTCATGTTTCATGTTTCATGTTTCATGTTTCATGTTTCATGTTTCATGTTTCATGTTTCATGTTTCATGTTTCATGTTTCATGTTTCATGTTTCATGTTTCATGTTTCATGTTTCATGTTTCATGTTTCATGTTTCATGTTTCATGTTTCATGTTTCATGTTTCATGTTTCATGTTTCATGTTTCATGTTTCATGTTTCATGTTTCATGTTTCATGTTTCATGTTTCATGTTTCATGTTTCATGTTTCATGTTTCATGTTTCATATTTCATGTTTCATGTTTCATGTTTCATGTTTCATGATTCATAATTCATGTTTCACGTTTCACATTTCACGTTTTACGTTTCACGTTTCACATTTCCATATCACGTTTCCCGTTTTTCGTTTTCCGTTTCCAGTTTCCAATTTCCAGTTTCCAGTTTCCCGTTTCCCCTTTCCCGTTTCCCGTATCATGTTTTGATGTTTCATGTTTAAATGTTTCATGTTTCATGTTTCATGTTTCATGTTTCATGTTTCATGTTTCATGTTTCATGTTTCATGTTTCATGTTTCATGTTTCATGTTTCATGTTTCATGTTTCATGTTTCATGTTTCATGTTTCATGTTTCATGTTTCATGTTTCATGTTTCATGTTTCATGTTTCATGTTTCATGTTTCATGTTTCATGTTTCATGTTTCATGTTTCATGTTTCATGTTTCATGTTTCATGTTTCATGTTTCATGTTTCATATTTTATGTTCCATTTTTCTTATTTCATGTTTCTCGTTTCATGTTTCAGGTTTCATATTTTACGTTTCTCGTTTCACATTGCCCGTTTCGCTTTTCCCATTTCCAGTTTCCCGTTTTCAGTTTCATGTTCTGATGTTTCATGCTTCATGTTTCATGTTTCATGTTTCATGTTTCATGTCTCATGTTTCACATTTCATGTTTCATGTTTCATGTTTTGATGTTTCATGTTTTAGTATTTCATGTTTTATGTTTCCCGATTCATGTTTTCCTATTCATTTTTCCCGATTCATGTTTCCCGATTCATTTTTCCCGATTCATTTTTCCCGATTCATGTTTCCCGATTCAAGTTTCCCGTTTCTGTCTTCCGTTTCATAAGAAAACAACAGCTGAGCATACGCCGCCGGGACTCTAGTGGAGACATATTATGTAGAGCATCTGCTCAGCTATCTCTTATACCCGCTCTTCGCGCGGCTTCACATTATAAAATATGAATTTTCGAGAAAAATTTTAATCGAAATGCGATAAACATTTTATTGAAAATTTGGAAAACTCCAAAAGCCATCATTGAGGCATAGTATAGAAGTGTATATTTGTCCATTAATAAAAACGACCGAAAAAAAAATTCAAACCTTCGATATATAGTATAAATATTTACTCATATATGAACAAATACTTACAAAATAAGCTGTGAACTCAAAAGAAGATCTCATAAAATAAAAAAAATAATAAAAAACAAAAACATAAAAGGAAAAGTCTCAGAAAAGTACAAAATTAAAATCAAATCAAAAATCTCAAAAACATTCACAAAATGAAAACAAAATAAACACATCACACATCGGTACACTATCTAAAAATAATAGTTTAAAAAAACTAAAGAACACGATTTACTTCCCATGGACTAAAAAGTTAAAAATAATTGACAATTTAATTTCTCAAATATAAAAAAGCGTGGGGGCTTTCGATCTATATTCTCAAATTTTTTAGTTCATTTTAATAATACAGAGCGTTCCAGAGCTCAAGAGAACTTTAACAAGCACCCCACGCTTTTTTTATATTTGAGAAATTGAATTGTCAATTATTTTTTACTCTTTAGTCCATGGGAAGTAAAGCGTTTTCTTTAGTTTTTTCAAACAAATTTTTTATTTTTGATTAAAAAATCGAAATCTCCGACCCCGAAAACCATACCAATTTTGAATCAAATCCGACCATAATCACAATACTCGACCATCATCTTGGGCCGCCATCTTCAATTCATAAATTTTTAAGAAAAATTCATAATCTCTAACACCGAAAACCCTCACACACTAATTTTGAGTCGAATCTGACCATTATCACAAATCTCGTCCGCCATATTGGAGCCGCCATTTTGTTTTTTTATAACAAAAAAAATTTCATATTGTATTGTCACCGGAACCATGAATACCTGCCAAATTTCAAATCATTCGGACGTTTGGAAATGGGTGAAAATCACGCCCTTGGGAGTCGATTACAAACAAACATACAAACAAACATACAATCAAACATACAAACAAACATACAAACAAACATACAAACAAACATAGAAACAAACATAAGGGAAGCTAATATAAAGCGTGTAATATTAGATAAACCTGTTGATGAGCCCAATTATAGTTTTCTCTTTATCGCGACCTTTCTCTCAACCGTAATATTTCTCTTTAACTCACATAAATTCACAAATCAAAATGTAAACAAATGTCGTGACGATCACCACAACCTCATGAATGCATGTGCCAAGTGCTGTCCTCGGAGCAAGATGGCGTTCAAAGTAATGTAAATATTTGTAAATATTATGTAAATAGGTATGGGTAATTTCTTTGTAAAAGCATGTGAACTCCATTAATTTTACAGAGAATAATATTATTGGCAAAAAAATTAAGTAAATTTACTTACTGGAATGTAATAATACCAACATTGTGTTTTATACTTCGCAACGATAAAAAAGTATGTATAATGTAATTTTACACCCTTTTTCACAGTGCACGCTAGTGTCGCAAAGAACCCTCCTGTTCACACTAGGGCGATTATAACAGTCATTTTGACTTCCGAAATGTCGCCATATGTCTCTTTCCAGTTATATTTTGATTTGAATTCATTTACTGGTTATAGATGTGGATTGCATATCTTATGTACTGATTGGGGATTCCAATTATAATGATCCTTTAGAATTTCAAGTGATACGTTCATTGAAATTAACTCGTATTGAAGTTTAGACAGAAAATTATATATAAATCTGACAAGTTTTCAAAAACAAAAACAAACTGAAAGAACATTTCTTAGAATGAAGTAATCAATGATGAACAAAACTGGTCTTCCAAATACTCACAGACTGAAAAATCTCATGGGAGTTATTGATTTCAAGTTTCTTTCCATTTGGAAACAGTTGCTTTATACGACGTGTTCGCTACCTTTGATAAAAAATAGGTCACGTAGTAGACAGTATTGTTTCAGATTGGTGTGTTAGTAAGTAATTAGAATCGACCAAAATCAGTTTGAATTCGACTACCTATACTCAGATACATTTCTGAGAGTTCTCAACATTTCATACAGCACAAAATTGCGGGATTGAATTTCTTGTCGTTTCCACTCAATAAGGATTGCTTGGATTCCTTATGATCATCCCTAACTGATCGTGCAATGATATAACAGGTGTTCTATTTGAAATTTTGAGCTCAAATTTTCTCATGAAAAAGTAGGCTTTTACCTCCTTTGAGCCTTCCAAACTTCGTTGCGATATACCAGGTTGTTCAAAAATTAGTAGGGGGGAACGGACTTTAGACTAGCACTGTATAATTAAAGCAAACATATACAATGAAAGCAATCATTCACTCAGATGAGTATTATGAATGGAATTATAATAAAATCATTACTTTAATAAGCTTTCAGCTCTCGAGAATGCCAACTTTGTTGGCGAAACGTACGTTGAGCGAGAATTGACGTGGTATTGGTGTTTGGAGTATTTCTATTTCTTGAACTCTATTCATATAGATTGTTCCTAATATTCATTCATTTGAACTGAAAATGAATACTCAAACATGCAATTTCGTGGTTGAAAAACACATGTTTTATTAGAGTGCTTTAATTTCAAATGGGACACAATGTTTAAAATGATGAATAATTTGTTAATCCCAAAAATATTATGAAGGTGGTGAAATTTAATTATTTCATTTTATGTACCTATCTTAACGACAAAGGACAAAGGGCCATTTTCAGGGCGTCTGCATCCAACACCTGAGTGACAGGCATAATCTTTTCAGTGGAGGGATTTTCTTTAAATTCACCGGTCTAAAGCTACAATGTCGGCCAATAGTTCATAAAATAACATTTTGATACAACTCACGTCACTTTTAGCCATTTAAGTTTGCGCTCGGCGGCGCGGAATATTTAGTTTCGTCGGTGAATTGTCTTTCTTTTGAGTTCCTGCGTCCCGTTAGGCGATCGATTAGGGCGCTGCGTGTCGCTTGACGCGTGAACCAAATCGAAAATCGTGATAGCCTAAAGGCGCGTTTTCCTACCTTCGGCAGTCGCTGACGACTGCGACCGGGTAGCCGCGACTGGTAGTAGCCGCGATATATTTCTTCAAACCCGTTTTTCTAAGGTGCGCAATTTTCAGAGTGTATCGCGATAGCCGGTTCGAGCCCGGTGTACGATTTGTTTCTGTAATGTTCAATATCGGAAAAGATAGGAGACCACCTGCCCCGTTGAAGAGCAAGTGTATTGTGAGTATCCTAGATGCCGATCCCGTCTAGTGCTAGCTTGGAGTGCACACCGACCACCCGAAAAAAAAATTATGGCAATTGGCAATTGAACCCTCACCTTCACTATCCAAATCCTGACTGTTCCTTCACTCATCAATTGCTGCTACGAGCCCACATAATAATATGATGAAATTAACTGCAATATAAAGTTCCTGCCAACTATTCGAAAATATAGAATTCGATTGTCATCAATCTTTATATTGAAATTAGCGGTGTCAATGTCAAATCATCCTCACTATTACTACTCATTTTCGATTACTTATTTTTTTAAACGAATTTTGTGAATACTGATGTGAAATGTTAAATTATTTGAATGTTAAAAACTTGATTCGATCTTATATTATTCATGATCATAAAAATTACAGTCTAGTAGTTCATGAAAGTCATGGGAAATGTAATATCTTGTACTGAAATGATCATTACCGTACAGTTTGCGATGTAGAAATGAAAAAGTGTTTTACAACCGGACTACTTCCTTGATCTGGTAAAGTGCATAAAATGGGCATATTTCCATGTGGTCGTAGAAAAACTTTATTCCATTCCTGGTATTCATCATTCATGTTATTCAAAGTCCTACTTAATGCAATATCTGTTGCAATACCTGAAATCTCAAAGTTGTTAGTGGTACTTTAGTTTCTAATATTATATTTGAAAATTTTCAATTTCTGTAAACTGAGTTCTTTTATATCATATAATCTGTCTCTTTGTTTAAATAATTCTAAGAACTCTAAAATTATCCATTCTTTATTAACTTTAACTTCTATTTTAATTTATTTTGTGGATTTGGATTTTGCTTCCTTTATTGTTTCAATAAGGTTATCAAATGTATTAATATTGCCCTTTTCGATCAGAATGTTTAGGAATTGTATTAAAAATTTTTTGGGTCTAATTTACGATATGTTTTTATGACCTTTGGCTCTTTTTGTTTTATTTGGTTGTACAATATTAACTCTATTAGGTTATGATCTGAAATAGAGCTACTCTCTACATTTGATTGGTAGTTTTTTAAATTTGTTGTAGCTAAGATATGGTCAATGACCGTTCAATAAAATACAATTTTTATAATCATAATTAATCCCCCGAAAAATGTCTATTCTACAAATATTTGATTAGTTTTGACCAAAACTTATGTGATTCTGTTTATTAAAGCTATTTCCAGATGAAACAAGAATGTATAATGTTCCTTTTATGGGTAGAGGAATAAAATGGTATTTTTTTTATGGATTCTGAACAAATTCTCTCAATAAAATTTTTTGGCACCTGAGTCATCTTTTTTAAAAATTACAATGATTTTTTAGTTGTAAGACATGCAGAACGAACCGCCATCAGAGTCTTTCAGACATTTCAATAACAATGTTTTCCCATATGTAGTCAACTTTATGGCGGACACTGTAGTGTAGCCGAGATCAACAAGGTCATGAAACCAAAATAAGAGGTGGAGGCTTCCACGGTTGCCCGTGCACCTTATATCCGTAAGGTCACTGGTAAAATCGTAAAACTCTTGGAGAAACACGAAATAAAAACAGTATTTAAGCCGGACAAGAAATACAATGAAGCCTTAAGGACTTGGCACACAGAAAGCGATTTGTCCACGCGAACTGGTTCGCATACCTTGCACTTGAGAAAAAGAGACCAATCTAGCGATAGCTTTTCAAATTGCCCGTTCGATCATGTTGAGTGCCGTATCACTAGATACATCACGGACTATAATAGATAAGATTAGCTATGAGCATGTTCCTGGATACATCATACTATACAACAGAATACATTGTATTGAAGAATGCCATTCCAATTTTTATCCAATAAACCAAAATTGTTTTCGTCGATTTCCAGATATGCAAAATTGTTTGTGGCCAAATTGATACAAACAAGTCAGTCCACGTTCTTTGAAGCAACTGATGATCCACTGCAGGATACGATGACGTTTGAGGTCCGTTTTAGCATAACTGTTTTAATCTTCGATGCAGTTCGCAAGGCTTTGGCTTAACTAGAGGTAATCTAATGAAATGTTCGGTAATAGCGTTGGCATCAAAGTTGGGAATGAGGGAAAACGCACTGGGACTCATTAGCAAAGTTTTGGCGTGTCTATCAACTCGGCCTGTTTGGAAGTTACGGGAAGACAACGAACCGAGCGAGAGCAGACTGATTATGGAATGGTAAATCCATCAATTAATTAACATGAAGACGCCGCACTTTTTCCGTAAAAATGGAAAATTAGTTATATGTTTTGATTGGATCATTTACAAAAGACTGGTTTCCTTGCGATCGTGACGGCGGCGTTCAACGGTCGCCGACAAATGCGCTTGTACTGTTTTTGAGGGTTTATTGACAAATGAATTCCTTGGAACGCGCTGAATATTTACAAATGGTTTCCTTGGAATGCGGCGACTTAAGAACATTATCCGGCTTCTGAACTTTCGATAAATATCGAGACGATAAAAATTTCTCATACTAACATTACGTATTGGAAGAAGATATGAATATATCATGTCGACATATCGAGAGATAAAGATCCAGCTGCTGTACAGCAACTTTGTCGACGACCGTCGAACGCCGCCGTCACGGTCGCAAGGAAACCGGTCCTTTATTACCGTGCAACATCAAAGGCACTCCAGCCAAGAAGATTTATTGTGGTCTTCCTGATATTAATTGAAAAAAAAAGGTATGCCATGCAATTCGGACAACTTCTAATTTAATGATAGTTTGGTTTATGTACGGTGTCAGCCACAGAGGTGGATACATTTGGAAAACTTTCCTATATTTGATTTCTCAGAAAATATTATTGCTAAAAGTTGAGGGTATCGTATCAAAATGTAAAATGGATCTTCAATAATTTACCATACATCCAAAAATGGGTTTTTCAAAATATTCAAACTTTGTTCAAGAAATATTTACAGATAATGACAATATCAACCCAGATCTGCAATATTGATAATTTTCATAATTCAGTGCCCTAATATCTGTTTATTTAAATTATGTTATACGCTGAGCGGCAAAATGCAAATATCTGATAATAACAGTAATAGTTAATATCCAACCGGATCTGAAATTTCAAGCAGAAAGGACAATATCAAATTTCATGGATACAGAAAAGTTTTGGATTTTCAATGAAAATAATAATTTATTAGTTTCATGAATATTTTCATACGCCCTATCAGTTTACTGGAGTGGATGGATGAAACGTCATCCTTCATCAATTTACGAACCGAAATTATAATATTTCACAGTACCATGAAAATGTAGGTATCATGATTTATTTTCATTCTGTCAAGAATTCCGTTCAAGGTTCTTCAAATACTTCCGATTTAGTTTCGCAGCCAACCACAGTGAACAAAGAAAGAAATATTTTTTCATTATGTAGTTACCAACATAAACTTCAGAAGTAAATCCCTTTAAAGTATTATATTTACCCTCTTCTATTTATTTCTCCAAGACACAAAAAGAGTAATTCTCAACAAAACTTGCTACATTGTCAAGATTCCACCAGAAATAGTAACTACAAAACCTCAAGCTCATACACTTCAGAGGACAACTAACTTTATTTCCTTTTTTATCTGTACAATTTCTCCCGAAGAGTTATATTACGTTTTAGCAAAGTTTATATATTTCTTGCCTGGAAATACGTGCTCGAAAACACCTTAACATCTCCAACATGCCCAGAATAGAATGAAGATATCATAAACAACTTTGGATTGCTTACTTGATTCCAGTTTTTACTTCAACCAGAACACAACAGTTTTCTACTTCGCCGGTAAACTTCCACTGGAGTGCTCTTATGATGACCGAGCTGAAATAAAGTTTTTATTCGCAGATTAAACTTTTTGTTCCCATCGATTGTCATGTTTATATTTTCTTTGCTCTTCCTTCATCAAGTAGAGGCTTGGCGGGCTTTGATAAGAAGTTTCAGTCGACTTCATTAGGTAAACATAGGCTTTCGGTGAGAAGTTTGAACGTCATTAAGACGTCCACTAGCTTATAACTTTGGAAAACAAATTAAAGTGTAATAATCCAGTACCACTAGGTTTTCAGACGAGGATCGATTGTAGCACCACCAAACTTGGTATGCTTGTAGTTGCAAGCATGATAAACACGAAAAAAAACTGTTTACCAAAATTCCAGGGGTGGGACATATTATTGAGATTTTTGCAGTAATCTTGGAAAGTATATGATTTATCGGAAAAACAACTCAACAAGGTGAAAGACAATTCAATTCTTCACGTATTGGAGCGAATTTATTTCGCCAGTCGGGCTATGGTAGTGTTTGGCTAGAAAAAAATTACATTGGTTTAAAGACAAGCTTCTTATAGGTACTATAAAAAAATAACAACGGTTGAGAAAAACATAACAGTCCATCTTCAAAGTAGGTGAACATATAACAAGAAAAATATAGGTTACCTATACCTAGAATAAATTACAGACACAGAAGCTATATTCCCAGAGGGATATATTGATATATAAAACCACGAGTAATTACTGGAAGCCTCATAAACATGAAGCGCTAAAACATGGTTCCTTGCTCTGTTGCAAACGAAAAAGAACCTTTTACATGAATCTTGAAGAGGTGGACTTCAGATCAATAAAAAGCCCAAATTAATCATTAATTGAAAATTAGCAAGTACAAGTTGAACTCCTTATTTTTCAGGTACAGTCTTTATGCAGTCAAGTAACAATTAAATTGAACAAGATTTTGCTCTTTTGTACAACTAGTACGCAGATGACCACTGATTAGTAAATATGATGACGAAATATAAATCTATCAAATAACCTTCTCCCAAACAAAATTCCTGACTGTCATGCTTATAGGAAGTTTGGTTTATTCTAAGTGGAACGTGGAATTTTACAAATGAAATTATTGTATGCTCTGCAGACAATAACTAATGTCTGCAACAAATGATTCGATTATCAATCCATTTCAAGGCAGAAGCTGAGACAACACCCGCAGATCGGTGTTTAACCAAACTACGAGCGCCATCCCACCCACTAGCCACCCTAAGCAATACCCAGTACTTCGCAAAGCGAATATATCAAAAATAGAAGAAATCTATTTAACAATGAGTTAATCAAGTTCAACACTAGATGTCCTGCCATACCAGGATGCTCACTGCAATAATCCTATACTATAGGAGTATTCGGATCAAAAATCCATCAGGAAACAACTACTTTCCTGGCTAATACCACGACGAACGTTGAATTACATCCAATGAAATGGAAATGTTAACATTTGGACCACCTATAGATCGATTTCTGGGTTCTTGCCCTAAATTTGATTTGAAATCGATTGCAAAATTTGTACCGAATAGACGCATAAGGAAAATCGTGTTATTAAAGTTTTTGCTAAGATATTTCTTGCTACCATAATAAGAAATTCTATTACTGTAACAAATTTTCGAATAGAAGCAGCACATTGAAATCCTACAGCAGCAAAAACGATTTTCCTGAAGGTGATTTTTCTGCCACAGCAAGATATACTGCTGTAGCTATTAGACAGTCAGTCTGGGACAGTGAGTTTTTCCATTACAAAATTATAATTTTATAGCTGAATAATCACAAGCAGGTTACATGCCTGTGGCTGCAAGTTTTCTGCTTACTATAAGTGGGCAATCGCATAGAAGTTCACCAACTTATGGTAATACAGTTGTCAACCTGCCACTAAAATACTAATCGACAAACCCACTAACATTATTCAGTACTTTGCTGTGGTTATTCGACGTTTCCCTGATATTTCAACGGAAATTACCCCCTCCACGAACCCAAAGATCGTTTAGTGCGAAAAGATTTCGCCGAAAACAAAGAAACAGAAACATTCTGCACGTCGCCGTTGTTCGTCACTTGTCTATACGACCACGAGTCACAACCTATCTTGAATGTGCAGGTGCATACTGCATGCCATTGTGCTATTTGTGTGTGTTACCGGCTAATCTACTCAAAGGTATGTGAGTCAAAGTAGTGCCAATGAAATATATAATTGTTGTTTTTTTTTAAATACTCATGTATACATTTGTTGTGTGTAAAAGTTGCACATTAATATTTTTATTTTTTCATAGTTGTTTAATTTTCAAACAAGAAACTATGTTCCTTTCATGATCTCATTATCATACCTATTGTGTTCCGTCCAGTGAATAAAAATTGTTTCATTTGATCTGATTCTTTATTTATATCCTTCTACAAATTCTCCAATCCTCGATTCAGTGAAAAGTTATTCAGAAGTGCCTGATTTCCCCAAATCAGTACATCATTCTCAACCACTTTTAGAACTCATAAAAAAAAATAATTTTTTTCAATGTTTTTTCATGAAAAACTATGGTTACAGAAATATATCTCGCGGCACCAGCCACTGTGAACCTATCAGGTGCTAAATTTTTTGGCCACTTTTATCGCAAAGGATTCAAGGATTCACAACAGAAAATAATTATAAAAAACTGTTGTTCATGAATTCTACAAAAGTGGTTGAAATTAATGAACTTAATTTTTTAAGTGCATCAAAAAATATTGCAACCATTGATGTACTCCACACCTACATTAGCAAAATATTCCACCTGCGACTGTGGCACTGCCTAATATTTTCAGGTAGGCGCACTCGTTAGCGGTAGCAAAGTTGGAAACCTACCACTGAAACTATTACTAATAGTCAAAGGTAGATGAACTCACTAGCAATAGCAAAGTCACATACCTATAACTGCAAGACTGCCTTGTAGTCATAAGTAGGTGCACTCACTTGCGGTAGCAAAGTTTAACATCTACTTCAGAAACGTTGTCTAATAGCCATAGGTAGATGCACTCCCTAGCGGTAGCAAAGTTTGAGACTATAAGTTATTCGGCAATATCTAATAATCCCAAGTGAGTTGTAATCAGCAAAGTCGACTTTATAACCACAGGTGAGAACTCGCTTGTCCCCTATGCTACTAGAGTTTCTTGCTGGGGTAATTCGATTTCTAGCTGGGGTTAGTAAAATTTTTCCTCAGTGTTATTATTATTATTACTCCAATTCTGTGTGAAGTTGGTTTAAAGTCGATTGCAAAATTTCTACCCCACAGGCAAACATTATCATTAATATCATTACGTTATTATCAGGGGTAATATAATAAGTGGTATGATTATTACCGATAATTTTTTGGAATATTAATGAATTGCAATGCCAAAGCTGAAAATACAACGAGTCCGCAAAATAATCACAGCTGCCAATGTTAACAAAAGTTCAAAACTTTTGAAATTCAATGATGAACTTTTTTGGACGAAGCAATATTGAAAATGTTTTCAACTTCTCTATACGGTACTTATTGTGATTAATCCTACAAATTCCTCAGAAATGATCCATAACCAAACAAATGCGTAACTTCTTTTGGAGCGAATGAAAACTCTTAATTTCTATTGGAAGGATTATGTCTGTGAAAAGTGGCATTATCCAAAACTTTGTTCAGCTTGATATCGATAAAGAAATATTTTGAAGTATTCGAGGCGGCTTGATATAGTATATATTTCTATTATATTATACCAAAAGAGGGAGTTGCAGTAGTTATGATAATAAGAAGAGTATTAATAAGTAGGACGATATTCGTCGTCGAGTTTTCGGTTCCTGTCGAAACGAACATCGTCGAGGAGGAAAAACGGACCAAATATCAAGAGTTACTCTTTGAACTCCACAGGCTCTACCCAAATCCTAAAATGGTGGTTCTGATCATAGGGGTCCTTGGTGGAATGATGGACACGCTGCTCTCCGAGCGAATAATGAAATTGGTATTCACGTTTCTACTGTTTCCATAAAAAATTATACCATATCTTATAACCGATTCTACAGTTTCATGATACACTTTTTATAGTGAAATCACTCCCAGGCTATAAAATGCTAAATTCATATTGGTTGTGGTGTACCTTACATGATCATCTCAATCTCAATCTCATCTATTTGCAGACTTAAGAATTTAACATTTCCTGATATATTGATAGATGCATTTCCCAACCTTATTTCTATTGGCTTAATAAAATGTGGCCTGTTGGAGGTGAAAAGCAAAGCTGTTTTTTTTATTTTCATTCAATACTAAGTTGTTTATATGGAACCAATTAATCGATAATTTTAGCAGACTGCTTAGATTATTTATCAATTCTGGAAATATTTCTCCGCGAACCAAGAAATGCATAATGCATAACATGTGAGATTATACTTTTCAGAGTCGATATTTGTGATGAGGTAATTAATATATACAACCAAGAGAATTGGTCCCGTTACACTTCCTTGAGGAGCACCCATATCAAAAGTTCTCTCATCAGATTTGATAGTCATAATATTTTTTGTGATAGTCACTCTCTGTTTTCGGTTAAGGAGGTATGACTGGACCCATTTCAAGGCAGGTCCTGTCACACCATATCTCTCTAACTTCTTTAAAAAGAATGTTGTGATCTATGCAATCATACGAAGGTGTAGAAGGGCGATATAATTTTTTTATATATTATTCATAAAGTTCTGACTTTAAAGTTGGAAAATTAAAAAATCCGACTTCGAAGTCAGAATGTAATAAAATTCTGACTTCAAGTCGAAAAATAATAAAATTCGACTCCGAAGTCGATAATCAATAAAATTCCGACTTCATAGTTGGAAAATAATAAAATTCCGACTTCAAAATCGGAAAATAATAAAATTCCAACTTCAAAGTCGGAAAATAATAAAATTCCGACTTTGAATAATCAGTTTCATTTTGATTTTTGTTTGAAAGTATGTAGTCAGTTTTAGAATCATCTGCGGCTGACAGACAAACTTCAGTTGCTATTTTTCAACGTTCAAAATAACTTCCTGGGAGGTATTCGTGCTGAAAACAGATACTTTCTTCTGGGATATAAGTGGAAAACTGAAAAAAAAAATGTTTGGGCAAAAAGGGCCAAAAACTCAAAGTTCTGGGCCAAATGTTTGCCTGAAAACTTTAAATTCGTGTTCTGCGACCCAAAAAACACGAAGGGGGAGAAAATCAAAACTATAGCAAAACTTTCCTCTGAAAATCCTAACATGCCTAGCCTATTTTGAAAGAATATATGTTGAACTGGAAATATACCGTACGGTGAAGCGTTTGTTCTTTGAGCGATTAACCGTACGGCATTTTTCACTACAGAGTTCAGATAGTACTGATATTCAATTTTGTCGAAGTATTCAGTGATATGTCTCTTTTCATTTCACCAGAATAGCTCCATCTTGAAAACAGCTTCCTGATTATTAACAAGAAAATGACTAATCACAAAAAGGAAACTTCCTGGTCACATCTCAAAACTCGGGAATCGAAAAATTCCAACGATGAATGAATGCTTGAGGACTATGAAGTAGGGCGAATTAGGACAAAAAACAAGCCGACGCATTCGGTGACATTGTGCCATTTCTAACAAATCTCGTTCCATTCATCCCCCTTTTTTTCCGAAACTTTTCAATATCCACTCCGGGATTCTTTGAGCTCCACATAATTCAGCAGTGGAAAACAGTTTTTCATAAAAAGTCCATTTTTAACGCCGCGTCGACGAAGTGAACATTAGTGCCAGAAGGGAACACTATAGAAGGCGATATAAGAGCAATTCAGTGAATGTCGATGGTTTTGTGAGTTTTATTTCGAAAATAGAACAGGAAACGAAGGCAATAGATTATTCCCGAAACTGCATTGCGTTTGTAACGGTTGTTGAAACGGCTACCCGGCAGTGGTTGGAATAACTCTTTCCTTATTAGAAAGAAGATATTTTCGTGCGCATGGTTATTTTCTTGATACAGAAAAATATTCACAGGGTGTTAATCACTATCCCTTGGTTCATTACAATTATTGTTTCTACTTATACGGGCCATGGTGGCGCGTCAGTAAAGTGGTATCATTACCAAGACTGATACATACATTCGTTTTGATGCGTTGCGTCAGCTTGCCGGCGTCAACTCCAGCCCGGTATAGACAAAGAGACAGAAAATTTTTATTTTCCAAGGAACTACATAAATTTCTCGAAAAAGCATGAGAGAAAGATCATTAGCTAGTTTTCGAGAATATGATATTAAACCATTTTGAATATTATTCTAGAGTAGGTATCTAGCAGGTTTTCCCTTGAAGCCTATTGGATTGAGTCATCGAAAAATTCGGTGAGGGTATAGTATACTTTGGAGAAGCTTGTTAATTTTTTAAATTTGTTCAATGAACTTATATTTTCGAAAGAGTTAGGCAGTTTGTTAAATATTTTTTCCCATGTATAATGGTCCTTTTCGATTCACTTCGTAATTGAAAGATGGTATCAAGAAATTATCTTTGTTACGTGAGTTGTAATTGTGAGTGTCAGAAAATTTGGGTTATTTTTTCTTCTGAATGCAGCTATGGCTTTGAATATGTAAATATTTTCAAATTAGGGAAATGTTTTTTACATGACTGTGATCCTCGTAGACCCAAAAGAGCACGAATCGCTTATTTCTGTAAAATAAGTGTGGAGGTGCTGTGTACTGAATTTTCCCAAAGTTCGATACCATAAGAAATTGTGCTCTGGAAATAACAGCTTTGGGATTGTAATTCATTATTATTTAAAAAAAAAATTTGAAAATTTTGAAAATCCAGAACAAGGAGTTTACCAGAAAAATATTTTTCTAAATTCAACACACCCAACTCACTACATATTTTAGAGCAGACTGCCAGTTAGCCCAGGGGCCCGATTCTCAAATGTCGATTACCCTATGTCGCATGCGACAAAATATTTCTATCACTTTTCTCGACCAAGCATCAAAAAGAGATGGAGATATTTTGTCGCATGCGACATAGGGTAGTAGACATTTGAGAATCGGGCCCCTGGTCAACAATTTCTGTGGGTCTAGTTAGGTGGGATCTTATATAGTTACGGCACTTTCACAATTTTATTTCATTTCCTTATTCAATATGCTTCTGCATTGAATATTTTATAACTCGTATATTCCAACGCTTACGAGAAAAAACTTCATTAAATCTAACAAAATCATTCTTATTACTTACTATCTACTTATTCTATGTAATAGATCTTTCGGTAAGTCAGTTATGGTTTGAATCAATTTTATTAATAGAAATATGTCATTAAATGCAAAAGAAAATTGCCTGTTAATACAAAGTCTTTCATTCAAATTATTGAATTCCCCTCGTATAGTTTTTATGGTCACCCGGGTATGCTTGAGGGAATAGTTTTTATATTCTTCGAAGTGAGGGATGGCCTTTTCCAAGTATTTCTAAACCGAAATGATTGCAGATGTTGACTATACGACATCTTTGTCCATATAGTTCTAGAAATAAGTTAAATACATTTGAAAAATACGGATTCATACAACATGGTCGGAGTTCTCCAATCAATATTTGTTTTTTTGCCTTAATTTTGGACGTCTGCGACCGTCGGAGAATTTCCCCAGTTTTTACACGGTCTATATGTGGCCTTCGGAGGACGTAGAGGGGTGAAATGTCTTCAAACTTTTAGCTCAATCAGGTGCCAGCAAATGCTCAAAAAATGTTTTGCGTATTTTGAGCAGTAAGACATTCAGGAATAACGACAGACAGACATAATTACCAAAAGATGAAGTTGAATAGAAGCTTGTAAAAATATTATAAGTGGAAAATAATCGTGTTCCACCGATAATATAATATCGACAACGGTCACATTTCAATGACTTTGTGATTTGCGAGTTTCGAATTTGTAATTTCCTTGTAAGCTATATAAGTTGGGTTCTTAGGTGAACATGAAGTTATTTTCCAAAGTGTTTCTCGAAAACCTAAATATTAACTTCCGTACATATTAGGGTCACTGGATCCAGAAGGCTTTGCTTCTACGGGTACGGCCAATGGGAGGAGTCTATTAGTTCGAATGTCAAAAATAACCCACAGAAAAAGTTAGGTTAGGTTGGAGCCAACGTTTGAACTACCGACACATGCCAATTTTATGTACAAAATGTTCAAAAATAGTGGAATCCGGAATGACATGTTCATAGATAAAAGTTTATTATGTTAATAAAATATTTTCAAGATTTATCTAATCGGTAATACGGTAACGAAAAATTCTTGGTTTATTGGTCCAGTTGTTACAACAGCATATTGCCCCCCAGATCTGATAGGATCATAGTGTTGTGTAGTGTTGTTTACTTTCTACTGAACAAAATTATATATCCTTTTCTCATGAAAAATGAAAATGAAGTATTGATCAGTGACAACCTACAAAAATACCGACAATAAGGTCCCTTGGTGAGAATTCTTCGGAATTTCAACCTTGGTTCTATTGACCTAGTTAATAATGCATTAAACCAATTAAAGAATAGATTGAGATCTGTCCTAGCAATATAAAATATATACTGCAAACTATTTGAGGTATTCTGTATAAATTCATTTAGTGAAACTTTCACGTAGCTTTGTATTATAATTGTAGTTGTAAAAATGTTATAACGATATAAATAAATATATTGTCTCTGCCTGTTGACCTTTTTGGTTTTAGATTTATTATAGTTCTGAGAACATCGGTTACCAAAGGTAGGTTAAAGATGATGCATCCGAGGCAGCCTTGAAATTGCTATGATTTTCTGAGACCTGATAAAGAGAGTGGAAGAACCTCGGGAAGAACTGTATGGAGAAATTTGCGAATATCACTACTGTTGACTGAGTTATCAAGCTGCATTTCTCTAGGCAATCCACTTCTGGATATGGATCTTACAAATAGCCAAAAAGGGTTGTGATCTTGTGCATTATTTCTTTTATTATTGATTTGATGCTTTGTAATTTGCTTTAGTGCACTAGGTTTTTACGTACTATTTTTTTAAATTAATTTGTGTAAATAATTTTTCTTTATCTCATGCACCAAGTCGAGCATAGACATTTGGGTTTATCTGCAGTTGCTCTTTCTGGATACTTCGGTATGACTTGCTCCAACAATGTGAATTGTTTTATAGAGCAGATCGAGACAGTTATTAACATTCTCACATTTGACAAGATCAAAACAATTTTATTTTTAAAAAAAGTTACCCATTCGGTTGCCATATACTGCTCAACAGATTGATGGGCTCTTCAATCTTGTGTTATGATACTGAATGTATTTTGCAAAGTGAAGTATAGAATTTTGGTTCAGAAGTAACAATGGCACATTGTTCAAAATTAAAAAAAAACACATGTTTTGATTCTTTTATTTGAATACCTCAGAAATGGTGATAGGGTGAAACTTAGGTATCACACTAGATGATAAACTCAACTGGTCAAAATACATCTGGGAATTTTTGTAGATCAAAAACTCACTTTTGATTATCATATTTGAGAAATTGTCAAATCAACTCAGAGGATGTTAGGATTCATTATGAGAAACTAAAGACAATATAAAAACACCAAGGCTTCCAAAGCCATTTATTCACTGGTAAGAAGTATTATTAAAAAAACATAAATGCTGTCAAACAAGAAAAAGACTTTTGCCAAGTATTTCACATTCAAAATGGAAGGTGTACCCTGCTAGATTGAAAGGCTTCCTAAAAACTATTTTAAAAATATGGTCTCCGCAGTCTAATCTTTTTAAATTTGTTTCTCACTTCACATTTTATTAATCGGGGACCTCGTCAGACATACTTCCTTCATCAACTCACAGCAAAATCATGTATGCTTTCTGCTAGTCTAATCAAAATCTTGCAGAGTATTTGGCAATTTTAAAACTGTTCATTCCGTTGATTGAGGTATGAGGTAGTCCAACTTTTTGTGTTTATTGAACTTCAAAAAATCATTACATAGATACTCAAGTTCCTTGTCGACTGCTCTATCTCTATGGTCCATAATAGCTGCTAACCGCGTCACAAGATAGGGCAAGAGGCAAGGCCCGGAAATCAACCAACGCTTCTTTGAAATTCGAGATTATTGTATACCTCTCAATTTAAATCAATAACAGAATTAGAATTAGTAGCTGGTGTATATCCATTCAAGAGTAAAATATGAAATATTATTAGACTGAACCAAAACGAAAAAGAATAAAACTGTCAAAACGAGTGTCAAATCTTCTTTTTTTATATTGTAACCCAACTTTTTCGTTGCTTTTTTATTGGTGCTTTTGTGGGTTATTTTTGACATTCGAACTACTATAAGAGATTTGAACTATTAGACTCCTCCCACTGGCCGTACCCGTAGAAGCAAAGCCTTCTGGATCCAGTGACCCTAGTACATATACCTGACGGCCCTTTCGTCATTAGCTCAAAGTTTTATGTTTTCGGTGTCTGTATTGATTTATTCTTTTAACGAATTGGACTCATAGTTCACAGAGGTTAACCCCGAAACTTACTAATTCCATAATTTATTGTTAGACTAGTACTGAATTTTTTTTTTGTGTAATTGTTTGATACGAATAAAGCATCCTACTGGCCACTCATGAAATAACCAAAAGTTGCTATGATCGCATATGCTCTTCAGCAGAAACTTACATACATATTTTGCTTTTCTCGCCCGGACTAATGGTACGTGAGGGCCATATTGCAAAAATAGTATTCGAGTGCAGAACGCTTAGTAGTAAATTATAGCTGAATGGAAGTTGTGAAGTTGGAAGTTCTCCAGAAACAGCGCAAGCAGGACAAATAGTAACTACTTTTATGGTAATTTGTCACTGTGATACTTGTCTACTTGGAAAGTTCAAAACCGCGAAGTTCAGGTCGTCTTATTAAGATTAATATGGTATAACATTAGACGTCTCAAATTTCGCTCGTTTATCATTGTGTTGGTAGACAAAGAGAAATAAAATGAATACTAGAGCGATAATCAAACTCCTTCAAGTGTCAAGTATGGCCTATCAGTAGCCCACTACTTTTCAGACGACATAGAATTTCATCTACAAGTAAAATAATTTAGTAAAGGGATTAGGGTTTCGAAACCAAAATTTGAATATTCCGATGACATCGTTAATTGGAATTTCTTCCAAAGGTTTGTAACAGATCGCTCAATGTTATCGGTGTCCGAGGTTTTATCCAAGGCACCTTGGCGCTCACGCGGGCTTTTTAGCCCCTGATCGCTAGGCAACTCTGCGAACGCCCAGGTGTAAATCTGGTGGCGCGGTAACTATTTGTTAAGGTGAAGCCTCGCGCCGTACTACCTGAAATGAAGCATGCGTATGTAGAGCGCACCACTGGGGAAGATAAAAAACGTTCATTTCTAGGCCCATGCGAAACAGCGTTGAGGTTGACAGATTTCATTTCCTGTTACACTGAATTAATTGTTTGTCTCTAAAAAGAGTTATTGGTGACCAAAAACTAAACTCAGCTTTGCCGCTATTTAGTTCGTGCCGGCCACTTTATTTAGGCAGGTAGAATTTCATTTAGTGGGTGATCCTATTGTAATTAGTTTATTTCTTTATTGAGACAACACAATAAGCCACGTCCTTCCATATACCGTCAGGGTAACGTTCTAATTAAACTGTTTAACTTTCTCTGTGCTTTTCAATCAGCAGCCCACACCCCTAAAACCCCTGAGATTCTCTACGGGTTCCACCAGCACAAGCACACCGACCAATTTTATAGTAAAATCACTAGAAAATTGTCCCCAATCTCTTCAGAATATGGTAAAATTGCTCGCACTCTGTACAAAATTGTGCTCTTGCAAGACATATAAACGCTCTGTACAGAGGCGTTTCATTACTTGTCCTCCAATTCTGTTGGTGTTTGGCATTGTCTGAATAATTTCTGTGTTGTTTTTGAAAAAATGTCATCGCCCAACAAAAAACCAGTCATCAGGAGTCAGGCACGTGAAATTATTTTTAAAGTGTTCAATTATTTTCGAAGTGTTAAATGTGAGACGGTACGTTATTAAATGTGTAAAATAAAACATATCTCGCTACAGGTAACATTAAATAAATTTAAAAAGACACAATTTCGACACAAATCTCAATTTTGTTTCAGGTATTGGAATACTTACTCCCAATAGTAGACGGATTTTAGTTCGAAAATATGAATATGAAATTCATAAAATCTTTTGTGGAATCATCTGCGACTGAAAGACAAACTTTAGTCGCTATTTTCCCTGATGTGTATGCTTCTGAAGAGCCTGTTTTATTTCAATCCTATATCAATCCTCCTGAAGAGCTTGGCAAAGCGAAATAGATTTTTGTCGACCAAAATATATTGGGGATTAAATGCGAGAGAAGCGAACCTTGCTTCAATGAAATGAACGATTTCTGTGAGTGATATTTCTTTAATAACATTCTCCTTATCTAATTTATTTAATGATTTGTTCAAGGAAAACTAGAAAGAATTAATAAAGTCAGCTATCTGAATGAAAATGCAAATTTTCACTTTCTGATTTTTTCTTTCCTTTTCAGTTAGAGTCTTTTCACAATATCTATCAGATGTAGTTCAATGTCCAGCGTGGCTTGTGCCGGGGAAGTAGTTGTTTTCTGTTAGATATTACAAATAAGTCACATTTTTCATTTTTCAATTTTTATGGATAATGTTCCCCTTTTCAAGTAGACGGATTATTTACGACTTTTATAAGACATTACGGTAAAAAAGTTCCAACACAAAATTAATGACGTTTTGGGAATTGTGGCTTCCGAAACACCTCTTCGTAGATTTTTAAAGAAAATAGGTTTCAGATGGAGAAGGACTGAAAATAATAGAAGAATTTTAATAGAGAAAATGGACATTCGAGCATTGAGGGTCAAGTATTTACAAATAATCAGTTATTTTCGTAGCCAACAGCGACCAATTATGTTTCTTGATGAAATGTACCTTCATAGTGGACATACATCTTGCAAGAGCTGGACGGATGAATCAACCAAAGGGTTATTTAAAAATATTTCGAATGGACCAAGAGGCATTATCGTCCATGCAGGAGGTGACATGGGCTTTATACCTAATTGTCTGCTTATAATTAAATCAGGCACAAAATCAGGGGATTATCATTCAGAAATGAATTCTGAAAATCATGGTAAATGGTTACAATAGAAGTTAATCCCAAATTTACCTGTGAATTCGATAGTCTTGACCGATAATGCTCCATAATAATCAAATTAATCCAGCCCCCAACACAAATTCTAGGAAGGCTGCCATGGTGAAGTGGCTGCAAGAGAAAAACATTATGTTCACCCCTAACATGCTCAAACCCGAATTATACGAGTTGATCAAGACAAATAAAAAAGCATCATATTAGATACAAATCTGATGAGATTTTGCTTGAACATGGACATAACGTTTTGCGACTTCCACCCTACCATCCGGATTTGAATCCCATTGAATTCATTTGGGCTACTGTCAAAAACAACGAGTCCCAAAAGATGTGAGGGAACTGGCGGAGCAAGAGTTTGATCAAATCACTTCAGAGAAATGCAAAAGCGTTGCCGACATGTAGTAGATATAAAGCGGAAATATTGGGAAAATGAAACATTTACAGACTCTCAAAGAGAGTTAAATCCAGTTATTTTAAATTTAAATGACAATACCAGCAGCAGTGAAGTTGGAGAAAAATTTGTATTCAGATAGTGACTGATAAAAGTTTATTTTTTGATAAGTGTATCATTATATAACATTTTAATGAACTGTAACTACTGCTACCTATGATACTAAATAAAATATGACAAGAAATTACGAAGAAATCATGTTCCATTTGTTACCCTGATTGAAACTAATTATAGGTACGAAACTGGCCGGCAAAGGGCTTATCGTAATCCAATAGTAACTTAGTGACTAGAGTCTATACCTGCGCGATCGCTCGCCATTACGTTTGGCGCTTGGGTAAGGCCAAACGCCTCCTTTGAATTTGAAACGAGAACGGAGTTCGTAATCATGACAGAGCATGTGGATCTTTTTGGTGAAGGAATTTAGTTGGATCTGTATCAGGGCCAGACTCTTAGAATGACATCAAGTATGCTATTTTAAAAAAATTCATACTATGGTACCCAGTCGGCTACTTGGCTACCTTTCAGTTGGTTAATGTTACTACTGCAGTGGATTTTCAGTATTTTAATACTTCCTGTGGCGGCGAGTGACACGTACCTATATAGCTGCAGATAGACCTTCTCGTCTTTTCTAGAATCGCCTACCTTTTTCTATTCGTTTCTCAAACGGGTTATTGACTCCACTACTCTTTAACAGATGGCGCTAGCTGTTCATATTGATTGAAATGTTGATCATGGACTGGTTCTGTTATAGTTTCTCTAAATTCGTGACATTATAATGAGTCATACAGAAATTTATTATCGATACAGTCATTTCGTGTTCACATACTAGCTAAAAATAACCGAAAATATTTGTCTTTAGTCTTTTGATTGATGTTTCGAACTTTCTCGTTGATATTTTAATCTTACACTGCATTTCACCCATTTTTGGCATTGGTGAAAGGGATGAAGGAAAATTTTGCTTAGAGTTTGCTTTCAGTCGCAGACTTAGCGCCCATTCAGCTGTCCGATTATTTAATATATGTAGAAAATCTCTTCGACCAAAAATATCTTGAAGAGCTCATCAGAATATTGAAATCAACAGGGAATTTGTGGAAGACGCGAAGAATCCATCAGCTAAACTAGCGGATCAACATGATATGCCATGATCGGTAGTCTACAAAAATATGAAAAAAAAAATTACAACCGTATGACTGAAAATGGTAGATGGACTTTCTGACGGCAGAATGTCTGTGATTTGGCGAGTTGGAAACGTCATCAAAATAGATTTTATTTTAGCAGCATTAATTTCAGTGGTGAGAGAACATTTGTCTTAAATACGCGTCCATACGCAAATGCTGCCATAAATAGATATTCCATTTAAGTGGGACAGGATAATTGAAAGTGAAAATTATCTCCAACTTAGTATGTACTTGTTACGTTAATGGAATATGTACGTCGTATTTTCAAAGGCATATAACGAGGCAGAAACGAGATTAATCTTTCCCTCTAAGTTGTTTTCCTTTATACGACTGTTATTCTCGTTCAAACTTCAAACCAATTTACTAATTTGACAAATTTGCTAAATGTAAATTTCAATACCTGCGCGGCTAACAAGAGAAACTCCCCTCTTACGAGCTCCGCAAATACAATTTGAAGATGTACACAATTACAGATCCGGAGTAGAACAAAAGATGAACTTTCTTACCGGAAAACTTTTGTTTGAATTACAAATTGCGCGAACAATCCAGAAACAACTTCGAAACAAGAAACTTCACCGAACTTTAGGAATACCGGTGTATAGAATCTGTAACAACGTTCTGAATAATTTTCGCACTCCCAGAATTCAAATAAGAGTTGTTAATATTCGGCAAATGTCATGAAGGAAGTTAAGATTTCAGAAAGTACGGTTTCAAAGTCTTGCTTATACTGGTTACGAGAAAAACTTCAGAATTTTCATAATACAAAACCATTCGTTCGTTGCTTATGATTGTATGATAACTATGGCCACGAAAAAATGTTGCTTGGATGTTTATACAGTATAAGAAAGTTTTCATTTTGGGTATGGTGGATTCATTAGAGCGTGAAGAATAGCTTGCTAAACGTTGAGAGAGCATTTAATCCAGTACGATTGGGTTTTGAGACAAGAATCGATTGTAGCACCACCAAACTTGGTATGCTAGTAGTTGGAACCATAATAAACACGAAAAAAAAAAATTGTTTACCAAAATTCCAGGGGTTGAACATACTAATATATTTTGTTGTTTAAAAATATACAGGGGGTCCCTCCGGGAACTGCATCGATCAATATATAGAAAACCATAGGTGGGCCAAATTTGAAAATTTGAGAGTTCACTATTGTTAATGAGGGCTATCTGGCTAAAATATTTTCAAGAATGTCGCACTTCCCGTTGTGCCGGAAGTGGACTCCAACTTTGTTATTTTAAATGGGACACCCTGTATATTTTCAAAGTTTTAGATTTTATGCTTGATTCTGAACATGTCTCATGAATAATGTCCTATACCCAAGTCTAACCGTTTTCGAAATATTTCAAATTTTAAGTTGAAAATGGCGTTTGCAGAACGAATTTTTTTTTTTTTAATTTCTGGACATGATCATCTATTTTCGATTGCGTATCGATTTATTCGTAGGAGAGGACCCAGTTCAGCAGAATTTTGATATCAATTCGATTAGAGTTATACAGGGCGTTCGCTAGAAAATTATATAGAACTGGTTGAAAAAATTATTGTAAGTCCATTTTTTCATATGGAACCCCCCCAATTTTATATTCTTATTCGATTCGGCATCGAAAATGAAGCTAACTTTGATTAAGGTTATCTGTGCCTACACTCAACAGTTTTCGAAATATTGGCGAATTAACATGTCTCAGTTCCAAGAAATCTCGTATCCTTGAGTTTACTTATTCTTAGTTGGCCATGGCGCCCGCGGATGCATTGGAAACAATCACCTGCCATGGAAATGTCATTGTAATCAATCATGACGCCTCGTTTGAATTGTTCTAATGAAGATTACTTAAATCTATTTATTATTTATGACGAATGTAATATGGTTATCTCAAGAACATGCGATATATTTGCTATTCGGTTAAACGAACTAGAGAAAACTTTAAAAAAATTCCATCTGCCTAAACAGATAAGTAGATGAAGAAATTCTAAAACAATTCGAACAAAAAAGAATTAACGATATTGAGAGGTATACAAAAATTATTTGTTCAGTAAATGTTCGAATTGACGCCCTTCAACTTCCAGACATTTTTCACATCTCACTAATAATTCTTGATGTGTCGTCGCTTTTCGTATTGAATCGGGTCTGAGATTCTCAAATGAATTCCTCACACGTTGCATACAATCTTCCATGGTAGTCAATTGAGTTTCATATACTTGATTTTTAATTGCACCCCAAATGAAAAAATCGAGTACTGATAAATCTGGAGAACGGGGTGGCCAAAGAAATGGTCCATTGTTGGCTATCCACTGGTCTTGAAACAATTATTGTAAACGACTATTGACTAAGCGACCATTATGCGGAGGTGCCCCGTCATGTTGATAAAATAGGTTTCTATGGTCAGGGATTGGTAAAGTATCCAAGTACTCGTTTTCGAAATTATGTAAAATATTCAAATATCTTTCGCCTGCAAAAAAAAAGTACATCTCATCCTATTCTTGTTTCGAAATTGACATCTGTTTTTTACTTACCATTTAAGTTTTCTTGATAAAAATTTAGCTTCGTCTGTCCATATAATATTATCCAAAAATAATTCGTTCCCTTGCGACCAAGTTAAAACGAATTCACAAAATCTTACTCTTCGTGGAAAATCTGTTTCTTTCAGGTGCTGAACTATGGAGAACTTATATGGGTGAAATTTATGTTTGCACAGTATTCTATGTACTGAGTTTTTTGACAATCCGGATTCTCTTGCAACTTGTCTCAAAGATATTGTTGGATATGCGGCAAAATATCCCAAAATGGCAATTTCAATATCTTCATCATCAACAATTGGCTTATTTCTCTGCACTCTTGCTTTGACCGATCCAAAGTTTTTGAAGTTTTCTATAATTCGTTTAACAGTGTTTTGTGAGGGCTTCTGCTTCTGCGGATTCCGAATAGCAAATATATCACATGTTCTTGAGATAACCCTATTACATTCGCCATAAATAATAAATAGATTTAAGTAATCTTCATTCGAATAATTCAAACGAGCCGGCATGATTGATTACAATGACATTTCAATGGCAGGTGATTGTTTCCAATGCAACCGCGGGCGCCATGGCCAACTAAGAATAAGTAAACTCAAGGATACGAGATTTCCTGGAACTGAGACATGTTAATTCGCCAATATTTCGAAAACTGTTGAGTCTAGGCATAGATAACCTTATTCAAAATTAGCTTCATTTTCGATGTCGAATCGATAAGAATATAAAATTGGGGGGGTTCCATTTGAAAAAATGGACTTACAATAATTTTTTCAACCAGTTCTATATCATTTTCTAGCGAACGCCCTGTATAACTCTAATCGAATTGATATCAAAATTCTGCTGAACTGGGTCCTCTCCTACGAATAAATCGATACGCAATCGAAAATAGATGATCATGTCTAGAAATAAAAAAAAAATTTTTCGTTCTGCAAACGCCATTTTCAACTTAAAATTTGAAATATTTCGAAAACGGTTAGACTTGGGTATAGGACATTATTCATGAAACATGTTCAGAATCAAGCATAAAATTTAAAAACTTTTAAAATATACAGGGTGTCCCATTTAAAATAACAAAGTTGGGGTCCACTTCCGGCACAACGGGAAGTGCCACATTCTTGAAAATATTTTAGCCAGATAGCCCTCATCAACAATAGTGAACTCTCAAATTTTCAAATTTGGCCCACCTATGGTTTTCTATATATTGATCGATGCAGTTCCCGGAGGGATGCACTGTATAAATAGATTTTTGCTGTAATCTTGGAAAGTATATGATTTATAGGAAAAACAATTCAATTTTCCACAAAAATTATCCCAAGTAATTTTTTATGCAATGCCCTCTTTTTTCCAGAAAACGTGATTGAACGGCGACAGCAAATTTCAGGTTGACCCTTACCCGCCACTGGCGGAGCCGACTATTTGATTGGTCATAACTCTGCTAAAAATGATCGGAGGAGAAAAAGAAAAAGTTTATATCATTTCTGAAGACCCCTACCTTGCAAATATTATATGCGAGTATTTGAGTACCTAAAATGTGTTTTGTGGCACTTCACAGAGATGTGATCCAGACCAGGGGCCCGATTCTCAAATGTCTATTACCATATGTCGCATACGACAAAATGTCCCCATCTCTTTTCAATGCATAGTCGAGAAAAGTGATGGAAATATTTTGTGGCATGCGACATAGGGTAGTCGACATTTGAGAATAGGGTCCCAGCACGTGGAATTTTCGAATTTCCTTCTATACAAACAAGGCAGACAGGTAGAAACTGCTGGAGTAGAGAGACATACTAGTCAGATCGTTCCGAACATCCAGACCATGTACCTACCCAAAATAA
Source organism: Chrysolina haemoptera (assembly GCA_958298965.1). Taxonomy (NCBI): domain Eukaryota; kingdom Metazoa; phylum Arthropoda; class Insecta; order Coleoptera; family Chrysomelidae; genus Chrysolina; species Chrysolina haemoptera. Next base: position 29,202,385 of record OY282590.1, read on the forward strand.
TAGAACAAAAAAAAACGCTTGGAATTTACAGTTAACGTTGGAGTCAACATCGGAGGATGTTATCGAAGACGGAAAGTTTTGTGTTACTAGTAGATATTTATTGTCAAAGATCGCAAAACTAACAGCGAAGTATTAATAAAATAATACAATTTCTCATCTGGAACAAGAGTATTTCAAAATATCATCAAATAATAGCATCACTAAATTTAGTACAGTTCAAAATTAACCACTGCAAAAAAACAATTTTCTTTTCAAACTCAAATTCTTTGTTTGTCCCCCCATCAGTTGATCACCGCCATGTTGTGACGTCAGCTGACAGTGCTCTATTTTAATTGATCGGTGAAAATACGGGTAGAAACGTGTGGTTCGTTTCGCGTGTTGGTTGTCGATCAAACGGACGAAGTAGTTAACAAACACAATAACACTCTATTTACAATATTGTTATAATAGTGAACACTAAACTGATATCTGATTTACTAGTCGAACAAGTGGCTGATATCAGATTACTGGTCACTGATGCAGTCGAACGGTTGACTGCTAGCTATATACCCCTTAACATAATAACTCGTCAGGTCCTTGTGGTCTTTCCTGCTTATAATGTCAGAGACAAACAACAATTTTAACAATTTTAACAATTTAACTTGTAGAAAATATAGGTGAGCATATTACGGATCAAGCTATTGAATGTTTGTGGAGAAAACAGTTGAGGGATACCAGACAAATCATGAATAATATTTTCAATATTCAACATTCAACCCCATACAAATATGCTGGCATAAATTATAATGAGAGTTGTTGTTCATTTCACCCCCTTAAAGCGTTAAGGTAATGGGTCCTAAAAAATCATATGACCTCACTAGTGATCTCAACAATTTTTAAGTTCCTGCAACATTTTTTGAGAAAAAAACAATCAATTTTACATTAATACTTTTTGGATATCTTTTGAGGCGTTCGACTGAGAACTTTTGTCCTCATAATTTACAAAGATGAAAGTCAATTTTTTAACACCCTGTATACACTTGTTCATTATAACACCCGCCATCACATACATTCTCGTATGAGCGCATAAAACAATGTAACTCGAAACAGGTATAAAAATATATCAAAAACATGCATCACAGCTCACATGCTGACAAAATTGAATAAGGTATACTTCAAGGGAATTTGAAAAGTCGCATAATCACCTCGAAATGTCATTGCATCTCCTCGGAAATGAATAATATCCACAAAGGCGTAATGTTTGCCACGTAAAAAAACACCATAATAGGGAAGCAATTTCACAACGTCGAAAATGATTATCTTCCATAAATAATAAATTCACATTTCGATCAGTTATTCTGTTATTGCGTCAGTGATTGATTATAATTTCAGAGATTTAGAGTTATTGGAGTTTTCAGTAGATGAAAATGTTTCAGTAAACTAATAATCTAGTCAAATCGTCTCCAGGTATGCCTGTTTCAGTAAAAAAATATTGTAGTTGTTTTCTCATTATTTCTATACGATTCTCGGGATGTTGAATCCGAATTTTAACTTAACTAACAGATATGGCTTTCCAACAAAAATCACAAGTAACCTCAACATTGTCGACCTTTTTTGTGCTTGTGCTGAGTGCTTAATCAGAATTTTAACTTTGTTACTTCCCACAGATTGGCTTCTCAACAAAAGCTATCAAGAGCTATCTGTTTCCGAATCATCAATATCGGCTCGTGACTCAGAAAGATATTTTCATTATTCATTTTTAAAAAATTGACAATTCTCAGAAGAAATATTTTACCTTCATTTTCATCTGGCTGAAGAACAGCGTCTCTTACGAGGACTGGGCAATGGAATGTAATATTTCCTTCAGAGGTAGAATCTCATTTTATTTCATTTTCGTGTCAATGAACTTCTGCTCAGAGCGTGTTTACATTTCCGAGAACATAAATTCGTAGCGAGGTATCTTATAGTATTGGTGCGAGTGCGATAGACTCTGGGTCAGTACTATTCACACAAATTAGACAAAATTGCTCGACCTACGGTCTCGCAATTTTTTCATGTAAGTTTTTCTCGTGAAATTACTGATTGGCAAAATTATTTCATTGAAGAAATAAATTTATCCGATAAAAAAAAAGTTCTTGTGCTTTTACTGTTGAAAAGAAACTTTTTAAATGATACACTGACGGTAACAGATGCAAAACGCGCTTCTCCTACCACCAAAACTCATCGTTGGACCTTGAAGAAATAGGGGTGAGAGAGTTTGAATAGTACTGACCCAGAGTCTATCGCACTCGCACCAATACTATAGGATACCTCGCTACGAATTTGTGTTCTCGGAAATGTAAACACGCTCCGAGCAGAAGTTCATTGACACGAAAATGAAATAAAATGAGATTCTACCTCTGAAGGAAATATTACATTTCATTGCCCAGTCCTCGTAAGAGACGTTGTTCTTCAGCCAGATAAAACTGAAGGTAAAATATTTCTTCTGAGAATTGTCAATTTTTTAAAAATGAATAATGAAAATATCATTTCTTTATAGATTCGGAATTAGAGTCTGAGTCACGAGCCGATATTGATGATTCGGAAACAGATAGCTCTTCCACAGAAGAAAGCGATAGCGATTCCGATTGAAAAACTTTACTTTTGTTATTTTGAAATAAAAAATCTTCTATGTATTCATATTTATTTGCATACGTTCATTGAGTTGCAATTATTACAAGATACGAATCCATGTTCTCGGAAATATAAACACGCTCCGAGCGGGAATTCTTTGGCTTATCAGGGCAGATACACAAACATAAGATAAAATGAGATTCTACCTGTGAAGAAAAAATTACATTTAATTCAAACTAATACGAATAATCATTTTATCATGCGTAATTATACATTTTTTTAAATGAATTTTCAATAACGTGAAAATAATCTACTGAATTCATCAATCATTATGGTCCAATAGTACTGATGAAACTGGAGTATTATGGTAATTTTTTATTATGCAGAGCTTAAATATCAATAGCAATGGATTAGCATTCAATTAATATTGACACAACGATGGAATTTTGTTTAAAATGACATAAAACCCCAGATAACAGTTGCATCCGCGTGCGCTCGATACGCTGACTTCCGATGACTGCTGACTGGCTCTGTCACATGAATTCGAAGTCTGACTTGTTTTTTCATGAGTTATACTTAAAAATAAAGTAGCCCACAAATTTTCAGCCTCTAGAAAGTTCTACCACTTCGACGCCTTGCTGACTTGCAGTGTCACTGAGTTGTGCGGTCTGACCGCTACCTGTCGGATTTGCATATTCAAATTAAACTCATTACCAATTTTCACTCATTAGAAAACTCTTGTAGTGCATGTGCTAATTGAACATACTTCAAAGCGTGCCGCGGCCGAACGCAGCGCTACCTAACTTTGCGAGTGGGTGCTGACTCATGTACACCATGGTATGTATAGAAATGAGCCTTTAGAAAACTCTTGCAGAATTTGCCCGCCAGCTCTCCGACTAGGAGTACTGACGTTGTACCACAACTCCAATACTTGCTAGGTCTTTATATTTGGCATAAATCCACTGCAAATCTGGTATAGAAGGAATAACAGCAGTACGTGTTACCGGAAAATTCCTACCAAGTTCTTGAATCTTTATTCCAGCAAGCAAAAAACTGAACAAATGTCGAAAAATTTGAGGTTATTTGCAATTTTTGTTATAAGGCCATAGGAAGAAGGAAATTTGAAAAGGGGAACATTCTCCATGAAAATTGAAAAATGAAAAATGTGATTTATTTGTGATATCTAACAGAAAACATTTACTTCCCCGGCACAAGCAACGCTGGACATTGAACTACATCTGATAGATATTGTGAAAAGACTCTAACTGAACGATGGAAAATGGTGACTAAAGTTTGTCTTTCAGCCGCAGATGATTCCACAACAGATTTTATGAATGTCCTATTCATATTTTCGAACTAAAATCAAATTCGAAATTCAGCATCCCAAAAAACCTAGAAGAGGAAAAAACTATCGTATTTTTTTCCTGACGATAAACAAACTACCAAGCGAAATTGAAAAGCCGCAAAATCACCTCAGAACGTCATTACATCTCCCTGGAAACAAATAATATCCACGAAAGCGTAATGTTTGGCACGTAAAAAAGAGACACCGTTATAGGGAAGCAATTTCACAACGTCGAAAATGATTATCTTCCATAAATAATAAATTCATATTTCGATCAGTTATTCTGTTGTTGTGTCAGTGATTGATTAGAATTTCAGAGCCATACATAGAGAGCATTCATTTAGATTTATTGGAGTTTTCAGTTGATGGAAAAGCTGCAGTAAACTAATAAATAAAATATCGAATCTTCAGGATTGCCGATGATGTATGGATAATGTTTTTGTTGGACTAATGGAATTGTCATGGACTGGATTTTAAAGAAGATTACTCGGGGACTCCTTTTCACAGGATAGATGGATCGAACCGGATCACTGACGTTGATCTAATTCACAGACAGCTTACAGCGAAGAGAATAAATAAACTTCAATCTACAGAACAGTTAACTCTCATCCACGAAGCATGATGAACAATTTTTTGAATACATGACACGATACATCTTCAAGAAAAAATTTCAATGGTTGCTCGAATAATGAAGTCGTGAAACAAAATATCTTTTATCTGATGGCATGTCATAATGACAACGTTATGTCACTCAATTTTGATGACATAAGGAAGCTCATTATGGGACTAAGTACCATAATGAATTCATTATGGTACTAAGTACCATAATGAAATTCTATAAGGAAAACATGTAATGGTTTGATCAAAAAAGTTTATTCAAAATGCATAACTATGTACAAAACTATTTATTATAAATGATAAAAGAACAATTACTACAATTTGTAATATTAATTCCAATGGATTCTACAGTTTTTACATCAGTAGTTGATGATTGTTGGCAAACTTGTAATCCTGTTTGGTTGTTGGCACCAAAAATTGCTTGTGATATTTTTTTCTTTTGCTCTTTCGAATTTTCGATGTAACCTTCAGCGACAGTATTGCTTTTCCATCCGCCATGGCGTTTCACGGTACACAGATCAGCTCCAGAATCAGCCAAAAATGAAGCAGACGATCGCCGAAAACAATGTCCGGTATATTCTTCAGGGCGAGGTAAATTCAAGAAAGTGGCGATAAGTTTTGGCATTTTACCAAAGGTATGTATTCCAACGGGTTGTTTTGTGCATTTCTTATTTCTATAAGTGACAAAAAACGTAGATGGTTTGTGTTGCAAGGTTGTATTTTCACATATTGTCTGACAAGTTCTACCATATTCAATCCTGGGATATTCCCCGAAGTTACAAAAAATTCTCGCATTACCTTTGTTTTTGTATTCGGTAATGTAATTCTAAAAACGGATCCTTCATCTATTACATTTTCAACAAGCATATTTGTCAATTCCTCTCTTCTGCATGCTCCACTTAGTCCAATTATCATGGCAACTTTATTAAATAAGTATGTATCATCTGATGCTTCCGTTAAAAACTTTGTAACATCTTGTTTAGTAAAAATTTTGGATTTTTTAGCTCTGTAACCTTCTGATTTACGTTTTAGTAATGCAACCAGCTGTAGGTACTTATTAATATCAACGTTTTTTCTTGTTGATAAAATACTTCTTATCATCGAATAATACGACCAAAGAGAAGATGGTTTTCTTTCCTTAGATAAGCATTCAAAGTAAGCCAACAATACTTTTTCATGAGTGATTTTCTTGATTTTTTCAGCAGAACACCATTCTTCGTACCGATTAAACACCATTTCATATACACTCCGTGATTTTTCCGGCAAAAGGGAGTCCACGATATTTCTCGACATTTCTTCCAAATCAGAAGGTAAACTATCAGCTTCAGAATCACTCATTTTTTAAATTATATTAAATTCTACCTGACAATAATTATTGAGTTTGACAGCGATAAATAAATAATGCCGTTACAACCTGATGACGTTGTCAAGGAAATGGCAAAGCACAGCTCACTCACCTACTAATATTTGAAACTACACAATACTTACTCCTTTAAAAATAGTTGTCATTGTGACATGTCGAAAATGCAGTTTTTAATTTTTCGAAAATGTATTGATATAAATGCCATCAGATAAAATTTTGTATGTAATACGAATCATAAACAATCATTACGGCACACGCCGTGGTATAACATTCACGACTTGTACCATAATGATCGTCTTTATGATCCTTATTACATAAATAACTATTAAGATATTCATTGAAATGTTATATCTTCCCTTCCCTTTTCACGAACAGATTTTTTAACTGTGGTTACCTCTTGGAAGTGGCGGTTGTTCTAATCCAAGGTAAGGATATGGCTTTACGGCATTAGGATGATGTTGGATGCTTTTATCTACCAGTTGAACATTCTCTTCGTATTTTTCGTATTGTCTTTAGAGATGATCCCCAATGCCATTCCTACAGCATGCTTGTACTATTCCATCTCCCTAGCCCAGGGACTGGTGAGGGTCCCTTTCCTCCGAGGCAAACAGTTTGTGGTTATCCATGTAAAATAAATTGGTGACATTAGGCCTCTGATTGCTGGGAGACCTCACAACCCTCAAGTAGCAATTCAACGTTGCGGCAACGTGTTCGAAAAAGTTGTGCAACCAAACATAAGTTGCGTTGCCGACGTCAACACAACGTTGTCCCAACCCTGTTTTACACCAATTTGGTCAATCATTTTTGGGTTTTTACAACGTTTCTGCTGCAAGTGTAGGTAGCTGAACGTTGCTGAATTTACTTAAGAACAACTGCACACCAGCGCCCTCTCAGGCGACGATGACAGTTTATTTTCTATGGTATTCAGAAAATAGTTGATTTATCAACCAAATAATTACTGATGGCCAAGATGGACACTAAGAAAAAACTTTCTGGCAACTGTTACCCCAAGTTATTATCGAAATATTTCATGCTTAATATTACCGAAAAATAACGATTACGAAACAGAAATTGCCAACGCAGTACATTTTACTGTCAAATATACCATTGTTTCATGCTAAAAAACACGCGGGCTTTCAATCTGTTGCGAAGATTTCAAATGTCAAGAATAAAACATATATATTTTCATAAACCATTTTTAATGTTGATATCGATTCAAGCGTGAACTAAACTGGATACCTATGAATTATTTCTAGAAAACTAAAATGAGACTTTGAAATCCTTTGTAAATGTTTGTTTTACATCCCAAGTTTCAATGGCCGGCCATGTTTCCAAATAGAATTACATTTCCAATATGGCGTAGGAGTATACAAGTCGTCAACGCGACCTTCGTTGTCAGATAACTAAAAATATATTAATTTTTAACGTTAGTCTGCCAGACGACTAACCCGAAGCGCGACTGGAGTTGCTTATCGGACTAAAAACTGAACCAATTTTCCCTCAGCTCACGACTTATTTTTTGTCTGTAGGAGAAGGCAGTGTAATTGTAAGCACTTTTCATTTCCGATTCGAAAGTTAGGTTAGGATCATTATAGTCCCTTTTTCCTTACTATAAATACATTTTTTGACAAACAATTTAGCAAACAATGGTTCTTGTGACTGAAATAAAAAATATATAATAAATTGGGTAAGTTATTATTATCTAAATTTGGCCTACATGTTCTTTGCAGTAAATATTTGAAGGAAGGTTAGTTGTGAAGATGACTCCGCGAAAATGTTTTCAACTCAACTGAAAAATTACCCACTGCTTAGTTGTATCTCACAAGGTCGCTTCACCGTCGGAAAAACGTTTAAAATGACTAAAGTTGTCACTTAAACGTGTTTAGAACGTTATTACCATTCTCGTAATATTTACTAATTGTAGTCGGTTGAGTAAACGTTATGACAACATCGTAGCTTGACTGATGTCATGCTCAACGTTAAAACAACGTTGACTGGTGGTTTAGACCTACAACGTTACTTTTGGTGTATTATGTGATTTTCGTCGCCAAAATGTTAATTGGGCCATCAGTAGTTGTCCAACGTATCTCACTATTTGATCGGATACCATGAGTAAATCAATGATGAGTTCATACAAAATTATATGGAATGTTTTACGGTAATTTATCCAGACGCCATCAAAAGGTTACGCTCATACTGCACGGAGTCTTGCATGAGTCTTGTTCAGGTTATCCCCGCACCCAGCATTCCACGTCTTCAGTCCTCTTCCTGAGTCAACTCCAGAAATTGTTTGCATGTATAAGATGCAGGTATTAACATCTAGTAAGATGTATTCAAGCGTGTTTTCGGTCTATAGTTCTTCGGATCAGACAAATCTCCAATTTTGGGGATGAACACGGTTCGTGGTAACATCACAAGTCCGATAGGGGCAGTGGTGTTTAACGTATGCCAAGCATAGCAAACAATATTTCATCGAATGAAAATCTGACAGAAACCGATCGGCATACGTGTCAAGTGGGTCCTAAGAGTCACCATATGACCTCAATTGTGTTTGCTCCACGGGGGAGCGCTGATTTTGCTTTTTTATTATTTTCATACCTGCCAAAACCCTAGAGGTTAAAATATAATTACACTTTTTGCATGGGGCTGACAGGCTAATTTGAAAACTCTTGCCAGATGGTGGTGGTTTTTGCACCAATTGTTAAATATCCGATCAGGGCTTGGAGCAGCAAAGTTCTTCGAACCTTTAAGTGCCTGCAGAACTTCCTTCGGGTTTATAATTGTGCTCAGGCTGACGAAGCCTCGTGTAGAAAGCTTCGAAATGCGCTAGGGCTGTAGTATCTACATTGAGTGGAAGCAGGTGCTCGTAGATCTTTTTCTAGAAGGTCTCTACTAGATCAACAGTCGGTGGGTGATCGGCAATACGTAGAGGGTCTTATATATTATAGTATTTCAGTAGGGGGTTTATGCCAATCCTGGACCTCCCCCCACCACTGACCTTGAGAGTGACCTTGGGGAATGACCTTCAGAGGATGATCTGGTTAGTGGTTGGTGACCTTGAGGGTAGTCGACATTGGGGGTTGATGACCTTGAAAGTTGGTGACCATGGATTTTGAAGGATGAATTTGAGTATGGGCCACCTTGAAAGTGTGTAACCTTGAGATCAATTGAGCTTGAGAGTGGATGACTGTTCAATTGGTTGACCTTCACTGTAGACCGATATCTTTGAAGACTATTGAGTAAGAGGGTGTATTGAAATGAATTTAGCATTGACATATTCGGTTGAAGTGACCTTGAATATTTTTCTATCTTCATTCATTTCAACCTCAAATATACCCCTTCCCTTCAACGATTGCTATAAAAGCTAGAGAGTAGATACTTACGAATTCAGTTTGCACCGCCCATAGTACCAGAGTGAGCCTTCATAATCAGTTTTTCCGAGTTGGCATCGAACTATAGTGCACCAAAAGGAACACATCGCAATTCAGGTGAAAATATTTTATAGTTTTCTACCATAATTTCTACATATTCGAAAATGGATACCCTAAAATTTGATTTTGAAAAAATAAATTCTGCTATTCAACACATAGAAACTCTAGAACAAAGACCTATAACATCACTAACGATCGGTAAAGCTTATAAAGTTGAAAAAATGGCAATGTATTCTACAAGATATGGTAAATCTATTCAGGTAATTCTGTTGGAAGATAATGTCAAATTCAAATCATGGCTTCCGAAACGAGTCACCGAGCAATTAACAGATGAGATTATTCAAATGATAAATTCATCAAAGTCCAAAGTGGTAATAACATATATAGGGCAGAGTTCTCAGGAATTTTCTGGTGCGAAAACCCGATCGTTAGTAAAGTTCGATGTGATAGAGTAAAAGTATAATTATAATATGTAAATTCATGGTAGAATATAAAATATTGTTAATCCACCTACTCAAAACGTAAGGTGAGTATGGTATAGCTTGTGATAATGATTTGAAACTGATAGTCACTATTTATTTTTCAGAACTTCCATACAAAGATGTGGATGCAATATTCCAGCGAGTTGTGGACAGAGGCTGTAGATATAGATTCTGCAATTGAAAGATTGCGTTGTGAATTGAATGATTTGAGTTGGGATGCACTACATTCGGCAAATTATGATATGAACATTTGTTTTGATGTTGAGAGGTCCGACGAGTTTTGGAGCTCAGCAATAAATATGACTTTGGTGTAAAGTTGTGTAACAAATATTCCTATGGACTCATTAGTTTGGATGAGTATTGCAAGCAGATGATTGAAGCGGAAATGAGAAGATTTTTATCAGACCTGATTGCATATTTACCAGGAGATATAACAGAAAAATATCAACTGAGAAAAGACGAGTATAGCTCAGATGGAGAAGAAAGGAATGTGTGTGAAAGTGGTGAAGTTTTGCAGTCTACATAGAAAATTATTTTTAGTATGCATATATTAATATTCATTTTATAAATAAAAACAACATTGAAAGTATTTTTTTTTATTTACTACTATATTATGATACATTCAAAATATGAAAAATAAGATACATATCAATAAAATATTATGATAATCCAATCTGAATTGAACCATTGAGTGCACTATAGCTCAAATAGGCATCGTGTAGTATAAGTGCATATACTTTCGTGTTGGCGGGAAATTTTGTCTTTCGGGTTTCGAACTCAATTTTGATGTCGACGGTGGATGACTTCATGGCATCAGGTTGATGGGAGCAATCGATGACGAAAAGAGGATTATTCCGGAAGCTTCCAATATCCATCATTGGTTCACTCATAGGCTTGTTGTAGTAACTGCGTTGGAAATTTTCGTAAGCATAGTAGGCTGAAGAGTCCAATTTTTTATCGAAATCCAGATTCCAACGTTCGTATGGAAATACTTCAGAATTCAAATATAAACGGATATTATTTATATTTGCATTAATAAACTTCGTCGCATCTTTTGAAATATTTTCGGAATGATCTGTGTCTTGGAACCCGATAATGATGAATCGAGGCCTTTCGAGGCTATTGGTAGTTTTCACAGCCCATATGTCTGAAGCTGTATCACGAAGTGATGGTAACTCATAAAGATCCCACATACGGTAGGCCATTTTGACTTTGGCACTACTATTTTTATTAATTCGGTTCAAGAGCTTCAATTTCTGGCGATCTTCTGGTACAATATGTCTGATTCTCCATTCTATTTTTGTGATTTCTAGTTCAGCATCGACCTCGCCTATGAATGAATTTTTGAAGGATCGAGCTATAATCAGAATGAGTTCCTGCTTAACATTCAAAATACCCTTGGTGTAATCTTCAGCGAATCCCATAATGTATTTTAGGGGCAGTTTGCCGCTGAAAAAATTACTTGCAGGATCCAGTATATCTTGTTTATTCTGATTGAGACCCCAACCTATTGGTAGTAAACTATTCTCATGTGTTTTTCCGAATGATACCATAGTTTTCAATGTGGTTGTTATGCCTGGCTTTCGTACAACTGCAACTTGTTCACCACCCATTTCGTAGCGGATTTCATCAAACAAGAAAGCCAGAGCATTATTGGAAAGATAACATCGTTTGTTGGGCTCTGAAGGTGTGAATTTTCCCTCGATATAAATGTAGCTATCTGCTATATCGAGAATTAGATCTTGAAAATTGATGGGAATTCTGATTTCGTCCGAATTCTTATAATATGGTGATCCATACGGCTTATATGTATGCTCATGCAAACTAATCAGGGAATGATCGAAAATTGGCTCTTCAAAAACTTCTAACATATCGCTTGTAGTGAAAGCGGCCATGTTTTATTTCTTCTTGGTATTCCTGATCTTCAAGCCAATTGATTTCAGAAAGTTTAGATTACTAGAGCTGATGGTATATCTTGATTGTTTAACGGGCTCACGTAAAATGAATCGGTTTATGATTTTTCTCTTCTTTATATCAGCATGATCCTCAACCCCATTGTACATACACCGTTTCGGTTTCAATCGCCGGACATTATAACAAAACCCCATTGTATTTTCTTGACAGAGGTCAATATTACAATTTTTTCAACTCCAATTTTATAATTATTCTTTCACCATTGAACTCGATCAGATGCCCATGATCGTCCAAAATGCGCAGAGTAATGTTGTCGAGATACTGACGGCCTTCGGGCTTGATTGGCATATAAATTATATTTCGTGGTTCCTTTGTGAGTTTGTATCCTGGCTCGACATCAATATCGAATTCGAAAATGCTGTGACATTCCTCACCATTCAAATACGCTCCAGAAGTGACGTTACAATCCACACGGATTATTCTCACATTATTGATATTCACAGGTAATGTTGATTCATGTGTTTCACCGATACTAAAGACCTTAGGCTCGAATCCTAAAAGACCAGCGATAGAGTTTTCATGTAAGAGGTTGATGTAATATTTCGATCGCATTTCACATTTCAGAGTATTGTTGTTTGGATGTAGGAGAAACACATCATCCATATTCTTTTCGGTGACATTTTCAGCCAGTTTCTCTTTAGATCTAATGGATCGCTGTATAACTTTATTGATTTCATCAATTTCATAAGCGCCAGGTGGAATTTTAATGGTTATGGGTGGAGAATTGATTCGTTTTGAATAGCTGATCACATTATTCTTCACAGTAACATTGAAAATTGAATTGTAGGAATAGAAACCATGTAAACCCAAACCATAACTGCTACTCGTATCCAATTCGACTGGTGGGTAAAAGTTAGCGCTCAACTCGCTTGAGTCTCCTGATAGCGAGAACGTTCGTGACATGACTGTTCAATTGTTAGTATTCCAGGACATTTTATTGCTGGAAACAGAAATGATACAGCATCCGTCTCTTTTTTGGTGGTGATGTTAAATGGGTGTCAACATCATTTTTTGCTACTACATTTACATCCTTCACATTACAGTAGCAACAAAATATTTTTCGGGGTATTGGTCCATCATTCACATCAGATGAACTGCAAGTATCAACATCATTATAATGCTCCTGGCAGTACTGATACTTCAAGACATCAATATCATTTTGAAGGTGTGGTGGTAGTTTATCCCACACTGCCGCAATTTCCCCAGCAGCACATCCAATCAACACTTCTTTGGGCATATCAGAAAGTTGTTGTTTACTCATTTTATTCAAACTAAGTAGTCTAGAATATGCATTTAATGAATGCGCCATCCTCTTTATGCTTTCTCTATCCTGGATAGGGGTTTTGTCCATAGTGGCTTACCGTATAGAAACTGCAGACACAAATGACCACACCACACTGTATTGAATCGCTGGTGTCGCTCATAGTTATAGCAAATTTCACTAGCTGGTTTTGGTCCACTGTGAAAATAACGAATCAGTTCTTTGGGGGGAGGTAAATCACCAAAGCTGTCATAGTATTGCACTGATCCTCCATTTTTTTTATATGCCACCCAGTGTGTTCCTGGGCCGTATCGGCTATCTAAATTAACTACTGCGGATTCACATCGATGCGGTCCTGAAAGTGGAAGATCGTCACGCATAAATACACCGCGAAAATTTGTAATTTTCATTTTCTTAGCGATTAATTTGATGTCAATGTCAGAAAGAGCTCTCCGGGGTGGCATACTCATAGGTTTTTTGAATTCTGATGCTTTAAATATAATCCTAGACCTTTGCGGTACGGTTTCAAATACATTCCTTTGCCACTTTTACCGAGAGCAATAGCTTCCATGTACTTATTGTGGCGGTTTGACTCATTCAACTGGTCTCTACTAGCTCTTGCTGCTTGTACTGCTTTAGTTATACCTGCTGCTGCTCCAGTAAGAGTGCCAAGTGCTGATAACCCAGCAAATATTGGTATGAGTGGTAGAAGTCCACCAACTTTGGGAATTGGTATCACCCGAGGTGTACGAATTTTATTTTTTCCTCCTGCCTCTTTTGTGTATTTACGGGCTGCTTTCAGCGCGATTTGGGTGGCTTTTCTCAAATTATTTGCAACAATTTTACCTCCTCCTGCTTCACGTAAAACATCTCGCACCTTTCTTACAATGCCAGAACCGAAGGCTACTACCTTTCTAATATTTTTTGCTTTTTTCTTCTTAATTTTTCTCATAGCTCGAATATTTCCCTGTTTACACGATTTAGTTGACTCGCATCCCATACCAAATCGACGCTTTCCCTTCATTATATTTGTAACCTACCAAGCAGAACCTTTCTCTCCAAGAGAAGCGTTTTTGTCTTTGAATCTGCTCCAAGCAGCTTCTTCAAGCTTCTGGTCTGCCTTGTGCCTACTGTTGAGATCCGAATTCAGTGAATAAGCAATATCGTGCTCCTTGCATGCGAAATCTAGTTTATTTATGCCGGGATCTCCTCTTGCCAACCTCTTATGTAATCTTGTTCCAGGACCACAGTACTGATAACCACCAGGTAGATGCAACTCAATGGGTAGTTTATTGATTAGAGAATTAACCAAACCTCTACCGCCCACTTGTTTACGTTTACAACCGTTCTGATTGAGTTTTGTCATTTAAATAAAAGATCCAGCGAAGCACTGCACTTATATAGTCTCTAGCTGTCGTACAATGCGCATTGTGAAACAGAAACAAGAGTTTAAAATCGATAATTTTGACGAAAAAGTAAATGATGGACTGGGGAGGCACAGTGAACGACGCCATGGATCTCTCCTCCCATTATCAATTAGGGGTCTCATTATTGGACCTTCGAATTGTGGGAAGACAAATGTGATGATTTCTTTACTAACTCACCCACTGGGATTGCGATTCGCGAATGTGTATGTTTATTCAAAATCTCTATATCAACCCAAATATGAGTATTTACGAGGAGTGTTGAAGCCGATTGAAGGATTGGGATTTTATACTTTTGGAAATGTCACGTCTGGAATAGTAGAACCATCAGAGGCTAAACCTGATTCGGTATTCATCTTTGATGATGTTATGTGTGAAAAGCAAGATGTTATTAGAGCATATTTTAGTATGGGGCGCCATAAAAATGTTGACTGTTTTTATCTAGCCCAAACATATTCCCGTGTTCCGAAGCAATTGATCAGAGATAATTCAAATTTCATTGTAACATTCAAACAGGATGACATGAATCTCAACCACATTTTTTCTGATCATGTATCGCCAGATATGACGTTTAAGCAGTTTCAAGATATGGGTGCAAAATGTTGGAATGACAAATATGGATTTCTAGTTATCGACAAAGATAGAGAACTACAAGAAGGTCGTTACCGTAAAGGGTTTGACAATTTCATATATCTCTGATGTTTTTTAGATATTTGGCTCAATCTGAAGTTGAACAGGTCAGTGATACGTTAGCATTCAAAACGTCAATACTATGGACGAACAAAAAAGCGATGAAATAGATTTGAAACGGAAATTAATTGAGGCAACAGAGGCAGTTCGAAAAAAATTTAATTACATTAAAAATAACCGCATAAGCGACCAAGTGGCGATTTCAAAAATATATGAACCAATAATCGAACCACTGAAAACTATATCATCTAATACGTCCAAAATAAATCCTTTACCGGTGGTGAGCCACTCAAAAAAATTTACCAAATCCATAGAGAGTAGTACCCCGCTCCCAAAATTGAATTTTATGGAAAGTGATGACAAAGACGTGAAATTTAATGCTGAAGAAACATCGATAATGCATACACCATCATCCTCAATGGTAACCACAGACCCCGAATCACCAAAGGTAGCGGACAGTAATGGGGAAGTCTCCAGCCATATTCAAAAGTTGTTATCTGGAAATTCTTCATATGATACGATATTCGGTGTCCGGTTAGACCCCATTACGAATAAG
Organism: Chrysolina haemoptera; assembly: GCA_958298965.1. Taxonomy (NCBI): domain Eukaryota; kingdom Metazoa; phylum Arthropoda; class Insecta; order Coleoptera; family Chrysomelidae; genus Chrysolina; species Chrysolina haemoptera. The sequence goes on from OY282590.1 coordinate 29,218,121, forward strand.
CTAAAAATGGGCGATTCCAATGTAGACTTTATTGAAGGAAGAATTGTATTCAGTAAAGATGGTAGGACCATTGGTACTTACCAAGGCACATCCAACTTATACAAGTTGATATTCATGAAAGTACCTCCGGGAAATATGTCTGCTACTGAACTGAATATATATGGTGACATACTCAGATTAACAAAAGCAGCGTATAAAAATCACGACCAAGCACAGGGTTTATTGCCTAATAAATGGAAGAAATATCAAAAAATAATCAAGCCATTATTATCTGTAGACAACACATTGGAAAACCTTTCTATAGGAGGTGCTGGAATAATGAAAATACCATCCCGAAAACTATTTGGTGGAAACAAACCCATAAGTTACATTTATTGGAATAGCTTGGATGAATTAATCGACAGGCTTCGACTCCTTTGGAGTTCAAAAATGGCTGGACATACAGGGCATGATAATGAAATATTATCAATAATAGAAGAATTGCGCGAAGAGGGTATAATCTACTGAATGTGTATGTATATTATTTCCTGAGTGTGTGAATTATGTTCATTCTTCTGAAGATATTCCAACGATGAATAACACAATCGACAAATTTGGTCGTAGACGGGGTGGTGTGAAGGTGATTGTTGGAAGATCAGGAGTTGGATTCATCCTCACAGCAGATGGAAATTATAATATTCAGAATAAACGTCTGTGGAATATTGGTGAACCCTCCGACACGAAAGATGCTACCACTAAGGGCTATGTTGATGACCGCATAAAATAGACTAAGGAGTTGACCCTGTCCGCTGTGCAAGAATCAGTATCATCAGTAATTCGTGAAGCGAGAGCATATTTTGATTCCAAAATTACTGAACTCAGATTTGTCATCGGCAAGAAGTCGGATAGCTCAATCAAGCAAATTTCCAAACTGGAGCAATTAATCCATACTTTAGAAAAGCGAATCGTTAAAGTAGAGCAGTCAACAACCAAGGCTCCACCTAAACACTGGAGGACTGGGCAATTAGCTTTACCACCTTCCTGGGAACCGACTTCTGTAATAGAGAGTTGAAATGAGTACCGCCAAAAGGCAAGTTGTTGAGGAACTGCATAAGCCAGCTCGACGAAATTTTCCACGAAGGAAGACCATAATTAAAGGGTTTTCAGATTTATGGCAGATGGATCTGATGGAGATGCAGCCGTATGCAAAAGAAAATAAAGGTTATAGATATATCCTCATCGTAATAAACTGTTATTCAAAGTTTGTATGGTCAAGACCGCTGAAAAATAAAACGGGAAAATCCGTTACCGCAGCAATGGAGAGTGTGTTGAAAGACGCAAAGTACACACCGAAGAACTTGCAATCCGACCAAGGCACTGAATTTTATAATACAAAATTTTCCTCGTTGATGGCGAAACATCTGATCAATCATTATTCGACATTCAGTACTAAAAAAGCGGCAATTGCGGAACGAGTTATTAGGACATTGAAAAGTTGGTTGTATAAAGAGTTTTCAGTTCAAGGGCATCACAAGTGGTTGAAAATTCTTCCGCACATAACGGATCAGTACAACAATAAAATTCATAGCAGCATTGGAATGAAGCCCGTTGAAGTGACATCATCCACGAAACTGAATTTGTATAAACACGCCAAAATACATGCGAAATATAAAAGAAGTAAATTCAAAATAGGAGACGTAGTTCGAATAAGCAAGTACAAGAGCATATTCGATAAAGGTTATACAGCAAATTTCACAACTGAACTTTTTAAAATTGTTAAGGTAAATAGTACAATGCCTGTAACCTATGAGCTTGAAGACATGGATAAGAAACCAATAAAGGGCTGTTTTTATGAAATGGAGTTGAGTAAAACGAAGCAGCCCGACATTTACTTGGTGGAAAAAATTTTGAGGAGGAATCATGGGAAAGTAATGGTGAAATGGCTTGGGTTTCCCAACGACAAAAACTCATGGATTGATGAAAGTTCGATCGTATAATTGAATATCTGTATTTTTTCATCAAGTAGCCATAAACTGATATTAATTCGATATGTGAATTTTATGAGTTATATATTTATAGTGAAATCGTTGATATAATGTTTCTCTCATTACTATAAATGAATAAAAAATTAACAATACTTGGTGCAATTTTTTATTTTTCGTTAGTCATACAAAGTGTTTATTGATGTTCAATCACTTCATAAATGTATCTCCTTATTGGAACCACATGGGTTTTCCTCAACTCTTCCCGCTCGGCTCTCTGATCTTCGTTCAAACACCAGCATTTGAGCAGATGGTCTATTCTGTCTTTGAAAAAAAACCCGACACATTCACATAATGTCAACCCCATTCGACACTGTTCGCATAGGTTTTTCCAACAGTCTGTTTGGTAGCTGTCACAATTCGTACATCGCTGGAAATCCAAGGTCTCCTCTGCTCTGCAATCCCTACAGTCTTCTCTAATAATACCAAAGTTTGTGGTGTCCATTCTTTCACCACACTTTCGGCATTCCGTCCATAAACCGAACCGTTTTGTCACTTTTTTTGGAGTCTTCGGAGGGTTTATTCTTTCACACTCTTGACACAATCCAGTGCAGGTATTGATAAAACTCGGTGGCCATGCAATGTCACAGTTATGACATGACAAATTTTTATCAATCACTAATGGATACACTGCAATTTTTGGCTTAGAATCCCACTCTCTTGATGTCGACATATCTAGAAATGATGAAACTTGTGTGCTATAAAGAATCGCATAGAATGATCCACCTCATTCAGCGACCCTCATTATATACAATCCGATATACCCTCCACCTAGGTATCCTCCGAAGGCCTTGAAGTCCAGTGACCTTCATGTTGAGTGACTTTCAAATGACATTCGAGCACTGAATGACCTTCGAATATGGAGTGACCTTCGAATATGTAGTGACCTTCGAATATGGAGTGACCTTCGAATATGGAGTGACCTTCGAATATGTAGTGACCTTCGAATATGTAGTGACCTTCGAACACCAAACGACCTTCGCATCTCAAACGACCTTCGAGCAACGGGTGACCTTCGAATTTGAAATGACCTTCATCTCCTCACAGTATTGGAAAAACCATATAAGGAGAGGACGAATACCACCTCTGCATCAGTTTCATTGAAATATCAGAGTAGTTCGTATTGAAATGGCAGCTCAACAAAATGATAGAATGAGTGTGTTACGAGACCTAGTGGCTATCGATATAAATCATGTCGAAGAAGATGCAGAAGTGGACGATGACATAGCTGAAGAAGTTGCAGCAGTGGACGATATAGCTGAAGAAGTTGCAGCAGTGGAAGTTGTTGAAGAAGCAGATGTTGCGGCAGAAGGAGCTATTGCAGTTGCCGCTAACGATGATGATGATGGTTCTAGCGAGGATGAAGGGATGTACGAAGATGGTCCTGATGTAGATGGTGAATATAGGTGCGTGTTCAAAAATATAAACAGTGTGAGGGATGTCGGTAGAAATATGTATTGTTCGATAATTTCATGCTGGATGGTAGTAACAACCACCGAGGATCGTAAGGTTCTATGCCACAAGTGCTTCATGCTGTACAGTGAATTAGTCGATAGTGGACATTATAACAATGTAGATCTGCATTATAAAACGGACTTCAATAATATTCCCGATTACGACTGTGTGGCTTGTGGAATGACTGTTTGTCAAGTGCGCCTAATTGACACTTGCCTGTTTTGCAATACAAGTTTTAAAAAAATATAATTTTACAGAGCGATTGCAAATTTCCGAATACTGGAATATGGCCCTGCAGACAGTTCCAGTGATGTGCATCGGTGTGGAAGTGTTGCTCGTGTTTCTGTTCAGGAATACGAACCGCCGGATGACATAAGCGATTGTTCAACAATTGAATTGGACTGGGAACATTTACCAGATCAAAGCCATTGGTGGTGTCCGGCGCAATTGTCTGAAGAAGATGGCGGGGAAGAGGTTATCCGAATGGAAGAGGCATGCGATTGGACTTTTAGACTTTGAGTCGGGGTGTTTATATTAGATTTGTATAACGTATAGCATAATAATAGGGAAAAAAAGACTGAAATATATATTTTAAATGAAAATATGTTTCATTCATTTGATGATCGATAGCTCTATAGTGAATAATAGCTCAAAAAAATTATTCAAGTGGTATAAATACTACTAGCGTGTACATTTCAAAGAAACTGTGTCTGATGTCACTAACTAAACATGTGAGATTTTTTTAAATACTCTGAAATTTCTTATATCTATTGCAACATATTTTCAGACACACATATAAAACATATTCGCTTTCCTGGGTGTATTTCAGCTTCAAAATATACTTTCAAACAGTGAGATATATATTTTCTAATAAAAAAGTGTATGTAATATATTAAAATGAAAGTGGCATACCCATCTGTGCATCAAAATGTTTAATGAAAAACTAGTGCGCATCCATTATTTCTAGCTATAGTTGGTATTTAACCAAAACTCGTTGTGATGTATATGAATTGTATCAAAATATAACCAAAACCTTCAACTGCGCATACATTTTTACCCCACATTTTGAAATAGCTCCATTTTGGTTTAATGCGCAAACGGGAGCTTACAGAAATGCGTAGTAATGAAAATTCATTTTTCGAACACTCCCCTGTTGTTAAAAATGCTCTCATATACACTTCATATCTTTCTTGAGTATTTTAGTTGGTTGGAGAGGGAATATTTCTTTGAAAATTGTGATATTTCTATCAGCAGCCATGTAATATAATACATAACGGAAGTAGTGAATCCAACTGCGCACCTATATATTCAATAAAAAACCTATGCGCATCCAGTTTTCTAGTCTGGAGAACATTTTCAGTGCATATATGAGAGAGAATCATAGACATGTATGGTAGCATGGTTAATGCCACCCACTGCGCATAACTTTTCTCTGTCACTTTCCTAAAAGTTCCGTTTTGGTCGCATACCTAAACCAGTTACCTGACTTGTGCGCAGTTGATTTCCCCTCCCACCCCACACCCCCCCCTAATCTTATTAAATATACACATTCAAATATTATTTAATGATAATATTCATTTTAATAATTACAATAATTAAAAACCAATTATGTATACAAATACGATATGAATATATACCCCCTCCCCCCTTCTACTTTAAAAAACACAAACCTTTATTTACACTCTAATACAAATACGAACACACTCAACTAACATGTACTTAAAATTTAATCTATCCTATGAAAAATATACATTCAAATATTATTAAATAATTTCGTATCAAATATCTTAATTATATATAATACAATAATCGAGGGAATTGGGATCGGAAAAAAGGATCATATTCACACGCAAACACACCTATACACACACGCACATATTCATTTCTCCATAAAAACTTTAACCTTCTCCTGCAGCAATTTAAGTCGTCTGCTCTCTCGATTGAGCGAGAGCTGCGACTTAATTGCTTTGGCCTTCAGCGTTGGCAAACTTTGCCTAAGCTGATTACTGTCACCCATAATTCGTTGCTGGCGTCCGTCGAGCTCTTCCAATTGTCGTTTCAACTCCTCCTTTCGATTTTTTATTTCTTCGAGCTCCGTATCGTACGCCAGCAACGATTTCTGAACGTCAGAGACCTTTGCAGCAGCTTCTCGATGTTCTAGATATGCTCGGGCTTTTTTGTTAACAAAATCCGAAAAAACATCTACAATTTTCTTATGTTGTTCTTCCGCATTTTGTGACCAAACACTGCCATCACTTCTACCACTTCCCAAAATTGGTGATACCGATGAACTTCTACCAGAAAACACTTCAGAATGATCTACCGATCGATTCGGAGAAGTGAAACCAACGGATTGCTTTGCTGAGATGGGACTTGCAGGTGACCCACTGGACACCGAAAATTCGTTGGAACCGGCTCCGTCATTTTTTGAGGCCGATTCCTGTTTTTTGGGAGAGTTAGCCGGGGCCGATGATTGCACTACCTCTCTTCCCAAAATTACCGGTGACGGTGAACTATCTTCGGAAGATAGAACTACCGTTGGAATCGGACTATCGACGGATTGTTTCGATGCCAGAGGTCTTGTGAGTAGTCCTCTCAGCAACGGAAATTCGTTAGACTCAACTTCGTCACTTTTTGTGGTAGACATCCTTTGTTTTTTGGGGGAGTTTACCGGTGTCAATTCTTTCCTTTTGGAAGACTTATTCAACGATGAAGGACCCGCTTCATCGTTGCTTATGTCTTCACATAAGGGGGCATATGGTAACAGAGGTGGGGTGAAGCCCTTGATGTCCGCGAAATATTTTTCCATTTCTACATCTCCGAATTCTTGCATATCTGCCACCGATAAGCTGGAATAATGGAAACTCGGTATGTCTGTGCTGTGAATTTGTTCAAAATCCAAATATTTCGATTGGTCGGTTGCTGTTTGTTCGGGTTTCTGTATCCTAACATCACCTAATATATTTATTTTTTGAGTCGAACAACCAGCAACCGAATCTTTATTTTTATCATCAACCGCGTCTCTAGTCTTTTCGTTAACCGCGTCTTTATTTTTGTCAATATTAATTGTACTAAGATATGCTAACGTTGCCAGCATACTAACAACCGACTTTCCACTATCCTGAGAATTGGGACTTTTATTACCTTTCATTTCGGTTATCCAATCACACCACTCTTTCACAATATCAATAAAAGCACGACTCACAACTTTACCAGTGGGAAGAACAGGGTACAATGATGCATCATGCCACCCTCTAGTTTGAGTAACCTCGCACATCCCCTACTCCGAAATTGTACAGAGCCTGCGCACAGGTAGAGATATTGAAAAGAGACCACTACAAGGCCAAATTCTTTTGGGTCACCTTCATACACCCTGATCGTTCAAAGCAAAGGAATGCGGTACAGGTACCCACGCCTCGCTACCTGCTGCTAGACAAAATAAGGAATGCGGCATAAACTCGCATTCTTCAAGACTAGACCACTCAAACACAGTATGGTCGATAAGGACCTAAGGAATGTACATCGGTACAGTTTTTTCAAAACGTTGACTACAACGAGACGAAAGAATGTTATTTATAATGTCTATTCAGTCTATACATACACGTTAAAATTGAAAATATCTATTCATTCAATATGTGGATGCTATACAATATATTTTGAATATTTTTATGCTACACTATGAAATTAACATATATGAGTAGAAACAATTCGGAAATGTAATTTCAATATCGAATATTCATGCTTCGAAAATTGTGTTTTTTTTTTCTTTCGATATGAGATATTTCTGGATTATTCTCCAACATATAAGTGGAACCGTTTTTCAGTACCTTCTATGTCAAAATATAGGTTGGCATAAAAAAAAGGAATTCAAATATATGATATGAAACGTATCAAATTATTGGTTCAAATATTCGTGAAAACAGTTTCATAGCCAATTGTAGATGAATATTCCCTTTTCACGCTATCGGATGAATAATATAAAATTTGTTGAATGATAATTAGGGATTTGCGTTCGCTTACTTCGACTTATTCTGCTTCCAGTAATGAAATCAGCAAATCCAAATTGTTGACAGGTTGTGAATTATTATGAATCGCAGATTCCACAATGTTTGAACACCATAACAGATTTTGTTCGGGGTCCGTTTGATAAAATTCAATATCGTTGTGGCCCCACGGCAATGTTTTTGTGGTATTGGGTATAATGAACCGCTTGTCGTCATGGTGTGACAAAGCGACTTTATTTTTCATTTCAGTAAATATGTCGTGGGTATCACTTTTGAAACTATTCATTTTTCTAAGTATGGAACCACCCTTCTCAACAATATTTTTATAGTCACTTTCGTGCAATTGTTTGATAATGACTGACTTTTTGACGCCTTTGGCTTTCTTCAATTCATTTTTAACGGACTGAACAAAGTAAGCTTTGGCCCCAGTACCATAAAAACTGATAATGGGGTCATTGGGAAATTCATCTTTCATATTCCCCAGAATGGGTTTTGTAACAGGAATGCCAAAATCGTTTCCGATGTTATAATTGGAGGTATCGAATCTTTCTATATTTTCGATCATGAATTCGTAAAAGTTTTTATTTGCTATTTTCAATATAAAAGAATCTGTATCTGTGTACAGTAGTGAAGCGTCATTTCCAAAATTACTTTTTAGGCATTTGTAGTAAAAATCGTACATTACTGTTTTTGATAAATCCAATATACTAAATCCCAAATAAAGTGGTTTATCGTAACACACTCTTACTTTTCCCATATGAATAGCGACAAAATTTTCTGTAAATATTGAACATGTTTTGAAATTTGGGTTGGAAATCAGACAATTAGCCCCCAATGACCTTTTTATATTCTCCCAATGAGTAACCAGTTTAATTTCCCTTCTATTTTCCACATTTTCCAGAGTTTTTCCATACACGGCATTGTTCATTAACTTGAAAAATTGTTTTTCGAATTTATTCAAAGCTTTATTACGCATTTTTGTATTCAAATCGATATATTTCTTAAGCCATGACGATTGCCGAAATTTCAAAACCCTATGTGTGTTCATAACCATCAATCCGTTTTCTATAGCTTGTTTAAGAGTTCTATAATGAACGATATAGTTTTTTTTATCTGATAAGTTCGGTATCAACTTGCAAATATTGGATTTTGAACCTGGTGGAATTATACTTTCGACTAGGAAAGGTAAATCCGAATGAGAATCATGTAATTCTTCTGGATAATGAATGTCCACTTCAAAAACATAACCAAAAGGAGAATCAGCAGAAATACTCATCACATCCAAATCCTGTATTTCACTGGGTGTCAACCAGGTGAATCCACCAATGGGCAAAGGTTGAGACATGCTATGACCATACAAATTTGTTGCATCCAAATACGATATGTAAGATACGTCTTTTTTGGCATCGTAGTTAGGTAGATATTCATTGTTTGCGATATGCATTCGGTCACTACATTGACTTATTCCACCACGTATACCTTTCTTGAAAAAATGTATCATGTCAATATCAGTCAAAAGCTCCAATTCAACTTTTGTGTATCTCAACATAGCGTCCCAAGATAAACCTGGGGCGGTATAATATTGGGCAGGATCCAATTTATAAGTGTTCAAACAAATTCTCCGAAAATTCTCGAATGTATCAGTTAACAGTAAAACATCCGATTTCAAGTACAGATCTGAATATTCTCCCAAACTTCGACATTCAAATAAATTCCATACCCGTTGTGCCCTATCATAGCATTCATCTGAAATTTGTTCGTCATTTAAGTTATCATAAAATTCTTCTTTCGATGGTAGATGTGTGATATCTAATTTTTCCATACAATCTACGAAACTGTATGGAAATACACCTTTCTGTTTCATCAACTGAAACTTTTCGACATCCGGAAAAAACTTTTCAGTGTCTATGAATTGATCTTCTACTAAATTTGCACCGAGATTCTGAAGTGACTCCGAAAGAAATTTATAGCTATCAATGAACCTTAATTTCATGAAATTATTCTTCAATTTTCCATCTTTACCCAAATAGCTGTGTGTGAAAAGATGTTTGGTGAATGAAATGTATTTTTCTTTGGTTTGTGGAATGACATCAACTCGATCGCCCTTGTCGAATAATTCCTTGATGAATAAGTGGCAATCATATCCGCTCATATTATGACAAATAATTGGTATAAAATTTGGAAGTTTGAAATTCAAATTACATTTAGAATGAGCTGCACCAAATCTCTTTTTTCCGGTCAGGTGACAATGATCTCTCACTTTGACATCACCATCTTCGAATATATTATCACATATGCCACAAGTCTTTGCATCAGAAAATTCTTTTTCTTCTGTCTCAGATAATTGACCCATTGGAACAACATTTTTTAGATGTTTATGATATATATTCTTTAAATCGTTTTGAATATTTGAGACGAATACTTTTGCAGTATCGACCCCTCGATACGAAACAAATTTGTCGAATTTTTCATTGAAAGAACATTTTATGTAGTATGCAAACGAGTATGGTTCATGAATGTGAGTTCGGTTGGTGTAAGAGCAATCTGGATTCGGTTGACAAGAATCAATTGGTTTCAGAATTGACTCAAAATCTGCATAAACGACAAACGGAACTTTCATCTGCTTTTCGATATTCACAAATTTCAATATATTTTCAGGAATGTATTTACCGAACTTGTCTATTTTCAATTTTTCAGAAGGTGTGGTTGTACACACATGATTGCAGTCATTTAATTGATGCTGGGTCAATGATTTTCCGTTAGCAAAATATAATAAACAACCATCACAAAAATATTTTTTATGACCATTGGCAGAAATTTGGCTAGAAACTAATTTTGACAAATCCTTAATCCAACAATAATGATTTTTTCCCGTTTCATCACTGATAAGTAAAAGATTAACATGCCTGGTAAGTCGTTGTCGTGAATAATGTAGTGGACCTACAACTTCATATTTCATTTTAGATTCCTCAAATTTTTTTTCCAACCCATATACATTTATAGAGCAATCATTGGCAACTTCAAATTTTGAAATTCCACTTAATTTCATCGGAAAATCCATACCTGATACATTCAGTACTGATTGAAAAGGTGGATAAGAAGACACTTCGGAAACCCTACGATCCGCCGGGTAAAGTGCTGATACCACAGCCCATGCAAAACAATAGTTATCCTCATTTCGCACATTCACCACACCTTTTTTCGACTCGATATAATCTGGCAGCTTTATATAGGAACACGCACCAAGAGGGCTATACTTGTTCACATTCATTTCTGTGAACATGATTTTCTTCAGGCTCCATCCTGCAATAGAAATGATTTTACATTCAAGGTATGAATATTGATTTTTGGGCAATTTATATACCTGAGTCACGATCTTCGAATTCTGTACTTTGTGCCGTTATTGTGTCGATGAATGCATCCAAAACAGCATTAAGATCCATGGACTGGTCAACTATCTGGTTCGGAGAATTGAAACACTTTACCTCGGATAATTCCTGGGTCTGCAGAATATGTGAGCTGAATAGTTCCATATTTACTTTCACCGCACTATGTATCTTCAACACACCTTGCAATAATGAAATCATTTTCTGTTTGTATGCATCAAAAAATGTTTTGTAATCCATATAGTTACTACCGCTCCCAATCCTATAGCTAACTATTCTACATTTGAAAGCACTTTTGATAATTTGCACGTCTTCACCCAATTGAATGCAAGAATTAGATCTGTGTTCGAGTGTTCTTCGATGTGAAACCATCTGACCCATTGGAACTGGTTTATTACAACAATCACAGAACTGCATATCGTTTTGCGATATGGGGCTCAATTTAGACCGTTTACTAGGTGGCTCACCTGTCACCGCTGTACAGGATTGCACTTGATGGCGATGTAGATTATCACTGCGAGTAAAACTTTTTCCACAATTGCAAGTATACATTTTGCTCGATTATCGGCTATTCAGAAGGAACATGAGGTCTGAAACTCGTGTTTCTTTTTATATTAGTGGTTGAGGTGGAAGAGAGGGGATAAGTTCACTTGCCCTCAAGGACATTTGTATTCATGGCTTCCTTTAGTTACATGTCAAGGTTACCATTCCCCAGGGTCATCGAAACTCTCAAGGTCACCAACCCTCAAGGTCACTAACCACCAAGGTCACTAACCACCAAGGTCACCGTCCCTCAAGGTCACCAACCCTCAAGGTCACCAACCCTCAAGGTCACCAACCCTCAAGGTCACAAATCGTCAAGGTCGCCAACTCTCAAGATCACCAACTTTCAAGGTCATTCACTGGGCAAGTGAACCTCTGAAGGCTATTCTCCAAGGTCACTCTCAAGGTCAGTGGTGGGGGGAGGTCCAGGATTGGCATAAACCCCCTACTTATTTCATAGAAATGAATTTGAGTAATATACAGTTTTATATTTTGAGGTAAAATATTTCATTAAAAAAATTTCAGAAGAATCGTTAACATGGAATGTGACTGAGAGCAGATGTAAATGTGAAAGGACAATTTGTGGCTTTCAATGGTAATTTGGTCCTGATAGAAATCTTTCGTTAATTCATAATTACTCAACTTGTTATTTCGAGAGTACTTTCTGTATTACTTGACATTATAATTAAAATAATGATGGCCATCGATATACATGAGTGGAATGTAATTCTATACGAGTGTTTCAGTGAACAATTTTTTTCTATGGACATTTGAAAATAAAAATCTGTATTGATTTTTGTTTTCACGTGATCTAGATAATGTGCCGGCTGCGGCTTCAAGTGGAAGGAATGGTTTATGATTCTGATGGTCGTAGGTAAATGAACTGTTATTTATAGTACTAGCTACGCTCTCGTACTACAAAATTTCATATACCTGTGGGAAATGCTCTTTGAACACTATACTATTTTCATTCAATTATTGATACTCTTCGTCAAAACAATTTTCTGAGTAAGTTTGATTCATTTAATGCATTCACTCTTCCCGTAGTCTGTCTTACAGACGAGTACTTTTTGCTTTGCTCACAGGTAGCGCTACGACTGAATTACTTTAAGTCGTGACTTCATTGATAGGTGGAGCCTATTACTGTACGTTTTGTGGAACAACTAGACTTCAATGATGTCTGAACTAGCCTTGCTCAGATGAGAGGTAAGAATATTGAAACATGCAAGTATGTAGATGCTCACTTCGTTTCAATATGAAATTACTTCCCAACTGTTTTATTATAATAGAGCACTGTCAGCTAACGTCACAACATTGCGGTCTTGGGGGGACAAACAAAGCATTTGACATTTGATGAAATGAAAATTCGTTTTTTGTGGGGATAATTGCGATTTTTATAAACTTCACAGACATTAAGTTATTCACGTAGCCTTATGGAAAATGGGTTCAATGGGTTTGTTTTTGTTCAGTTTTGTCCCCCTATGACATCTTTCCGCAACTGTCATATTACGTCACTGACAGTGCTCTATTAGAACTCGATTTTGTTCGTGAGGAACGTGTTCAAGGGCGTCGATATGTGGAAGTAATAACTCCCCCTCAAGAATAGTTATTTCAATATTTAACATATGCAAGTCCAATACACCTTAAAGCCTTTCCCCTACCCACAAGAAACAAATTATAGCCTCTACGACCCCCCCCCACGCCAAAAAAAAATACTTTGTCGAAATTATTTGTTTGTTTCACTTGATCCTCTCCGACGAAACATTATTGAAACTTTGATATACCTACTATATTTGATTATTTATTTGATATATGTTTTAGTTGATGAAATTTTCCTAATACGGTTTTTTTCAAGTCCATTTTGATATTTCATTGAATTCATCATGAATGTAATTCGCATTGTACAGTGTAAATTAATTCACACTTTTCAACAGAAACATGAGTTATACATTTTTTGACACAATGTATTTACTATTCTGTAATTAATTTGCATCATCGATTGAAATTCGTTCCCTGATTGGAAAACATGATGAATTTCATGTCTGTTATATTGTTAACCATTGTTATCCTTCATACCAAGTTTTGTAGTGAATCATCGATCGATGAACCACATTGTAGGAATATAACCCTTAATCACAGCTACTAATGAGGGGCATGTTCTCCATCGATAATTTGTGTAAACCGAATGGAAACTGTTATGAGTTTATTTTATAATTATCATGTGTATCGTATCAATACATGGAAAAAATATTCAAATAATGAGGCTTTTCTGTAGCAAAGATCCGCGAGGTGGCAGCACTATAGCGTAAGGTCTGTCATCTGACGATAGCTTTTTTATTTATTCATCTTTCAAGTTATTAACAGGGGACTATTATATTTTATGAAATGCCAAAGTGTGCAGTGCCAATAAAACAGGGAGTATAAGTTACCCTTGAGACATAAAACTCGATTGAAATAGTGGCTTGTCTTGTGTAGCACCTCGTTTGAGCTCAATGTTCAATTCAGATAGGTACTTTTCTTTGTCCTTAATCTATATTTATATTTTAAAACGGTGCGAATAGGAAACATTTTCAGGAAAAAAGTGTCACGGTCATAAAATTCAGTACAATTTGACAGTTGTTTAGACCTGACGCCTACGTTGCGACATCTGGTGTCACAAAAAATATATAAAACCCTCATTGAAAGAGAAAATATTGATGAATTGTAATTCATTAATCCTGCTCAGGGCTAAAGTGAATTCATTGCCATTTATTTTTGATTTTATATTGTTATTCGTTCCATGTTAGTTAGAATTTTATATCAAAAGTACTGTAATAACCACTAATGGAAGTGCTTCATATTACGTAGTAATAAAAAGACAAAACACAAATGTAAGCCACAAGTGAAGAATGAATCGTATCACCTTGAAACTCGGCACATGATTTCTTGGCATATTGTATCGTTAGAAAAAAAATTGTTTACCAAAATGTCAGGGGTAGAACCCAAAAAGATTTATATTTAAAAAAATTAATAATTTTTTTTGCTGTTGTTTCGGAAAGTATAAGATTTATCCAGAAACAATTTCAACAAGGCAAAAGATAATTCAATTCTCCACAAGAAATAAATAAATAAATAAGTAATTCCTTACAAAATGCGCTCGTTTTCTCAGAAAACCTGATTGAATTCCGATATCAAATTTCAGGCTCATGCTAACCCTCCACTGCCATTTCCGGCAGGGCCGAAAATTAGATTTGTCATAACTTTGCTAAAAATTATAGTAGAAGGAAACGAAAGAGTGCATATCGTTCCTGAAGACTTCCTACTTCCTCATGCAAATATAACATGTGAATATCTGAGTACCCAAAATGTGTTTTATCCCACTCCACATAACCCTTCTACGATATTTAGGGAGGATCCGAAAGTTATGGATATTTCAGCTGATATGAAATGACATTACTGAAGCAGGAATCAGTACCCTCTTTGGACCATATGGAACGATTTGAGACTGATGAGACAAGTCTCACTTATACATGCCAAAGGAAAAACTGGGTTTTACTCCTGCCTCAGTTTCCCGGCAATTTCTTCAGTAAATGTTGAAAATAATCGCTCACACGCATCCTACATGAAAAATGAAGTATGTTGTGTCAAGCTTGAGGTTTGCACTTCACAATAGTGTTATTAATATATATATATATATATTGTTTTTAAATTTTAGGCAGGATTAAAACAAAATATTACTGAAAACACACTCACTTTATACCAAACCTACCTACTTGAGAGTCACATGCTGAGTTGCGATATTTTGGTATTACTTTCTAAATAGGTACAGAGTTGACAATATATAGGCAGTTCAGTTCATTTTATGACCGTCATTAATAAAAAATATACTACCTGAGCTAATCTTCGATCTTGCTGGATCTTATAATTCTGCTTCAATATTGCATATTTTAGAGCATAAGGATATAAGTCTTTTGGCGTTAAATATAAAGGGTGGGCCGGAAGTCTAAACTCTCCGTGGCAATACTGATGAAACTACTAACAAAGGGGCGATCTTCAATACTTGTGAAGTTCGACCATTCAAACATCTATGGAAAAGATTTAGAATGCATTTCTGCAGTGTTCAGAAGGAGAAATTAAGTTTACAAGCAGGGAATCACCGATGATTTTTTTTTTATATTTCTTGAATTCTAGATACCCTAGGACTCCTAGGGGTTGAGTATATATTGGGACGTTGGACTCCATTTATAAGAACATATTGCGAGTACTTTTATATCAAAGAATCCAGCATATTATATATCCAAAGATTCCGCCAAACCCTATCACGACATTCGCAACCCTTCCTCTTCAGCACAACTTTTATAAATTGAAATTCACCAGAACAATAACTTAAAAATGGTCTGGTGTTTTGTATAGTGCCTTCGACACGTCAAAGTTAGCTATTACAGATTTAATTCCATTATAACTTGAAGTTGAAATAATCCTTGAATTCTAGTCGACTCCATAAAGAAAGAATTCTGGCAAATCTTTCAGTCCGATATTCGGTTTCAGTGGATTGTGAAATATGTGGTTGGCCGATATTTGAAAGTTTCAGTCGAGTGGAAAATCTTGCGATCGCCTTATTTATTTTTGCTGACTAAATCCCTCTGGGGAATTTATTTCAAATTGTTATATAGCCTCACATCGTGGTCTGAGGAAGCACCACAACTTTACGATGTCACTTTCTTAGAATGTCGGAAACACATATTTTTGGGTTTTGTGAAATGTCAGATGTCTACGCTTGTAGGGTGATAGTTGTGTAATTGTACAAAGTATGGATGAGAATTTTGCTTGAGTTTATCAAGAAAGAAAAGTAAAAAAATTATCAATTTCACAGATTTATTTCTTCTTGTAATCAAAATTCATCAACTAGAATAACTTGAATAACTTGAATTTCGTAGAAAAAACGAATGTAATCCAAAGCACAACGAGAATATAATGTTGATTTTTTTTATTTTAATTTTACCGTACGTTCATAAGTGGCACGGTCATAGTGAAAGGACAAATATCAGCCGGACTTTTATATGAGCCGCGGAGATAGGCTTGATTAAAAACAACACCATACAATCATTTCATCAGATGTAAAGGAATCTGCAATTGGTAACAATGAGTTTATCATAAAAGAAACAAGATGTCCTGCTCGTTCAGGACTGTTCGTTGCAATTCTCCTATAGAATAGGAATAATTGGATGGAAAATCCATCAGAAAATCACTGCTTTCCTGGCTAATACCACAACAAACGTTGAATTACATCTAATGAATTTATATGCAGAGTTCCTACAAATTTTCTCTACACTTGTTAGTTGCAGGTTTGAATCCAAAGCTAACTTAAATGCGTTTAAAGTAATTAATATACGTAATTTACACGTTTCGTATCCATATCCGTTTGCAAAACACTTTGCGCACAGATATGTTTTCTTTGCGCACGCACGCAGTGTGCAAAATACTTAGCGATTTTTTTGGAAAAATTTTAACCACACTACTGAATTCGCGACATTTTCAAATGGTTTATATGTAAATTACGTTGAAATGTGTCAATCAATAAAAAAGTTATAATATATATCTTCAACCTACCTCCACAACTGGTCCATAAATGACCTAAATTCAAATCGTGCAGAAATAATTGGACCTCCATATTGCACTTCTGTAGCAGCACATTTGCACATAACCACTGTGTCAAATCCAAAACTAACAACTTAAATTATGATTCAAACACAACCCCCAAACCAAACGCGGGCAAAAGCAAACAGGATAGAGGTCCCAGTCGGCAGTCGCAGTGCGCGCTTTCGCGTGGGTTCGCGTCGTTCCGGTAGCGGGATTTCACCAAGAAATCATGTTCTTGAGTCAATTGGAGCATTTTTCACAAGTAGGAGTTCTCTAGGGTAAAGAGTTGGAATGTATTAATGCAAACAAATTCATTTCAAGATAATTTATGTAAAGAAGCAAACAGTTCAATGAGTTTGAAATAAGAGTATATTCGTCAAATAGAAATAATTATTCTTTTCAGAAGATGATTCTGTTCAAGAGGATATATATTTGATTGACGACATACATATCCACAAATTTGACCCAAATCCATAACAAAACCAAAAATAATTCAATAAATCGTAAACTAAGGTAAATTTTTGTTTATTCTGTCGCATCCACGCCACTGGGTAGGAGCTCTGCGTGAATCAAGATGAGTGCCGATCTCAAATCCATTACCAGTTCTATATCATAAACCCTCTCAAATTCTAACGAAGTCCCAATCTGAAGAACGTTTTCAGTGAATCTGATTTTAATAAAAATAGGGACTCAGAGGAACTTCCCTTTCGCGGAACAAGGGATCGTTATAAGCTCCAGAAAAAGAGGTGGACTGAAATGTAATGAAAAACTTTCCAAGTATACTGTGATGAGCTTCCGTCCCCCGGTCAATAATACAGGTCCGGTTCGGATTTGTTGAATATAAAATCGATTGCGTTTGTATACAATGAGTACGGAACGTGGAATGATATTTTTCTACAAACGTCAAAAAATGACAAGGTTCGCGCATTGACAGCAATATGCAAAGTGACACTTTTTTTCATTTTCCTTCGTTACCATGACACCGTGCGCGAAGTAATGTGCGAAATTAATGTGCGAAATACCTATTTCGCACACTGTATATAAATTATACGGGATTTTCATATTCTAACCTATCCTCTTCAATCAAGCAAAAATTCAAGAAATCGTTTATTCCTAACTTCCTGGCCCTCAATCAACCGATAATCCAAGGAATCATTTATTTCTGAATGTTCAACAATAATTAAATGAGACTTTTTAACATTTTTCAAATTGTGACAAAATTTTATACTACCTAATTTTTTTTTTTTGACGTTTGTAAAATTTTTTTTTTGCATCTCGTGCGCGAAATACTTAGGTGATCTCGCGCACTAAATAAAAAAAATAACTATTTCATGTCGAAAAGGTACTTTATTTTTCAAGTATTACACCATTTTATCTTCATTATTCAATCCGTTTAAGACAATGAGATGTATGAGTATGAGTAAAATCAACTATCCTCCAAACCGAACAGTGATATAGTCTTTTTGGCTAGCAGAGTTGTAAGGGGACATAGTTGGGATACAAATTAGTTTGGGAAACAAGAGTAGAAATGAACCGAATAAATCATTTTCGTATCTACTTGGGGCCGATTTCATAATTATTCAGTACGATTGGGTTTTGAGACAAGAATCGATTATAGCACCACCAAACTTGGTATGCTAGTAGTTGGAACCATGATAAACACGAAAAAAAATGGCTTACCAAAATTCGAGGGGTGGAACATATATAAATTTTTTTCGTTAAAAAATATGTTAATCTTGTAAAGTATATGATTCATCGGAAAAACAACTCAACAGGGTAAAAAACAATTCAATTTTCCACAAAAATTATTCCCAGTTATTTCTTATGAAATGCGCTCGGTTTCTCAGAAAACGTGATTGAACGCCGACATCAGATTTCAGGTTACCCTTACCCGCCGCTAAAAGTTCTGGCGGAGCCGAATATTTGATTGGTCATAACTCTGCTAAAAATGATCGGAGACGGAAAAAGAAAAATTCATATCGTTTCTGAAGACTCCTACCTTCTCATGCAAATATAATATGCGAGTATTTGAGTACCTAAAATGTGTTTTGTCGTACTTCACGGAGATGTTTGCGGATGATCCGAAAATCATGAATAATTTAGTAAACATGGAATTATTATACTGAAGCAGAAACCCATTCCCTCTATGGACTATATGCAACAATTTTAAAGTAGTGTGACAGGTCCCACTTATACATGCAAAAAAAAATTTTTTTTTACTCCTGCCTCATTTTCAACTTACTGATAAAATCGGCATTTTGAGTTGAAAACTGAGGCAGGAGTAAAACCTAGTTTTTTCTTTGGCATGTATAAGTAAGACTTGTCTCACTAATATTAAATCGTTGCATATGGTCCAAAGAGGGTACTGATTCCTGCTCCAGTATAATTATTTCATATCAACTAAAATATCCATAACTTTCGGATCCTCCGTAAATATCGTAGAAGGGTTAAGTGAAGTGAGACAAAACACATATTAGGTACTCAGATACTCACATGTTATATTTGCATGAGGAAGTAGAAGTGTTCAGGAACGATATGCACTATTTTTTCGGCCCTGCCTGAACTTGCAGTGGCGGGCTAGCGCGAGCATGAAATGTGACGTCGGCGTTAAACCACGTTTTTTGAGAAAACGAGCGTATTTCATAAGGAGAATTGAATTATCTCTCAACCTTATCGAAATCGTTTCTTGATAAATCTTATATTTTCTGAAAAAAAAAACAAAAAAAATATATTTATTTTATATAATTCTTTTAGGTTCCACACCTGATTTTTTGTTTTCAGAGTGCTACAATTAATTCTTCACTTTTTGCTTGAGTTTGTCTGTCGTTACTAGATTATAATGAATTCTCTTTCAGTTTAAAATTTAAGTTGTTGATCGATTTCATCATGCAGGTTTTAGGATAAAGGTACCTACCTTTGAACAGTTTTTCAGTTATATACCAAATAGTCCGCTTTTAACAAAATTCGAAAAGCTTTTTTTTAACCTCAAACCTAGTGATTATGTTATTATTTAAACGATATATTGTAGATTGTGTGGGAAATCTTTTATGCGTGATCCTCAATCTATTCAAGGCCTGAGATTCCGATACCGTGTGAAATTTATCAGTTTCCTAATGAGCTCATTTACTGACGTCGGAAGGCGTTGAGAGGGCGCTTCCAGAAACTTGACCCTCTTGCAGGACCATACACTGCCTTCAGTTCACTGAAAGACACATTTAAAAATTTCATGATTTTTTGTAATTATTTGCAATACTTGCATTTTTCCTCTTGATTGCGAAGAAATGTTTTCCCAGTGGGACAACGCACTGAGATCGTAACACGCAATTTGAACGTTTTCTCAAAGATGGCTTAGAACAAATTGGCCAATAAAATGACCAGCTCGTTTACCAGACCTGACCACTGTGGACTTTTTCTTTGAGATTGGAGTATTTGCAAAATCAAATTTTGAGGATTTATGAAAGCATGAATGACACTACAAATATTGCAGAACATTTCAAGAAATCAGGTTATGGAACATTTTTAAATGTGCCTTGCAGCCAACGAAACGCAATTTGAACGTTCATATTCATATTATTATACAAAGTTATACTTTAACATAGTTTTTTTTTGTTGAGATTGTTTATGAGTTAAGTGTTGTCAAATTTCATTTCATCGCTATTGAATGCATTTCAAACATGATGTCATGCCCATCTTAACGTTAATAACCTAAAAAAGACTATCACAATAATGATTTTACAATAATAATAATAATAATAATTGTAGTCCTCCTCGATCATCAGAGTACGATGGAGTTTTCGGCTCCTGGTGAAACGAACATCGTCCGAAAAGAGGAGGAGAAACGGACTTAATATCGAGACTTACTCTTTGAACTCCGCAGGCTCTACCCAAACCATTCTGTTAAAATGGTGGTTCTGATTATAGGAGTCCTTGGTGGAATGATGGACACACTGCTCTCGAACTTAAAAATCATACCGGCTTGCCGTAATATGCCAGAAATCTTAGCCGGACGAATGCAGAAGGCTGTCATCCTTGGTTCACTACGTCTGCTCAGGGCACATGATTCTCGGATCCAGTAATCGCTCACCCCACGGACGTGGGGAGTGGTTATCTGAGTAAACGATCCAGCATGCCCTCCGGATGTGTCGGAGCTCCGGAGACTGAATTATCCTTTAAGGAAAAAAAATAATAATAATGATGTGAATTTTTCTATTCAATTTTCACCAACTTCCAATTTTCCGAATAAGAAGTATTTTAATAATTATTTATATATTCTTTCGAGAATTTCTTTAACGATTTGTTATATACAGTATGTATAGTATAGACGCGTCTATTCCTGAAAAAAACGCCATTTCACACATATTTTTTTAAATAATTTTGAGTCGAAGAATTGTGGAATCGAATGATTTGGCGAATGAGTTCCTTCACCATATTATTCAATAAAGGCTTGCAATCTACTGGAGAACTGAATAAATAGTCCTTAGAGATTTTGAGGTGACGTTTACTGCAACGAATAACAGTCACTGTGACACAAATAGTAAGTTGTTTTCGGTTCTGCTGCTTACAATACACCAAAAAATCAAAAACGCCTTAAAGCAAAACGTTTTTGAGAAATGAAGGCTGACCAGACACCGATAAATCAAAAACGCCTGAATGCAAAACGGTTTCCGAGGTTTCTTATAAATGTTTTTTGTTCCAACGGTTTCTCACTGGTCCCAAACGCTGTCATTCAAAACATCTTGTAACAAGGCAAAACATTTTAAATTACACGAATGGCACAAAACAGTGTTTTCCTGGTTTGCCGTACCAGTTTGTGTCACTTCATATAATCCGTGGGGGAAAACAACTTCTAACTTAATTAATCAAAAACGTTTAGCGTTAAAACGTTTTTGATTTCTTGGTGTGTCGCCAGCCTTATATTGCAAAACAAGCGAAACTCGATCGCCTTAGATTGCAAAAAACAAGCGAAACTCGATCGCCCAGGTACTATTTGTTATATTTGATTATTCTGGCAAGTCACCTGCATATATATTGTTATGAAAAGGGTAGAGTGAATTTTGTGGAGAAATGAAAAGCTCTGAAATACCGAATTTTGCCTGTTTTATTTCTTTCATTATATTAAATTTTACTTTTATTAGTTCATTCGGAATAATAAGAGCACTTTTGTATCAGATCAATATTTCATATTTAGGCAAAAACAATTATTTCTTGGCATAAAGTTTTCAAAATTATTTAATCAATAAAAAAACGTCTTGTATATCATTTAGGAAGTGATAAGAGAAATGTCAAAAATGACAGGAGGATGAAAAATGAAAAATTAATGATTGCATGAGAATAAAAACCTCAATCAGCGTAAAAACTGAAATTAGTAACTTTAGAAATAAGTACAAAATGTTAGAAATAAGAAGTGAAATTAAAAACAGTGCGGAAGTAAAATAATATCTAAAAAAAAATTCAGTGACGTGGGATAATAAAAAGTGATTGGTGGAGAGAAGAAAAAAATTTGAAGTTTTGTTGCCGAGGAGACAAGTAACAGGGAGACGAGAAGAAATTTTTGACGACGATAGATTTTTGGAAGACGAGAAACGTATGAAAATTTCAATAACAAACAAAAAGAAGAAAATTAATTGAAATAATAATACGAAGAACCTACATCAACTGACAAATGAAAACTGGAGCAGAAATCAAGTATAGTAAACAGGAACGAAAATTTGAAGACTACATACCTGGCAATCATTTAAAATCCCTGAGAGACGAACGAGACCAGTTGGAAACGCAACATCAAAGGTATTTATAACCACCACCTTTTCAATTTGGTACAATTTATCAAATTCTGGAGCCAAGCAGTGAAGCAAGTAGCAGAAAACAACCTATAAACTATTATAACCGTGCGGAATTATTTTAAATTTGATCTCACTGACTTTATTCCCTATTTTAAAAAGAACTTTCATTAGTATTAATAATATTTAAAAACAATTCTAGAACTTTATTTTTTTATATCATACCTTACCTCAATTTGTAGGTAACTGTTCCAAATAAAGTCATCTAGCGGACTTTCAGTGAACAACCTAATAAGGCACGTTTTCTAGATAATTTTAGATTAGGACCATAGAGGGCGCTCGATTTATTTAGGAAACAGTTTATATAGTATAATAGGAAAAAGATTTTTAGTAGGGCATTGTTTCATGGTTTTGAAAGAAAAGAAATACGAGTTTCAGTTTTGAAAGATTTTTATTTGAAAAATAAAGAACAAAAATTCAATTATTAAAGTTTTATTGACATATTTTGTCTATCATTTTTGAAAATTACAATATTGCAATTTTTTCACCTATATACATGGCTGTCCACGTTCCGGAATCCTACTGAGAGCAGGAGTTTTCTTGTTTCACCGGCTGAGCTGAAAAAGGGAGCAGATATAAGTAAAGAAAGGTAAAGCAGGTAAAAATAAAGGTTTTGAGTCAGGGCATTTCTATAAAGTTCATTCTATATATTTTATATGAAAATTTCAAATTTACCCACACAACACAAACATATAAAATAAAATAAAAACAAACATTACATACAGCACAACACTACAGATAATATCACAACAATATATTTTTTGGTTGGGGGGGGAGATGGCATTAGGTTACTATTTACCACAGACAAATCTTATCTCATTTACAAAAACTTGTTGTTGAAAGTGTTATTGTTGTTAAAATTGTTATTGTTGTTAAAATTGTTATTTCCATCAACCGGCTGCCCCCTTACAAGCAACCCTCAGAAGAGAGACTCCGAGAGACTTGTGCGAGCTAGGGAAGTGAGAACACAACCTGTGCGCCACCAAGATCCGATTGATGAATCAATTATTTTGTGAAAACTCCTTCCACTGATAATTTTTATTTTTTTTTTTGTTTTGTTAGAACCGATTTCCGCATTTATACCGTTCTCGAATACTTGATGGTTACTTGAGAATTGTGTAAAAGCCGAAACCAATAAAAGTATCAGTGGAAATTCTACTTTCTAAGTTATTTTTCTTTTTTTTCAGTATTTCAGTATACCAGTATTTTGACTATTCTACTTATATGGAAAAACGAATCATAAAAACATTTCCCATCGATATATGATTATAATAAAATATGAAATTATCTGAAACGCCTCCTCTAAATCATAATTAATTCACTTTTACCCTTCACCTAGCGAATATTTTCCCGTGTTATTCAAATGGAGTGCTCTGCTTCGCATTAAAATTTTATTCTTTTCACGAAAACAGGAAAAAATTAGTTTTAACCAGCACTCTGCAACATAGCTTTCTCATTATGTATACAGGAAGGAATAAGATCAAAAGATTGCGTTTGCTTCTACACTGCCGGCGGAGTTGAAGAATATTGAAGTTACAGTGGTTGATGTTCAGATGTTTTCAGTATGTCTAAGGGGTGAGCTAGTAGTGGAGTATAGTTAGAAATGAAACTATCCATCATAAAGAAGTGAAAAAATCATCAAACTTTTGTTTATATAAATTATTATGGATACTTTTAATTTTTTTTTAAATTAATTTTTGATTTTTTCTGTGTCGGCAAAATGAATTTATTTTATTTGAGAACGCCAGATTTCGAATTTTGGGACGTGTTGTCAGGAGATTTTTCAAGCAATCTTAGTATTTTTCCTTGGTATGTTTTGAATAATTCAGGTGAACAAAAGTTTGCTGAAGAAAAATGGAAAACACCTTATTCCGAAATTTTATAATTATATATTATCTTCATTCATGTTGAGAAGGGGAACATTCTCCATGAAAATTGAAAAATTAAAAATGTGACTTATTTATAATATCTAACAGAAAACGACTACTTCCCCGGCACAAGCCACGCTGGACATTGAACTACATCTGATAGATATTGTGAATAGACTCTAACTGAAAAGGAAAGAAAAAATCTGAAAGTGAAAATTTGCATTTTCATTCAGATAGCTGACTTTTTTAATTCTTTCTAGTTTTCCTTGAAGAAATCATTAAATAAATGATTTGTTTTGATTTATTTAATGATTTGTTCATACCCCTTGTGTCCCATTATCAATAATGAATAATTGTATTAACATCAAAGGAAAGCTCGAGGGGGGAGGGGACTTTTGACTAGCACTGTATATGCAACAAAAGACCCAAATGACCTGACTGCCTATACACACTTCAAAGAGATTATGATAGTAAATAAATATCGACAAAAAAGATGCAAACGAGAATTAAATCTCAGCGGCTGATAACAAATCAAAAACTTGCTGGAAAAATAAACTTTGAAAAAAATAATATAAAACCAGCTGGAAAAATACTCTTTGAAAAACATAGTAAACCTTAATTAATCATCATTTGCTGATGAGTTGAATAATTGTCAGTAACTCCCTGCCACAGATAATTTTTCTTTCTATGCCTGCCCGTGAAAAAAATATCCTAAAAGCGATCCATTCTTTAAAGATTTCGAAATGCTTGGACACACTTATTATCAAAATATAAAAGAAACAGCACATATCATATTTCAAACGTTTACACTATTGATCAGTTTAAATTTTATGTCTTTCCAGACATCATCTAATTCTCAAAGGTTTACCAACACTAAAAACAGGTGACGCAACATCGCATATATAATTACTGACCGATAAACTTCATCTGAATATTCAGCAAAGTAGTTGAAAGAATAATAAAGAAACAACTTTACGCATACTATGAAAAATTTTTGATTGACGTGGCCGTTACTTTATGGAAATCCATAGTTATGACACTAAGGTAAAACACGATTAAAATTTCCACAAAATGTATTGTCTTAGCGACATGTTTCGATACACAGTATCTTTTTCAAGCAAATATAGTACATAAAATTATTCTTCATTGAAATTACTTAAATACCTTTCTTATCCATTAACATAATTAGGGACTACCTATAATTATCGCTAATACCTAGACTCATACAACTTATAAAATTGACATAACAATGAACCTACCTGGAAATCTCAAAACATAGCTACTGCTTAATTGAATAAATTTAACAAAGGCGAACTGTTCACGTCCAGTTGATCATTAAATAAACAAGATGAATTTTTCAATTTATTAATTAACAAACATTCTAAATAATTAAGTCTAATGCCCTTATTTTCCATATGAAGAATTTCGAAGTTTTCATCGAAGTCATGGCCTTTCTCCAAAATATGATTGGCTTATGATGAGTGTGTTTTATTTTTTACATAATTCATACGGTGTTCACGTATGCGGCTTTTAAATGGTCTACCTGTCTGGCCGATATATACTTTGGAGCAAGATCCTCAATTCGTTTGAAAAAGATACTGTGTATCGAAAAATGTCGTGAAAACAATAAATTTTGTGGAAATTTTAATCGTGTTTTACTTTAGTGTCATACTATGAAAAGCAGAACTTTTTATCCGTATAACTGCAGAAGTGAAACTTAAGGGTTGACACTGTACTTTAATGTATAGTGTCTGTTGTAATGTTAAAAATTGAGTTCACGTATATTATAATTCTTGTAAACTTGACTTGGAACAAACGAACTTAAAATTTGTATGCGGTTTTAAAAGTGCTCCCATGTAAATCTTCAATATTTTTAACTTGACTTGCTACAAACAAATTTACAATTTGTAACGTAGTTAAATAAACTTATCTATTTATACATTTATAGAGCGTTTGGTTTAATTCAATGTCACTGATGGGAATAAACGTAGGCCTACCATGAGTGGCAGCTTTCTTTCAGATGAAAAACTCAGAATGCAACGTCTAAGTATGGTCAAAAACATCAGTTTAATTCACGTGTAACAACAGTGAAACAAGATGATTGCAGTACTTACAAACAAATACAAAACGTCTTTTTTCAATCGTTCAACCGACTTCAAGATACATCTCATTCCGTACATATTTATTTTCGCAGCGTAAGACTGTATTCTTTTCTCCTCATAAAAGTTTCAAGTGCACTACGTGTGCACTACAGAAAATAGAAGACTGAAACATATTCGAAGACTCGAAGACAAGCAACGAACAAAAAAATTAAAGAGAATTCAATATAAGTTTTGCCATTTGCCGAATGCAATTTTACGTATCAGAGTTTCTCTAAGAAATGTCCTTTAACAAATCTGAAAGCCGGTAATAAGATTTCCGGTTTTAAGCTCCGACTCAGATCTCACAAAGATCAGACAATAAAATTTCCTAGTTTGTTTCCAATTTAAAGTTGTAATGAGAAACATTTCATTGGAGACTTGATCAGTATTCAATGAGATCACAAGCAACAAGGAGAAAATTTCGAGAAGAAGCAAATTGAAAGAGCAGTCTGGTGAAAAATGAAATACGACAATTTTACTTCGATGAGAAATGGAAATCAGGTTAAGAGAGATATGGACAAGTTTGGAATATATACAAAATTTAACGTTTCAATAAAATACGTGAGTGGGAGACAAATGGACTCAATGAGATTATTTTACCGATTCAATATTGTATGAAATAGTTATTTATGATACAAGTGTTCAAAGTGGCATTTTATTTTGTGAGTGGGGAATATTGCGAAACGAGCGTTAGCGAGTGGAGCAACCCCACGAGCAAAATAAAATCACTTTTAACAAATGTATCATACAAAATTTTTTGTTCAACAGTTACTGCTAGTAAGAAAAAAACAAAAAAAAAATAAGATCCATAAGGATTCGAACACACGATCTTTGGATTACAAGTCAGATGCTCTACGGATCTAGCTACATGGACTTTATAATTGACAACCATATTTTGTATTTCAAATCTAAATTGCAAGCATGACAGGCAGGTAAAAAACAACTGCCTAATAATTGTTGTTTATTAGTTACCACAAATTAATAAACGATCCTAGCTTCTTTGTGTTCGTAGCTATTACTGTTGCAAATATAAATATAATGGAAGTTGGAATGGATGATTCAGATTATTTTCTTCCACCAGAAATTCAAGAAGCGGCAAACAGAGCAACTTTAGATCTGTTGCCTGAAAAATCACGGCAACAATATGATATTGCTTATAATGGATTCATCGAATGGAGTCAACTGAAGAAAGTTGAAGGCAAGTTCAGCGAAAGCGTACTTTTAGTTTATTTCGAAGAAAAATCGAAGTTATGGAAATCATCAACACTGTGGTCTAAATTCTCTATGATAAAAGCTGAACTGAAAATCAAGGAAAACGTGGATATAAGTAAATACCATAAATTAGTCGCATTTTTGAAACGAAAAAGTGTCGGATACCGTCCGAAAAAATCGAAAATTCTGACAAGGGAACAGATTGACAGATTTTTAAATGAAGCTCCCGATACCAAATATATTATGATTAAAGTGGCAACCATTTTTGGATTATTTGGAGCGTGCCGTCGTGAAGAACTCTGCAAATTGAGCGTAGATGACATTGAAGAAACTATACAGTCATTACTAATTCATATTTCGGATACCAAAACCAACATTCAAAGAAGTTTTTGCATCGTTGGACACTACGTGAATTATTACCGTGAATATGCTGTATTACGCCCAACTTCTGTTACTCACCGTCGATTTTTCCTGAATTACTCTAACTACAAATGCACTATTCAACCAGTTGGAATAAATACTTTTGGGAAGATGCCTTCCACTATTGCTGAATTTCTGAAATTACTAGATCCGCAGCAGTTTACCGGCCATTGCTTTCGAAGATCTTCAGCATCTCTGTTAGCGAATTCAGGAGCAAATTTGACTACAATAAAACGACATGGCGGGTGGCGGGTGGAAGTCCTCAACTGTAGCTGAGGGTTATATCGAGGATTCCATTGAAAATAAAAATAAAATAGCTGATAAAATGTTTCCTGGTATAAGTTCTAGTTCTCTCCCAGCATTATTTGATCATCCCACTTCAATAATAGCACCATCATTGATTGGCGATGAAGCTTCTGCAGTTACTTCGTCAGTTAATATCACAAATTGTACAAATTGCCAAATACATATTTATAAGTAATTTTGATTCTGATTGTTATAATAGTATTAATATCTGATTAAAGTGTTTCTATTAGAGAGATCTATATTACTGAGTATCCATCATCTCATCTGTCATTTTACTTTTAACACTAGTGTTAAAAGTACTTTTAACACTAGTGTTAAAAGTGATTTTGTGAAAACGTCAGTTTTTAGTTCATGTGTCAATGAATTAAAAACGTCATTTTTAATGTCAGTTGTACAAAAATGTTATTTTTTCAATTGATAAATGGTCAAAATCAACAAAAATCAACCACTGGAAAAGACAATAAATCCTATAAAATAATAAGGTGTTAGGGATATAAAAGAGGTATTTTTCGATCAATAACTATATCTGTTTTCAAATAACTTTCAAACTGATAACTTATTGAACAAAAACCAATTAGACTTATGTTATGTGTTATGGGGGTTTTGAAAGTAGCCAACTGTGTCTCTCAGAACATGATCTTGAAAATATTTCATCGAACAATGATTAATATTCTCAACCTAAATTCTCCCATATACCGGGTGACCATCACTGAAAAAAATGTGGTACGTTATATCAATAAATGCCGTTTTTTACCTCTCCATTCATTGGCAAAATACATTTTTCATCGTGGCAATGAATAAATATTCACTGACTTTTGTAGGTATTTATTGATACAACGAATTCAAGTTTATTAAGATCAAATATGATCGTTTCTTACATTTATGAACAGTTTTCGATAATCCTGCAGAAAAGTTCTTTGAGGTGAGGAAAGGGGTACACTGAGATCAATGATGATCTAATTTCAGACCTATGAACATATTTCGTTACGGCTTTGAAAAAGATTATTGAAATGAAGAAAAAAGTACATTGGAACAATGTATATTATTTCATGAAAAAAATGTTGTACATAATATCAATGAATACCGTTTATTACCTTTCCGTTCATTGGCACAATTAACTTTTCATCGTGATAATGATTTTCACTGATGTACGAAGGTATTTATTGATACAATGAATTCAAGTTCATTGAGATCAAAGATGATCTTTTTTTACATTTATGAACAGGTTTCGTTGCTGATATGGAACAGTTCATTGAGGTAATGAAAGGAGTAAACTGAATCCATTTGAAATTGTTCATTATATCAATGAACGTAAATAATGGTCCCAGAGATGATTTTATTGTTACGATGAATCCAAGTTTATCGAAATCAATGATAATCTATTTTCAAATCTACACACAGGTTTTATTGGGACTATAGAAAATTCATAGAAGGTGTAACGAAGTTACTAAGTCCCAGTTTTGTTAGGCAGATAGAAGCAACATTTTCCTCCCATTCTATAACTCCGTAATTAATATGTTCATGAATATAATAATAAGCGAACCAAGCCATCTCGTGTTTAAATATACTCATAAATTTTGCCGGCATCTGTTCAGCTGGCAAGTTAGCTTTAGCTGGTAGTACACAGCGCCTCCACTAGAGGGACCACTCCGCACGACTTCGTTGTTTGCACAGAGCCGGTTAACTTAAGCATACAGAAGCGATCGTTGAAGCATCTTCTCAGGTAGCACAGACTACAGAGACATCCGAAGAGCTCCGAAAGGAGCCAGCCGAAATAAAAGATAACTTGGAGATACGCCTTCCAATCAGGATTGCGATGTTCTGATGAATACATGTTAATTATTTTGCATATCTTTCGGAAACTCTCTTTAATATCAGTGGGAGGCCTTCATTGCATTTACGAATGATATGCAATGATTGAATAAATACCACTTATTCAAATGATAAACAAAATAATTAGGTCAATGTGTGAAAGCATCACGAGAATAAACTGAAATATAGATTTAATTTATATCAATTATTGAATCAAGGAATAACCGATACTTAATAATCACCGTTCAATGGATTGATGAAAAATATCCATCGTCGAACTAATCTGAATCATTATATCAATCATACAACATTTATTCGAAGAACGAACAATAATAATTAATCTGATGAATACAGTTTCATCAGTTGAACGAATACAATTCATTGCTTGGGTCATCACTTTTTATTCGTTTGATGGATGCAATTCATTACCATAACGAACCTATTTAATGTACTTGATGATGATATCAATGAAAGCATTCATTGACATTATTAAGATCCGTATTCATAGTATGGATAACCAGTCGTACATTGACATAACGATTGCGTTCTTTGGACCAATATTGATAAAAATATTCATTGAGTCTATGAACTTTTTCATTGTATTCAGGTACCAATTTTTTCTGTTCACGAGGTGAGGTACGCCCCTCAACTTTTCTATAGTTTTGAAGATACAGGTTTCAAATTTGTTATGTTGCGTATGTACCTGAATACGCATATTTTGACGCAAGTACTGAAAATCAACCAATAGGCCTTTTCATTTAGATGAGTTATTAAGGCGCATGCGTTCGTTTTTAGCACCAAACTCTGATTGGATATTGGAAAAGTGAATAGCCATTGGTTACGTTCTGAAACAATAATTTGAGATTGGCTCAATTCAAAATTCGCGGTCTCTCAACCTTAATTTCATGACAACAACAATGTCCTTTGGCGTTCGTTCTCGTTATTTGTTACTGATAGTTGTAGTTTATTTTTATTTTTGTGCGTTTGTGATAATAATTATGGTGTAATTCGAAATGAGTGACTCAATTTATTACCTCGACTCTCGACTTTACTGTGTTGCGTGAAAGCTACAATGGTAAATGGTATGGAAATGCTGTGTTTGTGGGGAAGAAAGGGGAAAAACCATACTCGAACCTTTCACAGGTAAGTTTTAGTTTACTTTGAAAATAAATTCAGAAGTCGAACGAATACATGGAATGGGTTCACAGTGTCTATCTTGCAGTTCTTATAATTTTATAAAGTAATGAAAGTAGCATTGACCTTTGGACACTTAATTTTTGTTATTTCCAACCATAGGATCCACATTCATGGAATAATGATACTACTCCATAACTGAATAAAAAAATATAAAAGGAAAAATACCACAACGGAAGAGGATTTGCACATATAATCTGTATCCTGAGAAATTTTCAATATGGATTCATTACCCAGAATTCAGTAAAAACTAGACTCATTTGGGTATATTTCAAAAACTGTTGTTTATGTAAAAAGACAATTTTTTTTAAATATTTTTCTAGCTGTATGAAAATATCAAATTATTTTCTCATGAGTAGATTGACCGTGGTATGACATTTGTATCTCAATGATAATGACAAAACTTTCTCTCTTTCTCTACACCAGAGAGCACTAAATAAAAAGCATTGGATTTTGTCAGAACCGTAGCTGTTACATTGGTTCGTATCTTACAGTTTTGTCAGAATTCCACGATTGTTGCGATGATAGGGAAATCCAAAAATATTGTATTTTTTCGATTATGATCAATTTTTGATAATGATCGTCCACGAAATTTCTCTTAGCACATAATCTTAAAAATAGTGCGTCAAATTAAAGAGTTTTCAACATTGCATGCGAAGGAAACGCTTTGGCACGATTATCATCGAAACTTGACTATAATCTGGAAAACTCTATATTTCTGAAGTGTCATGTCATCACAATGGTCGTGGAATTTTGATATAACTGTTAGATACGAACCAATGTAATCCGATTTTTTTAATTTAGTGCTCTCTGGTGTGGAGAAAAAGAGAGAGTTTTGTCATTATAATTGAAATATAAATGTTTCAGTATGGTCAAGCTATTCATATGAAAATAATTCGTTATTTTCATACAGCTAGAAAAATATTTGAAAAAATAGTCATTTTCAATTTTATCTCATTATCTTCTCATATATGTGAATAAAATTTAATTCCAAGCAACTTTTCCAACAAAATTTTACCCCACTTTTCGCCTTTCCATAGTAGTTTTAGGAAATAATTTTTTTCCATAAAAACGGGTGTATTAAGAAAATTTTATGATTCAGGTATAGTGACATGATATGTCATCTTGAAGCATTTTTCATCATCTTTCAATTTAATGAGTAAATATACCGGGGGTTTCATTTGAAAAATCACCTTTTGACCACTTTTACGCATAACGGAAATAATAGTAATTTTAGAACGCCCTGTATGATATGGAGTCGATTTCTTGGTGTTAATTAAATAGTTTGTCCAAACTATAGTCAAAATATCAACTTTTCATGAATTGCAAGTACTGATGAACTTATGTTCAACTAAGGCTATGTTTTGGACCATATTTGACACAAATTATTTTTTATCTCGAAAACTGATAGAGATAGGTATAGAACATTATTAACCAAAAAATGTTGTAATAAAAGAGCGATTCTAAAAATTCATGAATATACGGGATGTTCTATTTGAAAAAAAAAAGTTGCTAAGACTTTTTAAAATATTTTAGATCGATAAAACAGGTGAGGAAATGTAAGATGTGAAAAAATCCTGGCTTGCGTTTACCAGAAACGTCTAACCGACCATCGACCGTGAGTCACGCTGTATAAATATAAATTTAAACCAGAATATTCTCTCTTGTGTATTTTCTTATTGAAACCATAAAAATGTAAAGAAAAAACTATATTTTCGAAACAATTTTTCATCTTTTACCTTGGGATTTTCGATCAAAAGTCGGAGTGGATACATTTTTTCTCGTCTCTTCGATTTTTCGATCAAACGAAAGGTTTTCCGGAAAAAGTGTATGGAAGGATTTCCGGAAAAAGTGTATGGAAGTTTTTCCTAACATCATTTTTGGTCTCTTTGAAATTTTTGCAATTTTCAAATTTTTTCTGAGTTACGGCCGGAAAAGCGTCGAAAAATTCTTTGAACCGGATTTTCTTTCGATTTTCACAGAGTAGGGCCCAAAACTCATTGGATACCTTTTCTTCTATTAGAAAACTAACCCCATACCAAATTTCATGGACTTCCAATTTAATTCTACGGAAACGATACGACGAATAATCAACGAATTATTAAATAGGTGCTTATATCATTGAAGGCATTGAAGTGTCTGGATTTATGGACACTTTCATAAAAACGCATCTGGGTTTCATATAATACTACTTGGGGGAATCACCTACTAGTCCTACCACCTCGATTCACCTTCAGAACGTCCCTGATCACCCCTGCCTGTCGAAATCGTAAAAAAGTTCGCCGGAGCGTGAAACACAATTTATTTTTTTATCGCGTCTCCGAAAAGACGTGCAGACGAACCACCCGAATGTCAACTCAGCTATGAAGACCTTCACACGACCGTTCGTCTATACACTGACAATTTTGTCAGTCTCTCGGCGAACTTTCAATTGAAATATATTTCCCGAAGATTTGAGGGAACGAAAGAAATGTCTGTTACAAAAGCAGATGAACGAAATACGCTTGGCACGTAGCGCGCCTCAATCAAAAATATAACTGTGTCGGAGTTGTTTGAAAGGAACAGAAATGTGGCTCACATGGACTTGACGATGTTACAAGGAAGTTTTTTCAGAGAATCAAAGGTTTTCTGTATGTTAGCTTCGTGAAATATAATGAACAATCCCTGCCGAAAATGTCCCTTGAAATCTCATGGATAAATATAGACTAATCATGAGAGTTTGTAAGGATATGCGTGGAAATTATGTAACCTATAAGTACGTAACCCCGGCACATACATTTCTTGGAAGTTTCTATGAGGATTTATAAGTAGATGTAAGTTATAAGCATACCCGAATACATGTCATACGAGACGTATGAGACATGTGTGGAAATTCACAATTCATAGTCTTATTGGGTATCGTAAGAAAGTGGATTCAGTATTAAAAGGTCTGTATCAGGAATTCTGTATTCAATTTCATTGGGTATCTTGTGGAAATAGTGGGGTCAGGATGTGATGGTTTGGATCAGGAATTCGTTATCTAAATTTATGCGATTCCTATAAGTTTTCATACAATTCAAAATAACTGAGAATTCACAAGTTTCGATAAGAAAAGAAGGATGCAAGGTATAAGAGTTTGTTTTAGTCAGTGATGGTGCAAAGAGACTATACACGATTCGATGAGGTATACTCCAATTTCAATCACAATAATGTTTTGAAAGGAGAACACACAATTTATAATCTTATTCGGTATCGTTTAAAAAATTGGGTTCAGAATTTGATGATCCAATCTGTATTCGGAATTCCATATCCAATCTGCGAATCCTATGAGATTTCATGAGATCCAACAGTAAGAACATTACGAAACCAAATGGAATATTCTAAACTAAATATTTCTAAGAATAATACCAAAATATTTGAAAAAGTTGCCTTTTTTTTCTTTGGTGTTTTGGCATCGACTGCTATCGTATTTTTATCATAATCGGATCACCGAGAATGAATTTATCTACTTATAATTATTTCCCTCGTAAGTAAAATGTCTTCGATGATTTAGAATGAAATTTTACCGTCGTGAGCACAAAGCTCTAAATGTCCGAATGCATGGAATTAATGTATTTCTAACCAGAGACTTCTACCGCAGTGCTTTTACCTCTACTCGAAAGATGCAGCTGCCTAGACCACATTTTATAGCGCGGCATCAGAATGGACAAATAGCGAGCCATAGTAGGATGCGAGTTGAGCAAATACGGACGAGGAGCAGATGCACAGTTGATGAAGAAATATAGAATATGTAAATTAGCAGTTGAAGTTGATAAATACTTTGTTTCTGTATTTGCATTTGTGCATATAATAATCCATTGGATTAATATATTTTTTTTTTAAATAATCATGAGACTACTATAAAATCTCTTATGTTCTCATACATTTTCAAACTGGATGACCTCACAGAAACATGTAGGATTCATCTCAGGAATCGCTGATAGAAACGGGTAACAGCTAGTTAGGTATGTCTCAAAACACATTCAAATACCTATCATAGATGTACGTTAGGAAATGTCATTGGAAATTAACGTAATATGTATCTGTAATGTCTTTTAAATACTGATGAATATCGAATATGGCTCTATACGGATTCGCGGTTTCACTATCCAACTTGGATCTCATGAATTCTGTTATAATTTTTTTTATCGCAAGGAAGCCAAGTGATGGATTTCTATTGATCAGGAATTCGTGGAGGAGTTTTTCCTGCATTATTTTTTTGAATTGATCCAAGGCTACTTTGCCAAAATTTTGTTAGGTAGAAGGAATCTATCACACGCTCCTGAAATGATGATCCCTGAAGTTGAAAGCTATCTTTTATAGAATCAGGCAACACCGGTATTTCGTCAATACCGTACGAGTGTCGTAGATAGTAACATAACACTCGTAATGCCTCGTTATGTCTGTGGATGAAGGTTGTTAATGCATATGCTGGTCATACTGACAGCAGAAGCATAGAT
Organism: Chrysolina haemoptera; assembly: GCA_958298965.1. Taxonomy (NCBI): domain Eukaryota; kingdom Metazoa; phylum Arthropoda; class Insecta; order Coleoptera; family Chrysomelidae; genus Chrysolina; species Chrysolina haemoptera. The sequence goes on from OY282590.1 coordinate 29,254,417, forward strand.
GTCTCAGGCGACCCACGGCAGGCCCTGCAACTACTATCAGGGACCCCTATCCCATAACGCGTCTAAGCTAGACCAAGGTGTCGAATATACAGTGACCGCCAAAAAGTATGTACCATATGGGAAAAAAGTTTATTATTAGAGCATTAGAAAAAAGATTCTTGGGAAAAGTTTGTGCATGTCCGATAACCTAAAAATCGATTTTGACACATGTCACGTGATCGCTGGTATGGCGGCAAATTGAAAAAAATTACTATGAGAACGCAAAAAGTGGGGTAAAATGGCAAGATATCAAAAAAAGTGATTTGAAAAAGTTGCTTAGAATTAAATTTTATACACATCTACGAATTTTGAAAAGATAATGAGAGAAAATTGAAAATAGAATTTTTTTTTTATATTTTCCTAGCTGTATAAAAATATCAAATTATTATCATATGAATAGCTTAACCATACTGGAACATTTGTATTTCAATGATAATGACAAAACTTTCTCATTTTCTCTACACCAGTAAGCACTAAATTAAAAAAAATTGTATTTTGTTATTATCATCGGAATAAAAATATTTCAGTATGGTCAAGCAATTCATAAGAAAATAATTTGATATTTTTCTACAGCTAGAAAACTATTTTAAAAGAATTGCTGTTTTCAATATTCCCACATAATTTTCTCAATCTTTGTATATGTATATAAAATTGAATTATAAGCAACTTTTTCAAATAACTTTGTTCGATATCTTGCCATGTTATCCGACTGTTTGACTATTCATGGTATTTTTTTTTTATTTGCCGCCATACCAGCGATCACGTGACATGTGTCAAAATCGATTTTTAGGTTATCGGACATGCACAAATTTTTCCCAAGAATCTTTTTTTCAATACTCTAATAATAAACTTTTTTCCCATATGGTATATACTTTTTGGCGGTCACTGTATATCATACAGTCCATTATCTTCAAATAAAACTGGAATAGGTACTCATAGCATTGTTGTGTCTGTCAATTCAACATAGAGTATGATTCGTGATATTTACTTCTACTTTTCATCTCACACCGAATCTAAACAAATTTTTTGATTTTTGTAAATTCTCAAATAAAGACATTTGTCCTATATTGAAATTATGTACATTTGTTCAATATTGAAAATAATTTTTTTCTACAAACGTCAAAAAATGCAAGGTTCGCGCATTGACAACAATATGAGAAGTGACACTTTTTTCATTTTCCTTCGTTACCATGACACCGTGTGCGACGTCATATGCGAAATGCCTATTTCGCACACTGCATGTAAAATATATGAGATTTTCATAATCTAACCTATATAGTCCTCAATTGAGCAATAATCCAAGAAATCATTTATTTTTAACTTTATGGTTCTAGATCAAGCGAAAATCCAAGAAATCATTTATTTCTGAATGTTCAACAATAATTAAATAAGGCTTTTTAACACTTTTAAAATTGTGACAAAATTTTATAGTACCTTTTTTTTGAGGAAAAAATTTTGTTTGCATCTCGTGTGCGAAATACTTTGGTGATCTCGATTATTATTTTTTTTGTTCATTTTTATAATTTTATACGAATACACTATATTTCTATCATCATTATTTTCATATTGGTAGGGTTACATTGAATTTGAAGTCAGTATCACGACTCTTAAACAGGGTGTAATCTAACCTCTTACGTTCCCGTGAAGGACGGGTGTATAATGCCATTTTATAACGAATGACAGATGTGGAAAATTCGAAAAGAAAATGTGGAAAGTTTGAAATGTGTTGGAAAATTCGTCGAAATTTTTGGAACAGCTGTCCGCCGAACATCAGCTGACCGGAGCAGAGCCACAATAATTCTGGAACTAACGGATGGAAGAAACTGTGTAATTTCCAAGATTTTCTGAATTTTCCAACAAAATTTAAATTTTTTTTCGAATTCTTCACACCAGCTATTCGTCATAAAATGGCATTATACACTCGTCCTTCACGGGAGTGCAAGAGGTTAGATCACACTCTGTATATGCCTGTCAAGCAGTATTTTCAATCTATTCATTTATTAAAATACAGAGGGTAATTCTTCGGGTCGTATATATCTCAGAAACAAAGCAACTGTGGACATATGTTCATGGAATTTTTTTTTTGAAAAACGCCTCCGAAACAAAAAATTCACATAGGTAAATGGTGTCAGAGTAGGTCCAATAAAACCATACAAAAAGAAGAGAGAGTACTTATCAGTAAAATTTTTGCCGATGTGCACTAACTATAACCTATAAATAATTGATAACAGATTTTGTTATGCATATACCCTATATCATGATTGTGTAACAGTTTCCTCATAGTTAATAATTCATATTTGGTGTTGAACTGATAAGTACAATAGTGTCTTCTATTCTTGTTCAGTAACGTGTATTCACTAATCAATTCTGGAATACTTCAATTCATAATTATTTGCTAATTCTGCCAATGTCTCATAGATAATGAATATTATTTTGTTTTTTCAGAATGTTTCTCGATTAACAAAACTTGGCAGTATTTATACAGTTTATTATTCTATGTGATCATTGCATCTCAAAAAACCATAATCCTTATACATATATTCTATGGAGCTTGTTTGTATTACGTATTTCATGTGGCTTATACTTGGTTGGTGTGTAATTATTGATGAGAAATTAAGACTCAGTAGGCTGTCCTGTAACTCAGCCAATCAAAGGTTTTTGCAGCCCTCGTGAGGCGCGTTGAGGAACCTTTTCGCTCATGATTTTCCCAGTGAATTTGTCTGAAGTGTCATCTGCATTTTGGAAAAGCAATGTGAATTTCTCATATCATTTTCATTCATTTGATTCTTTGATATTCTTATAGATGGATTGATTACAATATGATGACGTGTACATTTGCTCCGATATTGTTCAGCGAGTTCCAAATGAAATATTTAGTAATTCTTTCTTGTGATAAATCAATTCGGGAATGTGACATTCGCCCCGAAAAATATTTCACGTTTCCAATGCTTTTCCATCCACTGTCAAGTTGAAGTATGAAAATCTGACACTTCAGATTAAATACTACAAAAGACAAAGCGTCCAATTCGACAAAAACCCAATAACCTCGGCTTCAGATAAATGGTGGTGCCATATTAAAGTCTCGTGCCATCAATATGGTTTATTAAGGCTCCAGGGCTTTCAGCTCCCGAATTTACGCGTGGCAAACTTCCGTTTTAGAGTCGTGTGGCTTTTAGCACAGTCGAAAAGGCTTCCGGTTGCCATTGCTCATCTGTCTTCGAAGGGATTTCTGTTTTTATTTCACGAAATAGTTACGTACAATAAGAATAAACTGTACCTCATGAAAGAGAAAAAGGAACTATAATTTTGATATTTTTATTTTTTTGCTCAAGTAGAAATCAAATAAAATTAGTTAATTTGTGGCAATCTAATTGAACACAACCAATCAGAACAACATTACACTGAAAACAGAATATATGTACTTTTTAATTCCAATTACGTTGCTATATGGATACTGTTAGGTAAGAAACACACTGAACGACCAGGACCGACCATCTGCGACCGTCCAGCTGCAACACGTATTTTCATAAAACTTACACTTCTCGTCCACAAGCGGTTGTCAAAGACCGTGTTTGAAATTTTAACCTACTGAAAATTTTGGTCGGCCTCAGACTGTCCTGACCCATATGGAAAATTATTGTTTGAACATGTGTTTATGATATATTTTTGATGAAATGGCGTTTGGAGTGAATTCTGGAGTTGATTCATGGAAGAGATGGCATTTGTCGTGTGGCGTTAGTAAAAAGTACTGATGGAGATTATGTCCTTTACCAGTTAGCGCATGAGTGATCTTATGACATTACTTTGAAAGTCTTGATTCGCCAGAGACTTCCAAGTCCGGACGCATGTTCGGAAGTGTTCCCTCCGAAAGTGTGCCGCTACTGTATATTTGGCGCCAAAACTTTCCTGCCTGAGAAACCATGACGGTGTGCGATATAGCCGATAATCAGTATAGACTGAACTGCCATGTTGTAAAGTTATGTTTATGTACCTATAATGTTGTGCACTTAGCAATTTGTGGTTTTCATGTATCAAAAGTAATAAGTGTTTACAGTCCACGTCAATCATTCATTTTATAGTCAAAACATTGGAAAAAACAATTTTAACAATTTTTCAATGTGCGACCAACGGCGATTCATTAGGTTGAATGCAGTGTATTGGTCGAGGGCGTATTAAGGCTGGATAGTTATAATAATCATTTCTCAAATGACGTTTCGTCAGATCGAACGAAACTGTCGGTAAGGGTTCCTAACGAGTTTATATTTTGCAATTGATAATGGATATACTAACCCATGTTAACAGTCCGTCTATACATTTGAAAACTAATTCGCTGAACTCAACAACTAACTGTGGGAGTTTGGAATCATTGGTCCGATTTCCCAAAGTTTTCCCGGATTATGCCTGTGTTTGATGTAATAGTTAGTGCAACATCGGGGAATCGTAAATAGCGGTACCAGACTGTGAATCTGAATAACAAGCAAAACGAAGCGCACCAAAGACGCATGGAGGTTTGAATCGCATTAAAACAGTGTGCCGCCGACACCACTTGATATAGCCACACGACTATAAAGCGGAAGTTCGCCATACGTGAATTTGTGACGGGAAATAGTCTGGGCACAAAAATCAGTTTGGAAACAGCCAGTCTAGAATTGCAATTCACTACACATCTCAAACAGGATATCGATGGTCCTTCGAAAGGAAAAGTTTTAAGAATATTTGGAAATACGGACGTGTACAACTTTGAATTTATAGAGAATTGTCTGTAGTACTTTCACTACATATTGGGTCATGTAGTGATCCCATCCTAAATGGCGATCAATATAAATGTCTAAATATATAATTTTTTTACGGACAGAATAGTAAGTTCCTTTTTGGGTGAAAACCTTTAGATTCTGAAATGTGGGAGCACCGTATTCGTTATAGCTGAACATAACATTGTTAGATTTTTCCACATTTACTAAGGAGAGTTTATGTTCATCTACATTTTAATTGACGTAAATCATTCCTGTATCCATTCTTTCCGAGAGTTCTAGTTTCCATGTGCGAATCCTATGAAACCTCAATTTTTAGCAAGAATAGGCCGTTTATGTATATATCAGACATTATGGGACCAAGAACAGTGCCTTGTGGTACATCATACTCAACATTTTCTCGGCTGTTATGTACATTTCTGTTTCTTATAACTAGATTTCTCGTTGACAAATCCGAATAAATGATCTAAATGCTCTAAATGCAGACGATGACTCTTGGATTGAATGTTTTTGATAAACCATTGCTGCAATCATTAAACGAACAATTTTACTATACCCTTCACTTTGATCATTATTCAATATACAAGCTTTTTTAAACTTGCCTTGTTAAGTATGTGGGTCGAATATAGCAAGTGAACTTTAACCCACTTCTAGTCGTCCGATTAACTTGAAAAGTGTTTATAATACCGGTGACAATTCATTACGGATGATTTTTTTTTTCAGAAAAAACAAAATGGTGGCTCCAAGATAGTGGACGAGATTTCTGATTATATGGGAGTATATGGAAGTTTTTGAGGTCGAAAATTATGAATATTTTGTAGAAATTTATAAACTTGATATTTAAATTAGTATTTGACGGATTTTGGATTCGGATATTTTGAATTTGTAGTCAAAATTCAAGAACTCGAAATGGCGGCTCCAAGATGGCAGAATAGTTTTGTCATTATGGTCCGATTCGATTCAAAATTGGTATGTGGAAGTTTTTGGGGTAGGATATAATGAGTAATTTTGTAAAAATTTATGAATTCAAGATGGCGGCTCCAATACGTTGGACAATTCTTGTGATTATGGTTCGATTCTTTGTGAATGGGGTATTTGTTTCATTTTATGGCGATGTAGGTGGCGAATGCGCTGGCAGCAGATTTCAACTTATAAATTAGCAAATAACCAAAAAAACATGTAGTGGACCGAACTGTGACTTCAAATCATTCCCGAATTCACTTCCCCTGCCCTGCACATGTTGGATGTATGGGGATAAATTTTTAAAGAGCGATAGTGGAGGTAACGAAGCACTTGTCCGTAAAAAAACTACGTAGCTGGGAGCGCCAATAAGTTAGATAGCTTGTAATCGTACAATCGGTTTTGCGTCAAAACTAATGATTTTATACATTTTTTTTTCTTCTCTAATCTCCTTTAGAATTCGGGAATTTGTCTATTTTTTTCATTTGTCAAACCATAAAAAAAAATTTCTTCAAAATCATCAAAACCAAAAATCAGTTAGATTCCCGAATTCTCAAAAACGAATGGAATCATTTGTTCCAACAAAATTTTTGCAAAAAAATAAAACAGAACGCTCAAAACCGATTCCCGTTTCATCAAGGGTATTGTTTGCTCTTAACACACACAACAAATTTCATCAAAATTGGCCCAGCCGTTCAGGGCCCTATCGATGCACAGAAGATTTTTATATACAGTGACCGCCAAAAAGTATGTACCATATGGGAAAAAAGTTTATTATTAGAGCATTGGTAAAAAGTTTCTTGGGAAAAGTTTGTGCATTTCCGATAACCTAAAAATCGATTTTGACATATGTCACGTGATCGCTGGTATGGCGGCAAATTGAAAAATATTACTATGAATTGGCAAAATGTCGGGTAAAATGGCAAGATATCGAAAAAAATTATTCGAAAAAGGTGCTTAGGATTGAATTTTAATCACATATACAGAGTTTGAAAAAATAATGTGAGGAAATTGAAAATAGCATTTTCTTTTAATATTTTCTTAGCTGTATAGAAATATCAAATTATTTTCTTATGAATAGCTTGACCATATTGAAATATTTGTATTTCAATGATAATAACAAAATTTTTTCATTTTCTCCACACCACTAAATTAAAAAAAAAAAAAATTCAGAACCCTTGCTGTTACATTGGTTCGTATCTAACAGTTATATCAGAATTCCACGATTATTGCGATGATAGAAAAATCCAGAAATGTTCAGATTATAATCAATTTTTGATGATAATCGTTCACGAACGTTTCACTTCGCACAAAATCTTAAAAATAGTGCGTCAAATTGAGGAGGCTAGAGTTTTCAACATTACATGCGAAGTGAAACGCTCTGGCACGATTATCATCGAAACTTGTTTATAATCTGGAACACGCCATGTTTCTGGACTGTTATGTCATCACAATTCCAAGCAACTTTTTCAATTAACGATATCTTGCCATTTTACTTGACTTTTCGCCTATTCGACATGTGTCAAAATCGATTTTTAGGTTATCGGACATGCACAAACTTTTCCCAAGAATCTTTTTTCGAATACTCTAATAATAAACTTTTTTTTCATATGGTACATACTTTTTGGCGGTCACTGTATAAAGATGGCCACAACAAATGAATTTGTTTAACATACTGAGGTGAATTATACTTAATAATCGAAAAAATAATTAATAGGCTGTCTCGGTCCCCCTCCCAGGCACGGGCTCTGGACCCAGGGGTCCACCCAGCCCCACCCTTGTGGAGGCCACACTATCCGAGCATTTGCTCGTTCGGTGCTCATTCAGTGCTCATGCGTATCGAATGCTCTAGTGAATACGCACTTTAAGTGAGTCGACAGCAGTAGCGTGACGGCATGAGAGCGTCATGCCTTTTGCCGTCGTGGCATACGAGACGGCTTTTACTGCCAATGCGCGTCCAATAGATGCTTCAACCCGAAATCTGTCAGTAAAGAAAACTTGCTCATTCTTCAGTGAACATTTTGGTGACTTGCAATTATACAAAAAGATACAGGCCAATAGTTATTGAGGTTGGACGCTACCCGCTTCTGATATTCTTCCGTTCGAGCCAGTGTCGCTTGATACGGGAAAATTTTCCATCTTCGCCCATAAAGCCTAATCACAGTTCGAATGGGACAAGAACAGGAGCGAGTGCGGTGTAATATCTATTTATATTAAGGTGCAAGGAATCTTCAATATGCATGCAAAGTGGCGCGTTCACTAATGCTTCATATTTATGGATAGGAAATTAAAGTCTCTCTCTCGACTTTATTCTTCTATACGGATCCGCCTAGGTATCTTCCTCGCCTCGCGATGAATTATACGCCGAAGTGCTACTATAAAATATATTGCTGTGGTTATGAAATAGGTCATATACGTTTAATCTGATAAGCCGGTAGTGTTCTTCATTACGTTTTTCAGAATTCCGACAGGAGCGTAGCTACCTTTTGAAAATGTGTTGGACCGTGCGTGGTATATTTTTTTATATTTGTGGTCTTGGACGGAATATTCCATAATAACACGGGAAGATGAGGTGGTGGTATTAAGGGGAGAAAGGTGAACATTCAGTACAGTGTAGCTGATAAATGATGAATTCAATCCACAAAATTGACCTTAAACCGTTTGAGGAATATGAATATTTCATTTACGGTATATATTCCACTGGGGGATTTTTTCCATCATCTGGTTTGGGTTATATTTACAAACTTATTGGATTGGTATTGGTCATAATTCAACATATTATTCAATACAGGAGCAAATATTGAATCATAAGAGTAGCAAAGTGTGGGTTATTTTGATTTATGAATTAGGTTTTATGTAATGAAATCAAAAGTTAAATGGAATTAACTCATTCCTAAATCAATACATGGATTGATTACTGCCATAACTTCAACAGTTTATATAATCCAGTACGATTGGGTTTTGAGACAAAAATCGATTGAAGCAACACCAAACTTGGTATGCTAGTAGTTGGAAGCATGATAAACACGAAAAAAATTGTTTTCCAAAATTCCAGGGGAGGAACTTTTTTTTTTGTTTAAAAATATTAAATAGATTTTTGCTGTTATGTTGGAAAATATATGATTTATCGGAAAAAACAAGTCAACAAGGTGAAAAACAATTCAATTTTCCTCAAAAATTATTCCTAGTAATTTCTTGTGATGCGCTCGTTTTCTCAGAAAACGTGATTGAACGCCGACATCAAATTTCAGGTTCGCCCTTACCAGCCGCTGAAAGTTCTGGCGGAGCCGAATATTTGATTGGTCATAACTCTGCTAAAAATGATCGGAGAAGGTAAAGGAAAAGTTCATATCGTTTCTGAAGACTCCTACCTTCTCATGCAAATATAATATGCGAGTATTTGAGTACCTAAAATGTGTTTTGTCGCACTTCACGGAGATGTTTGCGGATGATCCGAAAATCATGAATAATTCAGTAAATATGGAATTATTATACTGAAGCAGCAACCCATACCCTCTTTGGACTATATGCAATAATTTTAAAGTAGCGTGACAGGTCCCACCTAAACATGCCACAAAATAAGCTTGTTTTACTCCTGCCTCATTTTCAACTTACCCATAAAATCTTCACTAAATGTTGAAAATAATCGCTTATTCATATCCTGCATATATATATTTAATAACACTATTGTGAAGTGCAAACCTCAAACTTGAAATCACATTCTTCATTTTTTATGTAGGATGTGTATGAGCGATTATTTTCAACATTTACTGAAGAAATTGCCGGGATTATGGGTGAGTTGAAAACTGAGGCAGGAGTAAAACCCAGTTTTTTCTTTGGCATGTATAAGTGAGGCTTGTCTCAGTGGCTTTAAATCGTTGCATATGGTCCAAAGAGGGTACTGACTCCTGCTCCAGTATAATTATTTCATATCAATTAAAATATCTATGACTTTCGGATCCTCCGTAAATATCGTTAGGGTTATGTGAAGTGGGACAAACCACATTTTAGGTACTCAGATATGCACATGTTATAATTGCATTAGGAAGTAGAAGTCTTCAGGAACAATATGCACTTTTTCTTTTCCTTCTACTATAATTTTTAGCAAAGTTATCACAAATCTAATTTTCGGCAAAAATGAAATGGGATATAAAGAATGCCATAGGCCTATATATTGGGAAATTGAAAGTGCGTTACCTATATAAAAAATATACGAATTCGTTAGCCCTTCTATATCTCAAGAACACCATGGTTTCATAATGAAAAATTCTATGTTACAATTAATTATGAATATAATCGGACACACTCGCAATATTATTTCAAAGCTCATTTCGTCGATTCCGAAAGTTGTGGATTTTAATGATGAAATTGTTCCGAGAATTTCGTTCTCCTTGGTTAAAGTAAAATTGAAATTTTCAACGAGGGATTGAATATTATTCTCGAGAAAATCAATTGATAATAATTGTTGTGTTCAATACATTACAATCCTAACATGAGTAGCAAAAGAAAACTGATTGCTTAAGTTTCAGAAATATCGGTCAATATTATCACTCTAAAAATTGTTCAAATCATCATCGGTATAGTCCAAATCGGTCTTATAGTGCGGGTTAGCACTGCTGAAAATAATTATTATTAGCACATCTATTTTTCGCATGTGAAAATTGTATATCGATGGCCTAATTCTAACATGTCGTATCCAACAATTTTAAAGATATTGGGGTTTCGACGTTTTAATATCAGTAAACCACATTCGCACCTATTTCTAAAAGGTAGTATCCCATACATCAATAGAAATATTTTATTTTTCCATTTTAAATAAGGTCGTATCCCCATTGGCCAGAACTCATAGAAGCACATTGTCGTAAACCACAAGCAAGTTGACTGTCAATAATGCAGCACAACGTTTATGACTTTCCTAATAGATTCATGAAAAAGTGTTAAATCTAGTAAGAAATGTTATACATTTTATTATCATGCTTAATATTGTTAGTAGAGATGATTTATTCAACTGTATTGCATCGGAATGACCACGTGAAATGAATTTGTTTCATACGATCTTTTAGAAGTATTAAGTTTTATTTCTACAATATGTGGGTTACGACTTATTTCCTAGGAAGGCTTATTGCCTCTCCTGTAAAATCTAGTCAATGTGAGATACGAGTTGTTAGAATTAGTCCATCGATATGCCAGTCTCATGTATCATTGGGAATTTAATTGAACAGTATGATTCAAGACAAAGGAATAAAAGGAAACTAATAGTAATTTACGTAACAAGTCCGGAAAACACTGTTTTTTTGGACGAGTGGACAAGATTCTAGGACAAGCGTAGCGAGTCCTGGAAGTCTGCGAGTCCAAAAAAACTGTTTTCGGATGTAATGCGTACACAATTTTTTCGGCAACCGTGTATAATAACAAATTGAGACACATTTATTTTTTATATTTCTTTGTAGAAGAAAATTTCGAACATTTTAATTCTTGTTTGTATTAAATATCGAAATGCGAACAGGAAGATAGGTACTAACAGAAACATTCTAATTTTTATTTATATAAATATTTAATGTTGAAATTCGAGCATTTCCCGGACTAGTCCGGAAAGTACGTACTTCCCGGACTAGTCCGGGAAGTGATACTTTCTCAAAGAAAAATCGTCCGGGAAGTACATACTTCCCGGACGGTTGCCGAAAAATAAATTTTCGGTGACTAAGTCTCACATCCGCACGTTAAGACCGATTTTGACTATTTCCACTAGCGTTGGGCTCGAAGTGATCCCTCACTTCGGTAGAAACAACGAGAGAAATCTTTCATTAGCGCACAAAACCAACAGAATTCGACCGATAGCTCTACGGCCGGAAGCTTGCCCTCTTTCAATTTCGAAACAATACACATAAAAAAATATTTACTTGAGAGTTAACTGAACCGGAAAAGCTTGAAGCAGAGGAAAAAGTGCTGGATCAACAGTGGAAAATTTACTTTTTTAACGAATACGTGCTCGAACTGAAAATTTAAATGAAGAGTTCGAAAATATGCTTCCGCATGGTAGTCGTTTATTTGCCAGTTCTTTCACGGATAGGCTATTGCGAGATTTTTGCTTTATTCTGGCAATTACATCCGGTTTAAAGGATGAATTATTAGTTTATTTTTCATATCAGATTATGCGATGATTCAGAATTAGTACAGTTGAGTGAGAACTAGAACTGACCGCTTACACCATCATTACTGGGTTATCAATGTATAGATAGATAGATAGATAGATAGATAGATAGTTTATTTAACCACGTTACGTACAAGTACATTTATGGCAGGTCAGAAACAGCACAGTAAAATACTTACACATTAAAATGTTATAATTTGACATGTTAAAATATCAGTGATAGTGATAATAAGAATTAAAAAAAGTATATAACACATATCAGTAATAACAATTGAAACATGAGATAACATTGAAGGAATTTCATAAAAAATATATATATATATATATATTTGCAAACGTAAGATCTCTGTGGTGATATTATGTACATATGTCATAGGCTTTAAGAAAGTTGGTTTTCTGGAGGTATTCCGATACACTGTAGAAAGAATTTTCGTGTAGAAATCTTTTGATTGTTGTTTTAAATTTTTTGAATTCTGGGAGCTTTACTGATCTATCGAGAGTATTGTATAAATTGAAATTCAAAGAGTTTTGTTCACTTCAATACGTTTCCTGAGGAATAGGAAAAGGAATAGGTGAAGGTAAATTCAGTTGAATTCTTCCAACAACAGCTTTACCTACACATCCGACCTTCTTGTAACTACAAACCCAAAATTCAATGTTAGTAGTTTTGGTTCTTGCCATAGGTTAAAAGGTTGGTTGACTGAAATTTATGATGATCCAGAAAAGATCCAATGTTGCCAAATCACCATAAAATAAGAGCAAACATGTACATGATAACTGAAAACATGCTCGCTTCGCCCCCATTTTATATTACACGAAAAATTCGACCTATTTATGATTTTAAATATAACATACAATGATAGTTATTTGTTGTTGCAGTGAGTTGGTCAATTGTTATACAGCATGATTTCTGTTCGAAAATATGAATAGGATATTCATAAAGTCTGTTGTGGAATCATCTGCGGCTGAAAGACAAACTTTAGTCGCTATTCTCCATCGTTGAGGTATTCATGTTGAAAAGGGGAACATTCTCTACGGAAATTGAAAAATGAGTAATGTGATTTATTTGTAATATCTAACAGAAAACAACTACTTCCCCGGCTAAAGCCACGCTGGACATTGAACTACATCTGGTAGATATTTTGAAAAGACTCTAACCGAAGAGAAAAATCTGAAATTTGCATTTTCGTTCAGATAGATGATTTTTTATGATTTTCTCTAGTTTTCATTGAAAAATCATCAAATAAATTAGATAGGGAGAATGTTATTGAAAAATATCACTCACAGAAATCGTTCATTTCATTGATCCCCAATACATTTTGGTCGACGAAAATCTATTTCGATTTGCCAAGCTCGTCAGGGAGATTGATATAATTGGAAAGCAGGCTCTTCAGAAGCAATATCACACATCAAGGATAAAAATGATGGAAATATTTCTTCTGCGGTAACACTTTGAAAGTTATTTTTTGACATAGACCTGTAATTGTGTGTTTTTCGTTAACCTGCTGTCGTCCCCCTACGAACGGCAGCCCTCAGAAGTCGAAACTTGTGCGAGCTAAGGATCAACGAGGTCTTACCTTTTAACGTGCGATTCCTGGCACGGTCATAGGCATTGCATTTTGATTTTTGTTCGAAAATATGAATAGGATATTCATAAAATCTGTTGTGGAATCATCTGCGGCTGAAAGTAGTTGTTTTCTGTTAGATATTACAAATAAATCACATTTTTCATTTTTCAATTTTCATAGAGAATGGTCCCCTTTTCAAATAAGCCTATTTTCAGCAATTAAGAAAAATAAAAAAAATGCTTGCGACCCATAGTGAAAGTCACGTGACCCCGTCCGAGTAGGCCATATTTCATCTTTTTCAAACTAATGCTCAAATCAAATTTCATAATAAATTATAATTAAAAGTTTTTCCCATATAATGCCAACTCTTTGGAAGACACTGTATACCAAATCCTGGCGAATCGACGGAATGCGCATATAAACCATGAAGGTACTTGTTTATGGAGCAGGCAGTGAAGAATGATTACACGGTTTGCATTTTTACGAGCGGAATGAGAATATTTCAGGAATTATTGACCAACGTGAGCCATAACCCACCGCAATGCCTCAATAAAATCAAATTCGAAACTGAAATATGTATGAAACGTTCGAGAATCCAGAGCATTTTCCCATTAATCGTTTCCACAACTGAATCAAGTTTCACATCGGTGGTATTTCAGGGATGTCTCACTGAGAACGGTTTTTATTCCTTATTGCTCACAAACGAATTAGTACAGGAATACATCAGGGTTAATGCGACTTCGTTTTCCTAAGAATTCACTAAACAGTATAGAGTTGACTTTTGTTCGAAATTATGAATGGGATATTTATAAAATCTGTTGTGGAAACATCTGCGGCAGAAAGACAAACTTTCTTTTCATAATATCTATCAAGTTCAATGTCCAACGTGGCTTTAGCCGGAGAAGTAGTTGTTTCCTGTCAGATATTACAAATAAATTACATTTTTCAATTTTCATGGAGAATGTTCCCCATTTTCAACATGAATACCTCCCAAGAGGTTATCTTGAACGATGGAAAATAGCAACTAAAGTTTGTCTTTCAGCCGCAGATGATTCCACAACAGATTTTATGAATATCGAACAAAAATCAAAATGCAATGCCCGTGACAGGTCTATGTCAAAAAATAGCTTTCAAAGTGTCACTGCAGAAGAAATATTTCCATCAATTCCCATCCAAGATGTGTGTAATTGCTTCTGAAGAGCCTGCTTTCCAATTATATCAATCTCCCTGATGAGCTTGGCAAAGCGAAATAGATTTACGTCGATCAAAGTATATTGAGGATTGAATGCGAGAGAAGCGAACCTTGCTTCAATGAAATAAACGATTTCTGTGAGTGGTATTTTTCAATAACATTCTCCCAATCTAATTTATTTGATAAACTTTCAATGAAAACTAGAGAAAATCATAAAAAAATCAACTATCTGAACGAAAATGCGAATTTTCACTTTCAGATTCTTTCTTTTCAGTTAGAGTCTTTTCACAATATCTATCAGATGTAGCCACAATAGGCCATTGGCCGCAGTGGAGGGCCTGATATGGGCTCACTCACATTTAAACCTAACCTAACCTAGTTCAATGTCCAGCGTCGCCGGGAAAGTAGTTGTTTTCTGTTAGATATTACAAATAAATCACATTTTTCATTTTTCAATTTTCATGGAGAATGTTCCCCCTTTTCATTATAAAGTTGTTTACATATTATGTAAACAACTCTTATTACTCCATATTATGGAAATCTACTTTCTACTAGTTAAATAATAAAATACTAACAATCACTCTCTTGAGACTTGAGAAATATACAACACCTATACCGAGGGGAAAACCGCTGCACAAAAAAAAAACTGACCAAAATATAATGAAAGAAGGCATTACGACAATGTATTTGTACATTCATTTTCAACCGATGCCCTATGTGATAACTTTAAGGTTCAGTTGTTGATTGCCTGATGGAGAGGTGTTGATATGTTCACTAGGGACATTGCTTAAGGACCATTACTTGAAGTTCATTATGCAATCACGAAAGTGAACAGGGGTCATGTGACACCTTATTCAGAAGGTCTATTAATCGTCTATTCAACGATATAATAATTTCAATATGTTTTTATACAGGGTCAACCGAACTTATGTATTTAGAAGAATGAAATTACAATAAATGCTCATTCGTTGAACTAAATTATGCTAAGGACCGCCACTGAGAATAAAAAATCGTAGTGTCTTCTATTGTTTTTCTACACTCTAGTTTAAAATTAGTCGATATCATTGAAGTGAAGTGTCATTGGCGTGTTTGACATTATTTCTATAAAAATAGTTAAATTACTTATAATCTAGCAATGAGACTTACAGAAACCGAACGAATCGAAATTTTAATTATGATTGGCTGTGGATATAAAGTAAGGACTCAAGCAGAAGTTCGTGATTTATCCAATACTAAATACCCCAACCGAGAACCCGTTTCTCAATCAACAATTAGTAAAATTCAAAGAAAGTTTCTAGAAACGGGCCACGTTAAAGATCTCCCTAAAAGTGGTAGAAAATCAATTTCAGAAGCCCAAAAACTTAACGTGGTACTTGCGTTCCAAGAAAACCCCCATCCCAGCTCGAGGCAAGTCGCACTGGATAATAATTTACACCAATCGACTGTTGTTAGTGTTGAAAAAAAAAAAGGGGCATCCGTATAAAGTTCATCTGGTCCAAGAACTGTTAGAAGATGACTATGATAGAAGAGTCGAATTCTGCGAAATCATGATGGAACGCTGTAATAGAGATCGGAGTTTCATACAAAATATACTATTTTCAGATGAAGCTACTTTTATGCCCAATGGTCACATAAACCATCAGACTTATCGATACTGGGCAAGAGAAAATCCACATTGGATGGAGGAGCATAGCACACAATATCCACAAAAAGTGAACGTTTGGGCCGGAATTTTAAACAACCCGATAATAGGGCCATACTTTTTCGAAGAAAGCGTAACTGGTGCTCGGTATCTACACTTTCTTCGGGGTTATCTGGTGCCACAACTGAATCAGCTATTTCCAAATAAAAATGATTTGTGGTTCCAGCAGGATCGGGCGCCCCCACACTACGCCGTTGGTGTACGAACCTACCTGAATACTGTTTTCCGAGGTAAGTGGATAGGAAGAAGAGGACCGATCGAATGGCCACCAAGGTCTCCAGATTTGACTTCGTTAAATTTTTTTTTGTGGGGATACTTAAAGAGGAAAGTTTACCAAAATCGACCAAATGATTTAGAAGAGTTGAAGGAACGCATCAGAACGGAGATTGCACAAATAACCCCCGTTCTCGAAAACGTTAAAAGGGAATTCACTGCCCGGCTTTTACATTGCATCATTGCTGAAGGTCATCAATTTGCACATTTATTATAATTTTATTTATTTTAATGAATAAAAAGTTTTGGTTTACCCTGTATAAATAAATATTGGAATTATTATACAGTTGAATAGACGATTAGTAGACGTTTTGAATAAGGTGCCACATGACCCCTGTTCGCATTCAAAAAAATCGTCGTTTACGTCATGACGCCAACACCGGTGACGTAATGTCTCTCACATGTATATCATGAGATGGGCCGTCAAAAATTTAAATTGACGTGTTTTTGGATGTTTTCCAAAAGATTTGCAGCGTATTGTATAATAATTTTCCCTCTCCATAATTTAAACTAAGCTGATGATGAATCTATATAGGTTCGAAACATGTACTACTATCATACCGTTGAACTAATCGATAGTTTTTGATAGTTCTCCATCACATTGTTGTTATGTTAAATTGTTGAGATGACTTTGAGTTTTTTTGCATCGTATATCAAGAATCGACGATAATATAGAATAGCATAATTTTAATGTAATAATGATAATGATAATGATTATAATGAGGATTTCTAAATTCAGTTTCACCCACTTCCAATCGTGTGAATAATCTTATATATGGTACACACATGAAGGACTGACGATACTACGAGAATTTCATAATATTAATGTAATACTAATAATATTTCAATGATGAGAATTTTCAAATGCTGCTTTTACGTTCGCTATTCAAATGATTGCAGTACTGGAAATAATATCCGTTATTCCTTGACTTTTTCTGCCGTCGGCGTCGTCGTGGTGACTCCTAGGCCGGTCCTGGTCTCGACAAGTGAATCGGGTACGCTTCATTATAAGAGAGGGCAGAGATACAATCTCGGTTTCGTTGGAAAACATGCACTGGCGAGAAATGACCGGGTTTGGAAATCACGGAACTTTTCTCATTCGACGGGGATGTAACGAAGTCGAAAAATTGAAGATAATGAATTGTGACATGAATCGTGCAGATAGATACAGTGAACTGGTAAGGTCGGGAAACTGCGATCGCGGAAAAACTTTCATCGTTCGACTCTGTTAACTGGGAGTTGATTACATTGTTTTGGTCGAGTTGGTAGAATTCAGTGATGGAGGATGAGATATAGATATATCATACAATGGGACAAATTCGAAAGTTGTCAGAAGGAATATCTCGGAAATAAATTCAAAAAATTATCCGTTCTGAGGAAATGTAGGGTAACCAAAATAGCATATGAGCAAATCTTTCCGTCAACCGCCCTTCAAAAGTTCGAATGGCAACCGCCATGTATGATACATTTTCGGAAATATCTTCGAAATGTTTTTTACCTCTTCATTAATAAACTGAAGTTATCAAGATATTTTCACTTAAACGATGTTGATTCATGACATGTGATTATATCATTGAATTCATTATTGATAAAAAAAATAGTTGATGATGGCCCCAAAGAGACGAAACGTCGGAACGGTAAATTGCACACGCCGTATTGCACTTCCTCAACAGTGCAACTTCTGATATCTTTATTCATAGTGTCGAAAATAAAATAATAACGAAAACTCAAACTTAAATAATTCTGTCAGATATCTGAACACGAACCTTAGAATTTTTTTGGAAGATCTTTCAATAACGATATTCAATAATGATAGGCTTATTGTGGCAGATATCTGTCGAAAAACAAGTACTCCCCTACCACTTCAACTCATTCTAAAACATACCAAAGCGCAGGATGGCCACAAGAGTTCTTTTTTTATAATTTTTTTGTTTCTTCTCAAAAACGAAGCTAGATATAAAAAAATACAAGTTACCAAAACGTTGTATTTTTAGTTGCTCCATCTAAAATGATGAGAATCTACGGGAAAAAGTCAGTAGAGTACTTTTTTACAATATTTTTGGCTGTGGTGCCCACTGAGACGCCACTGGCCCCAATGATTTCAATCTAGTTAGGGCTAAATGAGTGCCATCAGTTCAAGTGAATGTACCAAATTTCAACAAAATCGGTTCTAGGATATTCATGATATTATATAATTAAAGTATTTTTTTTTTTATTTCAACGCTCTGTATCTCAGAAACGAACCAACTCCGGACATATCTGCATGAGAACTTTTCTTCGTAAAATAACCTAACGAATCACCCCCTGCAGTTAGGAACCGTAGTTAGGAAACATCCTGTATATTACACACCTTTCGGTTCACCTGTCAGGTGCTCATCGAAAACGCCTTTCAATTTTTTTTTTAACTTTACAATGAATGAACAAAATCTTATGAAAATTGCAAGCTTACAGCAACAAGTTTTTCGTTCAAATTTTATCTACACTTTCAAAAAAATAAGGGTTGATGACATGCGGGGCTGAGGCGTGCCAGGTGATGGATACCGTACGTCGCATGCTATGACTCATCACTGTAGGAATTTCTAGCCTAACAGACATACCGTTACTCGGAGGGTTCACTATACTAGCTCTTGGTCTATTTCATTACTCTGGCGGTCAGTGCACACTTGATTGGAGATACTGAACGTATTGAAACGTCGTGCTCACAGAAACAATCCTGACAATGGAAGTCCGCAATAAAAGTAATCATTTCACGGCAATGTCCAAAACTTTCAAACAATATCAATATCAGAAATTATTTCATATTGAAAAAAATCGTATCAGATAAGACATGTCAAAATTGCTAGTATATAGTCTTGTAGTGTTGAAATTGAAACTGAAATCAAAAAGAAAAAAAATTCCCAATGCGGCGCTAGATCCGTGGAAATTACATTTGTCCTCGTCTTTTTATAGAACTGATAAAGGAAAAAACACAATTCTCGGAATAGATGGCTGCAACTCCACATTTGATAAGCTTCTTTGTCAACAAAAGAATCCTCGCACGGAGCGACAAAGTAGCAAAAGCCGGCTCTGGCGATGTCCCAATGAACCAGCTTTTTTTCTATTTTGTTTCACACATCAGTGTTTTCGTGTGGGAGAACATTGTGTGCTACTTCAAAAGAAGAAATCTCTGAGGGACGGCGTTTAGAGAGGACGTCGAATCTGACAATGACCGAGTTACCCTCGCATCGTTTATTCGTGGGGTTGCCGAAGAATATATTTTCTCTCCGTAAAAGAAACGAAGGTCCTTTATCCTGAATGGATTCCTTGATAAATGTTGCGATATAGAGGGGTATTGATGTGTTTTCAGGTCAGAGAAGGAAAAATAATTCCTTCTTCTAGTTTTATTCCTACGCATGAGACGTCAAGCTACATTTTCCATTTTCCCATTGAGAGAATTATTCTTCGAGTAACTCAGCTCAAAAATTATGCGAGAAACAAAAAATCACTGAATCATCTAGGTGAATCTAGCGAGCAAGCTTAAAAACGAGCCTTTTTCCTGGAAAGAAAATTAAACATAAAAACTGTTCTAAGATTTGTATATTGAAATTTTATCTCAGTCGGACTAATCAGTCCTGTCACAATAATATCTAAAATCATCATGCAGTCAGTCTGGCTGAAAAAAGTTAATTGTAATGAGATGCTTTCCTGAGAGTTTCGGTCAACGTGGACAGGGTTCAAATCCGAACTTCCACTTTTGACTCAGCTGAAAATCTCTAGACACGTAATTTGCAAGAAACCCAGACGAATTGAAATGCACGGCCTTTGTCATTCCTGTCAGAATGCCTACGGTGGTTGCATATTTGTTATTTATGCATAATTGGCGTAAAGTAGGCGTCAGCCGAGGGCCAGAACACGCTGAAGACCATAAAACGCATTTTACTCACGTGATTCATAAAAAACTTCATGCATCAGCCGTTTAATAGCGCGAATCACGAATACTGACTTAAATTCCAATGGTCTATACTTATGTATACATAATAATCAAGATTTACATATTATGAAGAATGTAAAACTATAGAAGCTTAGAAGCTTTATTGAAGAATCTATTTCAGATGAATCAATCATCACTAAAAATTGGAAACGATGGATCGCTGGAACGATACCAAATTGATTTTTTTTATTCGAAAATATGAACAGGATGTTCATAAAATCTGTTGTGCAATCATCTGCGGCTGAAAGACAAACTTTAGTCACTATTTTCAATCGTTCAAGATAACCTCTTGGGAGGTTTTCATGTTAACAAAGGGGAACATACTCCATAATGATTGAAAATGAAAGATGTTATTTTTTTTGTAATATTTAACAGAAAACAAATACTTCCCCGGCTAAAGCCACGCTAGACATTGAAATACAAAGAAAAAATCTGAAAGTGAATATTTGCATTTTCATTCAGATCGTTGATTTTTTTTCTTTCAATAATTATGTCTAGTTTTTATTTAAAATTCATTTGAACCAACCATCCACTTCTTAAATGAATATTTGTTCTCGTATCGATGAAGATGCTGTAACGAAACTTTGAATATGTAGGTAATAATTATGTTCAAGAGAATATCTCATCTTCAACATCAGTAACTAAACCAATTGCGTTTTCATATTCAAGCTTATGACTCAATTGCATGTTAAAAAAAATTTCGATAATGAAGAAATGTTATGAAGAGTATCCCTTCATTGAACTGAAATAATTCTGATTCGTGTTAGGTCTTGCATGGTGGGCCATAATGCCCCCGCGGGCGATAAAGTGTCACTTTACGCTCGCTCAACTGGACACTCTAAAGTAATGTAAAGTTTACGTCCCACTAGTTCATAAATAAACGGTGAGGTCCTAAAGTAACGGGTAAATTCATTTTCTACGATAGCCATTTTCAATAAAAACCCGGAAACACATCGATTTATAGGTGGTCATAAAGCCATGTCTATTTTTTTGAATATTTTACAAAGTATTAAAAACGTTCACGTATACTATTGAATTCCCTGTATTTTCAAAGCAACTCAATTTTTTTTACTTGCAATTTTTAACTCTACTGTCAATAGTTGGTGAATGAAACGAAGCGAATAAAAAATTGGTTCATTTAAAAATTGGTTCAAAACATCCTTTATAGTAAAATATAGTAGATGCCGAAGTTGTGCATTGTCCAAGACTTACATGTGCTTATTCGTATGCTTTGTAACGAAGGCTGTCCATCTTGATTTAGTTTCAAACCAAACGAAAAAGAGTTAACTTATGGTTTCTCATCCGATCCCACAGATTTTTTTTCTTTAACACCCGCGCACTGCCTAATTGCTGTTGCAAATCCTGAACTCATAAATATTCCGGAAAACAGACTTTAGGTATATGCCGTCAATTCTGGGTATTGCATTTGAATATAATAATAATAATTTTTTATTAAATTAATTAAATTTAAAAATAATTTCAAATTTCAAAATAAAAAAAAAATTCCTGGCCTTCGGTCCCATTATTTTTGTACTGCAATCGGTTCTGTGAGATCGTTATTTCATAATCTACCCAACGTGAGGAGTGCCGTACAAGAATATTTTGTCCGAAAAGCACATCTTCAGATGAAAAAGTATAATAATTATTATTATAATTATAGTCAAATGCACCACCCATAATTGACGGAATAGTGTCTAAAGTTATTTTCTCATATAGCAGCATCGTTCTCTACATGTTTCATGCTGGGTTAAATGACCCTTCCATATTTTAGTCTATTATCAAAGGCTGCAGCAAGTTATATACCATTTCTAAGAGAGATGGAGCAAAGAGTTTATGTCTGAAACACAGCAGAGAGTGAAGTGGAGAAAAGTGGAAGTGGACAGAATGCACCCTTGTTAGGGAGGACTTTGGAAGAATTCAATGCTTGCACCCTGGCAACATACTTGTTGAACGAAAATTAAGAACAAATCATATGAATATTTTGTTTTACAAGAGCTCTCCAAAAAGGTTGCATAAGTGATAACCAGAGCTGTCCCAAAGCATAGTGCTTAGTGCTCGTGAAAATGCTCGAAGCACTTTTGTGCTCCTAAGCACTGTGCTCCCGAGCACTTTCCTAATTCAGTGCTTATTGCTTAGTGCTCAGAAGCATTTAATGAAAAGGTTTGGTGCTTAGTGATCTCGAAAAGTGCTCGCGAGCACTCCATTGCTCCGGAGCACTTTTCGGCATTACTAAGCCTAAGCCTTTCCATATAGGTAAATGAATCTTGTCGAAACATGAAGTCGCGGCAGATGGTACCCGGCGGCACCCCCCCACAAAAAAAATCAATTTTCTACGATGAGTACTGCCTTCAAAAAAAAGTACAATTTTGTCAGTTACTTTTCCTATCTAAAAAAATAAGTTCAAAATAATTGAATATAACTTCTCCTTTTCAAACTACGTTGACGTATCGGATACCAAATCTGTCTCCCTTATCAAAACTTTTAAAACAATATTTTTTTTTTATCACAGAGTCAAATTGTTATTTCTTTGAAGTCAAAAAAAGTCTACCAAAAATGTTGTATGGATGATTTGTTATCTTGATACAGGGGATGTGCGGTATGTCAATTACCATCCTGTCATTTCAAACGTCTTTTCTATGTAACCCATTTCGATTTGATTTTGATTTGCATGTTTTGTTTTATTTTCAGGCTATGCGAGGTCAAACACTCACAAAACGATGTCAAGAAAACCACAAAACCAAACATTCAATCAATATTCCTATTATTGTAATCAAATTGTTGATTTCAGCAATTCTATTTCAAAATAGTATATTATGTTACTAGAGTTATAAACGTCCTTTCAGTAACTAGTATTTTATTCACGAGTGCAGCGTTGCGGAACGACTGTTTCAAAAACAATTTTCTCGAGGAGTTCATGAATGCTTTACATATACCGTACTTTCTTTACGAATTTATATTATAACCACAAAATTGTTTGTTTTTAAGTTGATATCTTTTTTTATCATTACAGTTTCAATTGACAGGTCAAGAACGACCTACTCTCTCAGGGTTTTTAACCACTGAAATCGAACAGTAACCCTAGCGATGTACTAAAAAAATGGAGTTGCTATGGTAATATTTTTAAAAAATCCCTCAAATACAGATTGCGGAATATGTGATTAATTGATCATTTATCGTTGTACGCTTTTCAAGATTGCTTAGAGCTTAGAGCTCGAAGCACTTTTTGTCAGTGCTAGGCACAGCTCTGGTGATAACCCATAATCAAGAGGAGTGAACTTTCACCTCTTGAAAGGTGTTGAAACAATGCTTTTTATTATGAATTTGCAGTCCACAAACAATCTCAACCGACGTGTTCTTACATTTTTCCCATTTAACTATGTTTTCTTTTTTTTTCTTTCGTTGAAGTGGTATAATATAAAACTAAAACGGAAAGTATTTCTTGATTCCCATAATAAAATTGCAACAAAACCTACATCGAAATCTTCTGTTTCTTTCAAAAATGTAATACTTCAATCCTCGTGAACAGATGTTCCACCAACATTCAAGTGATTTGCTTATTCGCCTCCATAAAACAAACTCTAGCCTTACAAAATAGCCTTCCTTGTATCTATAAAAGTATGGTAAGTGCTTATTCATCAGACAATAAAGAGAAAATAAACTTTTTTACGATGGCAATGAGGGTATTTCTGGAATGATTGGGCCAGCGAAATTCATAACTCTTCGTAAAGCTTCAATAAAATTCAGCAGCGTATCTGGAATATGCATGATATATTTTTAATTTAATTATGGGGCGTTTTTGACATCAGCCATTTTCATACCCTCGGAGTTTTATTGACGGATACAGCGAATTCATCAAAAGCTACGTTAGCTTTCAGCCGGAGATTCTTTTATGTTGATTTATGCACTCAAATATGAAAAACCGCTGCATACTAAAATTGGTTTCTGGCTTATTTAGGTCGCCTCACACCCCAAGGACTCCTGTGACTGTTTTTTGAATTGATGCCCCCTATTTGAAACATTTGTGTGAACGTATAGAGAAATGTAACATGTTCGATTGGTGAATAATTTATTTTGTGGAAATTCATGTCATGATCAAAGAGAATTACAACAACTTTTGTATAATGTACCGGTGTCCATCGGTAATCAAATCTTGACTTCTAGTCGTCCATTTAACTTGAAATTAAACAGGCGTTCATAATTTCGATGAAAATGCATTTTCAAATTTTTGATAGAGACAAAACAAAATGGCGGCACAAGATGTCAGACGAGATATGTGGTATGATCCTATTCCATTGAAAATTGGTATACGGGTGCTTATGAGGTCGGTGATTATAATCTTTTTATTAAAATTCTCGGGATTTTTTGTAATAATTCTTGATTTCAATATGGCCGACGACCTTTGTGATGATGGTTTGATTCTATTCAAATTTGGTATGTGGATCTCTCAAAGTCCAATGTTATGAATTTTTTGTTGGAATTCATGAATCCAAAATGGCGAACGAGTTTTGTAATTATGATCCTATTCTGAAAATTATTCTGTGGGGGCATTAGGGTCAAAGATCAGGAATGTTTTAATAAAATTCATATATTCAAAATGGTGGCTGATAAGTAAATATTCAGATGGCAACCTTGTGTAAAGAGTACATTATATCTAATAATAATAAAAAAATTTCTCGAAAACTAGCTTGTAAGTAGTCAGATTCACTCATAACCATAAAAAAAATCCTTTAGATGTGTGATGTAGGTTATTTTATGAGATGTATATTGAAAAGCTTGCTGATCTTGTAGTCGAGCTGATAACTTTGCGCGGCAAGCTTTCGAATCTGTAAGTAATAGAACAACCTACAATACAGTTTTGCTCACTTCCTCAATAGCTGAAAACGTGGAAACATGATGCGCACTCGGCGAACAAAGGACTATAGTCCGTAATATACCCAGTGATAAGGCACTCAATATAAACGTATTCGCAATTTCACATATTCAGCTAGGTTTGTCGAACTGTTCAATTCTGAAGAAATTATTTTTCACTTTATAGCGAATTTGAATGAAAGTTTGTCTTCAAGAAGTTTTTTTTCAATTACTTTTTCATTATCAATTCAGTAGTAACTATGCAAAAAATCGTCCATCTACAGTGTGACCCACTTAAGACTAGAGCACCCTACATTTTCCAACCGATCGGAATGATTTTTTTTTCATTATAGGTAGACATTCAGAAAGTCTACTAGGACACCAAATTTCATGAATACATCTCCATTTCCAGGGCCTACCTATCTGATTTTTCAATGTCAAAAATATAAATAAATTACTAGCATTTTTTTTAGAAAATTTATATCTACATCATTTGAAATCTCTGGATTTATTTTCTTTCACTGGCTCTCCCTCAGCTATTCCACTGTGCAGAGTGTTTCATTTCCATTTATGTATGTTTTTTACATGTGTTTTCTGCAGCACCTGTGGAATAAAATAGAATAATAAACAATTAGGTTACATTTACAGAAATACAAAGGGCGAAACAAGTATATTCCTACATTGGGCATTTTTGCAGTTGTCAATATCTGATTACTGTAAAATCCAACTCACTGAATAGTTGGATATATTTTTTACGATCAGTCTGCAATATTGATAGAGTTCTAGCTCAATCTGGTAATTCAGAAAAAAGTTGGTTGTAGAACTCTCAATAAATCATTGTCAGCGTTATGAGGCATATTATGTTTCAATGCCCACATTGCCAGTTGGAGAGTGAGTGTTATATATGTTTAGGATGGATTAGAATTCGAATTGATGCTTGATCATCATCAGATTTGTCCAGGTCCACCTCAAAACTACTGAAGTATTTGACCGATGAGAGGTTAGATTCCTGTGAATCAGAATGAGTTCGATTTTCTACACACACATTTTGTATGTGAAAAGAAACATTTGTTTCGCAATGCTCTCTCATATTTGTTGAAAAAGTCTTTTCTAGAGCTCATGCTTTACCACTTATAGTTCGTTTCAAACAGGTAAAAGCCGGTATTGAGTATAAGTACTCACTTTATGTGTAATTCTTCGTTGAAGATATACTGAAATTGCCAAAACACAAAAGTTTTGCCACTGCACAAACCTCTTTAATGTCCACAATAAATCCAAATTTTCAAAGACTATTCAGTAGACTTCATTCTTCCATCTCAAAGACGCTTTAAAACGCTGCCACAGAATACCCAACCAAACATTTTCTTCTTCTTCTTCATCTACGTTAATGTACATGAATTGGACGTCCAATGGATGTTCACTATTGGACATCCAATGGATGCTTAATAATGGAGGTCTAATGGATGTCTAAATATGTATATCAATTGGCTGATCATCTAAGGCACATAAGTAAATCGGTTGAGTGCCTGTTAAGGTGTATTATACCTATGGATTACATTTTCATTTTGTGATAAAAATTAAATAATAACATATCAATACGTATTTCTGTGTCCATTATATGTACGTACAATGGACATACAAAATTGGACATCGTACGCCCGTGTCCTGGACATACAATGGACGTACATTCAACGTCCATTGACATTTGGACTGGACGTGAATATCCATTGGATTTCCGGTGCTGATGAGTGGATGTACCTACCAACGACGATGTCCGTTTTTTTAACAATAAGCGCAATGCTGCAGCACAACCAATTTGCACAGCGTCCATTTTAAAACTGACTGTATCTGCCGTTTCGTGAAACTTCCCACACCAAAATACATGCACGTGTATTCAAAAGCCGACGGAGCGGGGCGTGCGGCATGCGGCGTGTTGTACGCTCGTCTATTCCTGACCTCAATCACCTTTGTCTTGTCTTGTTATTTTCATATGAATTTTGTTCGAAAATTATGCTAACAATAAAGCTGTCCACGTTTTCTTCGATCGATTAACAAGTTGAGCCTCTAACTATATTCAGCTGAGTAATTTGTTTTCTGAAATGGTTGTTCAAGCTGGCATATAATGACATTTATACGAGGTTTGGATCCACAAGCATTCAAATTTACTACGTTCATGAGATGAAGAAAATGTAATTATTTCCAACTTTCACGATCTTTCAAAACAAAATAAGGTTGCGGACAAAGAAAGGCTCCAAACGATAATACTGCCATTCTTAGTAGGTATTTAGCTTTATTATTTTCTCCTCAAGATAAATTTTGGGTATATTGTTACCACACTGCCTAAATAACAGCATAAACTTGTTGGGATAGGGTAGTGTTAAGGCTTTACTCACCAATATAGACCAAAAAATAACAAAACAGAGGAAACTATACAAATTTGCCCCCTCGTACAAATCATCTAAAACTATTCATTGAGAATTCTATATTTCTTCCAATATGCAGTGAATACGTAAAAAGTCCCCCCTCCATTTAACTTTTGAACGGAACAAGATATCAAGATCAGGTAAAATTTAGGTAAAAAGTACCACTTTCACTACTTTTTGGCATAAAGATGTGGTCACCTGGCCTAGTGTCAAGAGGTCCCAATCTACTTTTTTTTTCAAATATAAATAGGGATCACGTGGCACATGGCCCACCATTGTTGAGAGGGAAGGACTTTAGGACTTCTTAGGTCCAGGGGTGCTATTCTTGACCGTTCGCAATATGAACGAGTGATCGTATCGTTACATCCTGAGTTACTGATGGCATTTCATCGCCTTGCAGATGTGAGGCTACGAGTTCACGTCATCATTGCGAACGATCAAGAATAGCACCCCTGACTGTATGTATATTTTCCTATTTGTAATTAAATTTCGATCTAAATATCATTTCAAATATTTTCTTTTGTTTCAGGTAAATCCATTGCTGTTCAGTGACACTAATGGTGAGTTAGATCACAATCATTTCGAACATTACTTACAATGAGGTTCACATCCAGCGAATACATTTTGTTTTTTAAATTTGTAATTCTGTGTAAGTATTTTACAAATAACATGACAGTCTCGGATTCGTTTCTGAATATAACCAATTATTCTCTTCAGTTAACCCTCGCTTACGAACTCGTTGATTTTTATGGAACATTCAAGAAAGCTGTCGATCTTTCTCTCGTTCAAACATTTTTCAATTATAAAATCTCTTCTGATTCCTCACACATCGTTCCATCTAAACCAGTTTCTTTGAAAACACAATACGTAATGATCCTTGTTGTGTAAATCTAAGAACTGAAACAGACTCTATTGAGTTCAATTCCGCAAATACTTCCATTTTGGAATTTTCATTTTTCTTTTTGTAGTTTTGCAAGCTGTTTTGATTCCTTATTGAAGACGAATGCATAAGTTAAAAGTCAACTGTGTCACTTCTATGTGTATATAACCCAAGAGTGATTGTCAGTGGAATTAATAGAAGTGTGGTTTACTATATGTTTTAAAATTTTGCCTCATATTCTATTTTGACGGTGTGTATATGAAGGCTGTCCATTACACAGTGAGTTTTTGTGTTGAGATATTTTGGTCCTTATTTTCCAGGTATCGTGAAGACAGATATTGAAGTCTCACATTTGATTCAAAATGAATATGATCGTTGTAACATGGCTGAAAAACTTTTCCATTTCGATATAAATAGTAAAACAATTACTTACTACTGAAAAATATCCTTAAAATACAGATATTATCATGAATATTTGATTATACCACCCCTAAATTATGACTCGAGACAAGAATGGCGGTTACAAGTATTTCGTCTGGACTATTCTTTCATAATGCGAAGGAATCCTCAAGGAAGGAATTGAACAATCAAAATGCTTGCTTGCAGAACATTTAATGAAAACTTGCAAACTTGTGAAGCCTCAACATTTCCCATAACTTAATCAAAACGGTAATCTCAGATAATTCTCTCCGCAACATTAATTTTGGGCCGCATTGAAACCTAAATTAAGTTCAATTCGACGTGAAGTTGAAGAGACTTAAAGTATCAGACCATCGCGTTAAAATCTATCAATCATGTGAAAACATAGTGGGTAAATCATCTTCAGCGGGCATTGTTGAATTTCACAAGCAATAAATAAAATAGTGAAATCGACAATATCGAAGAACCCTTCTCTCCAAATATTTCCACCATGTGGAAGATATGAAGCAATTATCTGACAAAAAACATCTACTTATCTGGCTAATACCACGATGAACACTGCATTACATCTGACAGATATTTGTGCAACGTTCTTCAAAGAACACCCAGTTGCAATTGCCTATTGTTATTTAAGATCTATTCTAGATACGACTCACCTTAAAACGATATATTATGCCTTAGTTCAATCTCGTCTGCAATATGCTATGCTCAGTTGGGGTGGCTAACACGGCACTCGCTTTAAAAAATTGAAATTACTACAAAAAAAATCTGAAAATATTGTCTACAAAAAAAAAGACTATCCGTCGAACTACATCTTTAGAGATTCACATGTACTTGATATCCGACAACTTTATATGTATAATATCATATTGCTCATTTACAAAAATAAAAACATCCTACGAAATTTTGAGCATAATTACAACACCAGAAATAAATCTAAGGGCAACGTACAAGTCACTATAACAAGGAAAAAAATTGGACAGCATACATATAATCACCTCAGTAGTAAAGTATTCAACTACTCACCTGAAATATACAAGACCTACATACATGATATAAATCTACTAAGGGGAATTTTCAAAAAGATATTGTTCATAATATCATAACAAATAATAACGAATAACATAAATATAGAAAAGGGGAACATTCTCCATGATAATTGAAAAATGAAAAATGTGATTTATTTGTAATATCTAACAGAAAACAACTAATTCCCCGGCACAAGCCACGCTGGACATTGAACTACATCTGATATATATTATGAAAAGAAAAGATCTGAAAGTGAAAATTCGCATTTTCATTCAGATAGTAATGCCTTTTCATAGTAATTTTTTCCCATATGGTACATACTTTTTGTCGGTCACTGTACAGTGAATTTCAAAAATTTGCACCATATGAAAAACTTCTTTATTATCGATTTGGCAGAAAACTTTATCCTTGATGAAAATTTGTCAAAAGTTGTCAAAATTTCAAATTTCTAAACGGTGTACAGGGGGAACAGAAAATAGAACTATGATCTGAATCTCCTTGTGTTGCCACCTCGGAGCACACCAATTACAGCTATCGTCCGAGACACCGCAAGAGATATACAAGTATGCCGCAGTTTCAGGACCAATTTTAAGCGCTTGCTCGTACATAGCACAGGTTGCTGAATTGGGTGCTTTGGCAGAAACGACCCGAATTCACAAGTTGACAAAACTCCTATATACATCTATAGCGTAGGATCATTGTGGCGAATACTTGTCAGAAAAGATATATTCCCCTGGCTGATAACACACCTGGCATTGAATTATATCTATCAGGTACTTGTTCATTGTACCTCACAGCAGAAACAATGCAATGCAATATGTGGACCACCTGCAGACTAGTTTCGAAGTTGTTGCCTCGTCATCAGTACAGGGTAGGTCACCACAGACACTCATGAGGCCATCTGTTCCCCGTCCGTATCATTACACCACTCCGTCTATTTGGTCACTCTGGTCTCTGGTGAAAAGTGAGTTAGCCGCCCCACCTCGTGAGCAGATCAAGAAGCACTTCGATTCTCCGGAAGGAAAGAAAATACTGCACCATACGTTAATGAACCAACTACTCGAAAATTTTTCCTATACTTAACGAACATAATAGTGCAAAGTTTTACTGGATTATAACGCAATATATCTCGATTCGCGAAAATGAAAGGGAAAATTGACCTTAACGACCTAGCGAACTAGTCATAAAAGCTAATCTCCAGACAGAAAGTTTTATGGTACTTATATTCAAATGACAGAAGTCTTGAAGTTTGAGTGAGAATATCACTTTTATGCGTTTCGGTAATAATACTTTGATTATATCTGGAGATCACTGGCTGTAATTTTTCTCTCGTTCTCCGACTAGTTCGTCTCTCTGCACCGAGTTTATTAATACCAGTAATACCATTAACCCAAACATGCACTACAAGTCTGTTTTCATATAAACTTTTCCAATAAAGTAGAAGCTGTTATTAACTAGATAGGTAAATAGACCCAGAGTTCGAGCACCAGTTGGCAGAGTAGTGCTAAATTACAAAATATAATCCGGGATATTCAACGTTGAAGATTAAAAAAATCTGTGGGATATAACACAAAGTGAATATTCCCTTAGTTTCGAAGTGAACATAAGTCCATTTAACTCGGCGTATTTATTTCCCAAATTGGAAATTCAGGAGTTGACTTAATGAGGTGAAAGCAATTTAATATATGGGACATCCGCTATACAACGTATAAATAATCCTCAATGGTTCAAGATCTCTAATAATCCAGGTGAAATACATGATTTTTTTGGATTGACTTGGCCGTTACTTGATGGAAATCCATGGAACCAGTCGTTGATGGGTCTAAGAAAAGAGACTAGGAAGGCCCACAACAAGGCTATCAAGGAGGGAAAGGAGGGAGCGTGGGAAGATTACAAAACCGCGAGAAGGGAATTCAAGAAGGAATTGAGGAAAACTAAGAGAGCTTGCTGAAGGTCTTACTGTGGGGAAATAAACTCCCTAACAGAATCCACCAGACTCATGAGAATACTGAGCAACGAGACAGAAGGTTCTATAACAACCTTAAAGAAACCAGATGGGACATGGACAACATCCTCCGAAGATTCGCTCAGACATCTGTTGGAAGTTCACTTTCCGGGTGGTGTTGACGACGACCAACAGGCTCTGCCAACACGGCAAGTCCCCCAAGGGGATTGGCAGCTGGCGGAGAGGGTTGTTACGCGTGACGCCATAGCCTGGGCAGTGAACGAGATCAGCCCATACAAGGCAGCAGGACCTGACGGAATTTTCCCAGCAATGCTACAGAAGGGTCTGGAATACCTCGTCCTAATACTGGGGAAGATTTTCCGGGCCAGCTTAGCGCTGGGGTATGTCCCAAAGGTTTGGAAGTCAGCAAGAGTAGTCTTCATCCCGAAAGTGGGGAAAGAAAACTATACAGTAGCAAAGTCCTTCAAACCCATAAGCCTTACACCGTTTCCGCTTAAAACGCTGGAAAAGATGGTGGACAGGTTTCTGATGGAGGGGCCCCTAAAGGTGAGCCCCTTCCACACAAACCAACATGCATACAGAAAAGGGAGGTCGACAGAATCGGCCCTCCACACTGTAGTGCGAAGAATTGAAAGGACTTTAAGGTATAAAGAGGTAACGCTAGGAGTGTTTTTCGATGTAGAGGATGCTTTCGATAAGGCGAAAACGACGACTATACAGGAAGCGCTAATGGCCCGAGGAACACCTCACTAGATGGTCAGCTGGATTGTATCGTCACTAACGAGGAGGAGGGTTGAGTTATCTAGGGGGGACCTCAGACTGGGAGCCGAGAGGGGGGGCTGTCCTCAGGGGAGCTGTCACTCTCCCCACCTATGGTGCTTGGTCATGTCATGGACGAACTTAGGTTGGCCTGTTTATTAATAACGGGTGCAATGAGAACGACCCCAACTGCGGCATTGGAGGTACTGTTGAGGCTACCACCCCTTCCGGTCTGGATCAAGAAGGAGGCAATGGCAGCTCATTTAAGGATGCGAGACTCGGAGGTCTGGATAAACGAAGGAGAGATGATAGGACATGCGGAAATCGCAAAGTGGTCGGAGCAGGAAATTCCTATTTCCGTCCTCAGAGTGAAAAGCGCACAAGACAGACTGCGATGGAATAGGAAGTTTGCGCTTACTATTCCGAGCAGAGAACAATGGGAAGAAAACACAGTGGAGCTTCGTCCAGGAGGCCTAGTATGTTACACGGACGGTTCGCGTCTGACATACAAACAGGCTTCTGGCGCAGGCCTGGAAGGAAGAGATATACGAGAAAGCTACGCTCTAGGAAGATACACAACAGTTTTCCAAGTCGAGGTGTACGCCATTCTTACCGTAGCTACGAGGCAAGAGGTGAAAGAAGGGCCCGAATAGAAAATTTATATCTGTTCGGATAGTCAGGCAGCGCTCAAAGCTATCTGTCATCCTAGACCAAGCTCAGTTTTGGTACAGGAATGCGGAGATGCTCTTGTGAAATTAGCGGAAACAAAGTAAGTCGAGTTGGTATGGGTCCCTGGTCACAGGGGGTGCCGGGAAACGAGGTGGCAGATGAGCTTGCCAGAACCGGTTCCGCTGCGCCGTTCTGTGGACCGGAGCCAGTACTAGGCATTGCAAGAGATCAAATCTCTTTTGCCCTAGATGAATGGGTGGCAAGAGAACTAAACGAATCTTAGAGGAATACCGCCGGCTGCAGGCAGTCAAAAGACTTTGTGGCCGGCTCTAGCAAGTCAAGGATGACGTGGCTTTTAGGCAGAGATCGCCAAACACTACGCCTCCTTGTAGGAATACTAACAGACCATAACAAACTAGGGGCATAAAAGACAATCCCACTTGCCATATGTGCGAAGAAGACGAAGAAACTTCGTCTCACTTCCTTGGCGAGTGTGAGGCGTACGGGAGGCTAAGATTCGAAATCTTCGGAGTCGAAAAACTCCAACAAGAGGAACTCATCGAACTAGAGTGGACGGACATACTGACCTTCACTAGAAGGTCACAAAGGTTCGGAAAGGAAGACTAAAAGAGGCAATTGTGTTATGTGGAGAGCAGAGGATGGCAAAAAGGGCCCATTAGGGCCTACTTGCCTGGCTGCGGCAGCGGCCTCCCCATGATTACTACTACTACTGATGGAAATCCATAGTTATGACACTAAGGTAAAAAACGAATAAAATTTCCACAAAATTTATTGAAATTCGCTTGAAAAAGATACTGTGTATCGAAACATGTCGCAAAGACAATACATTTTGTGGAAATTTTAATCGTTTTTTACCTTAGTGTCAGAAATACATGATCAAATGATTTCCACCCAATATTCCTTGAATCAGTCTGAATCGTCAGTGGGATCATTAGGTACTAATAATTATATACAGGTCGTAGGTTAATCGATAAATGTGATTTCTTTTCGTTAATAATTGAAAGTTATCGTCAGTGTCATATATTTACTATCATTTATTTTTCACTCCAAGGCAAAATATCATTGTATGAATGTATGTTAAACGAGTTCATAAATATATTAAAGCAAATCGAAACAAATATTTCTCCGATTTTGTAATTATTGGCAATTACTTCTTCACATCCACTACATCGATATAGTCTGATTGGAGTTTCTCACTTTCGCTAGTTGAATGTTGATGACTACAGACTGCCATAAATTCCGTCGATGGAAGAACTGGTACTCAGTTCATGAGCTATTTCCAAATGAACAGCACGAGAAGTTGGGTTAGGTTAAAAGAGGTTAGGTTAGGTTGGGAGAGGTTAAAATAACACCTTTTTTCCCTGCTCATTATGACAGTTACATACTTTGCAAATAATCTAAAAATGTCTGGTTCTTTGTTTTAGAGCCCATCACTATTATGGAAACGGTTAACGCAATAAATCAAATGCAAAACCCAAATTTCTTTGATATATATATAATCTCAATGCCATAATAATAAAAGAAATAGCAACATATGATTGAATTCCTAAAAGGATATCTCAATCAATACTACTTTGAGCATAAGTTATTCAAACTCAACCAATTCGCGTTCATGAAGTCATTCGTTGTTCTACTAGTGTGTTACCTGACCAAGGCATTTGACTGTGTTTTATATTCAATACTTGTAGAAAATTTGGTACAAATCTCTTATTCATATTGTTCATCCTATCTTTCAAATAGGCAGCAATTTGTCGTTTTTGACTTGAATAACATCTCTAATCTGGAAACTATTATATATGGTGTGCTGCAGGGCTCGCTCCTTGGACCACTCATATCAATAATTAACATCCATGACCTTTTTGCCTATATGCTTTCCTATAATTGCATCGCATTTGCCGATGATACAACTCTCGCTACCTCGAGTAAGGATGTAAATATAACAAGTGCGAGGCACGGGATCCGCTAACGCTAGGATCCGCTTTGCGCCCGTACTTGGCCTGCCGGCGACTCAACTTTCGCGCTTCGCAAGACGATGTATGTACGTATATCCTTTCCGTGTATACGTTTATCCCCACCGTGTACACGTATATCCCTTAGAAGTTGAAGGGGGGTTTAGAAGATGTTGAAAATGTTTCAAACTATATTCAATGTGTAGTTCTTAATTTAAATGCTTCTATTCCATTGTCGGAATGATTGAAATCTATTATTGGTCACCAATAAATTGAATACTACGGCTTTAATAGGAAGTTGTCGAATAGTTGCGAGTCTTACGATCGATGCGTGTCTGGAACACAGATATCTCAAATCATTTTCCAACACTTCAAGTAAAAAAAAAACATATCTGACTCATGAATAGAAATTAAAAAAAGTTTGAAACTATAATTGTATACCAATGATGTGAATACTTCGATCAATGCGTGTCTCGAAAACAAATATCAATTTTTTTTTCCAACATAAAAAAAAATCATATTTCACTCATGAATGAAACTAAAAAAAGTTCAATGGTGGAAAACATTTGAAATGAACATACCTTTCAAGGAAAAATACTAATTCATGTTTTATTTGTTGTGTAAAAAATATTCATTAAAAAACCGAGAGCTGGCCTGGAAATATTTAGGGGTGGGATAACGGGGGGTACTGACATGAAATATTTGAGGAGAGCGGAGAAGAAGACGGGGTAATGTGGAATACTGACAAAATTCTGTTTGTTTTAGTTGTTTTCTTGAAAATTATTATGATAAAAGTAATGACATAAAGAAACTGAGTGGGGGACAATGTTATGTGGGATACTGACGTTATTCTATTTGCCTTATTTGTTTTGTAAAAAAAACCCACCCAAAATATATAGGGTTATTCGCAAAAAACTTCTCCATATGACCAATGAGTGCGACAGAGACGTTTAAACTTCTGAATCATGTGTTTCAATCAGGCCAAAAAGTCACAATCCGGATTCAATTCGAACCGGGCGTACTGGCGGCTAGATCTTGCTTTGAATTGATGACCATCGAAAAACTACCTGCAACTAACTCGAAACGTGGTTTTCGATTAGTATGCGGGTCCACTACGAGGGCGCGCCACCTGCTACTAATTACGCCCTCATGATTGAGGGATCGGTTGTTTGTTGGTTTTTGCTCTGCTGCAAAACGGTCGAATTCAACCAACATAAACAGCCAAAGATAATAAGGTTTTGATTGCGTACTTCGTAATTTAATTTAATGCCTTGTATACAAACGGAAAAAAATTAATTTCAATGCAGTTAGGTTCATATACATCTCAACGGGAGTATTTCAATTAAGCGTTTTTTCACTTTTTTTCTTTTGAGATGGGTTCAAGTATGAATTTATTAATTCTGTATTGTAAAAACTTTGTCTTGTACTTAAGAACTGCTGTTTAAAGAATCCTAAATAATTGAAAACGGGAACATTCATGAAAACTGATAAATGAGAAATGTGATTTTTTTGTAATATCCAAAGCCACGCTGGACATTTAACTACATCTGACAGATATTGTCAAAAGACTCCAATTGAAAAGAAAAAATCTGAAAGTGAAAATTAGATAGGGAGAATGTTATATTCAAAAATATCACTCACAGAAATCATTCATTTCATAGAAGCAAGGTTCGCTTCACTCGCATTCAATCTCCAATACATTTTTGTCGACGAAAATCTATTTGAATGCTATAGAGGCGATCCTGCTTCAATGGAATGAACGATTTCTGTGAGTGATATTCTTGAATAACATTCTCCCTATGTAATTCATTTAATGCATTATCAATGAAAACTAGAGATAATTAAAAAAATCAACTATCTGAATAAAACTGAAAATTCCACTTTTAGATTTTTTCTTTTCAGATAGAGTCTTTTCACAATATCTAACAGTTGTAGTTCAATGTCCAGCGTGGCTTTGACCGGGGAAGTAGGAAAGAAGTTTTTTTCCGTTAGATACATGAATACCTCCTTTTTTATGAACATCCTGTTCATATTTTTCAACAAAAATCAATCTTAAATAAATCTCACCAAAATACAAGGTATATTACTATTATCACAAATAATTTCCAAACCATCCAAAAATTAGGCATAATTTTACCGTTATGAATACCTACCAGTAGTTATTTTGTAATATATGTGAGTCTTCTTGGTTGATAACTGCAGATAATCTTTTATTAGATCACAACACAGTTTGTGGATTAGGGGAATCACAAAGAATATGAATCAAATCAAGTCAAGTTCATTCTATCCCACAACAGTCATGCAAGTCGACAACAATAATAACGTTCAATTATTGAAAATAAAATTGTACAAACCTGTAAAATTTTAGAGCTATCCGAAATGATTTATATTTGTTTTCTTTGTTTTCTTTATTTCACTGTGAGTTACTGTCAATGAAACTGAACTTGTAGGTTGCGATCGTAAAAAAAAAACACATCTGCTGTTCGCTCCAGGAAATACAATTCCATCCCTTACTCATTGTAGTACAAATGGTAATAAAAATAATGATGTTCTTTAGATATCTACCCGTCACCATATCAGAGACCCTTTGGAATCGATGATAATCCAAAATCGAAAATAAGGGAACCCCATTTTCAATTAAATTCCACCCTATCGGTTCCGGCTTGGTGGTTGAAAGGATTAGATATGTTTACGCCCTGATTCGAAATAATTCGAATGAGGTAATTTCGAGCTGTTAGTGTGGAATGTTCCAAAGGGATGTACGGCTTAACGAGCAATTATATTCAGCCCTGCTTTGCCTCCGGTTTATCCAGTTCCAAAACAGAAAATAGTTTCTAGTATACGATTCGCCACACACATCTTAAGCTACGGATTGAGTGCAATTCGTGATTATTACAGGGATTTTGTATCCGCATGACTTTCTTTATATGAAGTGGTAGAAATGTAGGTATTGATTTCTGTTTGAAAAATTGAAAAAAAAAATTAAAAAATGAAATTTCAAAATGGTTTCTCTATTATGAAAGACTTCTTTCGCTTCTTTGTCTTCGTCTTCTTCGTCTTCTTCGTCTTCTTCGTCTTCTTCGTCTTCTTCGTCTTCTTCGTCTTCTTCGTCTTCTTCGTCTTCTTCGTCTTCTTCGTCTTCTTCGTCTTCTTCGTCTTCTTCGTCTTCTTCGTCTTCTTCGTCTTCTTCGTCTTCTTCGTCTTCTTCGTCTTCTTCGTCTTCTTCGTCTTCTTCGTCTTCTTCGTCTTCTTCGTCTTCTTCGTCTTCTTCGTCTTCTTCGTCTTCTTCGTCTTCTTCGTCTTCTTCGTCTTCTTCGTCTTCTTCGTCTTCTTCGTCTTCTTCGTCTTCTTCGTCTTCTTCGTCTTCTTCGTCTTCTTCGTCTTCTTCGTCTTCTTCGTCTTCTTCGTCTTCTTCGTCTTCTTCGTCTTCTTCGTCTTCTTCGTCTTCTTCGTCTTCTTCGTCTTCTTCGTCTTCTTCGTCTTCTTCGTCTTCTGCTATTTCCTCACTTAACAGCTCATTAAATTGTTCAAGAAATCCTTACAGTGGAAGTCAAAATTGTAATTTAGAAAAAGGAGGTTTTAAACAATATGAAGAGCAATTCAACCGCTGGATGTAACGGAATAAAAAAAATTGAGTGCTGAAAAAATTCGATACTGACACTTCCATTATTCTTCCTTGGTTAAAATTTCCAAACCTTTCAACTTCAACTGCGGCAGCCATCTTCAGTGGCGTGGTCGAAGTACTCTTCTTGACGTAAGAATTAAAACTGAAGCTCTCGTTTCTGGCTTCTGAATACTTTCTGGTTGGATAATGATTCAACGTTGCTAGCCTCTCGGTAACAATTATGGTAACAATTTCCTTCAGGCTTCTAATAGCAAATGATAATGCCGATGAAAAAACATTCTCAAACAATATAAGAAAGTAAACACCACCAAAAAAACACCTCGTCTGATTAATTTCCAATGAATTTATGACGACTTCACAGTGTTAGTTGTGATAAAAATCGCCGTTACCAGATCCATGATAATGTTTTCCTCTGGAAAACACCTCATACATAAACTTCACATAATGGCGAAGTAACAATTTCCTTCGGGCTGCTGATAGCAGATAATACGAGTTGAATGATAAGCTCCTTAATTTCTCAGAAAGTTCAGGAAACTTCTCACCGAGAAGGACTTCGGCGAGAGGTTGACGGGGTTGATGAAAGTAGGAAGCATAGGCGGCACGCGATGACCGGATCAATATTCAGAGGTACGGTGTGTACTGAATAACGAAAAACACGACAAACAAGGAATACAGTGCGAAATTGTCTATTACATAACAAGGGTGAAAACGTAACGAGTAACCAGTACAGAAAATATGTTTTCCATCGAGTTATGTACACTATTTTTCCTACGACCATGAATATTAAAATTATGTGAATCATTAGTATTCAAATATAAATTCTGAGTAGGTAATTATCGTCATATTTGTAGTAATTTTCATTCTCAAAAACGATTATGCCAATCTATCACTAATAGATAGGTATAATAACACAGATTAAAAATATTTTCAGCGCTATTTTAAGCTTCAGCGGCTTCAATAATTCCTGATGATATTGAATCGTTATCACTATTTCCATAACAAACTCCACACTCTAGTTTTTGACACTTTCAGATATTAATTCAATTTGTTTACAGAAAAAATTTCATGAAACATGCACCTACTAGAATTCTGAATGCATATCATGATTATTACCGTATGTGGCAGATTTGTAATAATTCTCAAAAAAAAAATCTGTAAATCGTAACATTCAACATTCAATTTCAGATGTTCCTTGTATATTTTCCATTGAATAGTTTTATCATTAAAAATATCAAAAAAAATGTTTCACAATTATATTTTTTAATGGAAATATGAAAGTTTTCATCGATTTCGAATAAAATTGCTGGAATCAACATAAAACGATTGATAGCAACGAATTTATGTATTCAAAATTATTATTCAACGTCTTTCATCCATCATAAGTTATATTATTCTTCTATTCTTGCAAATTGTCACATATTCCGAAAACATTATACTCTTGATGGAATTCGGTCGATAAATATATTTTTCCATAATATTTTAACAAAATTATATCCTTCTATTATCCTACTTCTTCTGATGTTGTAGGGATGGAATTTCCGAAATATCGATGGAATTTCTATTAACATATTTGTCATTGCATATATAACAATTCCTGTGTTCACCATCGATCTCCATATCCCAATATTTTTATAATTTCCACTGTCTTGAGATTTGAATACAATTATCGTTGTCGAACTGCACTGTCTGTAATGCAGATAAAACTTTGTTTTCACAGCCTCCCTGATAGTCCGTGTCGTTTTCTTATCCAAATCAGTTCATTCCGTTAATAGGGATACTAGTTAATGAGATAGTGTCGTTTCGAGAATGGGATAATCTAACGATTCAACAACAACAAAAAAAACTAATGGAGATATTGGCAGCTCTCCATGCTTTTGCCGCACACTGTATAATGCTGAAGTAGATACATAATGAATAGAACCGCCTAATTCACCATTGAGAGTTCTATAATTAAAAGGATATTAAAATTATAGAATGGCAGAAACAATTTCCATATTTTTCACCTATATTATATTTCTCAGATACTGAAATTTTATTCATATTTAATGGTAAAATGAAAAAAAATGCCTTTCTTTGTGTCAACTCGAAGATAAAACCATAAGCATCAAGCATTTCAATGACTGATAGTTTCATCGACATAACTTTTTTGGAAAGGAGGGTATGCTTTTAATAGGGAAATTTGGGCTTTTCATGAAAAAATATTTAAATTCTTTCAAATACTTTTTTTCAATCTAGAATAAGTTATCTTCTATAATATGTTCTTATCAATTATTTACAAAAAATCTTTCAATTCAATTCAATAGCTAAAGAACTGATATTTTTCATTTATTGTACATTGAAACCCAAGATAAACACATACATACGCTTAGTTGCCAAAATATATATTTCATCCATCCATATACATCATCATCAATTTTTTTTTAAAGCCCAGAAAAGCATACCCTATTTTTACATGGAATTCATTTACAAAATACCCTTTCGAACACTTAGTTTATAAGTGAAATTGTCAAGCTGTGTGCACGCTTCAATATACTTGAAGGAAGAAACTTTGTATTTCGTGCAAAATATTTTTATTTTAAAAATTGTAGCAAAGCGCTTTCGACTGTTAAGTCATCATCAGTGCGTACCTGCAAGTAAGTAATGCTTGAAAATGAAATTGATAAAATTGAAAATTTTTGAAATTTCAAATTTCAAATTTCAAAAATTTTCAATTTTATCAATTTCATTTTCAAGCATTACTTACTTGCAGGTACGCACTGATGATGACTTAACAGTCGAAAGCGCTTTGCTACAATTTTTAAAATAAAAATATTTTGCACGAAATACAAAGTTTCTTCCTTCAAGTACTTAGTTTATATATCGTGCCAAGAGCAACTTTCACAGATGAGGTAATTTTTTGTATCTCGAAGTCATTTGAGTGCTGAGCAACCACATATAGGTAATTATGATCGAATGTTCCAGTATTATCAATTGCATCGAAGTTATCCCCACATGAAGTATTTCCATCGTCAGTTCAAGCTCTTTTGTTACTGAATACACCGATCTAAATCTATCATCATAAACTGTATTTCAATTTGGAACAGATTTTCACTTGATGCCAAAAAAATCTTCCTTCTTCCTCTTGAAGATGATCACTTGGTGATTGAAACACGTGTCGAGGTGATAAAAATAGCGGTTTGGTGTTGGGATAAAACTCCAGTATATTCAGCATAATTACAGTTTAAAAAAAACTTCCTTTTTGGCAACGGCATACAGTCATCACTCCCGTTCAGTTTTATGATATCCATAGAAAAGATCGTTCGTTTAATCTATATATATCATAGAATACTGCCTCTATTTGGATTAATCATTACCGTGTGGAGAAGCAACTGACACTTGAGTAGAAATGGTTGTATGCTTTGATTTTATAGCGCTTCTCCAGAGTAGATCGCAAAACCCTATTGCAACATTATTGCTAGTTTTAATATAGAACCATGGCTTGAACTTGAAGAGTGATATAAAACCATTATAAATATATGTTTTGACATAGATTTTGTTTATTAAACAAGAGAAAAAGTTATCGTTCATGGAAAATCATCATTATGAAAAAAGTGTACGCAAGTTCTAAAGGTTTAAATCGTACAGATTTCAGAAATGCTTCAAAACCGAATCATATATCATTATTTTCTCTACGAGAAACAATTTATCAGCTGCATAAACCAAATTAGCTGTTAACTAACATTCATAAAACTTTCCTGGAACTAGGAAAGAACCCAATTACATTTAAATTAATATTTGGATTGGGACTCCTGCAAATTTAAACTTAAAAGTAACCTTAGAAAGCTACATGTAGTATTATGGATATTATCCTGTCAGTATTTGAAATGAGACGCATCCTACAACAGGCAGCGCATGCGCAGTGGATGTAATACTGTTTGGGATTCATCGTCTATACTTGATCTCAGCGTACATCTTTTGTTCACGTCACTCATGCGCCAATTAGTAGTAGTAGTAGTATCATTCAATGGCAAGAGTTCCAATCTTCATTTTCATTTCATATATGCTATCCGCATAGATAAATCATAACCCTTGGGGAGTGGGTGTATCCAATTTGATAAATTTTCAATATTGGATGAGTATTCTGTGTAATGATCAAAACTTTTCAGCCCGCAGATGCATGTTTTCCAGTTCCAGTTCTTTCGTCAAACTTTCCCCGCACCAAAATTGATCTGATTGGTTCATGCGGGTCGCCTATATGGAGTCTGGTCGATTGCAACCCTTGCAGTTCAAGGCCGCCCTTGATGTACGTCTATGCACTCCTGTAATCAGCTAACGAGGTGGCGCTGCTGCTTCTCGGCCCTCACGTCTACCAACCCAATTAATAGCCGACTCGTTAGCGGTGCAGGTCGAACCAGCTGATGAATTTGCTAATCAAGAACAATTTCAATTTATATTGTTGGCAAGTTGGATGGCTAAAACTACTGCTAACTTGCTAACAGAATTCCGCGGCCGCTGATGCTGATGCGAACGGCAGGAAGGCGGGAGGGCGGTTTGTTAGTTTTTGAAAGTTAACAATTAACATGCGGATGTCAGTTGGATGATGCATTTAACTCGTTTCGAGTTCAGAGTGGAAAGACCTTATATTTTCTGGCTGAGGTATTGCAAGTTTTCTGATTTTCAGATCGCTATAATTCTTCAGTATCATGATTATTAGAATTCTTTGGAATCACTTATTCCTTCACGTGATAATCCAGATTTGATCCTGAACTGCTGAATTTCGAATCAATACCTGAAAAGAATCTATCAAATTGCGTAACTATTATTCAATATACCAGTGTCACCAATGGAGTGATATTTTGCATAATATAGAAAAATTTCAGACAAAAGAAGCAGTGACATTTTTAATTTCAAATCAATATACTAATTTTTAACGCTATAGTGAACACCTAATTTTTCTCAGATCCCTTAAGTAGATTTATTTCAACCTAAACCCATTTGTCTATTTTCGCTAGAATATTCTTGCTTCAATTTCGATATGGACTACACATAACTGCACATAAATTCACAAGATACTGATATTCCGTCCGATTCAGACATTACTCCTATATCAAATTACCATTGATTACAGCCAGATTTGTGATTATGGTCCGATTCGATTCAAATTTTGTACTCAGTTGGAGGTTCTCGGAATCGAAGATTACTAACTGTTTCACGATGTAGAAAAACTCAAAGTCATCTCCAC
The DNA here is from genome assembly GCA_958298965.1 of Chrysolina haemoptera. Taxonomy (NCBI): domain Eukaryota; kingdom Metazoa; phylum Arthropoda; class Insecta; order Coleoptera; family Chrysomelidae; genus Chrysolina; species Chrysolina haemoptera. The sequence continues at coordinate 29,298,833 of OY282590.1, forward strand.
AAATTTAATATAACCACCAAATGTTATGTGATGGTAGAAAAACTATCTATCAGTTCAATGGTATCGTAGTAGTATATGTTTCGAACCTATATAGGTTCATCTTCAGCTAAGTTTAAAATTCTACAATAAAAGAAGAACAGTGTAACTATCAGTAATCTAATACAGTATGATATTACTAACATGAAGAGAAAAATGTTATATAGAAACTTTAATAAAATTAAAAAGGGTGTCACTAGGAGTCATGTGGGCACTAAAAATATGTGTTTTTTATTTAAAATTTTAAGGGAGGCTTGGAGCCTGTATTCACTTTTTTTTAATGTGAGAGAAACACTGAGGGAGGCTTAGAGCCTATATCCCTGTGACTTTTATTAAAAATTAACATCGGTATTAAAATTTACTGTGAACGACTCAACAAGTGAGGAGAGAATGTCATGAGTGAATTGAGAAAGGAGGAACATCTGTTAAGATAGCTTAACGTCAAAATTGACATGGACAAATGACACGAGAAAGATACACACAGACACAGATGGAGACGAAACAAATCCATCATCGCAACTGGTATTATTACAATGAAAACACAAGTATAAAACAGATATGTGATATTTATGGATCCATGCGAACACGACAAAACAACAGGCTCGACAAAGTTCATAACATTTTCTCCGACGATTCGAGATCAACCAGAAGACCTCAAACTCAAACTGCATTTGCCAAATTTTTATTGCATGCTGATGATCTAAAAATATACCACCCAATTTCTTTTGCTGTCGGTATGACATAAACATCAATATTTTCATGATTGAGTTGAACAGTCTTAATCTGAATTTTGAGGAAGAATTACCAGATTCTGTTTGAATGCGAAAAAAGTGTTCTGAATCACGCCTATCACATACTTTCTCGACCCTTGAAAACTATATGTCATATGTCAATTGTGTTTTGAGTCATGGTTCTCTGTAATAACTCCATTTCCTATCTTATTCCCTTTGGTTTCCATATTAAACTCTTCTATTAGTGTGAATATCTATAAGAAGTATTTTTTAAATCATTGGAATTTCAATAAAGTCGATATAAAACTCATTGGAATTCATCCTGCTGTTTAAAATTTGTTTACTTTCAGACTCTATCCCTTTATTACTCTCCTGAAAACTTTATACTCGCCAAACAGCAGACACCCGGAGTTTTCTATTGGTATTATCAGCTTACGGAAAAATCGGTTTTCCCACTTTTACAGCATTAACGGTAGTCATTCTTATCTGCACTATAAAATTAATATCGCCCATCTCGCCGATAAAATTACCATTTTAATTCCATTAAAAGTTTGGCAAAGATAGGGAAATGCAAATTCCCGCTTCATCTGAGTTATGATCTGTATAAATAGTCCAGATAGAGCCCCATAGATCGAGGAGTCACAGATTTTAAGCTCTGAATTATCGCTAATGCATTTGCTGGCTGGCCAGAAGTAGAATATCCGGGAACTTTACGGGCGAGGCAAGTCCAGAATTTTATAAAATAAATTTGATTGGTTATGCTACTCTTCAAAAATAGACTTGGGTCTAGAAAATGAAAGAAAGAACCACACACCAACCAAGAAAATTATTTTTTAAAAAAACTATATTCTCTATTTTGGCAGGTTATAATTTGATAGGTGGAAAATCACTCACTCATTTCATAACGTTCGAGATCAGAAAATGCCGCAAAGTGTATTATGAAAAGTCTTCAGCTTGGTTGAATAACACCATATCAACTGTACAGGGTGGCCCACGAGATTTTGGAAAAGGAATATCTCGGAACTCTAGAGTAGTAGAGAATTGTCATTTTGGGGTTGTAAATTAAAGCAATTAGTGCACCTTTTTTGATATGATGTTACCCAATGAATTTTTTGTTCTCAGTCACGTGACATCAGATTCAACATTATTGAAGGGACAACCTGTATATTTTGTTATTAATTTAAGAACCACAGGTACTTCAATATCCTTTGTTCCACGACGTTTTTCAATGAAATATGAACGATTATTATAATTCCGCCTCGTTTTAATTATCACAAATATACAGGGTGATCCTAAACTTAATATAATTGCTCGTTTCAGATGTGTAGAAGTCTAGAAGGATTTCCATAGCTGCTGTCATTAGACCCACCTTAAGATTGTACCAAAACTAATTTTTCAACACCTCATAAACTATTTTTCTCATGACAATATAATGATTTCACAAAGTTAAATCAATTTTTGTATGTGCTAACGTGTTGGATACAAAACGAAAATCTAGGGGCACAATAAATAAAACATAATATATTCATTTAACAAAACAAGCTTTACACTTAGTTGAAAATTAGGAAGGAATTCAAAAGTAAAAAGAAGGATAAGGGCCGGTTTTTCAATGTTCAGTCAAAGTACTAATGGTTAATGTGATGGTAATGTGATGGTAATGGTTAGAATGTGAGTTAATTCCTTTATGTGAACAGATGTAACGTTCATTCTAACCACTAGTCAAATTTAGCCGTCAGTCAAAGTACGTTAACAGGATATTGAAAAACCGGCCCTAAAAATATAGAACTATAATAGTGTTGCGTCTTCGGGTTCAAAAATAAGTGTACACTAGTGTGTACTTGCCTTTATTATTAAAACTTCACTTGACAACACTGTAATACAATACTTGTCACTGTTACTAACGTCACTGTCAAAACTGAAGTTCTGATACCCAGGGTTCTTATGATAGGAAGGGTTATGAAATAAGTGAGCTTTTGGACAAGGGGGTACCTGAAGAAAGGGAGAGATTACGTCATTGGAGGGAAATTAAGTTGGCTATCCTGAAAGTGGTAACTTTTGTTATATTTTGCACAAAATAAATATCCCTAATATTTAAATAAAGCCCGTAGCTCATGTCATATTCGTAAATTGTTGTATTTTTGCATTCCTAGTTGTTTATTACTTGTTTTTTCGTAGCTTTTATTTCTGAAGTTAAAAAAATGCCGGGACACTTCAAGTGCTGTGTTAAATATTGTGGCAATACATCTACGTGCCCTACTACATTGACTTTTCATAGATTCCCCAAGAATAATACAGTAAAGCAGGCATGGATGGATTACTGTAGTAATTCCAAAGAGTGGGTACCTAATGATAGTGCTAGGATTTGTTATGAACATCTTAATGAAAGTGATTTTGAAACTAATCTACAAGAATCTCTGCTACATGTGAAGCCAAGAAGAAGGTTGAAGAAAAACAGTGAGTTCATACAGCTTTAATTCAGAAACAGAACTCAATTCGGTTTTGGACAGAAACTGTTGAAAACAAATATTTTTGCCATGACATTATGAAATAATGTTGGTGTTCCTTTTTAGTTTTTCCTATCAAGACTGGAGGTCTGTCTACTAGGATATGGAATGAATCTATTAACAATGATTCAACAATAACGTTACAAGAAGTAGCTTGAGTTCGATTGGAGACAGACGTATGGGCAAGAATCTGTAATGAAAGTCGATCATTTACCAACAAATAATGGTTTGTGAAACTGTGCAATATCACTATAGTGCAACAATTATCAGAAGAAAGAAAAAAAAATATTTGGAGAATATAATTGAAAAACAAAACCAACAACTTTCCAAGAGTTGCACACCGACTTGAATCATAAAATTAAACAAGTTTTGTTGGAATTTTATCACCTGCTCAGCTTGACTTGGTTTTGAAACTTAAAAAAAAGTGCAATGGTCGAAAGATGATTTATCCAAAGCTATTACTTTGAGGTATTTCAGCAAGAAAGCTTACTTATTCCTGCAGAAAGAAAAGTTCCCATTACCCAGCATAAGAACTCTCCAAATTGCGGCAAGATAAATTTGTACTCAGGAATTTTGAAAGATGTACTTAAATTCATGAGTTTGTGATAAGGGCGTACATTACTGCATTATCTGTGAAATGTTGAATAAGTTGTGTGAACTGACTAGTCTGATAAGTTTTTAGATTTATGAACTTTGAAGAGCAAATAAATATGTATCTATCTATCATTTGAATCATTTACCTCATTTCACATTCACACATTTTAGAAGTTGGGCAGATTATGAATCACACTTTCTTCTGGCACCTGAGATTTTGGAATGGTGGAGATTTAGATTGCAAGAATGAGGAAAATAAAATTTGGACCACTTTTAATTCTTCATTCCGGCAATCTAAATCTCCATTTTTAACTTGAAAGACGCAAACTCTACATAATTATTCTGGAATAGTGTCAACATAAAAGAGTAGTTATGATTTCTTTCATTTCTCTTTAAGGGTGCAATTTAATCAACTGATATTACAGAAACATTGAAGAATTAATATTTGAAATATATTTCCACACGAACATTTCAAATTTCAGGTTATGTGATTCTTTCACCTTTTCCGTTTATTGAAACTGCTCCCTTTGTATAGAATTCACTTTATTCTTGGTACATCCAATTTGATAATTGATGCATATATTATAAACTACGACCAACATTCAGATATTCAGAATCTATGAAAAATGATCAATATTTGTTCTTTTCGTCAACTGGCAACCGGCTGCACCCACGAGAAATCCTCGGAAGTCTACAAGAAACTTGTGCGAGCTAGGTTAGGTAATGTATTAATAACAAATATACATTAATCACACGCACGTTTTTCAATCATAGACAAGAGTTATATACTGTTTTCAATTTACTCTCACCGATCGGATTCGAATTCCTATTAATATTATTGTAATTCAAATTTGGCGCCTTCCCTCCAATGACGAAACAAGATGCCGGACAAATACGATGACATTTCATAACCCCCCCTATCACAAGAACCCTGCTGATACCAAAATACTTGTATCCAAGGTAACTAACTCCATCTCACAAATGCATTGCTTTTATATATAAATAAAGTTCTAGAAAAATAAAGAAATCAATAGAACACAATAAGAATGTTCGACGAATGATCCAGAACAAAAGTTAGTGATTCTAGATTTTCCATCTAGTTCATCGAACGATCTCGAACAAGAGGAGAAGTCTTCATCAAATTTCAGGTCTGTAGCAATAGGTTTTGCATATTGATAGAAGAATGGATGGTACTTACAATAATGATAATGCTAATGGTAATAATTTATCTCAGCATTTGATCAATAGAATTGAAAAAACAGTATTTTTTTCATCTATATCTCTTCTGGTATTTACGCTGTCATGTTTGGGAATTTTGATCATTTCACTTATGAGTCTTTTTCCAAATCTGATTCAGCAAAACTGAATCAATCTCTTCATTTATCCTTGGTGGCTGTAGTGCGAAACAATTCGTTGGAATGAGAAATTTCTTGACAAGATCTTTATTCCTGTTTTCGGAAGACCTTCCTTCCCGAAGATAATTAGACCATTGGACAACGAGTTCCTCGTGTAGCTCTGATCCTAACTGATTTGCCAATTCCGAATTTCTTCCAGGAAAACCTGGAACTTTCTTTGAAACCACCTCTTCTGGGTTTGGTAAAACTTCTTAAACCCGCTCGTCCACTGGCGAAGAGTAATAATCTGTTGGAGGTGAGAAAAAGAACGCCTGTATTTTTTGCTTTATTGTTATTGTGAGTTTGTTATTTTTCTATGTGTACAATGGCACAAGCAAAAATTCTTGAAAAACTTCCAGCCAGACAATAATCTGCTTATTATTAGTGATTATTATCACATCATTTTCGGACAAATCATTGAAACAATACACTAAAGTTTATACAAAGTTGTGGAACTATTGTTTTAATAAAGGTATAATTCATAAGATTATTCATTAAATAACATTTTGGATTTCTTGCTTGGCATTTCCTATGAAGGACTGTCATATGCATCACTTAATACCTCCAGATCCGCTTGAGCTTTAATATTTGAAATGAAACCTGAGGATGAAAAACTAATGAAACGTTTTCTGAAGGGGGCATACAATAAAAATCCTTCTACGCCCATATATTCTTTCACATGGAATCCTAGTAGTTAGCGTTTTAGAATATTTAGAAGAAATGTTTCCTTTTGATTCTTTAACAAAAATTGAATTGAAGAATAGTACAGAGATACAAGATAGGAAGTATTCAGATTTAATGATACTCTTATTTATACTTACTAGAAACCATATCATCCAGTATCTACTCAGACTCTCAGTAGATGGGTCAAAGAAATAATTGGTAAGGGTGGGATAAATACGGAAATATTTAGTGCTCACTCAGTAAGACATGCATCAACGTATAGGGCCTATCGGTCGAGGTTGAATATAACTTTGATTTTGAATACTGTGCCGGGCTGGAGTGTTTGATATACAGGGTGTCCCAGAATAAAGGGGACAAACTCCGAGGGTAGAATCCTCACTTCATTTTAAGGCTGAAAGTTCCAATAAACATATACCCTAAAATGAGTATTAACCGAGTTACAGGGTGTTGAAAGTGAAACAAAAAAATATATTTTCCAGAATAACTCCATAACGGCTTAACTTTTCTTAATGAAATTTGGTATGTCACTTGACAGCATTCAGTTTCATATTTCAAGGCAAATCATGTGTTTGTACCCCTATTCGCCCCTCCCCAACTTTCACGCCACTGGATCGCATTCAGGTTCTTTGAATGTCTACCAATAACTATCATAGAAGGAAGGAGACGCGATTGATAACTGTAAGATTATTCGACTTACCTGTAAGGATGATTAATCGAAATTATTCGAGCGTCGTAGTCCTTCTATGATAGGGCCCTCCCTATCCAACAGCCCATGAACTGAATCCAAGACGTGTTATCAGTATGTGGGTCAGTGACAAAATTCCTTTGTCACCTGTGTACCTTCCAATAACAATCATAGAAGACTACGACGCTCGGATAATTTAGATTAATCATTCTTACAGGTAAGTCCATAATTCTTACAACTATGTTACAAAAAACAGTGAACTCGTCCTAAATCCAATGCAAAATACCGCAGTCTGGCTCAGGCAACCATACATACACACCGATCGGAGCGCCTGCCTCCACCAATAACTAATGGCACTCCAAGCTGTCAGCAACTAACGAAATAGATATTTATTTGGGAAGACTGGCCCAAACAATCCCAACCAGTCCTAATTCCCTTGTGGATGATATTTCAAAACCAATCAGAATATATTGGATTCTTTCCCGCCTGCTCCAAATGATACAGTAAAACTCCATCAGCGACGAAACAAATCACAATCGTTCGACGTATGTGTGTTGACAATGAAATTGGTGAATATTTTATTTTCTTATAGGTAGAATGTATTGCGATCAGTATTTTTAAGGAATATATTGATATCTCTTGTTTTTGGAATCCTCAGTGAATAATTTTAAAACCACCCTTCATGTCTGTCAAATCCAGCTCGTTCCTTAACTGAAAATTCATTAATTATCGTTCGATGGGAGTATTCGCTATGAACTGTTCATAAACTACTAGATTATATGAAATTCATTTCATATACACAAGCAAACTCATATAGAATCTTCAACTATTCGAAATCATTTAATGATAATTAACACGTCGTGCAAAACATAATTTATTCATTAGTTATTTCTGATGGCTCCGTATAGCTCCCGATAAAAAGAGACAAAAGTTCTCAATTTCTCCATCAATAAACACTAATATATTTTTCACTCTTTCAATTCCATATTGTTTAGTGTACAGCATTGGAAAATGCATGTCATGCCATTCAGATCTTTAGAATGCAGAAGAAGAAGATGCAGAATACTGCGAATATTAAATACAGGGATCACTGAAAAACACTGTGAACTCTATTCCTATATTGAATATTTTGATTGAAATCCACAGGAAAAAATCGTCGTTGAAAAAACAATCTCATATTCACGAAGAAAAAGGTCAAATGCAATGGGGTAGGGGTTTGAATATACGAGGCAGGAAAACATTTTAGGCCTCGTAACCCAAGCCTCTATATTCCAAGACAAGAAAATGGCTATTTATACTTACAAAAGAGAGATTCTGACAAGGAGTCCTAGAGCATAACTTATATTTATTCATTTCGACAGTCAAATGGCAATAAAGGCCCTGTTATGATGCAGGCGCGTCAGAGGGGCCAGGGGGCACAGCCTCTTCCTACTTTCTTTTCAGAATTATTCATAAAACTTTTTCTGTAACACGTTGACCCTCAATACAGAAAAAAACTATTTGAATATAGTTTTTGAGTGACCCCACCAACTTTCTAACACACGCGCCGCCCCTGGTCACTCTGGTCACTTCAAAATTTTGATCATTTCATCTTAAACGGGCTTTCATTTAATCCTTATTTTTCAAATATTATTCAAACTAGGTCATCATCAAATTCAAGTAAAAGGTATAATTTGGGGATAGATACTCATTTTCCATACTAACACAGTTACATAAAAACATGAGGAGTACCACAAAAACCTGAAGGCGTTAAAACAATAAAGCCATTCACTCTTAACAAAGTTTCAAAGAACTTGCGGTGCTACTCTCGTATGAGTAACTTTGCCAACACACTCAATTATTTTCTGTCCTGATCATGTGCACGCCGCTGACGAGCAGTTCCCTTAAACCACGCCTACTCCTATGTCTCTAGCTCAGCACTTTCCCGAAGTTTCTGGAAGCCCTGCAGGAATTCGTAATGAGGGCTTCGAACGATTCGATAATTTTACTTACTACGAAAACTTTTGCTTTGGCATGCAAAACTTTTCCGATTATCGATTCCGGATCGCGCGGAACTCCATGCTGGTTATATCTCCGAAGGTCGGTTTTACGACGATTGCAAATGGGGCCCTGTGGGCAAGTGCGTGTTATAATGAGTTCTTCGGGCTGAGGGTCGGCCATTTGTCATCCGGAACGTAGATGAAGTGCGACGTCAGTAATAACTTGCAGGACGTGTGATTGTTCCATTCTGGGGGTGTTTTGAATATTCGAGGAATACTTTTCCAAATATTCGAATACAATTCATACAAGAACAAAGTAAAAAATCAAAATGATTGATCGGCGCTCCGGGGCGGCTTAAATGGTATTGGTGGCGCATTCGCTTTCAGAGCTGCAGGGAAACCCGGAAAAACCTGCAACACCACATCATCTGAAGAGTTGGAATTTCTTGATAGAGAATTTCTAAAGAGATCCCACGAATTGTGACAATCTGCTTTACGGTAAAATAGGATGTATGGTATCTTCGAAGGCTCCAAAAGGTCCAGTTCCAAAGAATGTATTCTATTTACGCAATTGTCATCAAATTTGTACCAGCCCGTTTTATCTTTGGCTGAGGTGTAATAGTGGCCAAAATCTGCTCCAGAACCATAGTGAACAATGACTGCGTAAAGTTCGTAATTGCAGACGGCTAGATTGGGGTGTTCTTCTAGCTTGATTCGTTGAAATAGTTTGATGCATCTTTGGGTTGCTGAGTCATAACTGAAGAACTTCAGAGTTATGATCAGATTTGCAGGTGTTTCAACTATACTTGTTATTTTATGACTGTCTGTTGTTATGGCACAGCTTTGACAGTACAGTATCACCTGTTAGGTATTCTGGTCTCAGGTGATGAATGAGTAGATTCTGTATGGGCTGAATTTCTGAAAGATTGGGAAACGCGAGCTCTAATTCAAAAAAGTCATTGAATATCCTGCTATTCATTCTGTATTTGCTACAACATGAAACTGTGACGATCCTTCCTCCAAAACATTTTTGTACTGAAGAAGCGATATGTTGTAATTCCTCACCATCAGGGCATTCAAAAATATCGACTGAATTATTCTCCTGCTCATGAAGTGTACTCAGCAGGTATCCTAAAAATTCGGAACTGTCTTGTTGTCCTGACGAAAAACTAGTTGGGCCCAAATACTGCATGAAATCATACGGAGGAAAAGACACTTTTTTGGAAAATTGAAGTTGTTTGAACAAATGTTTGAGTTCCGAGAATAATGGGGCAATATCATTATTGTTGGTTGATATGTCTTCCCTAAAAGACTGTCATAAATAGCGCTTATATATTTCATCATAATGGTCTCAAACAATAATTATTTTAACGAATCTAGATGTTCACTACTTATAACTTGTAGAACATGTTTTCTTCTGATACAGAAAGAGGAAGAGAGAAAAAAATTCATCGGTTTGAATAAACTCTTTTTCTCAGGAAACAATATAATTAAGTCAGTTGTACGTAACGCGTTTATTATAAAAGAGAGAGTTGGTAAATTCGGATAAATAACGCTGGTTATTTTATGACCAACGTTATTTTACCTGAATTTCACTATTAATTCTGTGAAATGTTATACAGTACCAGAACGCGAATAATGATATGATATAATAGACAAGTAAACACTTGAAAGCCAGGTCGAAATTTCAACCCTCTTCTTATCCGTATCGATCTGCGCATGCGCGAAATCGATAAGGTGACAGACACGTGTTACGGACTACGTATCGATACGGATCCTTTTGGTATACGTATCCGGAGACGGATCTGTCAAAAACACAAAAGTTAGGTTATAGAACCATAATTTTCGAAATAGTTGACAGTTAATATGTCTTTCAAAGGTTCCGTATACGTTTGAGTTGATGAGTATTTCCCCATTAACGTAATTCGTTGCGATAGGTTTACGGATACGATTAAAAAAGTACAATTAGCTTTAAATGTCTAACATAAACTGCTTTTACCTAATGAAATAATTTTCAGGTATCTATTTTGTGTTTTTACATATAATCCAGTCAACTCGAGCAAAAAGTGAAAAATGAATTGTAGCACTCTGAAACTCGGCACATGACAACTGGGCACCTGACATCTCGACATCATGTATTATTGAAAAAAAAAATTGTTTACCAAAAAATCAGGGGTGGAACCTAAAAAGTTTTTCATTTAAAAAAAAATTTAATTTTTTTTGTTGTTATTTCAGAAAATATAAGATTTATCAAAAAAAGATTCTGGTACGTTGAGAGATAATTCAATTGTCCACAAGAATGATTTTCAGTAATATCTTATGAAATACGCTCGTTTTCTCAGAAAACGTGATTTGACGCCGACGTCACATTTCATGCTCGCCCTAACACGGCAGGGCCGAAAATTTAATTTGTTATAACTTTGCTAAATGTTATTGTAGAAGGAAAAGAAAAGTGCATATCGTTCCTGAAGACTTCTACTTCCTCATGCAAATATATCTTGTGAGTATCTGAGTACTTGTCCCACTTCACATAACCCTTCTACGATATTCACGGAGGATCCGAAAGTCATGGATATTTTAGTTGATGTGAAATAATTATACTGAAGCAAGAATCAGTACCCTCTTTGGACCGTATGCAACGATTTAAGACTAGTGAGACAAGTCTTACTTATACATGCCATAGAAAAAGCTGGGTATTATATACTCCTGCCTCAGTTTTCAACTCACCCATAATCCCGGCAATTTCTTCAGTGAATGTTGAAAATAATCGCTTATACACATCCTACATAAAAAATGACGTACGTGAGTTCAAGCTTGAGGTTTCTACTTCACAATAGTGTTATTGAATATATATATATTCAAGATTATTTTCAACATTTAGTGAAGATAATGCCGATTTTATGGGTGAGTAGAAAATGAGGCAGGAGTAAAACAAAGTTTTTTTTGCATCTATAAGTCGGACTTGTCACACTACTTTAATGTTGTTGCATATAGTCAGTCCACAGAGGGTATGAGTTGCTGCTTCAGTATAATAATTCCATATTTACTAAATTATTCATGATTTGATCATCCGCAAACATCTCCGTGAAGTGCGACAAAACACATTTTAGGTACTCAAATACTCGCATATTGATTTACATGAGAAAGTAGGAGTCTTCAGAAACGATATGAACTTCTCCTTTTCCTTTTTCGATCATTTTTAGCAAAGTTATGACCAATCAAAATATTCGGCTCCGCCAGAACTTTCAGCGGTGGGTAGGGTGAACATGAAGGTTGATGTCGGCGTTCAATCACGTTTTCTGGGAAAACGAGCGCATTTCATAAGAAATTACTAGCATTAATTTTTGTGTAAAATTGAATTGTTTTTCACCCTGCTGCATTGTTTTTCCGATAAATCATATAATTTCCAAGATTACAGCAAAAATCTATTCATATATTTTAAACGAAAAAAAAATATGTTCCTCCCCTAGAATTTTGGAAAACAATTTTTTTTCGTGTTTATCATGGTTTAGACAACTAGCATACCAAGTTTGATGGTACTACAAACGATCCTCGTCTCAAAACCCAATCGTACTGGATTAATAGTATACATCGCCAAAAAATCCAGGATTCCATATATTGACTGGATTCCATTTACGATTGATTATGAGCTTGTACATGAACAATCGACTTCATTCATATCCAATACACCCCCGAACGAATACCACCCTGTAGGACGGAACGACGACATAAGTATTCTGCGGAGCCAGTGTGGAAGACGGATGCTGTGATGTATGTGGGTAATTTGGACCTGCCCTGACCGACTATGATGAAGAGCTCCCGCGGGGCTGTTCTTGCACGTTCGTCTGCAGCATCCTTTTCCATTCAGATTAAATACGACGGTAGAAAACCTTTCGAAATAACTAACTAGGTGGTGTGTAGGACGTGACCATAATGTCGGGCTCGTACCCTAAGCTGAATTTCGACAGACGATTACTTCGTATTGGGGAGCGTGAACCAGTGCCGGATTTAGGGGGGCTATGGGAATATCAGCCCCCGGTGTGAATTTTAAGAGGCGGTGAAGCAAGCAGCAATATATATTATATTGCTTCTTGCTTTTTATAAGCCGCCTCTTAACTCGTCGCCTTTTGAAGCAAAAGCGCAATTAAGCAGTACGCGCACTGAATCCGCTCGACTCGGATCGGCACGGAACGAGGCGGATAGGCACGATGGTTACCCGCGCACTGATTCGACTAGCAACTAATTCTCTCGGCCGTAGTCGAGACGAGTCGAACGGTCTCTGCCGTTGCGATCTGAATGAGGTATATTCAAATAGGAACAATGCAAAACGTCCGATCCGAGTCGAGCGGATTCAGTGCGCATACTGCTTTAGCGACCGCCGGCACCGCATCAAAAGGACTAGGTTGGGATACTGTTTTTGTGAAAATCATAACACTCACTAATCAAGCGTCAGCGGTGCCTTGGACGCTACAATACAAAAGAATGTTTCTATCCCCGGTGATTAGTAATGCCAGTGGTAAAAGGTCATTCTCATTTTTAAAAGAGTAAAGAAGTACCTTAGGAATTCCATGGGAGAGGATACATTGAATTGCTTATCAATTTTGAATATTACCAATGATATTAAAGCTGAATTTTGATGATGCCATTGATGCGTTTGCATAAAAAAAATCAAGAAAAGTATTTTAGTATTTATCTGAAAAAAAAAAATTATATTCGTTGTTAGGTTTAAGTTCTGAAGTAAATTTGATTTGAATCGTTATCGTAATGATGTTATGTTATTGTCATATGCTGTGAAAAAAAGCAGTGAACGGTTACTTTGAAACAGACAATTGAAACTTATTATTTGGCGGCAGCGCGCGGCGGATTGGTTAGCTTAGCCCCCGGCGTAAGTGAGTATAAATCCGGCACTGGTGTGAACATTCAATTATTTCTACATTCTGATGTTTTGTTGGGTATTCTACTTCATGTTATACGAAATTGTTATTGTCAAAGTTGAAATTCGGATTTAGCATTGCAAAATACACAAAGAACGAGTGAGAAAATGAATACTATTTTTTTTCCTGGCTTGATTGAAGTAGTATATAATGCACATTCCATTTAAATAAAATGTATCAAAAATGAATCTGACCGATGACAAGTAAACAATTGTGGAATTAATTAACAATAGCTTTATCAACATGCGTAGAAATTTGGCTGAAAAGTATCCAGGGAAGAAAATTATTCTTTAAAAGAAAACATCTCACAAAACTCCAATCATTTCACTCAGACATATGATACGGAAGGAATGTTATTCAAAATTATATGCCATCATACACTTCAGCAAAATATTTGAAAAAATTATAAATTTAGAGAAATATAAACTTCTATCCGATAGGAAAGTCAATCCAGCATGCTATTTTGGAGTGAACAAAAATTATTGACGAGAGTTTGGATGAAAGTAAATCATGCGTCACTGTATTCATAGACCTTGGCCTTTGATACTCTCAGTCACCCAATGTTTGACCCACATTTCTTACCAACCGCAGTCATATGTACAGGTTTGGTAATAGATAATAGTCGCAGGGGGGCAAATCTGCAAAATATGGTGGATGAGTAACCAATTTGTAGTACAAATTGTCATTTCCAATACGGATCTGAGTGCCGATAAGTTTTTCTTGTGAAAGAACACTTTTGTTTCCGCCAAATATAGCCGTTCCAGTGTAAAAATATTAAATTGCCAGAATCAACGATTTCAGAAACTGGCATGTTCACAACTATCATGTGTATTTTGTGCACTCCGACTATCTACAGTAAAACAAACATACTTAGCTGAAAACGTGAAACCATGATGCGGATTGTAGTCCGTAATACATTCAGTGATAAGGCACTCAACGTACGCGCTATTTCACATATTGGGCTAGGTTTGTCTGCTAACAAGCTAGTTTTTCAATTGGGTTAGTTACTTTATTTATCGTCTCTTTTAACACTCTGCAAATATCAAATTCCAAAATTATTAGTCATAGAAGATGAGCTGACGTTCGTGATGATAATCCAACAAAAAATGTAAGGGAAGTGAAAAATATATTTTTTTTTAATTTTGATTGATGAGACGATAACTACAGTCAAAAGCAAAGCCTCTTTTTGTGCCGTTTACAGATATCAGGGCATCAGCTTCAGTTGAGTGCAGTACAATCGAAATGAAATTCATTATTTGAAGACCTACTTTGAATTTATATCAACGACAAAAATCCAAAAAATGTGTGGGTACTTTTCGTGTTACTTTGTTGATACAAATTTTGAAGTGGCGTAGTCAAATGTTATTTCGTCCTGATATGCAGCCTTTATCTTCTGGAGTGTTAGTTTATGCCTATTTATTATTAGTTGACAAAAATAAAGAATTTAATTTTTATTATTATTAAAGTTGCCAACATGTTTTTTGGATTTTTTCTTCGTAAAATACCGGAAAGGCTTTGAGAGTTATGGGGGTATAATAGAAGCTATTTTCATTATAGAAAACCCCGTTCAAATCGAACCACTAATGAAAAGTAACAATGTGTCCGGCTTTAAAATATGTTACTCTGTATAATATTTAATTAAACTGAGTTAATTTTTTCTCGAGACAGTTCATATTTGATATTTTTTCACTCCGTAATTAGTATGATTCTAAAATGACATTTTTGTTATGGAACTGTTTGGGTTTGACAATAATGAAATTTCCAATATACAGGGTCCTACAACTGCGCTCCGATGGTCCATAGCATCTAAACGACGCAACTTGTTTTTTTTTTTTTTCATAAGAACATATTCCCTTATTGGGAGAGTATCTTTGAAAAATATTCTGAAGTATATAGGATGACCCAGAAAAAATAATCCAAACCAAAGTTATGTTTTTTGTAATAAAACACCATATATTTTATCACATGGTTGAATAGAGATTAATTGGACCAATCAAAAATATGGGGTCATGTATGTTCATCAACGTTATTTCCGGAGATATATCGATTTCAATTCAAAACCCTGAGTTATTCAACACTCTGTAATTCGTTGTGGAAAACTAATTCTAAGAACTGGTTGGGAGGCGAAATGACTCCAATATGGTCTAGTTTCTGTAACATGACAGACTGTTGAAATTTAATTACTTTTTAAGTACTCGAAAGATCGAAACGCAAATTGAAAAATATGTTTGTTTTTTTCAACTGGAAACCCACACATTCAATTTCAGTAATGGAAAGGCCACAAAATTTCCTTTTCAATGATGTATCACAATTGGTATTTACTTTACCATGTAAACGTAAATGAATCATGATCTCAACATAAATTTTATTAAATGAAACTGGAGATTTACAGAGGAAATGCAATGAAGATGTAGTAGTAAAGTCTGACAAAAATGATAATTTGGAGCGGAATCACATGAATTAACACCTAAAATACTGAGTGTGATACACCACAGGACAGGAAATTTTGTGGCCTTTATATACAATACTGAAATTGAATTTGTGGATTTCCATCATTTGAAAAAACGAAGATATTGTTCAATTTGCATTTCGATCCATCCGGTACACAAAAAGTAATGAAATTTCAACTGTGTGTCAGATTACAGAAACTAGACTATAATGGAATCATTTCGCCTACCACACACAACACTTTTGTTCCGAGAAAGAAATTAATATATTTTGGAGGATACCATTCAATCCACTCTACAAAGTCTTCATGAATGGTTATCTAGCCATTGTTTATTCCTCAAACCAAGCAAAACTCAATATATGTCATTTCAAAAACGTCATGGTAATAGTACGACAGAACTAGATATAAATATAAATAATAAATCAATAGAACAATCAAACTGTGTTAAATTTTTAGGAGTAGATTTTGATACTAACCTCTCATTCACCACTCATTGTGTGAATCTCATGAAAAATCTGAGTAGTAAGTGTTATCAAATTAGAATTTTGAGAAATGTTTTGGATAAACAAGCATTCTTGTTGTTTTATTATGGTCAAATTCAGTCCAGACTGATATATGGTATTTTAATTTGGGGTAACTCATCTTCTATGGAAGATATATTCATTACACAGAAAAGAATATTAAGGAACATTGCTAATGGTTCTTCAAGGACTTCCTGCCGAGGATTATTCAAAGAATATAAAATTCTATTCTTTTCTATTCTACCATCAATTTTTAGAATAAGATTTGAATAACTCATGTTTTTGAAGTAATAGCGATCTATATCCAGAATTAACGTTGATGAACTACATAACCCCATATTTTTTAAATGGTCCAAGTAATCTCTATTCAATTATGTGATGAAATATAGGGTCTTCCTTTACAATATTGGTGCTCTTTTCTGAGTCATCCTGTATAGTTCAGAATATTTTCCAAAGATACCCTTTCTAGAACGAAATATGCTTGCAATAAAAAGAAATTTTAAAATTGCGCTATGGACTACCGGAGCGCAGTTGCAGGACACTGTAGAGATATTGAAAATAGCTATTTATGATACAAGTTCGTAAAATAGGACTTTTTGGTATGAGTGTGGAGTTTGTTGAATGAGGCGCAGCCGAGTCCAACAAACACGCGAGTACAAAAATGCCCTTTACGAAAGTGTATCATACAAAGTTTTTTCTTTGACAGTTATTATATTGCCAAATTGTAGCAATTGTATCATTTATTTGAATGTTTTATGTTGTGAATTATCGTCGTATTATTAAATGATGACTTCCGAGTTATATTTGACGCAAAATTCTGTATAACTGATGTTTTTTGAAGTAATATCGATCTATATCCGGAAATAACGTTGATGAACTACATAACCCCATATTTTTTAAATGGTCCAAGTAATCTCTATTCAACTATGTGATGGAATATAGGGTCTTCCATTACAAAAAACATAACTTTGGTTTGGTGCTCTTTTGTGGGTCATCCTGTTTAGTTCAGAATATTTTCCAAATATACCCTTCCAAGAACGAAATATGCTTGCAATGAAAATAAATTTTAAAATTGTGCTATGGACTACCGGAGCAAAGTTGCAGGACACTGTAGAGATATTGAAAATAGCTATTTATGATACAAGTTCGTAAAATGCCATTTACGAAAGTGTATCATACAAAGTTTTTTTCTTCGACAGTTATTATATTGCCAAATTGTAGCAATTGTATCATTGATTTGAATGTTTTATGTTATGAATTATCGTCGTATTATTAAATGATGACTTCCGAGTTATATTTGACGCAAAATTCTGTATTTTTCGAAAATGCATAAATGCATGATTAGTGTGTAAAAATTCACTTTACGCACTGTTGATGATTTTACGCACAGGTGAGTTTTCTACGCACGTGTGCGCAAAAATGTTACTTAGTTTACACACTGTCGTAGAAAAAACTATTAATATGACAGATATTCAGAAGATAGGTATATTTCTCGACAAAAACCAAATTTAATCATCGCTTGAAACAACGCGAGTCGTAGAAGCGCATCAGCGTTCGTAAAATTACAATTCCACAAATTTGAATTCCAAATCCGGGATATTAAGCCGAATGATATTAAATTATTCGAATAACGTGTTTTAGTGTTACTGCGCTACTTACTTATAATAACCATCGTAAATCCTTCAGCCAAAACGTAATAAAGTTTATATTGAAAATTGTAGCAAGTTTATTTAAAATTTTGATAACTATCTTTCATTCATCAGATAGATCGCTCAAATTGTCTGTATCTTTAATGAATACACTGAAAAAAATGTGGTACATTATATCAATAAATGCCGTTTTTTACCTGTCCGTTCATTGGCAAAATACATTTTTCATCATGGCAATGAATAAATATTCACTCACTTTTGTAGGTATTTATTGATACAACGAATTCAAGTTTATTGAGATCAAAGATGATCGTTTCTTACATTTATGAAAAGTTTTCGTTGCTCCTGCGGAAAAGTTTATTGAGGTGAGGAAAGGGGTACGCTGAGCTCAATGATTATCTAATTTCAGACCTATGAACATATCCAACGGAGGCGATCCATAACATACAGTGAAGGTGAGATGATACTGGGTAGGTAAAAAACTTACAGTCGAACTCCACCAAATAAAATCTTTATTGTATTATGTGGGTGTGTAGTCAGAGGACACAATTTTGACAGCTTAAAACTTTTCAATTCCTTACTTTTTTGATAGCCCTATTTGTGAATAATTTTATTTCCATTATCATTTTCTCTCATACTTTTACAGTTCACACTCGTTCAACAACCAATGTTTCCATTTTGCTATTTTAACTTTTTAATATAAATTTCCAAGATTTCTGACATATGATGTTGTATGATTGATGATTTCTCTTTACCACGGGTCCATAGGTCCACGGAACGGCCACTCTGTCGCCTTGAGTCGTGATGTCTCACTCGACAGATGACAGATGTCAACCTCAAACTTCAAAATTCATAACCCTTTCCTTTCGAGTCAAGTACGAACACGTGCATGGTCACAATTTTCTGAAAAATTATTTAAACTTCAATTATGATATTTTTGGCGAGGTCAAACCACAACCCCTAACATTTAGAGAACCGCTCTCATGCGGGATACGTCATGTTGACGACTAGTTGTTAAGTGTTTTTTAAGCAATGTCTCAATAGTTTTTTCCACCACATATGGTATGTTCAAATTTTATTACTGATTGCTCATATTTAATGTAATACCTATTTCTATTTTCTGTAGATCTCTTGTTAACCTTTTTGCTGAAGATGAAGGATGAATCCTTCGAAACATGTCCTACTGCTGATGTAAGTCTTCCGACTACATCCCTTAATGTGCTGATGTGTCCTCTGACTACACACCCACATAATACAATAAAGATTTTATTTGGTGGAGTTCGACTGTAAGTTTTTTACCTACCCAGTACCTATGAACATATTTTGTTACGGCTTTGAAAAAGATTATTGAAATGAAGAAAAAAGTACATTGGAACAATGTATATTATTTCATGAAAAAAATGTGATACATAATATCAATGAATACCGTTTATTACCTTTCCGTTCATTGGTACAATACATTTTTCATCGTGACAATGATTCAAGTTCATTGATATCAAAGATTATCTTTTTTTTCATTTATGAACAGGTTTCGTTGCTGCTATGGAAAAGTTCATTGAGGTAATGAAAGGGGTACACTGAATCCATCTGAAATTGTTCATCATATCAATGAACGTAATTAATTGTCCCAGAGATGATTTTATTGTTACAATGAATCCAAGTTTATCGAAATCAATGATAATCTATTTTCAGATCTCACACAGGTTTTATTGGGGCTATGGAAAGATCATAAAAGGTGTAACGAAGTTACTAAGTACCAGTTTTGTTAGGCGATAGAAGCAACATTTTCCTCCCATTCTATAACTCCGTAATTAATATGTTCATGAATATAATAAAAAGCCTTATGTCGAGCCAAGCCATCTCGTGTTAAAATATACTCATAAATTTTGCCAGCATCTGTTTAGCCGAATCCTCGCATAGAAATCTCCGTTGCTGGCAAGTTAGCTTTAGCTGGTAGTACACAGCGCCTCCATTAGAGGGACCACTCCGCACGACTTCGTTGTTTGCACAGAGCCGGTTTACTTAAGCAGACAGAAGCGATCGTTGAAGCATTTTCTCAGGTAGCACAGACAGAGACATCCGAAGAGCTCCGAAAGGTAACTTGGAGATACGCCTTCCAATCAGGATTGCGATGTTCTGATGAATTCATGTTAATTATTTTGCATATCTTTCATTGCATTTACGAATGATATGCAATGATTGAATAAATACCACTTATTCGAATGATAAACAAAATAATTAGTTCAATGTGTGAAAGCATCACGAGAATAAACTGAAACATAGATTTAATGTATATCAATTATTGAATCAAGGAATAACCGATACTTAATAATCACCGTTCATTGGATTGATGAAAAATATCCATCGTCGAACTAATCTGAATCATTATATCAATCATACAGTATTCATTCGAAGAACGAACAATAATAATTAATCTGATCAGTTTCATCAGTTGAACGAATACAATTCATTGCTTGGGTGATCACTCTTTATTCGTTTGATGAATGGAATTCATTACCAAAACGAACCTATTTAATGTACTTGATCATGATATCAATAAAAGCATTCATTGATATTATTAAGATCCATATTCATAGTATGGATAACCAGTGGTACATTGACATAACGATTGCGTTCATTGAACCAATATTGATAAAAATATTCATTGAGTCACCGAACTTTTTCATTGTATTCAGGTACCAATTTTTTTCTGTGTAAAGAATGGCAATAAATAGTTCTGTTGAATGAAGGAGAATGTAGTCTAGTGAATACTTTCAACATTACCATCAAAAAGATATTGAATTTGTGGGTGAGTATAGTAAATAATGATAATTTCTTGAAAATAAAAGGCCCTCAAGGTTGCTGATGCTGTTTTAACTATCGAAATAAAATAGCATTACCAAAAGGGAAAGAAAACCAATATCATCAGGTTTGATTCGCGTGTTTCCGAAGTTTTCATTGAGTTTGTCGCTTGAATCTCAACAGAAAAAAAAAATAGTTTGAAAAAACTAAAGAACACGCTTTACTTTCCATGGACTAAAAAGTAAAAAATAATTGACAATTTAATTTCTCAAATGTAAAAAAAGCGTGAAAACAACTACTTCCCCGGCACAAGCCACGATGGACATTGAACTACATCTGATAGATATTGTGAAAAGACTCTAACTGTGTTTCAGACGCAGATGATTCCATAACAGATTTTATGAATGTCCTATTCATATTTTCGAACTGAAATCAACATATATTGAGTATTATCCAATACGCTGCTATTTGGTAAATGTTCAATTTCTGTAAGCCATCCAAATAGAAGCACTGCATATATCCTCGTTTTATTTTCAAAGGATGTTTGTTAACTAGTTTTCATTTCTTCCGTCTGAAAAATAAACTTGAAATGTCTTCAGACGAATACAGACAAATATTAAGTTCTGAACCATTCTACTGTGGATTATCTGCAGAAAATATATCCATATCACGATGCGAAAGTCGTCCCAGTTATTAAAATTCAGTTCCCTAACTTCTATTACTTTCAGTTCACTTAACACACTATACTTGCGAGCCATTTTCAAGACATTAGTTGGAGATATGGAGTGAATCAAATTCGCTTCGCCTGTGAGAGATGAAAGGTATGCCTCTCACGAAATTCAAAAATCGTATGTAGTAAATTTTCCTGAAAAACTCTGTTTCTTCAAACGAGAATTTTGTTCACAATGCACGTATTGCTCCTTTGATAACAATCCATGTCTTCCATTCGAAATATTTACAAGATACCCACTAAAAATTGAAATGACAATGAATTGTAAAAAATATACAGGTTGTCCACTTTTTTATTTTTCGTTTCAGGGAAAAAGTAATTCCTCATGTTTTCGAACCTAATTTTGTCAAGTGTATACGAGTAGTGTTAAAAATATGAATTTGTTACAAGATTAAACTACGACCTACTTTTATTTGTGTCAATACTGCTCCGACATTTTCTGAAGGTAAGCAAGCACAACTCGTTCATCTATCATCAACTTTTGCACTTCCATCCAGTGTACGAACTTGTCATATTCTTTGTTATAGGCTTCTTTTGATTTTTGCGATATTAACTGCGATTCTGCTCTGCGAACACTTCGGCAGAGCCGTCGTGTTCGAAAAATCGCGCGTGTTTGAAAAACCTATTTATTCACTTATACTTTAATATACTATTAAAAAGTGATTTTCCATAAAAATTATACCTAGTAATTTCTTATGAAATGCGCTCGTTTTCTCAGAAAACGTGATTGAACGCCGACATCAAATTTCAGGTTCACCCTTATCCGCCGCTGAAAATTCTGGCGGAGCCGAATATTTGATTGGTCATAACTCTGCTAAAAATAATCGGAGAAGAAAAAGGAACAGTTCATATAGTTTCTGAAGACTCCTACCTTCTCATGAAAATATAATATGCGAGTATTTGAGTACCTAAAATGTGTTTTGTTGCACTTCACGGAGATGTTTGCGGATGATCCGAAAATCACGAATAATTTAGTAAATATGGAATTATTATACTGAAGCAGCAACCCATACCCTCTTTGGACTACATGCAACAACTTTAAAGTAGTGTAACAGGTACCACTTATATATGCCAAAAACAATAATTTGTTTTACTCCTGCCTAGATAAAATCGGCATTCCCTTCAATAAATGTTGAAAATAATCGCTTCTTCATATTCTGCATATATATATTTAATTACACGATTTTGAAGTGCAAACTTCAAGCTTGAAATCACATAATTATTTTTTTATGTAGGATGTGTATGAGCGATTATTTTCAACATTTACTGAAGAAATTGCCTGGATTATGGGTGAGTTGAAAACTGTGGCAGGAGTAAAAGCCAGTTTTTTCTTTGGCATGTATAAGTGAGACTTGTCTCACTAGTCTTAAATCGTTGCTATGGTCCTAGGAGGATTCCTGCTTCAGTATAATTATTTCATATCAACTAAAATATCCATGACTTCCGGATCCTCCGTAAATATCGTAGAAGGGTTATGTGAAGTGAGACAAAACACATTTTAGATACTCAGATACTCACATGTTATATTTGCATGAGGAAGTAGAAGTCTTCAGGAACGATATTCACTTTTCCTTTTCCTCTTATAATTATTTTTAGCAAAGTTATGACTAATCTAATTTTTGATTTTGACCTTGCCTGAACTTGCAGTGGCGGGTTAGCTCGAGAGTGACGTTGGCGTCAAACCACGTTATCTGAGAAAACGAGCCTATTTCATAAGGTGTTACTGAAAATCATTTTTGTGGAGAATTGAATTTATCGAAATCGTTTTTTGATAAATCTTATATTTTCTGAAATAACAACAATAAAAATTGTATTTTTTTAAATGAAAGATTGTTAAGGTTTCACCTCTGATTTTTTGGTAAACCATTTTTTTTCTAATAAAACATAATGTCGATGTGAAGATATATGAATAAATGAGCTTCGTTAACATTCTGTGTAGTTTATGAAGTTACTATGGTAGATTTTGAATATTTGTTGTTATTTATATGGTGATGTCATGTTCTAATGGTTCTGAAGTAAAAGAATATTTTCTTGTATTTTCAATAAAAGTATCGTCTTAAAACATTCTAAATCTTTTCCAAGAGGTTATGGGCCCAGTCCGCCAGTTCTAAGGCGAAAAGTTCTGCAGTAAAAGTTCAAAGTTGAAAGTTACATCGTTTTTCGCATTTCACGTTGTTGTAACGAAATAGCGAGGTCGAGATGGACAAGAAAATATACTCAATTCAGAAGTTTGATGGAAATAATTTTTCCTTATGGAAGTATCAAATGGAAATAATATTTAGAGCAGAGTGTATCAAAGACTTAATTGATGGAAGTAGAACAAAGCCCACAGAAGAAGCTACAGTGCAGGAGAAGAAAACCTGGGAAGAACATAATGCGAAGGCCATGCTGATAATATCAACTGCAATGGAGTTCGAGCAATTACAAACAATCATGACCTGTGAATCAGCATCAGATATGTGGAAAAGGCTCAAGATTATTCATGAGCAGAGATCAGCTGTAAATAAAGTAACGCTCAAGCAACAGTTCTTTAACTATAAGATGACTGATAAGGATAGCATTGCGAAGCACTTGAGTACAATTGAATCAATCACTCAAGCTCTCAAAGACGTAGGTGAAACAGTTAATGAAACCGATAAGATTGCCAAAGTTCTTGGTAGTCTTCCGAGCAAATTCAATTCATTCATAACAGCTTGGGATTCGTATGAAGAAGCCAAACAAACCTATGATAATCTTGCTGCGAGACTATTGAAAGAGGAACTTCGATTATGTCAAATGGAGGAAACAGCTACGGTTTTTGCAGCTCTACAAGTTTCAAAGTCTAGAAGTGCTGATAAATTCAGTGGAAGCAACGTGAAAATCAAGAAGAAAAACATTGAATGTTTCTTCTGCCACAGAAAAGGTCATCTTAAAAGTCAGTGTCGATTCAGACTATTCGCTCAGCAGAAGAAACACAATTCTACTGAATCATGTTCCAAAGACCAAGCTCTTAGTGCTGAAACCAAGAATATATCTGCGATGAACGCTGAGGAAATCTGGCTCGCTGATAGTGCAGCATCGAAGCATATAACGTTTCATCGAGAATGGTTCAAAAATTTCAAAACATTACCTGCTAAAATTGCCATTCAGATCGGTGATAATACTCTCGTCTACGCTGAAGGAATTGGTACAGTTGCTGTCAAAGCATTGGTTAAAGGACAGTGGGAGCCACGAACTCTCGAAAATACTATATTTGTTCCACAAATGAAGAAAAACCTATTTTCAGTGGGAGCTACAACAAGTAAAGGACTGCGAGTGACATTTACTGACAATAAAATTGAAGTCAGAGGTGAAACACTGTTAGCTCAGGGTACAAAAAAGGAGAATCAGTGTTATCAAATGGATTTCAAAGTGGAAGTTGATGAACAAGCAAATATTGCCATGAATGACCAAGTTATGTTGTGGCACGAAAGACTAGGCCATGTGAATTTCCAAAAATTGAATGAAATCAATAGAAGAGGGAACTTGAATTTATCTATTTCCGTTAATAATTTGCCCATTTGTGAAGCATGTCAGTATGGAAAGTTTCATCGGAAACCATTCAAAATCAATTCCAAAAGAGCCAAGTATCCTGGTGAATATATTCATTCAGACGTTTGCGGAAAAATTACCACTTCATCACTTGGAGGTGCCAATTACTTTGTAATTTTTAAAGATGATTGCACATCGTTTCGAAAAGTGTTTTTCATCAAGAACAAAAGTGATGTTTTCAATAGATACCTGCAATTCGAAAATTTTGCTAAGAAACAAACAGGCAATGAAATCAAAACATTTCGTTCGGATAATGGTACCGAATATGTGAACCACGATTTCAATAACTATTTCAAAGCAAATGGAATAGTCCATGAAAGATGTGCCCCGTATACGCCGGAACAAAATGGCAGGATTGAAAGGGACAACAGATCAGTGGTGGAATCTGCACGTACGATGTTGCTGAATTCAGGTTTACCAGAAACGTTATGGGCTGAGGCTGTAAATACAGCGGTACATATCCTCAATCGCATTCCATTCCAGCAGGAAGTTACAACGCCTTATGAAAAATGGACTGGTAAAACAAATAATTTGAACTACTTGAGGAAATTTGGTGCTGTTGCTTATGTACATACCCCCAAACAATTAAGATCCAAATTCCAAAGCAAGTCAAAGAAAATGTTTTTCGTTGGCTATGACGAAGAAAGTTCCAATTACCGTCTATATGATCCCATCACAAGAAAGATCGTTGTCTCAAGGGATGTGAATTTTGATGAAAACTCAATGAATAATAAACCTCCATTATTCAAAAGTTATGCTGTTTTTGAAATGCTGTGTGATAGAGTGACAGATGAAGATGACACGGAAAGTCGACAGTCAGTCAAAAGTCAATTAGAAGATGAACTACAGTTTCAGAACGTTGTACAGGATGATTCAGAGCGTCAATTACGAGATAGAAGTATTCTTCGAAGACCAGAAAGGTTTGGATTTGAAAATTATGTTGCATGC
Source organism: Chrysolina haemoptera (assembly GCA_958298965.1). Classification (NCBI taxonomy): domain Eukaryota; kingdom Metazoa; phylum Arthropoda; class Insecta; order Coleoptera; family Chrysomelidae; genus Chrysolina; species Chrysolina haemoptera. The sequence continues at coordinate 29,325,043 of OY282590.1, forward strand.
GCAGCAGTTATCGATGAACCCATTACCATGGAGGAAGCTATGTCAAGTGAAGAGGCAATTAGTTGGAAAACCGCGATGGATGAAGAAATTGAGTCATTAGAAAGTAATCAGACCTGGTTTTTGATGCCCCTACCACCCAACCGAAAAGCAATCAAATGTAAATGGGTGTACAAATTGAAAAGGAAACCTGATGGATCAATCGATCGTTTCAAGGCACGTCTATGTGCAAAAGGTTATTCTCAAGAGATGGGGATCGATTACACTGAAACATTTGCACCAGTGGTGAGGTATGACTCAATTCGTATATTGCTATCAGTAGCAGCAGTAAACAACTTGGAAATTCAACAATTTGATGTGAAAACTGCCTTCCTCAACGGTGTTTTGGAAGAGGAGATTTATATGGTCCAACCGCCTGGATACGAAACACCAAACTCTTCTCTGGTTTGCAAATTAAACAAGAGTTTGTATGGTCTGAAGCAATCCCCATATTGTTGGAATAGGACATTCATCAAGTTTCTCAGTGCTTATGAGTATAAACAATTTGCTTCAGATAAAAGTGTTTTCAAAATAAGATACAAAGAGGAGGACATTTTGCTGGCACTATTTGTCGATGATGGTTTAATCATCAGTAGAACTCTTAATACATCCAAAGCTTTTTTGAAAGAACTTGATGCTACTTTTAAATGCACTATCTGTGATCCGAATCAATATGTGGGATTGGAGATAGAGAGAGACAGAACCAAAAGAGCACTCTTCATTCATCAATCAGGATATATTTCACGAATTTTGAAGAAGTTCAACATGGAAAATTGCAATCCTGTTAAAATTCCAATGGATCCGAATGTAATTCTGCAGAAAAGACAATCTTCACAAGATAGCGACGACGATAGCATGGATGAAACACCCTATAGACAAGCTGTTGGATCCCTAATGTTTGCAGCAATTGTTTCTCGGCCTGACATTATGTTTGCTGTCAGTCAAGTCAGTCGTTTCCTCGAAAAACCTGCTAAAGAACATTGGTCAGCGGTGAAACGTATTTTCCGATATCTAAAGGGAACCCTCGATCTCCGGATATGTTATGAGGGAGATGATGTATCACAAATCGCGTATTCAGATGCAGATTTCGCAAATGATGTGGAAACTCGTCGATCTGTTACTGGATATACCATGATTATGGCTGGTGCTCCAGTTACTTGGACCTCTCATATGCAGAAATGTGTTACTAGGTCAACTGCAGAGGCAGAGTATGTAGCAGCTTCGGATGCAGCCCAAGAGATAACCTGGCTGAGGCTTTTTCTGAAAGAATTGGATGTGAAATTGGACGGACCTGTCAAATTAATGATAGACAATCAAAGTGCTATTCAAATCTGCAAAAATACAGAAAATCATCGTAGAACGAAGCACATTGATATAAAATATCATTTTATAAGAGAACGTGTCGAAGATGGAACACTTAGCGTATTATATGTCTCATCAGAGAATCAGCTGGCTGATATATTTACGAAAGCCTTACCCTATTCAAAATTTGAGCGGAATAGAACTTCACTTTCAATGTTTTTCAAGAATGGTTGACGAAGAGTGGGAGTGTGAAGATATATGAATAAATGAGCTTCGTTAACATTCTGTGTAGTTTATGAAGTTACTATGGTAGATTTTGAATATTTGTTGTTATTTATATGGTGATGTCATGTTCTAATGTTTCTGAAGTAAAAGAATATTTTCTTGTATTTTCAATAAAAGTATCGTCTTAAAACATTCTAAATCTTTTCCAAGAGTCGAGATGTCATGTGTCAAGTTTCAGAGCGCTACAGTTCATTCCTCACTTTTTGTTCGAGTTTGTCTGTCGTTACTGGATCATATCGTGAGAACCAGTACACAGAACTAAACTTATCTGATTTGTGGCTCCTGAACTATAAGAATCAGCACCGAATGTAATATGCTCTGTTGGAATCTTCTTATCCCGGAAAATCTGATAAGGCAAAGATATATAGAGTGATCAGTTCAACAAATTGTGGTAACATGCTGTGGAGATCCATAGGTAAGGTAACATAAAATATAAATATGTCAAAAAGGTGCTCCTCTGCATATTATTTCGAATTGTTTTTGTTGAAATTTATTATTCCGAAAGTTGTGCAAGGTGGCTCGTTTTAAGAGGCCATGAGCGCATTTACATTCGGAACATTTTATGGGTAAAAAACTAGATAACTCAAAAACGGTTCGTCGTATCGATTTCAAACAAAGATAGGCTTCTAGACGACGTTTGATTTTATATACCAATGTCTTCGATAGCACCTCACGATACTTTTCATAGATACTCGAGGTAGCTGCAGTGGTATTTCTCTTCCATTAAAATTTGGAGCAATCTTCATCCAATCGAAATGCATTTGGTATCAAAAGAAAGGGAAAACGTTGATCTATGTACGTGCCGTAATGTTTTTTTGAAATTATTTGTTCATCTATACCCAAAAAATTACTTCAAAGAAACTGCATTTTTGGGACATTTTTGAGATTTTTTTTTGTGATAAAGTGGATTGAAAATTCAATTTTCATTACAGCACGTACCTAGAATCAAACATCCTCTAGAAGCCTGTCCTTGTTTGAAATCGATAAGACGAACCGTTTTTGAGTTATCAATTGACTCTTTTACCATAAAAAGCGGCCCAAATATGATTGCGCTCATGGCCTCTTAAATGAAGTGCACTGAATAAACATTCCTTTGTTAATAAAATAATAATCTGATTTGTTCGGATAAAAACAACTCGCCTTCTCGCCTAATAGACCAACCAATATAAATTTTTTGTGGAAATCAATTCTAATAGTAAGCGACTTGCGCCATGACAACGGGGATTCTTTATAAATAACTAAAATCCAAATTGCAACTCAAAATTTTTTTTGTGCAATTGTTTAAACAATGATTATTAAAAAAAAAGAGTCCGTTTTTTGTAAATATCTCAAAAGGTACTGGACGAATGGCTTTACTCATTAAAGACCGTTTGTAGAGAATGAAAAAACCTACAAAATGGTTTTTGGAAAATCCCGATACGACCATTTTTCGCCGAGAAAAGCCAGAAAAACTCTTGAAAAAAGGCCTTTTTTCAAAAATTCGTATCTCCCTCAATTTTCAATATTAAGATATAATTTTTCGGGAAATGGTAGCAAATATCATGTACGTTGAGCTCCCGAAAGGTGGAGATTGTCGCTGTAATAGTTTTCCTACAATCGGGCTTTAAAAAATTACAGCCATATTTTGCATGATGCGTCATATTACGGGAAATGGTCCGATTTGAATTTTTAAAGCGGCATTTCGAAGTTGAGGTTAAAAACTACAATTTGTCCATCTCACATTTTCCCATAAGTTTGGAGAACATTGTTAAAAATGCTTCTGAACATAGCGCTTCGAGTGAAAATTCGTCGCCGAGTCGTGCTAAGGTAGTAGTGGAGGGGGCGCCGAGAAGCGGAGGAGAAGTGAGAGACCGGTTGCGCGCACAAGGCGCTTTTTTCTATACAGCGAAGACGTCGCTTGTAATTGCATTACTTTTATGCAGTTTATTTAAATAATACGTACATGCATATGTTCAATTATAATTGTACTTGTACAAGTACGTATATGTAAACATATACACTGGCAAAAAATGTATAAATTACACCAATAAACCGTGTTTTTTTATTCCAAAAATAATTATTCTATTGAGTCAAGTGCATTTTATAGGTGATTTAACGCTCGTTGATTTGACAACAAAATTAGTTGATGTAATTCAAGGCCAAACGGGCACATCTGCTCCTGAATTCTCGGCGCCCCCTCCACTACTACCTTAGCACGACTCGGCGACGAATTTTCACTCGAAGCGCTGTGTTCAGAAGCATTTTTAACAATGTTCTCTAAACTTATGGAAAAATGTGAGATAGACAAATTGTAGTTTTTAACCTCAACTTCAAAATGCCGCTTTAAAAATTCAAATCGGACCATTTCCCGTAATATGACGCATCATGCAAAATATGGCTGTAATTTTTTTAAAAGCCGATTGTAGGAAAACTATCGAAGCGACAATTTCCACCTTTCGGGAGCTCAACGTACATGATATTAGCTACCATTTCCCGAAAAATTATATCTTAATATTGAAAATTGAGGGAGATACGAATTTTTGAAAAAAGGCCTTTTTTCAAGAGTTTTTCTGGCTTTTCTCGGCGAAAAATGGTCGTATCGGGATTTTCCAAAAACCATTTTGTAGGTTTTTTCATTTTCTACAAACGGTCTTTTATGAGTAAAGCCATTCGTCCAGTACCTTTTGAGATATTTACAAAAAACCAAAAAAAGGACCCTTTTTTTTAATAATAATTGTTTAAACAATTGCACAAAAAAAAATTTGAGTTACAATTTGGATTTTAGTTATTTATAAAGTATCCCCGAAGTCATGGCGCAAATCGCTTACTATTAGAATTAATTTGCAAAACAGGCTTTATTTTTGTTATATCGGTTGGACTATAATATAGATATAGGTTTTGTGTCAAATCAATATGTATATGAAACACACATCCCACAACGTTAACATCCGACATGGGCGACAAGGGTGGCAAATTACGTCGGGATGCCATAACACGAGAATTACACCGTGATAGAACAAATCCCCAGGCGGTACGTGTCTCCCTCATATTTCCATCCGAACTGATAAGAGCAATAATAATTGTCAGTTTCCCGTCCCCGTGGCACACCTTCGTCTCAGTCACTAAAACCGAGTGACACACGATCCCCCGTAGTCCGCCGAGCGAATTCTCAACGGGGCCCTCTTTGTGTTTCAGGTGGGAGCGACGCAGTCACGGCTACCTTCGATCTCTTCGACTCGTCGAGCGGGCCGGACCTCACCCTCTCCCCGCAGACCTTTACCAATTCAGCGGAGGCCTTTATCAATGACAACTCCAACAGCCTGGGCGTCCCGACGGAGAGCGACGCAGGTCTGTATATTATTGTATATGTGTGTGGGTAATGTGTGTTTGCTCTGAATCTGGATGAGAAGTTGACAAACTCGCGGAGCTGGTATTAGTCGATTAGTCGATCGGGGGCGAGAGGTTTTGATGAGGGACTAATTGACCCTCTGACAGCGAACAAAAGATGAAATGATAAATTAAGGTTTTTCTCCGAGATTATTTTTTTTTATGTGAAAGTACTGCTAATGTGAATTTAAAGTTTGCTAATAATTCTGAACAATTATGTAATTCAAGATGATAATATCCGACATCTAAGTGCACCCTACATTATATATCATTCAATATATCATTAGGGGTCTGATTGCTTACCCTCAAAGTTATAGAAGATTGATATGAATTCCATCATCAACAAATGAAAATAAAGACAAATACCAAAATACTCATTGACAAACAACCCCAACAAAAAATTAGTGTCTTTACGAATCACTGGTAACGACTATTCCACTCATGCTAAAATACGCGTTTTTGATTGGTGGAAATTTGAAAACAGCATGTTATGTATTTCGGCACTTGATTGGCTATTAGATACCTTTGTAGTTCGCTTCGTCATTGTTTGTTTTATAAAACAAACTTACCCCACCAGCAAGTTGGTATAATGCCACAACACCGAACTTTGACCCAAACCATGATGAGCACTAACTATTAATTCATATCAACTTCACAATTTTCGACAAATTTTGCATACACGTAAACCAAAACTCCACCCTTTCAATTCCCGTAAAAGCATGAAAATGAACGATGAGTCACTATCTATCTACCAATGAACTAAACAATTTAATAGACTTGTTCGCGTTCGACGCGTTCACAAAATCAACTGTAGGAAACCACACTCGCGCTTCGCGCTCGTGTGGTTGCCAAACAACATAATTTGTTTCTCAAAGTCGAAGGAGTTTTTATTTCGATAATCCCCAATACACTTGTTGTATTACCTACGATAATATCACTATAAATGTTCAAACTGCCTTCGGTTTACCGATACATTTCAAAATTTCATGATTTTCGTCAAAGATGACCGAATGTACAAATAAAATTGTAAGATCAAATGACTTACCTGTGAAGGAAATTTGATCCTAATTATACGAGGGTTCTGTCGAAATTATTACACCTGGTAGTTATGCCTGAGAGTATCGTCTTCATACCACGTTCAAAGAAATATACCTAAAAATAAAATTTAGAGGTGGCAACCCTGTTGACCAGTCATCCCCTATCAACTGATCCAAGGATAGCCAAATTCACTTGTTTAAAGGAGAACACAACTAGATCGCTGCATGGGCGGGTAAATTAAAGCTGCGGAACCTCAAGTTTTCTTGCATTTCCAATTATCAAAAATTTGCCATAATCTAATTGGGAGGGTTTGTAATAATTTCGACAGAACCCTCGTATAATTAGGATCAAATTTCCTTCACAGGTAAGTCATTTGATCTTACAATTATACTTCGGGTTCTGTCTTCAATCATTACACCTGGTAGATGTTGAAAGTATTGCGATATAGTTGTAGGAGTTGTAGGAGTTCAATTATTGTCTCGATTTATACATATAAAATAGAGAAACAGCAACTTTTGGTACCAGAAACTGAACTAAACATTACTTTTAAATAAAAATAAATACTCAAGTTAAGAAGCTAATATTTAAAATTGAAGCCTTTTAACATTCCCTTCGCGAATGTTCCTACCCTTGTTATTGAAGGTTTATTATACAAAATATTAAATGTCTGAATTTTCTGTCAAGCCTGCTTTTTTCCCGATTTCTTCCACACTTACTCTTCTTGTGAAAGCTGCTAATGCAGATGCATGTTGAGTGCTATAGCTACAGTTGATGGTTCTATCAATGCCACTAAGGTCTAACACTATTTTCACCCAATCGCTAATGGCTTGGGATAAAGCTGGATGTATTGGCTTTTGGAATTTTAGGATGAGTTTATTTTCATCTTCTGATCTTACATCTCTTGTCCTTGAAATATATTCTTTCATTGTGGGTGTAATAAAAAGTTTGTCTCTGAATAATGGCAGTATTAATAATGGTTCTGTACTCTCAATCTTGTTAGGAATGAATATTGTCAATGTAACTTGATTTCAATCTCCGCAACCATTTGCAATCTGTGACCTGATATTAGGGACAATAAAGTCACGAGTTACAAGGATAGATCATCAATGTTGTTGGGTATTTGGGTATTGTTGGCCGGCTGTTATAAATACCTTAAATTTTTACGTCTATTTCATTATTCGATAATAAAGCTGATTTGAAACTGTTCATGCTTGAATTCTTTTTCGTATTGTTTGTTTAAAAAAATTATTGACTGAAATTTCCTTCATTGCAGAACCTCCACCATCTTTCATAGCATATTTCATATTGTTTCAAGGTGTTTTTTGATACAGATGAGATTATAGCATCCAATCCTGTTACTTTCACCCCGTAGATGAATGAGTCCCTGACAAAATTCATGCCCGTAGAGAAATGCTTTTCCACACGGGGTGTGGGATTCTCAAAAGAAGATCGCATAAGATTAATGTTTGGTTAAAAAATCAGTGGTTCAGATATAAGTAGATTCAGAAACGTTGGAAACCAAACTTGTGTGGGCCTCGCCAGTGCTTATTTTTGCCAGGACTTTATTAATCAAGGAGAATGAAGAAAATGCATAAAATCTTAAATCTACTCATTTAATTGTGAAACTGTCCACTGCGACTGAATCTAGACCTGGCTTCCAAGATAGTTCATCTGGAACTCTGGAATCAACTTTGGTGGCAAACAGGTCGATATATGGATATCCAAGAATTGAGCAAATAATCTGGAAAGCTTCATTTGATAGCTCATAGTCCATTTTCAACTGATTTGGGCCTAGATTCAGCATCTCTTTCCAGGTTTGGTTTATTATTTATATAAGATGCAAATCTCAATATATGAAAATCTTTGGTGCATCCATACGAAAATGAATTGAACCTAAACGGCTGGACAGACTTTGATAATTTTTTTTTTTTTTTTTTTTTTTTTTGTGTGCGTGTTCGGGAATGGTTTGAAGTTACAATTCGGTTCACTACAAAAATGTTTTTTTTTTTTTGAAAACTGCTGCCTGCGCTTTCGCCACCGGCTTCGTCATAAAATGAATGAAAAGACTTCGCCATAAAATCGACAATGGGATAATCAGCAAGCGGGACAACGTCTGCTGGGACCCGCTGCTACGACTATATTTTTATTTTCAGTTATTCTAAATATCTAGTTATACCGTAAAGGTTTTCATACTGAACTAGAACTATTCCCATTCTGTTGATATAAGTATATGTTTTTTTTTTCGATTCTCATTAGGGCATGTACACCAGAAACATTTTTTGTGAAGCTTTTAAGAGCATTGAGTGATTTATGTGATTTTTTATTTCTGTGCTGGACCGGAAACCATGACATTTTGTGCTTTCACAAAATGCTCCAAGGAGTATTGGAGTATTTATAAACATATGTGAGTTCAAATTATTCATCCACCAATTCAGATCTTGGTTTGAGATTCATTGTGAAATTCATTAAAAATGCTAAATATTTGAAAGTCACTAAATTTTATTTCCAATATTTTTGTAGACGAGCATGCTGCAGCACTCCAACAAACCTAGAAAATTCTTGGATAGTATGTTTTTTTTTTTTTTTTTTTTATTCGAGATTGACTTCAGAATGGACCGAATCTTTTGTTCTCATTTTTGCGTTAAGTATAAGGTTAAATTTTATGTATATGGCACGAGTTGACTTTTATTCCGTTTACAATAAACCCTAACGAATATACAACAATTTTGTTGTTTCTGAATTATGTCTCATATGACACAAGTGATTCCTTCCATATGTAAATGTTTTAATATAGGTTTCTGTAGTTTGTTGGAAATATATGGTGCTATATTCAAGCCGAATGGCATAGAACCAAATTAATACCATTCTCCAAAATATTCAAAAGAAAGTTTCCTAAACTCCCCATTTATGGCGACTAAGAAATATATAACTTTAAGATCAATGGCACTCAGTATGAGACTAATAACAGATCTATAATCGTCTAATTTTAAAATGTTTTGGTTCAATGTATCTATTCAATGATTTCAAATTTCAAATTTCAAAATTCAAATCAAGCTTGATTGAAATGATTGGCTTCACCACCCTTTATATTTACTTTAGGCTCAAAACTAAAATATTTTAGTTTTTTAGTAAATTTTCCCAAACAGAAAAATATCTGGTCTCGTTGACCAGCATACCTGGTCTCTACCTTAAGTTTTCCACCTACCACTAAAATCATAGGATCTTGTTTTCTTGAACTTCCTCTTTTGACTTCTCTCCCCTCTACTGTCTCTCCTGTCTCTCTACTTTCTCCATCCTGTATTTTGCCTTTTGGCGCTGTTTAAATGGTTGATATTATTTCCTTTAGATCTTATTCCAGATGGACCAGGTATTATAGTTAATCAGATAATATGCCTGCCAGAATTAGCCAAATCCTTCAAAGGGGGTTTGTCTCTTCCGATGGCGTGCAAAACAATTCATTGATGGGAATGGACATTGCTGTCAGTCCCATGCCCAGCTGTAATTTCATCTTGTTATCTGTCAACCAACCCTGAATGTCAGCATTCAGTGAAGGTGAATCAAGCCCCTTGCAATTTTCCAATACATATGATACTCATCCATATTTTTTTTTCTTCCTCTCTCTCCAAACCTCAGAAAGATAGTGAGTACACCACTACTGTATATAGTAGGGACCTCTGGAGTGTTGGTGCAAATTGTGCATAACAACTCTAGATTCAACTCTGAAGAAGCCTCAACTACTTCAGACACGTTTCCGTCGTCCGGAAGTTGGGAGACTATTTTGTCTCCCGGAATAATTTGAGATAAGTTTCTATCCTCCATGTTCTGAGTTGGAGGAAGGTTCAGATCCACATCGTGAATTTTTCTATATTCATTTTCTTTTTCCTACTCACCATCACTATAATCTGAAGTCGAACTGGTTTCTGAACTTGCATAAAATACGTGTTATCAGTATTCACTTGTAACACTAACAACGGAACCACATTTTCATCGTTACCAGAAGAAGGATATGAAACTGTGTTTTAGTATTCATGAATAGATGGGTTCATGCGAACCTATACCCCAGGGACATATGTATGCCCTGATAACAGGTAACTTGAAAAAGTAAACAACTTCGTTTCAGTTTATTCAAGTATTGAACACATAAATAAGTAACAATATATAAAATAATTGATCGGTGCTCTGGGACTGTGCATTTGCTTTTACATCTACGGGTAATACCTCATTTTCAAATTATCTTCCAGAAAGGGACATATGTATGCCCTGATAATAGGATGGCATGTCTCATTTTGGAACATATGTTCACTATTTTTCACAGATGCAGAAAGTAAGTTGCAGCAATAATTAAAAGGTTCATGTGAACCCACACCCCAGGGACATATGTATGCCCTGATAACAGGTACTTATATTTTTCTCTGGTCGCATATCATATGATAGCGAAATTGTCCAGGTTTTCTTTATATGCCATGTTTGCTGTCAAACTATGTGTCAATTTTTCTTGGACCTTTCCTAAAACGTCAATTAAATTAATTTTGGTGATAAATACTCACTCGACGTGGATTGCAGTTCCAGCAAAAGCCTTTTCAAGTTCTTTTCAACTTTTCAATTCTTTTTAGAGGGCTTTTTCCCGTTTTCCTTTATTCTTCCCCTCTTTTTCTCTGTTTTTCTGGTACCAATTTGTGAACGTGTGTACGTCGTTCAATACCACAGACAAAAGTGAATTTGGCTATCCTTGGATCAGTTGATAGGGGATGACTGGTCAACAGGGTTGCCACCTCTAAATTTTATTTTTAGGTATATTTCTTTGAACGTGGTATGAAGACGATACTCTCAGGCATAACTACCAGGTGTAATAATTGAAGACAGAACCCGAAGTATAATAACCGGCTCATTCTCCAAACTTGACAATTTTCGAGTTTTCCTTGAAAGGGTTCCTGAAATTATGGGCGTATACTATCAACTATTGTAGCAGAACAATAATTATTTTTATACACTGTCCGACAAAAAATTGGAACATATGGATAACTTTTTTATTATTGATTTCACATAAAATATTATTCAAGATAAAAGTTGGTGCTCATCGAGAAACTCATAATGGGTTATCGAAAAATTATGTTGGGTTCTTGATTTCTGATTTTTTTTTTTATTTTCGATGAATCATCAAGAATAATGTACCTCTATTTTTCAAAATTGAAATATTGGCATCATATCATGAATTAATAACAATATCTGAGAGATGAATCTGTTTATTTTTTTTTCTTTGATCAACGTTTTTGCACGATATCTAAATACTGTAGCACAATGATACAGTGATGAAAATCTGAATCTGAATGATTCATGCGATGGCAACGAAATATTCCCAATGAATTTTTTTGTATTTTGAAAAAGAGAGTACAGCAGTTAAAGGCTATTGTGAGCCAGACTTGTCAATCTTAATTAAATTATCGACTTTGACGAGTAGAGTCAAAATTCAAAGTAATTTTGTCAGTAACGCGCTCAATATGTTAGTGCAATACAATGCAATTAATGCAATGCCTTGTACGACTTTTTCATGCACACAACTGTACTTCATTTTTGATGACTTTTCGAAAAAAATATTGTTTCCAGAAACCAAGAACCTAACACAACTTTTCGATAACCCATTTTATCACGAATATTTTTTTTGGTTGAATCAGTAATGAAAAACGTTTTCCATATGGTTCCAAGTTTTGGCGGAAACTGTATAATTGTGCTAGTTATTCGATATGATAGTTTTTTTGTTGGGAGTGTTTGTTCAGTAATTGGGTGCAGTAAAATACGTAGTTTAGTGATTTTTTTAATTTGTATTTGCTAGTTATGGCAGTCACATCATTCTTTCACAACTATTTAGTATAAGCAATAGAACAACCAATGGGATAGAAAATCGTACATATTGTAGGTAGCGAGTTGGACAACACGTTGAGTGCAATAAACAATTTTTGCACGAGTTGCATACAATATTTTTTTTAAGTTCATGCAAAAAGAAAAAAATGGTTCATTAGATTCGGCACTAGGTGTAGGAAAATGAAAAGTGTAACTCATTTTAAAACTTTCAATTCTGTAATTGTCAGAAATAATTTTTGACTGACGTTTCTATAACCACAGTTGCATTATGAAAATAAAAATCATAGTAGGCGTGAGCGTGTTATCAGGAGGTGTGGTCATAGTACAGACAGTTTGATCTATGCAGGTAGACGGTTCAGAACAAAGCGGATTAATTCTGATTATGGAGTATGTAACTGTTTAAAACGTATTGATAATCTCACAGAATATCTGCTAAATATGTAGTGGGTTTGAATGTTTATGTTTGTCATGATGACAGCACGTTGAAGTAGAATGACAGATGAGTGCAATAAAAACTTTATTCCACTAGTGCAATACATAACTTCTTTTTCCACTAAATATAGTTCAATAAAGTTTTGCTTTTTGCATGAATGTAGAAAAAAAGAGTAGGTTTTGACCAGCATATAAAACAAGCGTACGAATAAAGCGTTTGATATTCAATGCGCATTTGCACAATGGAAAATTGAAAATGTTATACAGTGTCCGGCATAAAGTTCGCGGCATATGGGAAACTTTTTTATTATTGATTTGTCAAAAAAAAACATTTGTGATAAATACCAAACCTGAATTACAAACACCAGAACTGAATTTTTCACGACCCTATACGAGAGAGATTAAAAAATATGCTTTGTTTTCAAAAAATATGATCCAATCACTTTATTTTTCACGGTAGTATTGGTAGTTACAAAGAAACATTGTTCAGAATCGAATGTTGATTCAGACAAAGTAAAAAAATGCTCGCTCCTCGGAAAAGTGCAACTTTGCGCTTTCTTTTTGAAGCATAAAAATCGAATTTGATATTTCTCACATTACTACGAATATAGCAGCAATTTTGAAAAATTAATTGCAAATGGCCAAAAGGTGGGTTTATTAAGATTTTTAATAATTGAATTTTAGGCGATTCGATTCATTATTGGTATTTAAGGGTTTTCGGGGTCAGAGATTATGAATTTTTTATCAAAATTCATAAATTCAAAATGGCGGCTCCAAGATGACGGACGATATTTGTCAATATGGTCCGACTCGATTCAAAATTAGTGTGTGAGGGTTTTCGTGGTCAGAGATTATGAATTTTTTCGCAAAATTTATGAATTCAAGATAGCGGCCCAAGATGGTGGACCAGTTTTGTGATTATGGTCAGATTCGATTCAAGATTGGTATGATTATCGGGGTCGGATATTTCGGTTTTCTAGTCATAAAAAATAATATTTAAAAAAAAAACTAAAGAACACGCTTTACTTCCAACATAGACTAAAAAGCGTGTTCTTTAGTTTTTTTAAACTGTTATTTTACAATTTTTGCCGGAGAGTATCAAATAAATGAAATAGTAAAATGGACAATGTCGAAGTACCCTTCTCTCCAAATATTTCCACCACGTGGAAAATATGAGGCAAACATCTGTCAGAAAACAATTACTTTCCTGGCTAATACCACGACGAACATTGAATTACATCTGACAGATATTTGTGCAACGTTCTTCCAAGAAGATCACTTGCAGGTGGTCTTCCCCAGCCAAATGAAGGATAATCTGCTGCATAATTACAATAAGCAATTGCAACTGGGTCTTCTTGAAAGAACGTTGCACAAATATCTGTCAGATGTAATTCATTGTCCGTCATGGTATTAGCCAGGGAAGTAGTTGTTTTCTGTCAGATGTGTGCCTCATATCTTCCACATGGTGAAAATATTTGAAGAGAAGGGTATTTCGACATTTTCGATTTTACTATTTCACTTATTATTTTACAGTTTTGTATTAGACTTGATGAGGCGATTTGAAAATACAAATTATGATTTCGTCATGTGAAAGGCTTATAGGTATTTGACGTTGGAATGTACCTTGTATATCAAACTATATATTTGCATTTAGCTCGCTCAAACGATCCAGATAACGTCATTCCTTCGACGTATCACCTCAATCGGATCGAACAGACGTTCGAGGGTTCGCTCTAATGGCTGAAATTATTCTTAAGATCGATTTTGATCTGAGGCGTGTCTGATGTGAAATTCAGCGAGCCGCTTCGAGTAGTTTGATCTCTGATGTGATAAGTGCGATTTCTAGGTGAAGGATCAATCGTTGACTGGAAATTCCACTTGGCTTTAATTACTCACTCCACTAGGGCACAACATCGATTACCTTCAGCTGTAAATATCAACTCTTTCGGGGTGGAATTGAAGAGTCAACCGTTAATTCAGCGTGTTGTTCGGGAGATGTGACAGATCGAGGAGTTTACGTTCGAATTTGCCTGATTGTTATTCAGTGATGAAGTTTTTTGGAGTTTTTCGAACTCGTCCCGGGTTGCTTATGAGGATTTTCATGTGACCGACCTCAATAATTTTTTTAACTAAGATTGTGAATATTGAAAAAACATCAGAAGAAAATCAAGTAATGATCGATACTATAATGCACACTACTTGCACAGTCGGAAGTACCGTAATAGTTTAATAAGTACAATATAATCACTACCTAGTTACCAGGTATTGATAACTGAATATATCCTTGACAACGTGGTGTAATCGATTTGGTCTTTAGCACTGTAACTCCATGTTGGTTTCCTCCAAATATGACAGTTCTATCATTATATTATTGATTTGAAGTTTATCAGTTAACCTCAAAGAAAGGATAAACAAGTTTATTCGATGTAACGAATACCACTCGAGCAAACAGAAATAATGGATTATACTTATCTCGTTACTCGACGTATTTCTGAAAACACCACTCGAGCTCATCTCGACCCTTTGCTCCGTTTCTACACCATCGAGCAGCTCAAGGCTGTCTCGTCTCATATGGCACTACGACTCAGCCGACTGGGATGGTCTTCGCATGTTTTTCTCAGCATTTCCATGGAAAAGAGTGTGTTTCTCTCATAGAGATGCAACATAATGTGCCGAGGCAATTTCTGAGATCATAATGCTGGGGATGCAAACATATATACCTAACACGTCAAGAGGAACATTATCTGATAAGCCTTGGTTTAGCAGAAACTGCTCCAGAGCTGTCGCATTCAAGAGGGCAGCATGTCGTAGATGGTTGAAAAATCATGTCACTGAGACTAGATCGGAATATGTTGAAGCAAGAAACATCTGCAAGGAGACAATCGAATCTAAGAAACAACTTACAACGCCAAGATACGATCAAAGCTAGTTGAGTGTCCTAGCGGGTCCCACTCCTTTTGGTCATTTGCCGAAGCTGTGGAAAGAAATTTCACTTCCAGCTCATTTCCTCCCCTAATAAAGGAAGATGGAACACTAGCAGCGAACGCTCAAGAGAAAGCTAATATCTTTGCAAACATGTTTGCTTCAAATTCTGCGCTGGATTCATCGGGAAAACAACCCCAGAACATCATTCACACTGACAGTCATATGCCTGAAATTATTTCCCGCCAGCGAACCATCAGACGCATTTTGCTGGGTCTCGACACCAACAAAGCTAGTGGATGTGAGGGAACTCCTCCGATCGTCCTCAAAGAATGTGCTCCCGAAATAGCACCAGTTTTTTGCAAGTTATTCAACATCTTTTATAATTTGGGGTATTTCCGTCCAATTGGAAAATTGCAAGGGTACAACCAGTCCCTAAAAAAGGGAAAAAGAACCTACCCAACAGCTACATACCTATCGCAATCTGTTATTTCGAAGGTTATGGAGAACGCTATCAACATCGAGCTCATGAAATATCTAGAACACTCAGGAATTATCAATGATTGACAATATGGTTTCCGGCACCAGAGATCAACTGGTGACCTGCTTGCTCATGTCTCACATATTTGGCAGCAGTCTATCGAAAAATATGGTGAAAGTCTGGCCGTTGCACTAGATATCTCCAACTCATTTGATCGCGTTTTGCACCAAGGACTCATAGCCAAACATCCATCTTATGGCTTGCCTCTTCGGTTGTGTTCCTTGCTATCTAGACCGATCTATTCACGTGGTGATGAGGTATCATCTGGATACTGTACCAATAAATCCATTCTAGCACCAACACTGTTGCATATAGTCCAAAGAGGGTATGGGTATGAGTTGCTGCTTAGTATAATAATTCCATATTTACTAAATTATTCATGATTTTCGGATCATCCACAAACATCTCTGTGAAGTGCGACAAAACACATTTTAGGTACTCAAATACTCGCATATTATATTTGCATGAGAAGGTAGGAGTCTTCAGGAACGATATGAACTTTTTCTTTTCCTTCTCCGATCATTTTTAGCAGAGTTAGGACCAATCAAATATTCGGCTCCGCCAGAACTTCCAGCGGCGGGTAAGCGTGAACCTGAAATTTTATGTCGGCGTTCAATCACGTTTTTTTGAAAAAACGAACGCATTTCATAAGAAATTACTAAGAATAATTTTTGTGGAAAATTCAATTTTTTTCACCTTGTTGAGTTGTTTTTCCGAGATTACAGCAAAAATCTATTTATTTTTAAATGAAAAAAATATATGTTCCACCCCTGGAATTTCGGTAAACATTTTTTTTTCGTATTCATCATGGTTTCAACAACTAGCATACCAAGTTTGGTGGTGCTACAATCGATCCTCGTCTCAAAACCCAATAGTACTGGATTATTGCTCTATTTCGACCTTTTTAAAAACTCATACGTCGAGATACTATTATAATATGTGCCAGGCTTGAGGAATTTCGCCATCCATCCATGCGAAACTAGGGCCACCGAAATATCTCTCACTATAAACCTTCACCCATCTTTCCATGTCATCAAATGAAATCGACAATCCTAGTGGTCGTTTCCTTCTCACAAACCTATCTATATGTGGCCATGATATTACAGTACTTCGCGTTTTCTCTGCTGCATATGTGAGTAAAATTTTGTTTTACGATTCAACTTTTCCGAATGACTTTGCAAGTCCGCAGTCACGTTTATAGAATGTTCCGGAAGGAAAGCGTAGCTGGGAGATTTCGAGTGAAGGAGATTGATCTATTCACGTCACGTTAGGTGGACTTTTCCGTGATGAACGAGAGCTTCTAGAGATATTCACAGACACCTATTATCAGTGATGTAAAAATCATCATTAATAACTCGTTTAAAATTTTAACTTTTTGTTATTAGGTAGTGTTGGGTAATAAGGGCCACTCAACGTTTGTAATTTTTTCTAACCCTTATATGTCATACAGAAAAATCCGAAAGTTATTGAAGTGATTTTCTGTCATATTTGCCGCTATGTTAAAAATAATATTCGTCTCCTTTGAAACCTTGGATTAGATTAGATTAGTTTGGGGCTTCCGTGCCATAAGCATTAACACCGCGACCTTTTCAGATCTATTGTGTTCGCCCTCGAAATCGTTTAGAGTTCTTTATCTAGCCCTGTCTTCGTCACGAGACCATAGGCCAGTTTTCAGAACTCCCATGTATCCGGGAGCTTTTGGTTTTTCTTTCCCCAGTGTTAGAAACCTTAGCCTTGACAAGCCCTCACAGTGGCATAGTATGTGTGCCGATGTTTTCTCTTCTTCCTGACAGAACCTGCATAGCATTTCTTCTGCCAGATCAATAGCACTCATATGTTTGTTGAGCCTACAATGCCATGTGAGGAGTCCAACTGTTATTCTAGTATTGCTCCTTCTCTGGTTTAGTAGATATTCTGTGAATGTTGGCATCGGTTTTTTGATAAACTCTTGCCTGTCTCATTCCTGGTGAATCGTTCCACCATTCTTGAGATTTCTGTTGGATCCATGATTTGGTGTTGGTTTTTAGTACAGCTTTCTCTATACCGCAAAACGGTTCTGGGCCATTCAGGGCCTTACTTGCTCCTTCTCGAGCTAGTGAATCAGCCTCTTCATTGCCTCTGTAACCTGTGTGTGCTGGTACCCAAGCTAGTGTCAGTCTGTTCTGACTGCCTAGCTCTTTTAGGGCTTCTATGCAGTCCCAAACAAGTTTTGAGGTGATTTGCATAGAGTTGACTGCATTTATCGCCGCTTGGCTATCCGAGTAAATGACAATGGTTTTTTCTGAGAACTCCTGCCTTTTGCGCGCAATGGTGTATTGCAACGATTTCCGCCTGGAATATCGTCGTGTGTTTACCTAAGCTTAGTGAGATTCTCATCTTCGGCTTGGCTTGAAACCTTGGTAACCAAACTAAGGCAAAAAATTGAAACTTGCTGTCGGCGGGCCTTAAGAGGCAACATCAGCGCGTCATCACGAAAGTCAAATTTTATCATTGCGCCGCACATGTTGGGTGTATGGGGATAAATTTTTAAAGAGCGATAGTGGAGGTAACGAAGCACGTGTCCGTAACAAAACTACGTAGCTGGGATCGCCAATAAGGTAGATAGCTTTTAATCGTAGAATCGGTTTTGCGTCAAAACTAATGATTTTATACATTTTTTTTTTTTTCTTCTGAGTCTATAATCTCCTTGAGCATTGAAAATCCTGAATATCTTCAGCCGCCAACTTATGCAATTTTCGTGAAACCACATGCCAAATTTTAAACACATTTTAACCGAGCCCATGGGCCTCATCAAGCGTTTGTTGGTTGGGCCTTATTACCGGCCGAGCACATTTTCTTAAACATACATTTCCCAGGAAAACAAACAATTATTTTTATTTTTCTCTCACTGCAAAAGATAGTACCAATGTTACAGTAGAGGATAGTAGGCATGCTGTAGACCTCTGATCAGTGATTTTTTGACAAAAATGTATTCTTCCAATTCATTTTATTTTGTCCTTTTGTACTCCTTATTTAATTTATCGCTCTAATTTGGGAAACACCAGTATATACAAAAAAAACTTAAATTTTCACCTGAAGAGCATAATCATCTGATTTTTCACCAGGCGGGTATAATTCAATTACAGATTAATAATAATAATAATAATTTTTTTTGTGTACCGTTCCGTGTACCGTACCGTTCGTTGTACCGTTCTGAACAATAATACAAATCATATAACTTGTTAATCCATTTATGATATGGAAATGGAATGGATATAAAAATGAACCTGTTTTAAAAATCATTTGTTTTTTTTTGTATTCACCCAAATCTCCCAAATCACAGTTTATTGGGGGGAGGGTCCCTCGAACTTCCACCCTATAGGTCCGCGTCTGTAAGTTTGATTTAATTTCTAACACAATCAACTTTCAGCACACCTAATAAAAACACATCACAAAATCAAAATACAATAAAAATTTATAACATGTAGTATAAAATTGTAAAAATAAAATGTGTAAAATTTTCCTGTTTAACTGTTATAATACTATACAATGTATGGTTATTTAACGAAAAAGTGTATTAATAAGGGCGATTAACAATCGAGATAATTATTATAATGTTCGGGATTGTTAATCGCCATTTTAATTCCCGAGTTTGTTACAAAACTTTTCCGTCGACCGTAGTTTTCAAAAATAGAGATATCTTACTTTCAATGTTTATTTATTTAACTATACGATAAAAAACAATCACTATTTTCTATTCATATTAACTTTCATCAAAGACAGCTTAATTTTCTTTAGTGGCAGTTTTATTTAATTTTTTCAAATTGAAAAAAAAAGATTGCTTTCATGTGGATGTGAACTGTCGACCTCAGTGTCACCTCTCTCGTATGTCAGACAAACGTTACCATAACGCCACGTGACTTTCCATGATTTTAAGTGACAACTGGTGTTTTTTTCTTGCCAAAATATATGTGAAATATTTGAACTATATCTTATTTATGCATAATCACAACCAGAGCTGTCCCGAAGCACATTGCTTAGTGCTCGAAGCACTTTTGTGCTCCTAAGCGCTGTGCTCCCGAGCACTTTCCCAACTCAGTGCTTAGTGCTTAGGGCTCAGAAGCATTTAACGAAAAGGCTTAGTGCTTAGTAATCCCGAAAAATTAATCTTGTCGAAACATGAAGTCGCGGCAGATGGCACCCGGCGGCATCTCTTACCAAAAAATAAATTTTCAACGATCAACTACGTTTAGAAGATTACTGTCTTGAAAAAATAGTACAATTCTGTCAATTACTTTTCCTATATCTAAAAAAAATAAGTTTAAAATAACAAAATGTTACTTCTCCTTTTCAAACTACGTTGACGTATCGGAGACCAAATATGTCTCCGTTATCAAAACCTTTAGAACAACCTTTTTTTTTTATTATCGAGTCAAGTTGTTATTTCTTTGATGAAAGTCAAAAAAAGTTTACCAGAAGTTTCGTATGGTTGACATTTGCTATCTTGATACAGGGGATGTGTGGTATGTCAATTACCATTCTGTTATTTCAAACTTCTTTTCTGTGTAACCATATGCGGCCCATTTCAACTTGATTTTAATGCTTTACATATACCGTACTTTTTTTACAAATTTGTATTATAACCAACCACAAAATTGTGTTTTTAAGTTGATATCTTCAGTTTCAATTAACAGGTCAAGGACGACCTTCTTTCTCAGGGTTTTTAACCACTGAAATCAAACAGTAACCCTAGCGATCTACTTAAAAAAATAGAATAGAATATTTTCAAAAAAAAAATCTTTAAATACATATTGTGGAATATGTGATCAATTGATCATTTATCGTGGTACGCTGAATGCCATTTTAGATATGTGAGTAGAAAAAGTAACTTAAGTTTTTAATTGAGTCGGTTGTTACTTGATGGAAATCTATAGCACTTCTCAAACTGTTAGAAACATGAGTTACTAAAACTTGATTTAACACGATAAGATTTCAACAAATGATATTACATCGAGACATGTTTCGCTACACTATAGTTTTTTCAAGCGGTTAGTATAAAAACTGCTTAAAAAGCAACAGTGTAGCTATACATGTCGCGATGTAATATTACGTGTTTGATTAACTTTCAGTAACTTAAGTACCTAATAGTCTGAAAAGTGCTTAGTGCTTAGTGCTCCCTGACTGGAATTACTTTTTGTAAATGCTTATTAATCCGAGCATTTCATAAATAAAAGTGCTTAGTGCTCGAGATTTCGGAGCACCTTTCACGAGTGCTTAGAGCTTGGTGCTCGAAGCACTTTTTGTCAGTGCTCGGCACAGCTCTGATCTCAACTTGAATAGAATTGAGATAATGAATGATATTCATCTACAGTGATTGATCTGTCACATAAAAACCTTCTATAACATTGAAATAGCATCGAAAACTACAAACAATTCATCTCTTCGCACTCTGGAAAAATAATTCTGTTAACTTATTTATCGAAAATGATATATTGGACGCATGTGGTATCACTCAACGAGAACAAGATAAATCGAAATGAAATGTAACTTTGAAAATTCAAAATATGATCTAACACTGAAAACCTAAATAATAGAGAACTAACTTGTCATCGCGTTTTATGAATGAGTTGCACGTGTTGAAATCCATGTTTAATCTCCTTTCGTGTGGGCGGATTTTAATGTTCACCGAAAATCAAATTTTAATTATTTGTTTTTGCGAAACGAATATCCATTTCAGCTCGTTGACTTATGATGTGATTCTGTTTGTAATTTCAGCGGAATTTAATATTCGATTGCAATGATGATGGCAACACGGAATGATAGATGAAATGAATATAATTCATACAGGGTTATCTACGGAAAGTTTCTTCAGAACATGTTTCGTAGGTTTCTGATTGAAATGTTGCAGAATCATTTGACGTGGAACCCTTTACGTTTCATCGTTGTTTGATAATACAGAAGATAATACAAATAATACAAATTCGTATGCATGAAAACTAAACCCTTGATCTTTAATTGGAAAATTATCACCTCTTCTAAGGAAACCAGACACTACATTCATGTTGCGAATGGATATGTACACCACCGCCTAAAATAATTCCTACCATGCATAACTAAAACAAAATAATTATAACTCACCTTGGTGTAATAATCGGGATCATAGCAATGGTAAATATCCACATGGTCAACAAAAAATAGCACACACAAAAATCAAAATACAAACTCACCTCAATACGGTACTGAACTGCTTAATGAACAAATCGCAGACACAGCAGACGACGTATTTGCAGATTCCTTCAAACTCGCAACTCTCAAAACTGTCATCTATATAATATTGTTAGTACTAATATTGTCACGCCATGACTTGGGCACAATCGAGCTAGTGACATCTAGTGGTGATGCCCATTTGGATCAAACCATTTTGCCTATATCATTGACTAACTATCTTCTGTATTATAAACAACGGTTTCATGAATTATGAATGTAATTCACCCATAAATATAAATTATAAAGTTTCATCATAAAGGTGATATGCTTCAAATTGACCATATTCACCGTCGCCATATTGTCATGCGACAATACCAACTATCCATTATTACCAACGGTTAAAAAAATAATGTATCTGTAACAAAACAGCGAAAATCAAAAATGTTTTATCTCGTGCATATTTCATGTGCGTATTTTGTGAGTTTCAGAAAAATGTAACTGAAGAGAAAATCAAGGATAAATGAGTAGATATACTACTATCGGTATCAGCTTTCAACGGAGCTTAATAACTAATTTAAACATTTTGAACTATATATGTTTGCCTTTTATACATGCGGTAAACAACAAGGTGCAATTTTTGACACTTTTGTAAATTTCTCTTTTTATTTCAAAATATTATTTTCTTTTCATGTTTTTGGAAATTCCGAAACGTTTTTGTCCACGGACCCTTAGTTTTCTTACTTGACTCCTTATCCATCATGTAAACATACTAAATATACTTCTTATTGTAGATATACGATGTGTTGGTATATTTTTCATAATTTCCTACAAACTTTCATGGAATTATGTCTAAACCTAATTCAAAAACACGTTGCTCGATAATAGCATACATTTTGTCATATCTCATCCAAAATGATATTGAATGATCATTCCTACTCTCAATGTGAAACGTTCCTTTTGTTCGTTTTAAACCCTTGTAATTAATCATTCACCCTTATCTGAATAACCCTGTATGGAAATATAAAAACATTGCGCATGAAATCAAAACAGCTCTCCAATGGTTTTGCAATAACAAAATAAATCCAAATATGAACGTGCTGGAATAAAAATTTAATGAAAATGAAAATAAAAACAAACAACCAATCGAATGAAAATTTATTAAATGCGCCATGGCGAGATAACTGAATACCAAAACTGAAAAGTACAAAACGGATGTGATGTGATAAAGAATTCAGGTCATGAATTCAATATGAACGAACATTTTTTGTTCGTTCTCCTCTCGAAAATCAATTTAGATAGAATGTAATAATGCTTGCGAAAATACTTTTGGAGTTTTGTTGAAATAAACCAACATTGTCATCATATTCATAATGTTTCGACAAAAAAGCAATGCATATATTGAAAATACAACTCCAATACAGGTTCATTTGTGCAGAAAATAGGGAATTATGTGAAACTTTGATGGAAAATTCAATTCGACAAGAGGTTTCAGCCGCTCTGAGTGAAAAAATGTCAAGAGGTATTTCCTTATTGCAATTTTGACGGGCTGTATCTCCGAGATCACTTTGATCGTACGCCAGCTAGGTATGCTGGTGTAGAAGTTGTTACTACTTTGTGAGTTAATGTTAGCAAATGAAGTTTCCACAATTTTTCCAATCTCAACCTTATATACGGATTCCCTGAACTTTGCACTGATGTGATAATATTTCCGAATACCGTAAGCAAAACGTATGCAGGAATTTTGAATTCGCTGTAATCTGGAGGCGTCACTCTGCAAGAGTGCGGGGCAATAGACGGCGTCACAATATGAGAGCTTGGAGATGATCAGGGATTGACAAAGATTCAGTTTAAGTTTCGAGGTGGGTGAAATATCCCGAGAGGGGTAAAACTGACTCAGCACATTGAAGGAACTTTGACATAAGTGACTAACGTGCTTTGTGAATCATAATTGCTGATCGAACCAGACACCCAAATTTTGCATTCGCTGATAAATGGAATTTGTTCATCTGGGAGGTAAAGCGTAAAATCAGCTTCAGCCATAACACGTTTAGAAGTATTTTTGATAATCATAGCATGGGACTTACGAGGATTGATCTTTGAAGTTGTTTATATCAAAACTGACGTATAATTGGGTATCGTCAACATAGTGATGGATAGTACTTCATTGTCATGAAAATCACAAATATATAGGGAGAACAATAAAGGCCCAAGGACTGACTGACTGATGGCACAGAGAATGAAATAGCAAAATAAAATTTGTCGTTTGGACGCCGTCTACAGAAATTCTGATAAAGTGTTTCATTCTCAAAGCCAGTCTCTATTACACTAAATGAGAAGATACTCCAGACATACAAATAAAACAATTGCTAAATAAATGTTGTTAAGCCAAGTTCAGGGCTTCTTGACGAGATCTTGAAAAGTCTTTAAATAGTGATCATAATCAGGTTGTGTGGAGAAAATGTGGTTCTTTGAACTTTACACATAATAAATTGTTGCATTGAAAAATCGTACTTCCCAGATCTATGGAAAAGTTCTAATGGTATACCCATCCCTAAAAAAAGTCATCCCAAAGATTTTACAGATCTCAGAATAATAAGTTTGCTTCCTACTCTTTCTAAAGTCTTCGAAAAAACTTTATATTCCCAAATATATGAACATTTCACGTCTAAAAACTTACTTCCTGATTGCCAGTGCGGTTTTAGACCAGGCAGAAATACTGAAACATCTCTAGCGACCGTAACCGCTGATATATTAACTGCTTATGATGAGGGTTTATCTAGTGCCTTGGTGCTACTCGATTTCTCTAAAGCATTCGATACCATTAATCATGAGTTGCTTTGCACAAAATTGAGATATTATGGCTTCAATGATTCATCAGCATTCTTGATATGGAATTACTTTCTGAGGCGTTCTCAAGTAATTTTAGTGAATGGATTATATTCATCCAAACTGGATATACTTTCAGGTGTTCCTCAAGGGTCCATATTGGGCCCTTTGCTTTTTATTATATACACTGCTGATATTTTGAATAATATAGAGCACTGTAAAGTTCAAGCGTTTGCTGACGATACACAAATGTGTCTTAATTTTATTACGGAGAATTGGGTAACTGTCGAGGACATTATGAATAATGAATTAAACAAAATCAAGACTTCCTCTGATCAGCACAACTTGAAACTTAATCAAGAAAAATCTAAGGTATTGTTTTTTGGCAACAAAAACAATAGAAACCTCTTAAGAGACAATATGACGATTCAAATTGATAATTCAACACTACAAATAAGCGATTCAGCCAGGAATCTTGGCTTAGTGTTAGATGTTGATATGCGCTTCTCTCTTCATATCAGGAGTATTATAAGTAAAGCTTATGCATCTTTAAAACTCATTTATAGTGCTCGCCACTTTCTCAGCGTTAAAATGAAGCGAACCTTATGCGAGTCATTAGTTCTAAGCCACTTCAACTATTGTGATTTTATCTATGGTCCTTGCTTAACAAGGGTAGATAAGAACAAGATTCAGAAAGTGCAAAACAGCTGCTGCAGACTAATTTATGGAATAAGAAAATATGATCATATCTCTCATAAGTTTCAAGAATGTAACTGGCTCAACATGGAAAATAGGAGGCAACTCCATCTAGGTACTTTCACACATAAACTTTTCAATGATCCTAACCCACCTGCTCTGGTACGAAAATTCATTCCAAGATCTAAAATACATTCAAGGAATATCAGGAATAGGTCCACCCTGACCATGCCTCAACACAAAACTGCAATGTTCCAAAAGTCATACGTATTTAATGCTATTCAAAATGTACAATCATTTGCCTGATGAATTCAAAGTATATAATATCAATAAATTCAAGTATAAATTAAAATATCATATTCTTGAAACGCAGCGAAAACTGTCTCGACCGGCTCAGTAAAGTCTCCTTGTTTATTCGTTTAGAAATTTCTACTTTAACTCTTTTTTGTGATGCTAAATATACTAGTGTGTACTCTTTTATTTATTTGTTCATAAATTTAATCAGTTTTATAAATAGCCATGTTGTGGGTCCAGCAAACATTGCCAAAATATTATATATATATATATTTTTTTTATGGAACTAGTAAATAGTGGGGCTTTGCAGCAAAATCAAAGAGTACTACTTTAAAGTTTGTCCAAGCTTTCGGAAATTTAATAAATCATTTCCATCATCAGGGATACTACAAATTGCATGTGTAAGTAATATAAAAAATGTATATGTATTGTTAACTTACATCTTTGTTGAGATTGTGAGACGCGATGTTATTCAACAATAAGTGACACATTGTGCAAGATGAAAGTTGATATAAAACATGTAAAATTGGAAGGATGTCTTAAATTTTTTTATAAAATACGTTACATTTAAAATTGTTTAAATTTACTTTTATTTTGACCACACCAGTCCAAATCAATGCTCTTGGTTAGGAGAAGACAGATAGTTGACATGACATACGACTCAGTCAGTGGTACCAATTTACAGTTACCAACCTATGTTGGAATCCGTAAATCCGATTTTTAATTGGTAAGGCGACACCTAGTGAGCTAGGATGAAACCGGAATTGAGTACATTTGGCATGTAACTAAATGTCTTTAGTAGAATCAAAATTTGGACGAAAAGGAGTTGAGTTAAATGTATATAATTATTTGTCACGGTCATAAAATATTTGTTGATCAATTTTCAATGTTAATGGGTGATGGATTCTTATCCAACGTCAAAAGCTAGGAATAAATTTCACTCAGATGATTGATATCTGTTTTTTTATTTATGCAATTACTATTTTCTGCGATAAAGGCCATTTCGAGAAAGGTCCTTTTGGATAGATGCGATTCACTAGCTAAGACCTTCGTGGCATCATAATTCATATGGTGATCAAACTTGTTGACATGTTCAGCTAACGCACATCGTTCTGGATGTAATCTACAGTCACTTTTATGTGAAACGATTCGGGAGCCTAGAGATCTCGAAGTCTGACCAACATACATTTTGTTGCACGATTGACACGGAATACTATATATTACATTCGTTTGAGAGAATAGAGAAAGTTTATCTTTAACTTTAGAGTGAATTGCTCTAATGGATAGAATTGATTTATTTGTAATTTTCAAATTTGGTAAATCATTAAAAGCCCCACTATTTACTAGTTCCATACCTAACTAGTCAGCAACGACTACCCTTCCTCTATATATATTTTATATATAATTTTCATTTTTTTGGGCAACTGCCCTCTGAAGGTTAAGTAGAATAGCTTTAAGCTAGACTTCGCCTTCAGTTTCATAAAACTATAATGTTCTTTTTCTTTTTATTGACAATAAAGACGTTTATTATTATTATTATTATTACTGTTTACTCAAATGGTCATACTAACTTACATGATTTTTGAAATATTGGGTTAAATGCACTTAAACCTCACATACTCTTCCTGACCAATAAGTTATACTAATCTTGATTAGAAACAACCAAACTCTTCTGAACTGGGCAATTGCTTTAATTCGCGAACCAAATAAAAAAAGAAGAAGAACTATCTGTAAAATGTTGAGAAGAATTCAAATAACTCAAAAGTGACTTTGACAGTTGAGTTTAACCAAAATTGTTTTAAAATAAACAAACATCTTTCAATGATTTTATTAAATAATTAAATATCCAGCCTTGGTGGAGTATTCAACAGGGTTCTTCGAGCTGTGAAATGAGAATTAATCAACAGAAATATTGTAAGTCATTTTCAGAAATTTCTTGTGGAGAATTGAATTATCTTTCGCCTTGTTGAAATTGTTTCTTGATAAATTTTATACTTTCCGAAACAACAACAAAAATAAATTGTATTTTTTTCAAATAAAAATGTTTTTGGGTTTCATCCTGATTTTTTGGTAAACAATTTTTTTTTTAACAATACATGATGTCAAGAAGTCATGTGCCGAATTTCAAAGTGCTACGATTCATTTTTCACTTGTGGTTACTGTACTAAAATTAAATTTGTTTAGTTATTTGGTCCTTCATCAATAATAAATAATATTTAGATTGCAATGTCCTAAAGATATTTCAGAGACCTCTTATGAAGCTACTGAACACATGGCAAATTCACATATTTCAAATTTTCTCCGAGTAAAATAGAAATAGCGAATCTTTTCCAACAGAATTTTTATTGTGACAAAAAATCGATTTTTATTTTTTTATCTCAGATCTTTTTCAAAAGTTGTACATAGTTATAAATTGATATTTGAACATCTTTTCCAAATAAAATTTTTCCATATTTTCTCAAATAAGTGTATTTTGAGAAATAATTTTTTATTTTTTTAAATTTCCCGCCAAACACGAACAGATGAACGGCATTGTACAATGTCGTTTGGGGTTTCTTTTGATGCAGAAGCGATTGCACATATCAGTATTTGTCAAAATTTGTTAATAAAAACATTTCCCATATGATGCGTTCTTTCTGCAGGTCACTGTAGAAGGCTAAAATTTGAAATCTTTGTTGGAGTTGAAAAACTCCAACAAGCTAAACTAATTGACTTAGAGTGGACGGACACAATAATTATTGTTTACTTCTCAATCTATAATGGAATATACATATTTTTTTCGTTATTATGACAGTGTTTCCGTTTGACTTCATTTTAGAATCATTCCCATGAAATTTCCGACAGAGTTCTCTGAAAACCTACTGAAGCTAACAAATTAAAAATATTTCAAGAAAATTCATAATTTCTCCGCCTTGGAACATCTCCTTAGAACCTCTAAATGAAAAAGTTTAGTTCGCTTCCATTTATCTATCTGTTCGTTTTTCGAGAAATTAGTTACTCTCGAATTGAAACATCTACTCTCCAGTTGAAATTGGATAAAATATTGATTTTGTCTGCAAGTTACATCGCAAATGACGTTTGAACGCAAGCGATGAAAATCATTCCAATTTCAAAGCGAAATCGCGATCAGTTATAACTTTTATCAATTTGCATTAATGAAGTGAACGGACCGTTATTAAAATTTAAATCGATATAATGTTTGTGTTTTAATATCAAATTCTGCTGCATTGCATGAAACTGAATGGTTTTGTTTCAATTTGAAACATGTTCGTAACGATGTTAACAAAGCCATAAATAGGATAAATTGAAAAAAGAAAATTGGGTTATACCAAAATGTTTTGGACAGAATAGTAATTTCCGAAACAGGTCTGGAAATACTGTTTTTTTTTATGAGTAGATAAGATTTTAGGACAAGCATCAACCAGTACATTCAATATGCAATTTATTGTACAAGTTTTTCTTCAGATTGGACAATCTGAACTGGGATGCCAACCTGTAGCTCCAGTTTATGGGAAGGCACGCCTGTTAATTCCAAGGTGGCAAAAATCCTTGGCAATTTTTTTTTTGGCGAAGTTGCGGATAAAATCCTTAAAGGACACCGCTAAAACGTTATGGAGAAGTGTTCTATGTGGGATTTGTCTGAATATTTCATAAGTCTTCTTGATTGAAAGTTACCATTGCGCTAAAGTCCAGTGACCAATAGTTTTGGAGTTATTGGCCAATGATACTGAAAAATAAATACTGAAAAATGATTAGTTCATTTACTTTGAGTAGATTATCACAGTTTTGAAGAAAGGGGAACATTCTCCGTTGAAGATGAGAAGTAGTCCATACTCGAAGTGAAACACTAAGTTTTTTTGGAAAAAGAACATAAAGTCGTCTTCACAATGTTTAATATATAAAAGATCAGGATAGAAATCCTATCTCAAAAGACATGTTTTGAACATATATATGATCATTTTCAGTTTAAAGTACAAAAGAAAAGGAAAGAATGTGTGGAAAGAAATCTAATAAAAACCCTAAGTACAACCTACGGGAACATGTTGTGTTATTATATCATTTATATAAAAACAGGGGTGGAAAAAAAATTCTCCAATAAAAATGAAAATTGTGATTTTTTGTAATATCCAACAGAAAACAACTACTTCCCCGGCTAGAACCACGCTGGACATTGAGCTACATCTGATAGATATTATGAAAAGACTCTAACTGAAAAAAAAATTAAAAGTGAAAATTCGCATTTTCATTGAGATATTTGAATTTTTTAATTATCTCTAGTTTTCACTGAAAATTCAAATAAATAATTGATATAGGGAGAATGTTATTTTTATTTTTGAAAACGAGTGCTAATCTAGTTAAAAATATTTCAAAAAAATTATTACCAGGAATGTAATTCTGCTTGATTATTTTTTTTTACCGGAATAGATGGAAGAGCGGATATATGTTAATTGTTAACCCTATAATTCATATTGTACTATATTATATACCAAATGTCATTTATATTTTTTAATTGGTTATAAAGGCATTCATTCAAACATTTATTTAAACAAAGAACCAATCAAACAACTACTACGCGATAATTTAGGTAAACACGGATATTTAGGTAAACAAACAAAGAGAAGTGTCAAGTTTGACACAACTCAAAATAAAAGTGTCTTGTTTTCGGTTATCTTGTACTATGGAAATTTAGAGAACATAAGCTAATCCATCCCAGAAAACACTAAAAAGGAGTTAATAGTCTGTCTAGAGAGAATTTATGTATTTTTTGGAGAGTAGGTATATGCATGTCCATATGAATGATTTCATGCTGTTCATGAAATAGTCTTCCCAAATATCACTCGACAATGACAAATAGAGACTATTATTTTCTTTAATTCATTTTGAGTAACTTGTATTTTGAGACAATTCAATTCGAACAATTTTTTTAACAATTGATAATCATAGAATAACTCCCTTCAGCTAAAGCTGTCGGGGGTTATTCTGATTTTTAATGTTCATATGGTCTCATTCAATTGTCAAAATACAAAGTACTCTCGATAGAATTAGGAAGAAAAAAATAGTCGGCTATTTGTCATGGTCTTGTGATATTACCTACGAAAATTGCCCGGTAGGTATCGAAAATTACCCGCTAGGTCCGTGTATCTATAGTATCGATTGTTAAAATGTGCATTTGTCCTCTAGACATGCATAAATATTGCATTTTTATCGTCATTGAAATGTCACGATTTTTCATGTTTAATTCAAGAAAAAGTGACCAAAAGTGAACTTTGAAACACAATACTGAATAAATATAGAAACAGCAGCACATTCATTTTCATTTTAACTCCGGCAATATTCTACCGAATTACACTCGTGCATCAAAATAAACTTGATAATTTCCCATTAAAGCATGTCAGTAAAAAATGCATTCGGTTATTTTCATATTTTGCTAAATTCCGTCAGAAAAGTAAACGAGATTTCAACCACAATACACAACAGAGTTATGTGGGCATATTCTTGTATGTTCTTTATAAGCTCAGTACATGTGAGGAAAGATGTTACAATATATTTAATAAAATCTAACAATGAAAGGAAGACTTCCTCTGACAAATATCCAAGACTCAGGCAATTCCCACATAGATTACTTTTCCATAACGTTTGTGCGGGGTGGTTCCTTTGCAATAAAAAAAATTCGGGTGAGTTTTCCTATGTTTACCTCAATAAGAACCTTCTTCGGAATATTGAAAAATATATTACTCGAAATGTATTTTTTTTTTTATTATTGAATGTTATATATTACGTGTTCCCTGTAGTTTTTATTGTCGATCTTCATTAATTTTATTGATTTTCTTTACGTATCAATATTGCTAGTAAGTGATAATATATTCAAAGTCTGAACTCTATTTTGTATGAAAATATATTAATAATAAATAATAATACATGATAATAAATACATTGATTGATTGATACATTTTAATTTATACATCATACAACGACAACATACGATTTAGGTAACGAACTCATATAGCCTATTTGCTCCAACATTGCCAAAGAGTCATCAACACAATAACAACCAAAAATCACTTACATTCTGAATTTGTGTGTGCCCCTTCATACCAAACCACATAATGTTTTTTTCTTGAACACCCTTTATATATTCTAGAACAATATGAAGCATTGCTTCCTCTTTAAAACTCCTCCGAATCCGTCCTCTATACAATACTTCGGAACGAGACAATTTATTGATAAAACCCAATTCTGACTTGTCCTCAGGCCTTCATTTTTTTCCATGAATATTTTACAAACTGTTTCTGTCGAGATAAGTACCTAACTTACTATAATTATTATGGAAGCTTTGGGCCCTGCAGGATTTTACAAAGACGACAAAGTAAACTTTTAAGGAGTTTATTCTCCTGAAGGAAGTTCGCTCTTTTAAGAAGCGAGACCCTTACAGCCCACTCATGCACTCATCAGGTTGTTGCGATGATAAGCGCTCAGAATAAAAATTGAGTTATGGGATGAAGTCTTCTGTTGACAATTCCCTGTGGAAATAACTTGTTTGTGCTAACTCCGCCAGGCTATTACTCGTCGCTATGGAAACGACATTTGTCAATATCAATAAGTGCCCTCCGAGGATTAAATAGTCGAGCTTCTTGGAACTTTGGGGAGCATTACGAAGGGTTATTCAAAATTCCAATGATGAAATTTCTATCTCGTTCACGTTTTATCCAGTTTGGAAGTGCCATTCGTATTTGATGTATTTTAATAATATTTGTCTCCTTGAGACAAAGATTTTGGTGTCAGAAGTGGGGTCACAAGTCTTAAATTGATTACAAAAAATAAAGTAATACCTGACGCTCTCAAGGATGTAAATGCTTTAAATAATCATTGTATCAACATATCAACTGTCAATGTTATGAATGATCTTCTTGTTGAACACTACTTCTCAAAGAAATGGCATTAATAATACTACGTACGTTACTATGTAAATTTTAAACAATATGAAAACACAATCATATGGCACTGATGATTTAAATATAACCATTTTGAAAATGTGTGGTCCTCTAATAATTCCTTATATTACTCACATTATAAACGAATGTTTAACAGGTAGTTATTTTCCTTTACAGTGGAAATCTGCCAAAGTCCCGACCAGTCACTATGTTGTCATTTGAAAATAAAATATTAGGAATAAATCAAAAATTACATTTTACACAGCAGATACATTATAACCGAAAACCGTTGTATTCTGTATTGGAATTTTCTCAATACCCAGTTTAGGACTGAAATTAATAATTTTAACGTATTCTATGATAGCCCTCTATATTAAAAATTAAATATCGAAATAAAAAAAAATATGGTCACAAAAAGTAACAAGTGATACATGGTAGTATTCAGAATGTCATATGGAGACAAAAAAGGTGGAAATATACCAGCTTTCTCACTTAAAAATCGGTTTATATCACTTCTAGAAAATGCAGTTTTATGTCTCATAAAGATCCTCCAAATTTCATTTCAATATCTGCAAACCAAAAAAGGGTTGAGCCGTGGACACCCGGTATATATATATATATATATATATATATATATATATATCCCTAACTAGTCAAGTTTCGGACTTACGAGCATTTGCGAAAATGTCCTTTCATAATGATATTCCCTTTCGTTAATTGGCAAGCAGGCCATGATTAATTACTATTTGACAGTGATGTTGTGACATTTTCCTAATAATATCGACATTTTCGTCAGCTCAGACATACCTTCAAAACGAAAGAACAAAACTATTCAAATGAAGTGTTTATGAATTTGTTTTAATATATTTTATGACTGACTGGCCTACATACCTTTCATTGATATACATTATAGAAGTTTTATAACAATTTTCAGCTCAATAAATCCTTTTTGTTACCCTGGTATATGCTACATCTTTGATGTCGCTCCTGAGTCGCCTGTTCTACGATTCGCTTGACATAGCGGGTGCTCCATTTGAAATAAGGATTTTGCACATTTTTATTTACAATGTTTGGCAACTATTTTTCGCACCCTGTATATCACAGGTCGATTTTTGATATATCGTTTGAGTCATCAACGTACATAATTTGACCAAAAACTCATTTCAATAGGACTTGGCACAACTTCATAATTTCAAATACCATCAGTGACGAATTTTGGGAAAAAAGCTGTCATGCTAAAAATCTCGAAAACCGTCAATATTTTCGAAAAAAAGATCCATATAAAGTACCTTTTATTTTTCATGTAGAAACCGAAAACTGATAAAAAATACTGGTTGCCTAGACCAGCCCAGAAAAAACTGAACACCCTGAGTGAGTGCCACCATTTTCAATTTGTAGAGCTCAGGAAATAGTATCATTTTGCTCATTGAATGATCCAATTATCTATTACCATGGAGATATGGAAGACCGCGCCCTTGCTGCAGGACCCTGTATATACAGTGACCGCCAAAAAGTATGTACCATATGGGAAAAAAGTTTATTATTAGAGTATTAGAAAAAAGATTCTTGGGAAAAGTTTGTTCATGTCAGATAACCTGAAAATCGATTTTGACACTTCACGTGATCGCTGGTATGGCGGCAAATTGAAGAAAATTACTATGAGAACGCAAAAAGTGAAATAAAATGGCAAGATATCAAAAAAGTGATTTGAAAAAGTTGCTTAGAATTCAATTTTATACACATATACGAAAATTGAAAATAGAATTTTTTTTTAAATATTTTCCTAGCTGTATAAAAATATCAAATTATTATCATATGAATAGCTTGACCATACTGAAACATTTGTATTTCAATGATAATGACAAAACTTTCTTATTTTCTCTACACCAGTAAGCACTAAATTAAAAAAATTGGATTTTGTTAAAACCCTGGCTGTTACATTGGTTCGTATCTAACAGTTATATCAGAATTCCACGACCACTGTGATGACATGACACTCCAGAAACATGATGTTTTCCAGATTATAATCAAGTTTCGATGTTAATCGTGCTAGAGCGTTTCACTTCGCATGCAATGTTGAAAACTCAAGCCTCTTTAATTTGACGCACTATTTTTAAGATTATGTGCGAAGTGAAACGTTCGTGCACGATTATCATCAAACATTGGTTATAATCTGAAAAACACGATATTTTTGGATTTTCCTATCATCGCAATAATAGTGGAATTGTGATATATCTATCAAATACGAACCAATGTAACAGCAAGGGTTCTGACAAAATTCAATTTTTTCAATTTAGTGCTCTCTGGTGTGGAGAAAATGAGAAAGTTTTGTTATCATCATCGGAATACAAATATTTCAGTATGGTCAAGCAATTCATAAGAAAATAATTTGATATTTTTCTACAGCTAGAAAACTATTTAAAAAAAATTGCTGTTTTCAATATTCCCACATAATCTTCTCAAACTGTATATGTGTATAAAATTGAATTCCAAGCAACTTTTTCAAATAACTTTTTTCGATATCTTGCCATTTTATCCGACTTTTTGACTATTCATGGTAATTTTTTTCAATTTGCCGCCATACCAGCGATCACGTGACATGTGTCAAAATCGATTTTTAGGTTATCAGACATGCACAAACTTTTCCCAAGAATCTTTTTTTCAATACTCTAATAATAAACTTTTTTCCCATATGGTACATACTTTTTGGCGGTCACTGTACAAGTCGTTCTTCGACGTCACTGTCCTACCTTCCTACCGCTCTTTATTCCAGTCAGGAATTGACACGGCTGCCGTTTTATTTCCTACCGGCCAGAGTCATTAGTGACGGTGCTGCTCCGAATCCAAAATCTGGGAGTTATTCGATTGCGTTTCACACTACACCCCGGCGAAGCAAAGTATTTTTCTCGCGTGTGATTTGAGAAATTGTTTTCACAACTGCGCGAAAACCCGGTCCCAATAAAGCCAATTCCGGTGCCAGTCGAAGAAATTTCGTTAGGCAACAGTAGGATGGAGTTGTTCCCTTCTTATTTTTATATTTGTTAGGGTTGAAAGTTTTCTCGTTTAAGGTGGCTCGAGCACAATGTGTTCTTTCAATAAAAATTTTATTGGCTCGCAGACTAGACTAATTTCGTCGCGGTAAATTGCCTCCAGGCACCGACATCATTATTGCAATTATAAGTAAGCTCCATTGAAGGGGCTCTTGTGGAAGTTAATTTGAAATATCAAATAACTGAAAGAGCTCTGATTTTTACCGAATCTCGTTGCAACTATAGAATTTGTGTAATCTAGGATATAAAACAGTACTGTCACAAAACAGTCAGACAGTATCATTTTGAATGGAAGGGTTTGATGTTGAAGAAAATATATGTCCTCAATACTGCAATATTCTCAAAGAATTCAAGTAATTCGAGGTAAGTCAGCAATTTATGAGAAATGGTATCTTTTCGAGAAATGACAGGAGATATGTGCCAAAGTGAGAGAGTTTCTCTTTAAAATTATCTGAGAGAGTCAGGTCCTAGCTTCAAAGTGCATGTGGATGAATTTCCGGGATATCTATCTGTGACAGGTATTTGAACTTGAAACGTAAAAATTGGGGAAAAAGTTCGTATCTCCTGAGTACGGAGGCGGCCATGTTGGATTATGAAACAATTACATTTTTTCACATCTATTTCTTTTGCGATAACTATTTTCCTGAACTTGCTTAGTAATCGATTTTTCAACATTTACCAACCCAGAATTATTAGTAAAAATTTACTGTTAACTTTCCAGACCAAATAATCTCAATATTTATATCCAGCGTCCCCCAAAAACCCAAAGAAAATATCCCTGGATGGTTATATGTCCCATTTTTTGTTTTGGGTGGAAAAGTATTGAAAATCATTGCAAATCTCAATCGATTCCGCCCATAGGGATTATATAAAGTTGTTACTGAGAAATCAAATCCTCAAACCCAAAACTTGGAACAGGACCAATTATTAAGATTTCACTGTAGCTTGATAATAGGGCACTACTGAACTACTCAATAATTTCATCGAAAAGTTATTTCGTTTTTTTGAAAAAAAGAGGTATAATGATTGAAACTTTGTTTCCTCAAGAACAAAAATTAATATTTAGTGAGTTTCAAAATGTTTGCACCATATGGGAAACTTTTTCATTATGCATTTGTCAGAAATTTTTAGTTGGTGCTTTGCGTAATACTTGTATTTGATTTATCAAAATTCTGAATTTCCAAACGGTGTACAGGGGAGAACAAAGAATAAGAATTTTGATTGGGAATAATCTATACCCTTAATTTTGATATTATCGGAGAAGTTTATTTAGAAAATTTGTTTAGAATCGAAAACAATATTAATATTTGGAATCACAGCTACCTACGCAACACATTTTTTTTCCAATTTTGTATAGTACTACTAGTATCTCATATGCACCTTAGTCGCCTCCTTCATGTTCCTAAAACGATATTTCAATGCGAAATTTGGTAAAATTTATCATTTGTAGTAGGATATCGAAGTTTTTTTGAATTTGTTTGAAATTTTACTAGTTTTTTGGTGCAAATTTGATATATCACTCTGTATGTAAGTCCATAATAACTATCAGTATGATTTTATGGAAGGAAATTTTGGAATGAATCAATTGTTTACTGGTTTAACAATTAAATAATACAATTCTGCAACTTTACGATCACCTTAATCATAAAAAATTGAATATTTTCTTTTTTTTATAAATAAAGTGATCGTAAAAAGTTGCAGAATTGTATTATTCAATCGTTTACTGATAATTAATTGATTCGTTCAATAATTTCCTTCCGTAAAATCATACTGATAGTTAATATGGATATACATATAAAGTGTTATATCAAATTTTTAAAAAATGTCGATATTCTAGTACACATGATGAATTGTACCAAATTTCGCATTGAAATATCGTTGTAGGAATATGAGAGAGGCGCCTAAAGTGCATATGTGCTCTTAGATTTTTTATAACGCGATTGTACAAAAACTACACATCGGACAGAAAACATCTTGTGCACAGTAGGAACACATGTTATTATCTATCAGTTTCCACAATATTGTTTGTTCAGTTTCAGATTTGTACAAATTATGTGTTTTTGAAAAATGGTCTCTTTTTCGAGGTTTTCCGGGATTTTCTCAGTGGAAAATGCACCGATCCTGTTGCTTAAAAAACTATTTTGTAGGTTTTGTAATTCTATACAAAAGCTGCATTGACTGTAAATCGATTCCTCGAACACTTTTTGGGCTAAGGTCAGTCTGTTCTGACTACCCAGCTCTTTCAAGGCTTCTGTAAGTTATCTTGCATTACTATTACTGATGCTTGACTATCTGAGAAAATTTCTATCCTAGATAATTTTGAGATAATGATAATAACACTTAAAATATCACTAATCAATAAAATGAATAAAGTTAGCCAGCGATAAGTGCTATTTCACTTGTTTCGTTGATCATAGATATGTTCGAGCGATATCCTGGTCACAAGTCTGTGTCTAAAAGTTTGTAGCCTCAAAAATCGATCTTGAACTGGTGCAGTTATTCTTCTCGATTATGTTCTGGTCTCATAGCAAGATAACCTGAATAGCACAAAATAAGTCCGATTTAAACTTTTTCCACAATAATTGAACGAAAATGCAATGACAGAATTTTGGGGTAATATAAACACTGGTGAAAAGGAGAACATTCTCCATGAAAATTGAAAAATGAAAAAGGTGATTCATTTGTAATATCTAACAGAGAACAACTACTTCCCCGGCTAAAGCCACGCTGGATATTGAAGTACATCTGATAGATATTGTGAAAAGACTCTTACTGAAAAGAAAAAAAATCTGAAAGTGAAAATTCGCATTATCATTCAGATAATTGATTTTTTTAAGTTTCTCTAGTTTTCATTGAAAATTCATTAAATAAAATTAGATAGGAAGAATGTTAATAAACAATGGGTCTAATGAATAAACCTTAAGCAAATGGTTTTACTTAGATTTCTTGAAACAGACCTATCTATTTTATTAACTGATGAGAGAGACAAACCTATAGTAAAAGCTTTTGATAGTTTTTATTCATAACACTATACCAATATCACTCACAGAAATCGGTCATTTCATTGGTTACCACTACCATGAACAAAATTGAAATTACACGTGATACTCGTGGTTGTTAAATATAAGAAAAAAAATACTAACGATATGATTAATTTTCAAAGAGAGGGTCTTGTGGAATGCTCCCAAGTGTATAATAGAGGTGATCAAGAGTAGGCACATAGTGCGAATGTAATGAAAGGAAACCCTTACCTGTTTCAAATGGATGAAATTGTATGAATACCGCACCTTTGAGGCCATTTCGGAGTGAAACGGGACAAAGCTCTGCGTTATAATATGCAGAATCGCGTTCAGGACGTCAAATTACATAGTAGGTAGCACTTACTTTTTCGGTGAATTTATGTTAAGCCCTTTCATTGCATATTTACGATCCACCAACGATATCATTGTATTCAGTACCTGTGGAAAGTGAAAGTGCAATATGAAAGAATTTGCGAACTAACAATGTACTTGGATATCAAAGTAGCGAACAAAACAACGAAATATTACAATTAGTCTTCGGGCATACCTACAAGCATGCTCAACTCGTTCGGAAATACATTTCATCTCTGGAAATTTATATTATTAGGAGGAATCCTATGTTATTTTGACTTTCTGCTTGAAATTCGAGACAACCCAAACATGAGTATAACATAAATTCATTTTTAATTCCCCTATTCATATACTGAGAAATTCGAATTGCAACTTTAATGGAAGAGTCTCCTAGATAATGTTCCAGAAGGCAAATGTAGAAAGTAAGTATCGACCCAAAACTTATTTGTTCTGATACTCTTTTATTTCCAATTTCACGGCTCTATCCATAGACCGGACCAAAAGGTGATTGGGAAAATTCCAGAAAATGAATTCGCAACCTCGATAACACTATTCTCAGTGCTATAAGGGCTATGAGCTAGAGAGAACTGATACTTCATTTGAATCGCTTTGACTGTAATAAGTGATTCAATTCCCAATTTCAGGAATCGACGTGCCAATTATAATCCAGATGGAATTGAAAATAAGAAAATACGGATTAAAAGTTAATTTTAATACCATATAGTATAAAATTAAAATAAAATAAATGTTATTAAATACGGCTAATAGTTCAATGTCGAATAAGACAAATGAACAAAGCATTAAACAAATGTTAAATATTCATGTTGAAAAGGGGGAACATTCTACATGAAAATTGAAAAATGAAAAATACGATTTATTTGTAATATCTAACAGAAAGCAACTCCTTCCCCGGCACAAGCCACGCTGGACATTGAACTTCATCTGATAGATATTGTGAAAAGACTCTAACTGAAAAGAAAAGAAAAAAAAAGTGGAAATTCGCATTTTCATTCAGATAGTTGATGTTTTTTTCTCTAGTTTTCATCGAAAGAATCATTTAATGAATTAGATAGGGACAATGTTATTAAAAAATATCACTCACAGAAATCGTTCATTTCATTGAAACAAGGTTCGCTTTTCTCGCATTTAATCCCCAATACATTTTGGTCGACGAAAATCTATTTCGCTGTGCCAAGCTTTTCAGGAGGATTGATAGGAATGGAATAATAGGCTCTTCAGAAGCATACACATCAGGGATGGATATGAGGGAAATATTTCTTCTGCGGTAATACTTTGAAAGTTATTTTTTGACATAAACCTGTCATGGGCATTGCATTTTGCTGAAAGACAAACTTTAGTCGCCATTTTCCATCGTTCAAGATAACCTTGCTTCAATGAAATGAACAAGTTCTGTGAGTGATATTTTTTAATAACATTCTCCCTATCCAATTCACTTAATGATTTTTTCAATAAAAACTGGAGAAAATTTAAAAAATTAACTATCTGAATGAAAATGCGAATTTTCACTTTCAGATTTTTTCTTTTCTTTTCAGTTAGAGTCTTTTCACAATATCTATCAGATGTAGTTCAATGTCCAGCGTGGCTTGTGCCAGGGAAGTAGTTGTTTTCTGTTAGATATTACATTTTCCAATTTTCATGGAGAATGTTCCCCCTTTTCAACATGAATACCTCCCATGAGGTTCTCTTGAACGGTGGAAAATAGCGACTAAAGTTTCTTTCAGTCGCAGATGATTCCACAACAGATTTTATGAATATCCTATTCATATTTTCGAACTAAAATTTAAATAATGACATTTCAATTTCAAAAACCAGGATAAAGGAGCCCTTCGATTATAACAGATATTTACGATATAAGTGTCGTAAAGATTCATATTACGATATGAGATGGAACATTTGATAATCCATCGATTATCGTAATATGAATTTACGACACAAATATTACACTCATTTACTTAGTAAAACCCTCAAACAGCTCAATTTGGACCTGAAAGTAACAATACCCGAAATTCAATACCTCTTATTCGTCATTAGCTCGAGTAATATGCCACTGTCGTTACAGTGAACTGAATTCCGATACCTAAGAACTAAACCTATTACTAAAAACCAGAGTGAGATTCTGTGTACCATAGAATTCTATTGTCGACAGTTTTGTCTCTTTCTTTCCAATGGATTCAACCATAATGTCATCTCACTTTTTCAATCAACAGTAGAATTCTATGGTACACAGAATCCCACCCTTTAAACTAAGTGTGAAACAATGCAAATGGTCTAAGTACTGGGGAAAGTCCATACAGTACAGGAGCCGAAGAGAGGTCGACCTTCACCGTTCTTATGAAGTTTCATAAATAGACGAATGCG
The DNA here is from genome assembly GCA_958298965.1 of Chrysolina haemoptera. Classification (NCBI taxonomy): domain Eukaryota; kingdom Metazoa; phylum Arthropoda; class Insecta; order Coleoptera; family Chrysomelidae; genus Chrysolina; species Chrysolina haemoptera. The sequence goes on from OY282590.1 coordinate 29,366,558, forward strand.
CCTAAAATGGTTTGTCTATAAAAAAGTGGTCCAGACTGTACATAGTTAGTTTTAAAAATTTGTACCATATGGAAAAGTTTCTATTATCGATTTGTCAGAAAATGTTATCATTCATTAAAATGAAAGCATTGCAGAATACTTGCATAACTTTTTTGTTGGTAGACGCATTCCAATGTAATTTATATGTGAACCATTTGAAAATGTCGCAAATCCAGTGGTCTGGTCAGATTTTTCTAAAAAAATTACTAGTAATTTTTTACCATCAGCAGTACCCTTTCATGGGAGAACCACGTGAAGTCCATTGAAAAGAATGCCTCTCACAAACTTGGTTTTCTCTTTCGTTCCAAGAAGTATTTCACTTTCCATCAACTGATTATGATTTATAAAAAGCAAGTTCTCTGAGACATCGCAGAAAGATTGACGACCTGTCTCTGTTTTATAGTTATTTTCATGGACGATGCTCTTCCGAAATATCATCAATCGTTCCACTGTTAGCGGTCCCATCGAGACTGCCCCGTCGATCTTAGTCCCCATATCCATAAGCTATCAGCTTGAAGACAAGCTGAATATCTCTTTCCCAGGGCTCGTTCTTTCACCGAACGGCAAAGTTTTGGAACTCGCTACCTCGGGTGGTATTCCCTGAGGCATACAGCTTTCAGAAATTTGAGAACATCAATTTCTACCTACTTTCCGTCGGCCCTTACGGAGTTCTCTGAACAATACAGGATTTTCCTTCTCGTGGGAACCAGAACTTAAAAAAACAATCAAATATAATTTGAAATCACCTCGTTCACGTAAAACAGTTGACGTTTTTAGATGTGTTACTGATGAGACACAACCAAAATTGAATTCTATATTTACAGAAAGAACACGGGTACACTCAGATACATCCCTGAGAGTTATCACCATTGCATACAGCATAAAATGGCTGAGAAAATGATTATTGGGGAAGTGGCTGACCGAAACGGTCATTATGTGGACTCGGTACACAAACTGATAGAAATCATAGATTTGAGAAAACATTTCGTGACTTTTTAAAACAGGACAACCCTCCTTAATTTATCGTTTTTCCACACAATTCCCGAGTTACTCGAGGTTTCGACGGCATCTTTGAAACTCTAAATATGATGGTGGTATACAATACTTCGCACAAACTACAAAAAATCTTGGGTACTTTCAAAGATAAGACAGAGAAAAAAGAAAAGTCGGGGATTCATGAAATTAGCTGCGAGAAGAAATATGTGAGTCGAACTAAAAGTACGATTCAAAGAACACATTTTTCATGTACGGTTTTCGAGAGCAGAAAATCCTCTTGTGGCCCAACTTGCTTTGGATGAGGACCACCGATCTGATAACACTAGTTCGAAATGAATCAAACAGGTTCATGACCATATACATAATAGAGTGTTGAAATGATATGAATGCAGATAAGGGCCCAGTTCCATATGTACCATTGTTCAAGTTCATAGTATAATAAAGGTTTCTTTTCTTCATAATTTATTATGTTCACTCGTTGCGTGAACTATCGATCTGTAAGTATCAGTATTTTATTATAATGCATTATTAATTGATTTCCAAGAACAAGTGTCATAAAATCCAAAACAAGTGGATAGAACAGATAACTGCAATAAAATTATTGATATCATAAGCTTTTAGCTCTTGAAAATGCAAACTTTGTTGGCTAAACGCGTGTCGACCAAATATGGACACAGTTTGGTGTTTTGGGTATTTCTATCTGTTAATCATTTCAGTATACGGACATATCGAGCTGGTCCGTCACTGCCTAACTCTGTATAATCGTTGTTGAAGTAGTCCATGTCAAATAGTTTTGTAGTTCACCATTTCGATAAAAATAAATCGATAAAAGTTCGCAGACGACACGAAATGTCTTACTTCGCTAAATTGATTTGCTTTTCCGACCGAAATATTTTCAACAGTTGGCGATTGTTATTTTTATTCAGTTCTCGTTCGAAAAGCTTTCAGTTGGATTCTCCAGAGAATTTTCGTAGGATTACGTGTTGAGTGATATAGGTCAAAATTGAGAAATATTGCTGTTGCGATCTGGAATAGGTGTTGCCAAGTGAGATGAGGCCATTTTTAACTTTGTTGAAGCGCTAGATGTTCATCTAGAGTAGATGAAAATATTTGGGCGGTGTTTTGTGATTCATCAATTTTTTTTTTATTTTCTGATAGCGCCATGGTGCTATGGTTGTGCATCTAACTCATTGTAACAATTGACATTGTTACGTATTGATGGTTCATCCTGTAGAATTTCAGTCCTTACTTAGGATACTTCAATTAGTTATTTAAGTAACAAGGAATGTTAATAGTCCATACATTCCGTGTTACTTATTACGTTTTTCCTGCTGCTTGTTTCATTTGCATTTCTCATTTGCCTCGATTGAAGTTTGTTTTCTTACCCTTCCTTCATGATTATTCGTTCCGCTATTTCATTCTAAGTTGCTTGTGCGCGTAACTAAGTTACCAAATAAACAAGCAACAAAAATATTCAAAAAGTCTCATAACCTAAAAATTGATATAAATGAAGCTGAAGGTATTGCTTGTCAAAGTCAAAGTCATTATTACCCTAGGCATGTAAATGACACTATTTACATTCCGTTGTCAACATGAATCGGTAAAAGAACGATATAGGCCATTTACTTGTTTTGTTGCCAAGCAGGTATGGACTATTTACAGTGTCGGCAGCGGGAAAATGTTTTTTTTTTATGAAATATTATTGTACGTTCAGTACCATTCCTAAAGAAAGAAATCATACCAAACTTTTGACGATATTTGTAGTGTGTTTATCGCAGCGAGACTAAACGATTATATAGTTATATGAATGGTCTTTGTGTTGCGATCTTATTCAAATATGAGTTAATAATAATGATAATCTTCTGTATGTCTATAATATTGAATTGTATCCAGGACGGACAAGAATGAAATTACGAATCATGTAACAGTAGAACAAGCTTTCATTTTCTGTATGAGAGGGTGAACATTTTATTAAACAATTCTATAATAGTTTCGCTTATTTGCCTATACATAGCTTCTTTCGACGGAATTTATATTGATAATAATAATAAATGATAAATGGTCTTTATTTTACTTGGCGGAGTTTAGCAGAGCTATTCTTCCACTCAACCAAGTGCAAGCACAAATGGAAATGTAACATTCGAGATAAATAATCGTTTAACGTAAATAATAGTGCAGTTATAGAAGTATAACATAATACTTACATAATAATGAAGTACAAAAATATGTGAAAAGACAAAATGACAATAAATGAAATGAGTTGAAAAGAGTTGTGATCACTGTCGGGTCAATGTGTCCCTAAGTTTTCTTTTAAATGAATATAGTGACAATTGTTTGATTCCATCGCTAATTGACTTGTACATGATTGCAGCCTGGCAAGAAAAGGAACACTCAAAGAAAGTAGTAGAGTGTTGAGGTATCGTTAATAGTAGACGATTTCTAACATTAATTTGGTGTATCTGACGTCGGGGTATTAGTTTTTCCACTAAATAGATAGAGGTTTTCGTTGTCATGCCAAATGAAGATCTCTTCTATGATGCATTTTCAGCCAACCAATTTCATTTATACAGGGTGATTCAAAATTATATGTAAATATTTCACGGGCGTATTGTTGGGATCAAAATAAGACTTTTTCTTCAAATCAACGTGTGTCCTAAAATGCACCCGCTCCGAGATACAGCCCCTGTAAGTTAGAGCTGGTCCAATAGCTTGGCCGCCACGTTTCCCGGATTGCACCCCATTAGACTTTTTTTATGGAGATATGTGAAAAGTGCTGTTTATGATGCTGGGCCCGTGCATTCGGTTGAGGACCTCCGTCAACGCATCATTCATGCTTTCCAAAACATAAGAACCACTCCTGGGGTTTTAGAACGTGTTCGACGTTCTATGCAAAGAAGAATGGAAAGTTGTATAGCAGCAAGGGGAGGACATTTTCTAAATTTATTATGAGATTATTATTCATTCAATTACCCAATAAATGTTTTGTTAGTTTGATATTGTGAAAGTACCCCCCTTTCGTTGATTACGATTTTCTGGCAAACGGTTAGTTGTATGACAAAAATGCAAGACACCGAATTCTTAGTTTTTTTAATGGCCAATAAGATTATGCTATTCGAATTCGGAGTTTCTCTTTTTGAACATAAAAATTGGGCCAATAAAAGTGTGGACCCCCCTCCAACTCCCCAAAAACTGGGTTTACATAATTTTTGAAGCAAAAAAACAATAGAGTGCCTAAAAAAATAGGGGTATGCCAATTTTCAGAAGATTCGATTCGTTATTATAGTCACAGTTTCAGATAATCTTGTTTTTTTCCTAACTTACAGGGGCTGTAGCTTGGAGGGGGTGCATTTTAGGACACATGTTGATTTGAAGAAAAAGTCTTATTTTGATCCCAACAATACGCCCTTTAAATATTTACATCGAATTTCGAATCACCCTGTATATTGTGTGACGTGGGTTCTTTATGGTAGTCCAAATATCATTCTGATACATGAGTTCTGAACTTTCTGTATCCGAGATGATGTTATGAGATCAAGACAAGGGCCATAGACATCACAGTAGTTGAACAATGATAATATTAGGGTGTCGCAAAGATTTGTTTTTATTTGTCTGTTCAAATAATTCTATTTGAGTATAAATTTTTCATGATACCGTAAGATTTTCTAATGAGCAGAGCAACATGATTTTTAAATTTCATATTCTCGTCTATTTTCATACCTAAAATTTTTATTTCATTTTCGAATTTGATAATATGTTGCTCCACCTTCAAAGAGATGTTGTCTATGACCCTTTGTCGGTATTTGTCTTTACCAAAGACAATAGCAGCTGACTTATTTGGGTTCAAAATCAAGCAATGATTTTTTGACACCTCTACAAGTTTTCTGATATCTTCGTTGAGTTCATTCTCTAGACGTAAAAGTTGTTCTACTTCACATGATACATATAGATTTGTATCATCAGCGTATGTGTGAAGTGACATGTGGTCTATTACCACACTATTGAAATCGGAGATATAAATTATTAAAAGTAAAGGAGCAAGAATCGACCCCTGAGGTGCTCCATGCGATACATTCAATTCACTTGATATATTATCATTTATGGAGACACACTGGAGCCTGTAGACCACAAAAGATTTGATGAAGTGACAGGTAGTACGGCTGAACCCAAAATATTTTAGTTTGGTACATAAAAGTTCGTGGTTCATAGTATCGAATGCTTGACTGTAATCTAATGATAAAAGTATGCTAATTTGATTATTTTCACATGCTGAAATTATATCATCAATGATTTTCAGTAATGCACTCGCAGTACTATGATTTTGACAAAAACCTGATTATTGTTAACTCTTCTTTCGAATTCAGTAATTTTTCTTTGCATATATTTTATACATTTATTGTATTAAGCTTTTGAATATTTGCCACATTTACCCCTTCAACCCCCTCATACAAACCTGCAAATATACAACAAGCCCTTCGAGATGATCGTGAAATGTGAAAACCAGTGTGGTTGTGGAGTCTAGGGTAAATTATTATGGTTTTGGGGAGGATATCTCCTGAGCTTAAATCCAATCGGTCATTCAATGAAAGAATCCAAACATCAAAATTATGAATACATGATCTTATATCCGAAAACAAATGGGGTCAATTTTGTCCCGTATTGGTCATCGGAAGGTCAATCAAATTGTTCGATGGTGTATCCCTTCGACCTCCTCGCCTGAAAATCCGAGTTGAATTGAGAAAAGAAAAACGTGTACACAGAAATAACCGGTGGTCGAGATCAAATATGAGTTGCCCTGTGAAGAGCGACTTCATGGAAATAATAAACACCAGAGAAAGTTTGATCGAATTAAAAGCAAAAGAGAAAGTTTCATCGAGTGGAAGAGGAACTGGGGAAAATCATTATTTTCACAAACTAAAAGGTTTCCGCACATCGTCAATATTTACATCCATATCGAGTCGTACATAGCCAACTTGCATATCTCAACTTTCACAAACTGGAGAAAGACATATACTGAAAGAATAACCACATAAAAGTTGCTGAATCATGAACCGAGAAATATTTTGATGATACAAACTCCGCCACAGTAATATAATTTAAGAGGAAGTTTCGGAGTGGAATGTCGTTGAATACTCCCGAACTGAACCGGAGCCAACTTGAGTTACCTACATATTTAAGCTAGCAAAACATCAGTATGATTTATGTTAGAGTTTTAGGGAAGTTGGTTGGGGTATTTTCTTCCCAAATGCCGATACTAATTAGAACTAATTAGATGCTCTGGAAAGTGGAACGTTCGAGGAAAATTAGTTGAAATAAGGATACCAGTAATTATGTTGGTTTATGGAAGTGCACTTCATCCAAAAACGGGGCTGGACCACTCGAGTCAGTTGTCTATCCAGTGTGTATCAATACCAGTAGCTAATAATAATATATTTATAGTTTCTTTTTTAAAACTGACATGATTATAGAGGCAAATCTTGCCCGTTGTGATTTTCAAAAGATAATAATTATCAGTGTTACGTAAATTTTATAGGCTACACGAGTGACTGAGTGAGCATTTATTAAAAGCTGTATCAATGAAAAATAGTTTTATACAGATACTTTCGTTTCAGAACATGTGCACTAGTGCAATAAAGAACTGCTTTTTCCACTAAATATAGTTCAATAAAGTTTTGCTTTTTGCATGAATGTAGAAAAAAAATATTAAAAGCGCGTTACTGACAAAAATATTTTGAATTTGGACACTACTTGTCAAAGTCGATAAGAAGTTTAATAAAGATTAACACGCCTGACTCACAATTGCCTACAACTGCTGTATGATTTTTTTATCCACAAAACTGTACCTGTTGATACCAATCTCGTCATTTTTACAAATATCGTTTCAAATTCTCTGAAAATATTTCACAATCTTTTCGAAACCCCTCTCATGTCTTTTCGAAGAAAATGCCTTTTCAGTTCATTGAGCACTGTAGATTTTATTTATTGATTGATTCTCCCGGAAGGATTTCAGTTTTCATATCAAGGTAAATAAAGGACCGCCTCCTGTGACATTTCTGCAATCACAGTATCGACATATTGGTTATCCTTCGATTGTTTGATTTCTCTACCGAGCATCAGAAACATCGTTCTCCGGGAAAGTCTGTGTATCAATAAAGTAAGAATCATGTCAGAGTTCATATTTACATTCAATAATCTCTATTTGCAAACAATATTTTATTTGGCAGATAAATTGGCCCGTCGGAAATAAATACAAGAGAACATTAAGTAGCAGTTCGTATTTATATTGAACTTTTAGTCTGGATCAAAAGTGCTATTTTGTCAAAAAGCTGACCTAGACCACCGAAAGTTGAGATTCTGGTCTCATTCGAGTGGAAATATCTTCTAGTAAAAATGTTAAACTGAAAAATTGGAGCCGGCAAAAGTTATAAACATTTGAGTAAAATTTGAGATATCCGAAATAAAAAAAAAAGACTCAAAGAGCAGAAATATTCTTGAAAAAAGTCCTGCATAACGAAACTGTACCAACAATATTAAGAGGTGAAAATTGGGATAAAAACGGGTAGTGGCCTTAGCACGCACGTCGACTGAATCAGAAGCATTATATAAAAAAATGACCGATTAAGTATGATCATTGGTATGATATGAACATATCAATAAACAATAACTCGTCAACAAAAACATTTTAACGCAATTTTTCAATTAACTTTTGTTAAATGATTGAATGATTGAAACCTGGAATAAAACCACGGTTAATTTATAAACTGAAAACGTAGATTTTTTTCACTTCTTGGAGCTATTAGTGAAAAAAGTTAGAAAAGGCACCCGTTGGAAAAATTAGGAAATTTGAAACAATTATTTTTAATTTTTTTCAATTATCCTTAATATTTTGTTTCTTTATTGCTAAAAGCTACATAACAAAGATTCTTAAAAATGTACAACTTCTTATGTTTGAATAATTGTTATTAACAAATGCATTGTTGATAAGATTTTTTTTCCTTGATGAAAGTGAATATTTTTTAAAAAATCATAAAAAAATTTTATTTATTAAAAATAAATTATTTTTTGCGCTATATTATTTTCAAATACTAAAAACAATCATGTGTATTTTTTTACGTTTTTCGATAATTTATAAGATATTTGAACTGAAAATTAAAAAATTATATATTTTGAGGGAATTATATAAATAATAGTAAAAAATAGGTAGGTGAATCATGATTTCAAAAAAAGTGGTTTCTCAATGTTGATATTTAACAACAAAAACCATTGTTGATTAGAAATAATTTTGTTTTTTCCATCAATAATTAAATTCCCAAAGATTTTTTTTATACCATCAATAATACATTTGTTAATAACAATTATTTGAAAAACAGAAGTAGAATTTCCTTAATAAATATAAGTATAATTGAAAAAAAATTGTATGCTTAATTTACCTTTTTCATTTTCCAATGCCGATTGTTAATAAAATGTTAAGAATCAAAATGATTTTTCCAATAGAGCTCTTTTCTGAATAATTTCACGAATAGCACCAAGAAATAACGAAAATTCTGAAGTTTTTAGTTTAGAAATAATCAGGGTTTTTATGTTAACTTTCCATTGAAAATTGGATAACTGATAAAAACATAGTTGATTGAATAATTGTGATAAACAATTTTTGTTGACGTATTTTGGTTCATTTATATGTTTAGGTAGTATAATTTTTTTCAAATCCTCAATAGCCATATTTAATTGGTTGAAAACAACTACTTCTCCTTACGGACATTGAATTACATCAATGTCTGTAGGAGGAAGTAGTTGTTTTTTGACAGATATTAGCCTAAAATTTTCCACTTTGTGGAATAGTGTGGAGAGAAGGGGAATTCAATATTGTCAAAATTTTACGATTCATTTAGTTGAAACTCTCCGGCACACTTTTCAAACTTTGTTCGAAATCATGCAAGTGCTTTTTTGTCATAAACCTGACCTAGACCACCGAAAACTATGATTTTGGTCTCATTTTATTTGAAATGGCATCTAGACAAAATATTAAACTGGAAAATTGGGGCCGGCAAAAAATGTAAATTTATCAACAATTGAGTAAAAAGGATGGTTTGGTTTTTTGGTAATTATTTCAAAAAAGAACCGTCTAGTGGACCTTGCACGCATGTCGACCGATTCAGAAGCATGATGGAAAAAAATTCAACCAATTAAATATGGCTATTGATGCTTTTATCAGTTAGCTAATTCTTAATTGAAAGTTAACATAAAAACCCAGAATATTTCTAAACTAAAAACTTAGAATTCGACTTTGTAAATTTTCCGTTTCAAAATAGCACTTGTGAACCAGACTATTCGCCATGTTCGATTTCATTTGGATCTTTGTCATGTAACGAGAAAGAGCGGTTTCAGCCTTTTTCCTTCCAATATTCCGCATGAAATATTAATGCATGTATCGAATATTTATTAGCCGTTGATAGATACATGTTTTCCTTTATATACATAAAGAGGTTTCCATAAATTTATCATTCGGAGACCCGAAGCTTATGAGGACGTGACATATTGATTTATATATCTTATATATCTTATGCTTCACGGACACCTTATTTATGGCCCGTTTTCAGTGAAATTATATCCTGGAAGAATCACTTCAGAGATTTTTTCTTTTAGTGCAGAAAAATACAATATAGCACCAAAAATTGAAGTTTCTTGGTGTACAACATATATACGTCAATGACGAAAATAAAAGATTTTTAGGAAACTCCTTGAGTTAGCACCTGTCCTCTCCACAAGAAACGGTTTACCAAGCAAGTGAATCCACGAATAATGTTCAACAGTGTGTGGTTGAAAGCATCAGGAATAGTTCTCTGTTCCTTCATCGCCATAGAAGGAACAGAGACACTAATCAGATGGATAAAATCAATGCTGAAAAGCAGAATCATTGTGGCAAGGCTGGGGGGGAGTAGTCAAACTGACAGTAGAAAAAGGTTGTCCACAATAGAGATCTATCGCTTTTGTTGTGGTCACCGGTTGTCGATAACCTATTGAAGCTTCACGAATACGGTTTCCTGACTCAAGGATACGCTGATGACCTGATCGTCACTATCAGGGCAGACATGACTGGTGACCAAAGGATGGAGTAGAGGCCAGTCCTACTGCAAAATAGTGCTGGTTTCACTCATTAGGAGGCTAAATTACTAACTTGAAGCCTCAACCAAAAATGGACTGCAGCTAATATTTTCCAAATATAATAAATATCAAATATACGGGGTGTTAATTGAGTACGTTGGCAAACTTCGGGAGGAGATTCTTTGAAAGTTTTCAAGACGAAAAGTGCTTATAAACATATGTCCCAAACGGCTTGGTTTTCGAGATACAGGGTGATAAATATACTTTTCCTTTAGGGACATACGTTTATATGAACTTTTCGTCCTGAAAACTTTCAAAGAATCACCCTTCTGAATTTGTGAGAATATTTGCTTCTCAAATTTCTTTATGTTATGCGAAACTGGAAAATGTTCCTATTAATATTTTCATTGGAAAATGTCGAAGTTAACTTCGCACGTGAAAATGTACGACCTCGTTAATCCTTAGCTAGCTCTACGGGCTGCCTTCCTTAGGGGGACGACAGCAGGTTAACGGAAAAAACAATTTTAACAACAACAACAATCTGGGTGTTGTAGTCGACCAAACACTCACATGGTATACCCAAATCACATTCTTCCAGGGCTATAGGGGCAAGCTGATCATGTAAGAGAGTCTTTGGTGTTATATGGGGTTTGAAATCAAAAATGATGCACGGGTTATACCAAATGATCGTCAAATCCATGGTCACCCATGCTACAAGACACAACAAACAAGCCAAGCTTCAGAAAGGGCGTAGTTTGCTCGTCTGGCGATCACAGGGGCACGTAGGGGCGGTATTCACGTGCCCTATTAACTATACAAGCTATTATGAACCTACCAGACTAGACAAATTTCTGTGGAAGTAGCAGAAAACCAACCAAAGGTGACTTTCAAGATTCAGCGTAGGAAATCAGGTATTTCCAACATCAAACAATTTTCTGTCCTCGTCCTATCTTCAGTATAAACTGGAGTTTTTGTGCTCCAAAACATCGTTAATAAAATATTCTCGAAGACTGTTCTCTTTGGACTTTTCGAAAATTTTATCAAAATAACAAATATTAACATAACCCCAGAAAGACTACAATGAATAAATATTACCGAGTGTCAGAAAAGTAGTTTTCGGTAAAGAACTTCCTTTTGTGCATAGAACATTTCGGGACATTAATAAGTCTGAATGTTTGCCAGGTTGTTTAGATCTAAATTAGGTTCCTTCTAGAGTAGGAAAACTAGTAAGGAAAAATTGATTTTTTTTTTTATTTGCGAAAACTTTTGACATTTTCGAATAAAGGTTTTATTGTGATAAAACCAGTACTAGAGTTTTCCATATGTTTTTATTTAGTTCTTTTATTCACTTTAAAATTTGACATCAAGAAACAGTTCCGGCCTACACTGAATCACCCTGCAGACGTGGAGTTGCTCTCATGTTCATTTGCAGTTTGATTGAGCTAGGACAGGAAGAGAAGTAATACAGGTGAAAGTAAAACTACTGGGTAACTGAAAATTATTCTGATTCAAAAATGTATTGAAAAAAAAATATTTGACATTTTTATTAGAACTTTCAACTAAAGCAACTCAACAATGCAACATTTATATCAGTATATTTAGCATTAGAATCCGGTTAACTAGTCAGTAAGCTTATAGCTCTTGAGGATGTTGGCGAAACGCTCATCGAGTGAAAGTGACGTAGTTTTGGTGTTTTTTGTGTAGCTTCTATTTCTTAAATTGTATTCACACCAAAGGTTCCAAATATTAATTTTTTCGAATGGATATTGCCAAATGAATGAATAAACTCACATTCTAGCCATCAGTCACGTAGAAGAGACATTTGACTGACCATCGATGAACAATCACCCTAACAATCCACGAGTTTAAACAAGACAAGATTATTTTACTCTTAGGCTTCGTCTAAAATATTGGCAGACATAGCTGTATTTTAATATCATACCTATATTCATATCTATGAAAAGGAATCCATATCACAATTGAAAAGCTCAAAGCTTCTGAGAAAGCAAAATATTAAATAACATATTTAATATAGCCTGGAACGTATTTATTGCCTGTTTTTCGAGGTATTATTTACTGGAAGAAGCACTACATATTGTAAGAAGCTTTCCTTCTCGCAGGAAATACTTCAGGAAGATTCGCCTTCTTGCACCATACATGAAAGCAGAAAGAAAGAAATATTCCACTCAATAACTAGGTAATACCAAGACAACAGAAAATATGCCACAACGATATTTCAAACGATATTTCATTGCGAAATTCTGCCCAATTTATCATTTGTACTAATATCGACGTTTGTTGGAAATTATTTGATTTTTCACTAGTTTCTTGGTGCAAATTTGATATATCACTCTATATGTATGTCCCTAATAATTATCAGTATGATTTTATGGAAGGAAATTATTGAATAAATCAGTTAATTATTGGTAAAAGATTCAATAATACAATTCTGTAACTATACGATCACTTCAATCATAAAAAAATTATATTTTAATTTTTTTATTTAGTAGGTACTGAAATACTCGACATAGATCCCTCAATTAAGTATATATATAACTGAGTCTTCTCTTCTGGCCTTTAGATGAGCGATGACTATGGATGGTTGCAAATTCGAAAATATTCAGCCCACAATGCCTATTAGTCGTATGACGTACTAGCCAGTGATAAGGCAAACATTTATGCAGGAAACAACTTGGAGTTCAATATAATCTCAGAAAGTGATAGCTAATATTATTCATTTTATGAGAAAGGAGGCGAAAAACAATAAACTTTTTTGTATCAAAATTATTCCATTCTGTGAATTCTTCCACATACATAATGGTTCCTGTATTTGTGTATCCGATTGTACCTGTTTTTGCTCACTGACCCGAGTGTACAGTCTATCCTTTTCCTTCTGATTGTCCTCTCACGTTATTGTTTGCGCATGCAGTGGGAATTTAATATTTTCAGCTATTTGTTTTACTGTACATATCATAATTTGATTGTTCTATTAAGAGTACTCTAACCTATTGATCAGGAACAGCGTGTAATAGTTAAAGTGCCCATCGGAAAAAATTTTACTGATAGATACTCTTTCCAAACTATCTGTATGGCTTCATTGGACCTAGTCTGACACCGTTTTCCTCTGTGACTTTTCTTGTTTCGGAGGCGTTTTTCCAAAAAAAATTCCGAAACACGTCGTTTTGACGACTGCAAAAAATTTTCTGACACTGAACATGGGTCATTGGGGGTGTCTGACCCTCGAACATGACGGAAAAACGACCATAGGAAAATGTATTAATAACCAGCTGATTTTCTCAGGATCCATTCATTGAGAACTATAAAACCAACTTTTCGTATTGTCTGACACAGATCATGGGGCGTTTTTCCAGTCTGACGCGTCAAAGTGGTCGATTTCACGACCACAAAAAATTTATAGATATTCTCTCCAAACTTTCTGTATGGCTTCATTGGACCTAATCTGACACGTTTTCCTATGAGACGAAACTACAGAGGATGATTTGTTGGGTTGTTTAAAAAAAAAGTTCATATGAATATACAGGGTGTAACATAAGTACGTTAAAATATTCAAGTGACGTATTCCTGAGACAATTTTAAGAAAAAAGTCTAATTAAACGTGTGTCCGGAGTTGCTTCATTTCTGAGATACAGGGAGTTGAAATGAAAAAAAAAACGGTATTTGAACAATGTCCTGAATAACTTCATACCGATTTGGATCAAATTTGGTATATTTATTTGAACTAATAAGGCGCTTATTCAACCCAAACTGGATTGAAATTATTAGGGCCAGTGGCGTCTTAGTGGCCAAAAATTATTAGGACACTGAAAATAAATCTTTTTGGAAGAAATGAAAGTCATTCTATTGCATATAATGAACACCTGCTTTGGAGACTAGTTGACAATGATAGTAGGGCTTTTCCTACACATTGGATCAAATAACTGTTCCAAACTTCAACCAAATCGGTTCGAGGATTATTCATGATATTTTTCAAATACCATTTTTTTTGTAAACTTCAACGCCTTGTATCTCAGAAACGAAACATATTATGTTCATAGGAACTTTTTTTCTTAAAACGTCCTAATAAATCATTCTCTGCAGTTTCGTAATCATTAATAATCAATACAAACTGGAACATGTATTTTACTGTGATAACTGAAAGATTGTATTTTTTCGTCAGACTCTAGTTACGCCCCAATATACGTGTCAGACACTTATGCCACATTTTAAGTACTGCCTTTCTACATATAATATTGCCATGTCTGACGTATATCTATACATTTTTTGTGGTCATGAAATCGACCATTTTGACGCGTCAGACTGGAAAAACAGCCCATGATATGTGTCAGACAATATGGAAAGTTGGTTTTAATACTCTCAATGAATGGATCCTGAGGAAATAAGCTGGTTATTAATATATTTTTCCATGGTCGTTTTTTAGCCATGTTCGAGGGGGCAGACACCTTCAATGACCCATGTTCATTGTCAGAGAATTTTATTTTTGGGATTCAGTTCAAGTCTTTATGCTATTTAACTTGAAAATAAAACAGTATCGATAAATTTTTTGCAGTCGTCAAAACGACGTGTTTCGGAAGTTTTTTTGGAAAAACGCCCCCGAAACAAGAAAAGTCCCAGAGGAAAACGGTGGCAGACTAAGTCCAATGAAGCCATACAGAAAGTTTGGAGAGAATATCTATCAGTAAAATTTGTGCCGATGGGCACTCTAACTATAAAGTTTCATTGACGGGCTTTGAGAATGATATACTTTATCAGAATTTCTGTAGGTGGCGTCCAAATGTCAATTTTAATTCAGTTATTTCCTTCTGTCTGTCATAAATTAAATTTCTAGGAATATCTTTGGGTTCATCACCGACAATCATAGCACGACCCTTGTCTCCGCAATAAGAGTTAGCCCTTCGCATAACTAAATAAGGTTTAGGTGAAAAATCCATTAAAAAGGGTTGAAAATCTTATTATACCATGATTGATATCATCAGATATATTCGTTCGTTTCAGTCATTTATTCAATCACAATAGAACTGCCGAACGTGCTATTGAATGCACGTTCGGCAGAAAAGAATACAAATGTTCTGTAACGAGAGTTATTCGAAATGATAGAACTCGTCGCAGGATTTAATTACACATATGAGACAATCAGTCCCTCCGACAATACGACAAAGCATCTTGCAACGA
Source organism: Chrysolina haemoptera (assembly GCA_958298965.1). Classification (NCBI taxonomy): domain Eukaryota; kingdom Metazoa; phylum Arthropoda; class Insecta; order Coleoptera; family Chrysomelidae; genus Chrysolina; species Chrysolina haemoptera. The sequence continues at coordinate 29,381,882 of OY282590.1, forward strand.
CCACAAATTCATCTGTTAGCGAGAGACGTCTGACCATTTGTCCGAATGTCCATCGATGACGTCCACAATGAAACGCCATATTTCAGAAGTATTGTTTGTCTTTTGTTTGGTTGACCGGAAGTTTTTTGTGTCCGATTGCGAAACTCGACGTCTGACCCGTTTTTCAATTCTGTAAGTTTCGAGGTACGTCTTTGTCATGATGTGGGATTACAAAAATAATCATGTTATAATGTATTGCATTTCCTGAAACTACCATTTGAAGGAAGTGCGCACAAACCAGCGATATATACAGGGCAATTCAGAATCGATCGGTCTCTCTGTTAATTTCTGGAAATGCGAGATGAAAGGACCCCCCCTCAATGAAACTCTGGTATGTTGTAGATTATGATCTGTAGGTAATACTTCAAATGGACCATAATCAAATCGTATGATTGGTTTCTGAGAAACAGGGTGATTTTAAAAGTAGTTACACAAACAGAAAATAAAATTAATTCATCACAAATTGAGAATATTTCTGGTTTAGTCACGTGATTTGGCTAAAATATGTCATGCCTTTGGAAACGCACAGTATTTTTACCATGTAGTGTCATCAGAAAAATACTTAAAAATATTCTACTCCGAAGTTTTTTACTTACTTCATTATTTGAATAGGAACTTTGAAGAACCCTATGTTTTCAATGTTTAACGTTGATATAAGCTATAATACGTGAAAAACCTTGAGCCGAACCTACATTTTCGAAATACGAGGATATTACAAAACATATTTGTCGGCGACACTATATCTATCTACTTTCTCTACTAAAGATTCGCATGTGGCGCAATTTTAATAGGTTTATTATTTTACCACGTGATAGGTATATTTGAAAATATAGATTGTATAGAAAAAACAAAATTGAGAAAGGTGTTCATCAAAAACGTGTGTGCTTTTGTGATATTTTTAGCAAAACTCCAAAAATATATAAGGAGCTCTGGCGGTCATTACTAGTAACTAAGAAAAAAAATATCAAGATAATCCAGAAGAGGGGATCCAAGAGAGGGAGTAATTAGTAATTACCCCCAGAGTTTCTTATATATTTCTGAGGTTTTGCTAAAAGTTCGCCTGTGGCAGAGTTTTTATTTTTTCTATCACTTTTTTCACAATGTTTACTAACGACGCTATTTTTATCAGATATTTATTTACGAAAGATGTGACAAAAGCACACGCGTTTTGAGCAATTACCTATCTCCAGTTTTATTTTTTATCCAACCCATCTTCAAATATACCTCTCACCTATAATAATATAATAAACATATAAAAATTACGCAACATGCGAATTTTTAGAGAACAAAGATATAGTGTCACCGACAAACATTTTTTGTAGTACCCTCGTATTTCAAAAATGTAAGTTTGGCTCAACGTTTTTCACGTATTATAGCTTGAGGGTTTTCACATATCAACATTAAACGTTGAAAATATAGGGTTCTTCAAAGTTCCTATTGAAAGAATGAAGTAAGTAAATAACTTCGAAATAGGATATTTTTAAGTACTTTTCTGATGACCCCGACATAGTAAAAATACCATGTTTGTAATAAAATAGTATTGCTTTTTCAAACTATCATTATTACCCAGGAAAATCTCGAAATTAAACTACGAATAATAATAACATTGTTTTTCCTTCAAAGAATGAACAATTTGGCCATCTCCAGATATCCGTCCAATATATGAATCATATCCAAAAGTTCTATAAATTAAAACTCTTCAAAAGTCATATTTCTCAAATAATTTTCGAGCATGACTCAGGAACGAATGAACCAAATGGGAAATATGTTGTCATAATGAATTATAATAAAAACTGTGGTTTTTCTATTTCTTTATTATGACAGGAAGAGTGCTCTATTTATAGGCCAGTAGAAATAGACAATCAATTCACATTAATTCCAAAAGTTTTCAAACTTTGGTCAAGTGAAAATCGAGAAAGCATTAAATCTCAGTTCGCAACCTCTTCCGAACCACGCAACATTGTCAAAATGGGAATTAACTTGAATTTTACTGCATACTCGTTAGGAAAATTCCAAAAGTTCTGCAAACTTGGCAGATTCATCGAAGATTTGCAACCTTTTACGTTGACCGGAACATATATTTTTTTAATTCGTGGTAATTTTTTTGATCAAGGTGGTCTCGAAATAATTACAAAAGTTTTGCAAAATTGTTGCAAATTTTGAAAACATTTATTTGGATTTTTCAAAATTGCATAAAGTTCTGGATCATGTACAAGGTTGCAAATTTGTAAATGTTTTCAAAATTTGCAACAAAGTTACCTAACTTTTGTAATTATTTTAAGACCACCTTGATCAAAAAATGACGACGAATTAAAAAAATAAATGTTCCATTCAACGCAAAAGGTTGTAAATCTACATGACCTTTCGGAATATTTTTCCGATATATCGGGGAAGTTTGCAGAACTTTTGGAATTTTCTCCTATGGCATATCGAAGAAAAACTTTATAGGTCGATAAAAAAAATCTTCCGTACACTTGAATTGGTTGCAAACTTCATTTGTGATAGGAAATAATATATTCGAGACTACTCCACGTTTGCAGAACTTTTGGAATTTTCTCAACTAGTGTATACAGAAAATTCAAGTTAATTGCGATTTGGACAATGTTGCGTACTTCGGAAGAGGTTGCAAACTGAAATTTATTGCTTTCTCTATGTACCATTCACTTGATCAAAGTTTGAAAACTTTTGAAATTATTGTTAAATTTTCGATTTTTCATGTCTATCTATACTGGCCTATTATAGAAAAGTCCTTAAAAGCCGGTGATTTAATTAGATACAAATTTTCTCCAGCGGTTTTTCCAACTTTTCCCCGAAACGCCACTTCCAAAGATTGATGATAAGTTGTTTACGTCTCTGAAAATAACTTGGGAAAAAAGCGAGACCTCAGACCAGCCCAGTTAATTTCATTCGAAATTACCAAGTGTCAAGATGCGTGTAAATAAATTGGGGATTATATTTTAATCGCGAGAGATTGGATTGACTTTCAAAATTCTCGTAATGAATCAATTTGGCAGCGAATTTAATTACCAAGTATTGAGTGTCGACCATTATAAACCAGTCCAATTACAATAGTTTTATGAAAATCACTAATTGGCATGGCCCGGTGCAGAACCAATTACGGGACAAATTAAAAAGAGAGTATATCCATCGTAAATTTTCATGAATTGTTTCCGACAGGGTCATAATATATATCAGTTTTAGTAGATGAAATCTGTTTTAGTTTCCGTCAATAATGTGAAAGGGAAATTCAGTTTGAGTATTGAGGTTTATCAACAGCGATGTTAATTAAATTGAGAAAAATGTCGCAAATATCGTTGGAGCGAAGAAAATGCGTTGGTGATAAAAACTGTGCTTGAGTTTTATTTTTCAAATGGAATAAATTCATCTGAAATTTTATGAGTTGTACCCTTCGTTTTGAAAGCCCTAAAAGAGCTGGACAGTCAGAAAAGACTGACCTTAGCATGGGTACCAACATAAACAGGTTATAAGGTTGATGATAAGGCTGATTCACCAGTCCGAAGAGGAACACTACCTACTAGAATATTATATTAGTTGAACTCCTCACAGGGCATTGAAGGCTCAACAACCCTATGAGTAGAATCGGTCTAGCAGATGACTCCTGCGTATATGTTTAATAACACGGTTTTGAAGTGCAAACCTTAAGCTTAAAATCACATACTTCATTTTTTATGTAGGATGTGTATGAAACTGCCGGGATTATGGGTGAGTTGAAAACTAAGGCAGGAGTCAAGCCCTGTTTTTTCTTTGGCATGTATAAATGAGACTTGTCTCAGTAGCCTTAAATCGTTGCATATGATCCAAAGAGGTTATTGATTCCTGCTCCAGTATAATTATTTCATATCAACTAGAATATCCATGACTTTCGGATCCTCCGTGAATATCGTAGAAGGGTTATGTGAAGTGGGACAAAACACATTTTAGGTACTCAGATACTAACATGTCATATTAGCATGAGCGAGTAGACGTCTTCAGGAAAGATATGCACTTTTTCTTTTCCTTCTACTATAATTTTTGAACTTGCCTGAACTTGCCTGAATTAGCGCGAGCATGAAATGTGACATCGGCGTTAAATCGCGTTTTCTGGGAGGGCACCCATGTCTGAATCGGCCTTTAGAAATTATTCAATATAACTTCAAACTAAACGTCTGGTGTGGAATTTTGAACATTGTAAGTCCAGTGTTTTTTAGACAAAATTTGTATTCAAGTGTTCTAAATGACAGTGTGCAATTTGTGTTTGGTAGGATGCAGGTACTTTCATGAGGAATACAATTTTCTGTAAAATATTTTTTTTTTCGTCATTTGTTGCCAAAAATGACTAGGTAATCTAAAGGGACTGAAGCATTCAGTATGGTTTTAAAATTGACACACTGTACAAAAATGGACCAGGGACAAAACACATTCCGTCCTTAACATCGAGTTATCCAGATTTAGCAAACATAGTATCAGTTTTATTGCATGCTCCCGGCTACAACGGAATAAAATGTGGAATAGACATGTTCGACATCAAATAGTCTGAATCGCGTATCAGCCATCACAGCGAATTTCAAGTGACCATTTCCGGTCGTTTCCGCTGCATGCGAGGATTGAACAAAACAATTCCCGAGGGAATAATAGCGCTCCTAGCCGACGGCGTGTTGCCTTATCGGAAATACATTTTTACGGGGTGAGACACGAAAGATAACGTATTTTTTGCGAATAATGTTTATGGCAGTTGTTCGGTGTGTTCGGTTGGTAGTTATTAAACTATTTACATGATATAGGAATATAGGCTCTCACGTCTGGCGCCGAAAGACACATCGACGATGAAATGAAACACCTGACAACTATGTTACAAGCGACCTACTACAACAGAAAAGGCATAATTTGGTCTATGGGAGAAGCGAAGAAACACCAGATAAGAGCAACCCCAAGGCACTGTCTACATATTGCCATGAGAAAGTGTCACCAACCGGATTGGGTGAACTCTGAAGAAGGAAGAAATTAACATCATCTTCAAACCAACGAAGAAAATATGGGAATATCTGAAATCAGCAAAAGACAGTCTACTCAAATCAGCAGGAGTTTATTTTGAAAAATTTGTGATACGAGTTTGTGGCAGTCGTAGATATAATAGGAACATATCGTCAAGATCAACATTAATACTACTCGGCATATCAAACTGAGAGATAATGATACTTGTTTGAATACCAGTAAAAATTACATCTTTTGGTATTTTGCTATTGATGATGGTATACAGTGCTAGTCTAAAGTCCGTTCCCCCCTATTAACCTTTTCTGGCGGGTTGATAAATTCTCTCTCACACTCATTCGGCTTATGGAGAAAATAATAGGCGATATCTCCAAAGTCTTTGGAGATAATAGCATCAAACTTGGTGTTGTTGGATTCCTTATGATCGTCCATAACCGATCATGCAATGATATACCGGGTGTTCTATTTAAAAAAATTATTGAAGATGGCGCTCAGCTGCCACTTTGAAACTTTTAGCTGGAATTTTCTCATGAAAAAGTAGGTTTTTATCTTCTATTTGAGCCTTCCAAATTTCGTTGCGATATATCAGGTGGTTCAAATAAGATTTCTCTGGGGATGCCAAAATGCGTTTCAACCAACCTTTAAGAATACACATTTTTGCCAGACATGTTTGTGAAATAACAAACAGGTTGGATTTGAAAAATAATATGAATTATTACACAGGACATTCATTTGCAAAGACATCACATCATTCAGAGTTGTCATCAATGAATTCTATATCAATCACAAGTCAACAGTTTCACTGGTGTTCCTCACTTCAGTTGATCGGATGCTAATATCAATGAATTCAATTCGAAAATGATTTGTGGCATTCACTAGTCGAAATGGATTAATTGTCACTAATCGTCATCATACTTGGATCAATTCCATGTCGGACTTTCTGTACAATCTATCGAAGCCACTAAAATTCAAGGTATTCTGAAAAATAACTCAACTTTTGAAATTTGTACCCATATTTCGAATCCGTGTTGTCGAAATATATTTTCAAAAATTGGCGAAGGCGCAGACAATAATAAAATTTTCTATAGCTGCATGATAACTCCGTGTCATCTGTTCTTCTCACACTGAGTGCAAAACGGCTCATTATGTATTATCACAACGTTGGGTGGTCAAGGCAATTACAAATAAATCTGTATCCGTCAAGCCGTTCCGAAATGAGATTTTGATAACGTCGATATCGTGAAATTTGTGTCTGAAAATAGTAAGATAATAGATTTTTGTTACATCTTTCACGATTTAATTATTTTGCCTGCTATCAATATGTAATGTCAGTCATTACGATACTGATTTGAGTTTCGTAATGAGATACTTTACCGCACTAGTGCGGTAATATCATTAATTTAGTGAATGATGACCAATTTTGAGTAAACAATTAACATTATTGATAGTAGATAAAATATTGTACAATTCATGTTACGATATCGTAATATGAATCTTTACGACACTTATATCGTAAATATCTATTACGTTAAATTGATAAATTGAGTATAGAGGCTCATTCTTGATCTACACGCATGAACCTGTGTGATTTTATTTGGTTGTGATTTAGATTTTCGGGTCTTTCAGAATTTTTTACAATGCCCTGGATCTCACTGTCTGGCACAGCAGAGCCCTAGATTGTTGAAAATTGTTAAAATTGTTTTTTCAGTTAACCAGCTGTTGTCCCCTTACGAACGGCAGCCCTCAAAAGCCGAAACTTGTGCGAGCCAAGGATTAACGAGGTCTTACCTTTTAACGTGCGTTTCCTAGCAATTTTTGGGGCATCAGATAAAAATGTGTTTCAGGATCAATATAAAAAATTCATATTAAAAAATGTACTTCATAGTTAAGAAATTTGAAACAATTTATGAAAAAAACCTTGCCAGAGGAATAAAAATAGATAGATCCACAATCTCAGTTCATCTTCTGAATTCATATGGATTAAATCTCTTTCAAACTGCTTCTTTTGAAAAGTTGAGAATGTGAGTTTTCTTGTTTTTCAGTATCCCGACGATGTGCTCTTTCTGTTTTTTTTTTTTGGGAATTTGCTTCCCAATGGCTCACTTCCATCGCACTCCCCACTACTCAGAGGTCTGCTCTGCCTTGGCCTGGTTACCGGCGTGAGTAGTGAATCTTGCTTAAAGAAATTCCTCTGTTCAATAAAACAATTAACTTCCTATTGTTGGTTTTTGCACGTTATCACAAGCACGTAATTACCTGCAAATATCACAAACACGTATGATTTAGGTCGATACACGTACTGAAAGGACGGCGGACATCACAAAACAAACTGAATCTCGGCCCCACGTGATATTCTCGTACCATCTTCTACTTCGCCTATATGTGTTGTGATATGGATTATTCAATGTTTCAGAGTTTGGTCGTTAACTTCCAGTTAACTTTTTCCTTTTATCTTTCATTTGTAAAACTTTCTCGATGAGATAACATGAACAAAAAAACACGTTTTCAATCATTTCAACCTTGCATGGAATGATGCAACTCGAATCGTTGTGGACATATAAATCAAAATATTGAGAATTCATTGAATATCGCATCAAAGCATTTCAATACAAAGCTTTGAAATATTCGATCATAGCGATAGACAAACAATTGCAACATTATATTGTCATCCATTGTTGTCATACTGTTTTATTGCATTTTGTGATATTTTTCAATGGAAATGGATCGCTTCCATTACAGCCAGAACGAAAAACATGACATGCTTTTGATTTATTTATCAAGCTTCCATTATGAATGTTCAGTGTTATGTCGAACGACATCAAGATCAGAGATAGTTTACTGCGGTTGAGGAACATTTCCGATATGACCGGAATAACGAAAAATCAAAATTTATTAAGAGTGGAGAAGTGAAAACGGACATTTATCATACATGAAAATGAATTGTACGGCTCTAATTACATCATATAGGCATGAGAAAACCATGTGAGGTCCATTACCGAAGGTGCTTCTCAAAAACTTGGTTTTCTGTTTTGCGCCAAGAAATATTTCAGTTCCCGTCAACTTTTTTCTACGATTTTTCGTTTTGAAAGTTGTACTTTTCCATACGATTTTTACTTTTCCGCACGATTTTTTTATTGTTGAAAATGAGGATATTTAGGACTAACTAAATGATCTATGTAACTATTCTGTCTTATTGGTCATTTTGTAGCATTATTATAAAAACTTGTTTATTTAAAACCATGTTTTTTTTATAAATAATATGAACAAAAACACTCGTAGGAAAAATATTGTACCTAACTCTTACGGAAAATGGCTTTTCCGCACTTGTTAGGTAAATAACTATTTAAGGCACATATCCTGGATAACTGTTTCCATATATGATGCGCAGCAACACACATTGAAACTTTTAGATTATCTCCAAAAAAGAGCCATTCGTCTCGTCGGTGATACTTCGCTCACAGGCTCGCTCACTTCTCTGGAACATCGCTGAAAGTTTGGCGATCTTTCTGTGTTTCTTAGATAATTGTTCACCGTAAGCGGTCCCTTCGAGACTGACTCGTCGAGATCAGTCCTCGCATTCGGATGCCGTTACTTTGGAGACTTTCCCAGTCCTCTTTCTCCCAACGAACGTCAAAGCTTTGGGACTCGCTGACTCGGGAGGTGTTTACTGAGTTGAACACCAATTTCTACCTACTTTTTCTCGGCTCTCAGGTTTTTTTCTGAACATAACAGGATTCTTCTTTTCGTGGGATCCTGAACATAAAAAAGCAAGTAGCAGCGATACAGCACTATACAGTTTCAATGACCACGTATAGGTGTTCTCGATGAAAAACTTCACGTATCTGAACTACTAGAGCCTTAGACTACGTTGACCATAAACTCCTGTTGAAAATGGAGCGATGGTATAAGAGAAATTACTTTGATTTTGATATCATAATTGTAAGCAGGATCCAAAGAGCAGTAATTCAGAATTTCATGAGCCAACCGAAAACCATTGAAAATGGCATCCCTCAAGGTTCTGTAATCGGGCCTTTACTCTTCGTTGTATATGCTAATGATCTGATGAATATTATTTCAGAAATTCATGTAATTGCTTATGCAGATGACACCAATTTTCTCGTCAAAGGACTGAATGTGGCAGCTCTCTTAGAACTGAGACAAACTATCTCTGAATAAGTGATATTATGGCAAACAAGAATAATTTGCCACTCAATATATGAAAAACAGCGTTGATGGAGTTTACTCTTCATAATGTCCCATTAAAATGACGACTTGCAGGCTCTGCAACAAAAATGCTCTATCTTATTCATAAACTTATACAGTATCGGAAACTTTTCATCTGGGGTATAGTAAGAAATCTACGCGAGCAACAAGGAACGCAATGATATGATATTACCACATGAATAAGAGAGACTTACTACTGCGCGCCTCTCCTGTTACCTCGCACGACGAATTAACAGCTCAGTCGATATCCCTTCCTCGAGCGAGAAGAGGAGAAATTGTAATGAATGCTCTCTCAACATTACAGCAAGCTATTCTTCACGTTCTCATAAAACCGCCATACCCAAGATGAAAACTTTCCGATACTGTATGGACCACTCATATTGAAATCCTTCGCCATAAATTACGTTAAAATTGTTTGGTAAAGAACTGTTGTTAAATTTGTCCTATGCCACCTTACATTGCCATTTACGCTATGAAATTTTGAGCGGGACACAGGGCCTCCTCCCGAAGAGTTTTATTTTGCAAAAATCTGTCACTCATATCTATAAACCTTGCATCCAAAAATATGTATAATAACAGAACTTCACAATTACCACCAGTACTCAACCCTTTCCAGAGACTTACTGTATATACTGGGCCCAAATTTTTTTAATAAGCTTGACGAGTGCATCAAAACTACACCAAATTTCTGACTAAAAGTTGACCCCACTCAAAAATCTTTCTATACTCTCGATGAAGTTTGATTTTAATTTCGATTTTAAAAAGCATAGCATATTTCATCTATTTTTTATTCACAATTTTTTCGCTTTCCTTGTTAATGTATTCAATGAAATACTTTTTTCTTTGATTATTTTTAACAAGAGAAATAAAATCATTATTTTATTATTATTATGATACGTGTAGGATTCAAATTCGAAATGTCGATATGATGTTGACAATCATTTTGACAATACGACCAAGAAATCACAATTTCTGGTTTTTACGTGAAGCCACCCAAACTTGTTCCTTTCAAATGACTCCCTGTACGTTTTCTACAACAATCAGAATTTGAGTTGATTTTTTTAGATATTTGCTCTATACAGATAGTGTTGGTTTCATTACAAAAACTTATGGTCAAAGTGAGATCCTAAGTACTTGGTGATGCTTGCCGATAAAGTTCCTATTACATGGAAAGTTATTATTATTATATAAAAACGTTTTCCTACGACCACATAGGAAAGTAACGTAAATTGCACTGTATAGTCCCACGTAAAGAGGCAAGCGTGTGAAATATTTTCCGCTTGCGGATAAGCTGTTAATTGCATAATTTCTATTAAAATTTACCTATGAAAATTTAATTTTTCGAGACGAGATCAAAATCATCTTTTATTTTTGATAATAATTACAAATCCAGATATACTCTAATACAATATATTTTCATGTCATTGACCGCCAAAAAGTATGTACCATATGGGAAAAAAGTTTATTATTAGAGTATTAGAAAAAAGATTCTTGGGAAAAGTTTGTGCATGTCCGATAACCTGAAAATCGATTTTGACACTTCACGTGATCGCTGGTATGGCGGCAAATTGAAAAAAATTACTATTAGAATGCAAAAAGTGAAGTAAAATGGCAAGATATCAAAAAAGTGATTTGAAAAAATTGCTTGGAATTAAATTTTATACACATATACGAAGTTTGAAAAGATAATGAGAGAAAATTGAAAATAGATTTTTTTTTTTAATATTTTCCTAGCTGTATAAAAATATCGATCCTCGCCCGCGGAAACTTCTTTGTTATGAAATTGAAAAAAATTACACCTTTCAAATAGATTGCTTCAAATATTTTGTATTTGAAAGTAATTATTAAAAATAAATGTCAGAATGGTTCTCAGTCGGACTATTCATTGGATTTTCGTGGACATATGTCAATAGTTATCTTGGAGTTTGATTTAAACAAATCGTCGGCTTAGTGCAACAAAATTAAAAAATAAGTTGAATTTCACAAACTACTTCTTGCGATACCCTCTATCTAATACATAAGTCATCAACTACATATGTTGCCATATCGGTTTATAGTACTTACCAGTTTCATAATTTGAAATATATTATTATTACTTAAACAGATACCTAATAAATTCAAATATTATTTATTGAAAATCATCATTTTGTTAGATTGTTAGATAGTAACTTCTTGCACTAAGCTGACGAAATATCCATTTCAAAAATTGTGAATCATCTAAACAAAGCAAGGAATTTTCAAAAGTCATGTTCCTTTTCATTAAATAGTTTCATATATATCAATTCCCTATATCTAGTCAGGAAATCATGCATAATCATTTTGCTAGGTATTTATTATACATGAAAAGCAGAAAAACGTCAAAAATTATTTTGAGTATATAGTGAATGTCAGGTACATTAATTGTGTGTGGAGGCAGCAAGCATATCCTTGAAATGCCAGGTGACAGTTCGTTACCTGCCGTACGATTCAGTAAAAGGCCGCAGACAGTCATTCCCAAAAGGGAGGACTGGGAGCGGATCGAGCACCGCCTGCTTCCCACCAAGGGGATCATCTGGTACACAGATGGCTCCAGGATGGATAAGTCAGCCGGCGCCGGGGTATACGGGCAGTCTCCGAAAGCGGAACTCTGTTACGCTTTAGGAACTTTTGCCACTGTATTTCAGGCAGAAATGTTTGCCATACTCGCCTGTATAAGAGAAAATCTCAGCAGAGGCTACCGCGGCCAGCAAATCACGATATGCACCGATAACTAAGCGGCGATCAAGGCTCTCATATCATATAGAGTCACCTCGCTGCTGGTGACTGAATGCATCGATGATCTGCAAAGGCTATCTTCCGCCAATAAAGTAGAGCTACTTTGGGTCCCTGTCATAGCGAGGTACCTGGAAACGAACGGGCTGATTATTTGGCCAGAGAAGGTGCGAACAGCCCAACGATTGGACCAGAACATATCCTAGGAGTTTCTAGATCATGGTGCGTCTCAACCATGAAGGAAATTCTGGAAATGAAAATTGCCACGCTGTGTGCACGTTTTGATGTAATTGGATGAAGAAAAGGTTTGTATTTCGTGCAGAAATTTATTTATAAAATGCACGAAATACAAACCTTTTCTTCACATTCCAGGATACATGGAAAGATGCACCGGGCATGAGGCAATCGAAACTCCACATCGGAGGCCCTTCTACTAGGAGGACCAAGACTCTGCTCACACTGAGCAGAAAGGAAATCAGATCAGTGACAGGGCTCCTGACGGAGCACTGCCATCTCAACAGGCATCTCAACATTTTAGGTTTCACGGATGATACCGAAAGCATGTGGTGCTTGGAGGATGAGGAGTCGGCCACCCACATCCTCACGGAATACCCGGCAGTGGCAGCAACACGGGAAGCACACCTCAGGAGTATCGTACTGAACCCGGAGAGTGTGAGGGAGGTATCTTTCGCTCGCGAAATAGGCTACCTTCAAAACTGAACCATCTCCCAGCAGTGGTGGGTGCATAACGGGCCCGATTGAGAGTCCTACATGCTTATGGCTCCGTCCGCCCACATACCTTATTCTATCTATCTATCTATCTATCTATCATATCCTCCCCAAATATCCCACCAACAAATCCAATGAAGACCTAATATTTAAATAGGAAAAAGTTCTCGTTCCTAATAATAGTAACTTTTTGAAATGAACTAGGTATGTCGTTTTTAATTATGATATATTGTGTACTAATATGTCAGATGTTGATTATCGTCAATTAAACTTAGAACGCCATATTTTCCAAGGTTCCAACACTCTCTCAACTTTGTTTGAGCAGTATTTCAATTTAACTTTTTCTTTTCAGTATCAACAACCACCACGGATGATAAGAAACCAGGCAGTACATCAGAATTGGTGAAGGTGTCAAACAAACGTTCCAGGCCCAAACCCACATCTCCAAATAGGCAAGGTCCCCAGCAGTGCCAGGTGAGATTATCTGAAATAATAATAATAATAATAATAATAATAATAATAATAATAATAATAATAATAATAATAATAATAATAATAATAATAATAATAATAATAATAATAATAATAATAATAATAATAATAATAATAATAATAATAATAATAATAATTTTATTCACTTGAAGAAATTTACAGTAAAAATAGGAAATAGGTATAAGTACATTGATTCGGTGAATAAGCGAATCATCACAGAAGCAAAAATGCTTGTTTATCATTAGTTACTTTTTATTCAAGATGAATTTGGTCCAATAACTCTGATATGGTGCATACCATTTGGTATAGTACAAGTAAAGGAGGCACTCAAATGTCAAAATATATGGACTTGACGAGGACTGTCGACTTTGTTCGCTTTTTATTGGACAGTTTCTACCAACATTCTTTTATGATTCGCTAAAAACTCATAACATTTTATTCGAAGTATTTCTCGGCAACCAACGGAAATTGCCGAAAGTTATTATCGTCACATTTATGTTTAGTTCAGACAATAATAGCGATTTGAGTGTTGTAATGTATAATCGGAACTATCAAATACAGTTCCATAAAGTAATATAAAGAAAAACATTCAGAAATGGATCAAAATGAAAAAGTCTTCGCGTTTCAAATGCATCTGCAAAAAACGTAATGAAAATCCCTTTCAAAAATGATATTGCGAATATTCCTGGAACTCTATCATAACCAGCACAAGCTTATTTGTTGTCTACATAATTGAAGAGAATGAAACAAATTAAAATGGAAAATCCGAATGTCAACAGAATATTTGCTTCAAACAAAGCATGCTTTGTGCCCTTTTGTTTGTTTAATAAACTTACTTGAATGAGAGTTCAAGCATTCGTTTCGTTATATTGTGCGATTCATGACAATAATAGTCCGAAATATTTTCTATGTATCTAGTTTTTCAAAATTACATCTCCTTTTGTTGACGTAGTTAAATTCATTCAAGTGAATAGTGGAATGATTTCCCTGCACATGATTTCTAGAACACAAACATAAAAGTTATATAGGGTGTTGCTCCTCGTTGTAAATTATGAAGAGGCTGTTCAATAATAATAGAAAGGAAAAGTTAGTTTCTCCGTTAACAAAAGATGGGCAGAAATGAAGTAATATTCCTGCAACACACCAAACCACTTGGCTCAGCTTAGTTTGATTGTTATGTGGATTGATTTTGATAGGGTAGATATATGAAAGTATCGCAATTTCTATTTCATTCCAATGAATAAAAAATTTGAGAAAAAAAGAAAAATAATCTGGGTTAGATTAAATATTAGAACCTATATTAGTTTTAATAGTAATATAACGTAAAATAATCAATGAAAATAGGCTCATTCGTTTGTATTTCAAGAAATTTCAGAGTGAAAAGTTATTTCTATTTCGATTTTACACATCTGTGCTGAATTTGGAGGTTATCTTGCAACTTTTGGTTTTTCCATGTTTTTAATATAATTTACGAAATTTCTGATAAGCAGTGTGTCCCACTTTGACCAGCCAAAACCTCGTATTTTCTTGACAGTGGATGATTTCAATTTTTTTTTATTACATATAGTAAGTTCCCAGAAATATCGACCTTCAAGTTTATGAAATATTCGTATATCCGTTTTCCATGGCTACCTAAAGTGAAAAATTGGGAAAAACATACTAGGCATTTTTTTATCGCAAAAATAACACCAGATTATCTTTCAGAACACCATAAAACTCCTAAATCTCAGTGTTGATTCATCAAGATATACAGGGTGTCATCTATAACTAACAACATTCTTTATTTGTTGTTCATCCGTAATGTTTGGTTGATTTCGATTTTTTTCCTAAGTCACGAAGCACTTAAAAATGTCCAAATAATGCTGTAGGGAATATTCGATTATTACTTTTTCATGACTACCTACGACCAAAATGAAAAGTGAAAAATTGGGAAAAACATACACAGGGTGTCATCTGTAATTAACGAATTTTCTATGCATAGTCACTAATTTTTTGAGAATTTTAGAATGATGCTGTAAAAAATATTCAACTCTCGAAATTTTCTACAATAGGCTTTTTTTGGGAGTGTTACTATTTACTTCCTACTCTGCTCCATTATCATTACTCAAACTGTCCCTGTCCTCCAACCTTGTGTTTCTGTCATTTCATTTTTCCATTATTCGTCTTCTCTCACAGTTACTTCAACTTTCGGAAGTAGATTCATGTCATTATCACAACGCAGCTTTTGGCAAAACTATGGGTAAAAATGTTCCTATCAGTATATTTTCTCTTCCCATCAAGTTAAATGGGAAACTGCCACAAGAGCACATAATAAATGGTTTTGTTTACATGCTGAAAGTTGATGCTGTGAAAATAACCAAATATTACTTTTAAATGGCTAGATATGATCAGTTGAAAATTGAAACAATAGGAAGAACATAATAACATTGTTTTATCTCCGAGCTAACACCAAATTCTGGTTCAAAACACCACGAAGCCCCCAGATCTGGTTGCACGAATCATGAAATTATATCTGTAAATGGAAACTTGTGTAACTCTTTATTTGATAATTTTTGTTGCTAGTTTTACAAATGACACCTTGTATGTATTGATGATTTAAGTAACAAGATCTCGGTAACTTAGATTGTTCGGAACCAGAATTTGGTTCTGTGATGAACACAAGCCCTGAAATGTTCTCGTTGAGAATACGTTCAACAAGATTTATAAACGAAAAGTGACATATGTTACCATTTATAGTCCAGTTCCTAAATTGTAGATAGTGACTCATCGTACCTGTTCAGGTTTTTACGGGATCTGAAAGTGAGGGAGGATGTGAGAAAGTGGTAAAGTAAAACTTGATTTAAAACCTAAGTACCTAGCTGATTTTTGCTTCATTTCTTGCCCTTCTCCAAATGAATTATGAACCATACAACCTATGAGTCACTATCTACAATTTAGGAACTAGACATATCCTTTTATCCTGTACAATGACCATGACCATGTCAACCGAATGGGAAGGCTTTGCGGTATATTTTAAACCAAGATCTTTTGTCTCGGTGACAGAAGGATGTTTACCCCAATTTTTCAGTTTTCGACTGGTCATATCTAGCCATGGAAGTATAATATTTCGTTGTGTTCGATAAATAAAAGTTATGCCTGCTATAGATGGCAGATAACGGGAAGCCATTTCTTGCAAAACACCCAGCTCCTTGTGTTATATGTGACGCTTTTTCGTCGTTAACCAGTAACTCTGACACGGAGTCTAGGTTACTGGTTGCCTCAGGCGCCAGCTTTCGGCGTGATGTACTCCATGTTCTATGGGATAAGGACACTTCAGGGGTCGCGATGGTATAGACAGAGAAGCAGACTTCACTTGACCATGCTGGGCTCGAGCCTGGTTAGCTACTGTTTTCCAAAATAACCTTCAGAAAGCAAGAAAGAGATCTACATGTTTATTGGCGTACCGACAGAGCTAGCAAACTGGAAAAGTCAAAACAAATGGGAACTACAATAACAGAAATAAGTGTTACAAGCCGGTATATACCGGGTGTCCGCGGAAAGTGGCCCCTATAACTTTTTTGGTTTTGCAGATATTGAAATGAAATCTGGAGGATCTGTATGAGATATAAAACTTCAATTTTTGACGAGTGACTCAGCTTCATGCAACTTCCAGTCCAACCGGAAGTGATATAAACTTTCGATTTTTAAATGGGACACCCAGTATATTTTCAATGTGTTTCTCCATATGACATCTTAATACAATCATGTATCACTTGTTTCTTTGTGTAACCAATTTTTTTTTGAAATTCAATTTTTGATTCAGACTCAAATGAATGGATTCGTTCAAATTAATACAACTGGTTTCCGGTTAAAATGCATTTACGGTGTACATTTTTTTTTTTCAATGGTAACATAGTACCTCGTCGGATCAGAAGAAAATATAAAATTTGGAGGATTTGTAAACGACCTAAAACTGCATTTTTTACAAGTAACTCAGCTTCTAAACATCTACTTGTGGAAACTTGGAGTTCAACTCCTCCGTCTGCTCGATTCACCCTGCTTATACTCAACTCGCAATAATCGGCGTTGCCTGGTGAATTCACAGAACTCTGTTTGGCGCTGCGTGGGGTGTAGGGTATTTCATAACAATATTATGTTTTTCAACAAAAAATACTTCCAGATTCTACATCTTATGCATAATTTTCATAATCAACTTTTGAAAAAGATTATTTATATAGATTATAGATCGATTTCTGGGTTCTTGTCCTGCAGACAATAACTAATGTCTGCAACAAATGATTCAATAAAATCTACATGTCAAGGGAAAAGCCGAGATACCGCCCGCGGTGTAGCGTTCACTAAACCAATGGCGCCATCTGAACTCCAACCCAACCAACAATACCCAAAATTGCGTGATTTCCAAAATCACAATAACATGCAAAGTAAAGAAATCTGCAATTTTTAACAATGAGCTTGTCAAGAAAGAAACAAGCTGGTCCAAATGTTTCAATGAACATTCCATGCAACTAGCAATTGCGGAGACAACTTTGTAGGAACTCCGCACAGAAATTCATTAGATGTAATTCAACGTTCGTCGTGGTATTAGCCAGGAAAGTAGTTGTTTTCTGATAGATTTTCAACCAAATTATTCCTATTGTATGGAATTATGTCAATAAGCCCGTTCTGGTAGGGCAGGACACCTTGTTTATTTTTTGACAAGCTCATTGTTAAAAATTCCAGATTCCTTTACATGTTATTGTGATTTTGGACAACACGCAATTTTGGATATTGTTGGTTGGGTTGGAGTTGAGATGGCGCTAGTGGTTTAGTGAACGCTACACCGCGGACGGTATCTCGGCTTTTGCCTTGACATGGGGATTTTATTGAATCATTTGTTGCAGACATTAGTTATTGTCTGCAGAGACCTACCCTATACTGGTGGGGGCAAGAACGCAGAAAGCGATCTATAGGTGGTCCGAATGTTTCAATGAACATTCAACTAGCAATTACGGAGACATCCTTGTTAGGAACTCTGCAGGGAAATTCATTGGATGTAATTCAACGTTCGTCGTGGTATTAGCCAGGAAAGTAGTTGTTTACTGATGGATTTTTAACCCAATTATTCCTATTGTATAGGATTATGGCAATGAGCCCGTTCTGGTAGGGCAGGACACCTTGTTTCTTTAAAGACTTTTTTTGAAGGAAACTTCTCAAATTAATGAATACACTCTGTACCTTTCATGAAATGAAATTATGTCTCCTCAGTGGAACTATCAAAGTTCTGAACCCACCACTGTATATCATAATCGAATAATATGCTCGTAGAAACTTTGAGAATGCGTTTCATTGCATTTCGAACGTGACATCTGGTCGAGCGATTTCGAGAATTGGCTGTGTGGCGCTAGTTCCATTCAGCTTGAAATAACACTATTGTTAGTGGATTTTTCAAGCGGTATTAAATTGTTCCGTTCCATTCGTAAGAAGCGTTATTACGGTGGTTTGTACGCACGAACATATAGTGTGTCCATAAAGTAACCCCCCTCTTAATTTTTGGACCGATTGAAGTTTTTCTTTGAATTTTTTTTTTTTTTTAATGGTAGTACATACCCTGCTTTTTTAAATGGCCTCATTCGAATCGCAATTCAATTCTCTATACGACAGAAAACTTTCAGGCAAAAATATTCATCCAAAACAAAGTGGCAGTACATGATTTTATTACTCTCATAAGAGGATTATTTCGATTAGAGAGCTTTATTGCAATGATAGAAGATTTTTGGGTTTCTTCAAAAATAACAAATCATCTCCCATGTGCAATTCTGAGGGACAGAGAATATTTGTAGATTTCAAAAAATATTTTTTCATTTTGATAGAGCCCGTTTAAAGCCAATTATTCATAAGAATTCTCTTATGAAAGTTGAAATAGGTACAATGAGCTATCAATCTACCCCCATGACATTTAAAAGATCTTTCAAAATGGCGCCTGGCTGGGGGGTCACTTTATAGACAGACTCTATACATGGGCGCCGCTACTTGATGGCAAGGGGGGGCGACTGCCCCCCCCCCCCCTGGATTTTAGCTTTCATAGTCCAAACGTAATAAACGTAAATTGCGAATGTTTCAAATAACAGCTGAGCTTTAGTAAAAAAACAGCCCCCCCCTGAAATTTTCACTAGCGGCGCCCATGACTGTATATTGCTTTCCTATTTTACCGATGAAGATGCATTCTTGTGGGCTAATATACAGGGTGTATCGACGATGTGCGTATGGGTGGGCAATTGCTGCTTCTCTATTTGAGATAGGAAAAATTGATCTAATAAAAGTTTTAGAGTAATGAAAGCTTCCAAAAATGAGTACCAAGATACAGGATGTCCGAAATATAGTGCCCGCCAAAAAGTACGTAACTATGGGTAAAAAGTTTATTATTAGAGTATCGAAAATTATTTTTTAATTGATTGATTGTGTATGTCCGACAACCTGAAAATCAATTTTGAAACATGTCACTTAATCACTGGTAAGGAAGGAGGCAAATAGAATTGAAAAACAAAATATCATGAAAAGACTGATCGCAAAATATTAAGAAATTTAAATTGAAAAAATTGCTTAGAATTTGATTATACAGTGAGTTCCAAAAATTTGCACCATATGGAAAACTTGTCGTTTATTAATTTGTTAAAAAATTGTATTCTTCGTAAAAATTCTGAATTTCCGGACAGTATACAGGGAAGAACAAAAAATATGAATCTACCTTTATTTTTGACCAGATCAATAAAGTTAGTTCAGAAAAGTTGTTTATAATTTAAAACAATAATTAGATTTAGAATCATAACCACATGGACAACAAAATATGTTTTCCCATTTTTGTACGGTTCTAGCCTCATAAAAAGTAATAGTATCTCATATATACCTCATGCGGCTCCCTCATATTCCTATAATGATGAGTCGAAATTTGAACCAATTTATTATTTGTGCTGAAATATCGACGTTTGTTAAAAATGGATTAAATTTTTACTACACTTAGATTTTTTTTTTAATTATTATTCTGAACTAAACCTTTCTTTGCAGTATATTCAGAGTTGTCACTTCTTATTCACAATCATACCACCCCTCAATGTAGTTTCAAACTGGTATGAAGCAAAATTAATATGACAAAGAACCACTTGTCATGTGATATAGCTTTTTTGGGTAAACTGAAAAAAAATTCAAAAAAAAGAAAAAAGAACCCGCCGGAATTAAAATAGGAAAACAGGAAAACAATTTCTGCGCACTCAAATGTCTAGGTAAGGTTAGTTCGTTCTGATTAGATCAGACCAAATAATGACTCCTTCCTAGGGATTTTTTCCGGGTGATTTTTATTATAAAGGTTTTGGGGAGTGGTATCTAGGTTTTTTTTCCCTGGGGTATATTTTCGTTTTTTTTTTTTGGGGGGGTTTTATTTCCTGATTTCCATTATGTAACAAGTGTTACAAATGTCCTTTTTAGTAACGAGTATTTGAAACTCGATCTTGAAATTCTAAACATATAAGTTTTTTAACTTGAAATTTGTTCCTTTAATGAATATGTTTGCCAGTTCCTGATTTCCTTCACCGACTCATTGTCAAGTTTTTGAAAATATCGAAAGACAAAGAATATTTTTTTGTCATTTCCTTGATATAACTACTATGTAAATTTCATTTGACCTTTTTCCATCTTCAGATGATGATAATAGATATTTACGATATAAGTGTCGTAAAGATTCATATTAAGATATGAGATGGAACATCGATTATCGTAATATGAATTTACGACACAAATATTGTAAAATATTTTACCTACTACCAATAATGTTAATTATTTACTCAAAATAAATCAAAATTTCTTAAATTAATGATATCAGAATCATGCAACAAGCAAGCTTTGCGCCCATTATTGATTTATTTTGCGATCTGTCAACTTTGACACGTCCATTCCAATTTGGTAAAATTTCATCGACATTAGTTCAGACCATTAGAAAACAGATCCAGATAAAGATTACAAATTGAAAAATTCAAACCTTATTACCTGATAAATCCCAGGATAGATACTCAAATTTATAATAAATTAGTTCTTGTTATCCTTTTCCATTAAATAGACTGACATTTAAAAAGATACAAATGAATTTTACTTTACCGTATAGTATCTCATTACAAAACTCATATCAGTATCGTAATGTTTGATATTACATATTGGTGGTAGGTAAATAATGATTATTGTAATATTCAAATTGCAATATCTTCATCATTTTTAAGACGAACATTCTAGCCAAATAACATGAATTTTTGTAAGCTAATGGCCAATTTATTCTCCCCGGCATTTCCAGGATATGATGTAGCCATAACACTTTGGAACTATTAATTCGCATGGCATAGTTTTGAAATCTCTGCAACTGAGACAATTTGTCCCAATTAAACAGAAACATTAAGGTAGCACAAAATCCGAATTGAGTTTTAACAATGCATTTATGGGATTAAAGCGTGTTACACATGCACTGTAACAATAAGTTTATAGTGCTTGAGAAGGAATGAACTTTAGCGCAAATTTTTTCAATGTGTTTGATTTCAGCCAATTTGAACAAAGTTTGAAAAAGAGTGCCGGAAAGTATCAAACAATTGAAAAAAATAACTTCGACGACGTCAAAATACATTCCCTTCACCCATTTTCACGTAGTAGGAAATATGAGGCAAATATACGACAATAACTACTTTCATAGATAGTACTACTAAGTTCTCATTTGTTTTATGTTCTGGATTTCACGAGAAGAAACATGCTGTAATATTCACGGAACATCGTGAGAGCGGACGCAAATTAGGTAGGAGTTGGTGTTCTTGAATTTCTGCAGTCTGTATGCCTCAGGGAGCATCTCTCGAGACAGTGAGTTCCAAAGCTTTGCCGTTAGTTGAGAAAACGATCACTATAAAAGAGATGGTCAGCAAGTCTTCATGATGACGACAAATGGATGTGAGGACTGAGCTTGACGCATCAGTCTCGATGGAACCGCTAACAAAAAAAAAAAGGAATCTATGTCATTCATAACATTACACGATTTACACGATTATTGGAAGTGATTAACGATACATGATGTAACATCGTTCAAAGGGTCATAATGAATATCACAATTTTTACAAATTTTGTTAAAGCTACTATCATAACATTTGTTTGTGATGCTTCGCAATACATCTTTTAACCGTGTCAACCTCCGATTCTAGGTACTAAAAAATGTATATCGTTGTTTAGAAGAACACTACTCGATATTGTTGTTAATTAATTTATACAAGAATTTTGTGCCAAGTATAATTCTTATTTTTTTCAAAGATATCATTTCAAATCGCGACAACAAAATGTTATGATCAATACCTCTTACAGGATATTGTCCATCGACCAAGCATTCTATTTGCGTCTGCAACCGTATTTTCAATATATGTCGTCCGCGAACAAGACAAGACGCACTGAGTTGGTTTTATGTGATAGAAAATATCGTTTACGAAGATTATGAACAGAAGTGACCCAAGAACTGATCCTTGGGGTAACAAAATTATATCAGTGTTGATTATATTATATTGGTGGTTGCCCATGACGACGTGGTCTTACCACTTCGAAAGGAAGGAAGTGTGTACTATCACCGGCAAATCGTTTTTTATTGGTCCTAATATCGCAGGAGATGGGAGTTTCATACCATGAGTGAAATTATCGGGGGTCATATGGGTGCTCGCAATATTATCGATAGTAATTCTGTCTTCTGAGATCAAATTGCTTTGTAACACCACGAAGCCGCTAGGGCGAATGGTGTTACCTCTAAGTAATTTGATTGAGTTCAAGATTTCTGACAGAATTTCGAGATAATTTCACGAAACAGGTTAAAAAATGTTAATTGTCGTGCATTCTTCAATAGTTTTATATCTAATGAATAATAAGCATAAAGGCAGCTTGACCTTTATGACGAAATCATTGTTATTTTTATTTGTGGTTGCCCATGACGACGTGGTCTTACCGGTTCGAAATGAAGGAACTGTGTACTATCCCAAAGGCTTTGTGTTCAGGTATCTGAATTCATTTCAATGTTTCAACCTATTGTATTTTTCCCTGAACATGATGGAAAAAAAGAGGGAAAAATATTAGAGATTATAAAAACAAAGCAAGAGTTGCTTCTGGGGAAATAATCTCCGAATTGGTTAGTCTGAAATTATTACAAGATTTTACATTGTACAGTTTCAGTGAATATTAACATGAAATTCTTTGACATTCATAAACAAATTGGGATATCTGCTAATAATAATAATGAACAGAACATCTGTAACAGAATATTCTTTCAGGTCTGTGCTAAAGTCTTTGGAAACGCCTCTGCTTTGGCAAAGCACAAGCTGACTCACAGTGACGAGCGAAAATATGTCTGCAGCATGTGTGGAAAAGCTTTCAAGCGACAAGACCACCTGTAAGTATAAATTGCCTGATATATGGAACATTGCATTTTTCAGGTGCGATAAGTTATTACGTGGTTTTGCATTTTGTTTTTATAGTGGAAGTGATCTCATGACATACGTTGATAAAGTACAGTTGTGTGTATGAAAAAGTGCATGAAAAAGTCGTACAAGACATTGCACTAATTGCATTGTATTGCACTAACTGATTGAGCTAAAAAAATGTTGAAAGCGCGTTCCTGACAAAATTAGTTTGAATTTTGACTCTACTTTGTAAAAGTGTCAGTTGTCCTGATTTTTATGGTATCGGTAAAGAGAGATCCCAAAATGGATCAAAGGATCAAAGGACAATGACCACAGCACATACATTTCAATGTAGATTAGTTGACCAACAAAGATATCTACAATCGTAGAGTTTTCACCACTGAGGAATCTAGACCATCATTCTTTAGGCTTTTCACTTCCATCCAAATCATCATATATATCAGCCTAAGATGGATTAGGTTTCTACGATATCCGGTTAACATCTTCATGTAGTCCTTCAAGTAAATACCGTAGAAATTCATGAGAATCTTGTTGGGAAAACCCAATAAAGCGAGGTGCATATCTCTCAATATGATGTTTGAAGGAGACCGTATCGACCTCTCTGTCTAATGAATCTTTCGACCACATATTCTTGATTATCTCCGCCAAAGCTTCGATAAAAGCACCCTTCGCACTTATTCTTGTTTGATGCCTTGATATAGACATCCTCTTTCAAATGCTCCAACAGAAATCTTGTGTTTGATAAACACTGGATTATGCTATTCATTACCATAATTTTTTGGATGGAACCTCATACTATGCGCAGCCTGATTGAGTTGAAAATGTTCGAGCTGCATTTAATAGTGCTCTTGGCTTTCAAGTGGTTTTTCAAACAGTTAGTATCTCTTTCACTGGAAAGATGTGGTGATGAATGCAGGATATTGCGTTAGAAGAATTAATAGTGGAATTGTTGGACACTGGATAAATTGATGAATGAAATGTAGGATTATCTGATACTTGATGTTTGGGATTACTCTCAGAATCTCCAGAGATTTGAGATGCAAAGTTTTTATTATTCCAAGTAACTTTCAATCTATATCAGTATATTTTACCACCAATCGTCATCTGACTTATCCTAAAATAGAGGCACTTTTTGGCATTACTTAAATACAAACGATATTCAAAGAACATTCTGTGATCACGTTTTTTTTGTCAAATTTGGTTTCAAAGAAAGATTCGACAGTGATTTCCTTAGCCAGGAATCACACTGATCGACTAGGACCGACCGTCCGCGACCGTCCACCTACGACCAAAATTTCCAACACGTATATTCTTATCGCACAACTCACACTGTATAATCGTCATTGACCGTCCTCGACCGTTTTTCAAAGACCATGTTCGAAATTGTAGTCTGCTGGAAATTTTAGTCGGTGTCACACTATCCTGACGTAATGTCACGTAAATAGGTATATTTTCTACCGGAAAAATAAAATGTTCTTCTTCAGTATCACTACTGCTCATTATTTAAAGCAAAGCTATTGATATTATGAATTTAACTTATTTTCAATAAATGAACAGACAATTCACATAACCTTTCAAATGTCAAATTAATGTCAGATTTACAAAATTATTCTAGTGGTCGGTCGTGGATGGTCGATCTGTGTGATTTTGAAAGTTTTCATTGATCTACTTCTACTTTTGGTCGTAGGTGGACGGTCGCGGACGGTCGGTCCTGGTCGATCAGTGTGATTCCTCACTTATTTTCTTCACTTCTTTAATAGCATTTCATGTAAGACTTTCCTTTGAAAATTTCAGACTTCGAGTTTAAGCATTTGCTCATTATACAGGTTATGGCATTTTCTGTTGGAAATTGTTTCCTGGTTTATTGCACTGCACATAATGACATTGCAGTTAAACCGAAATTACAGAAATATCTTGACATTGATCTTCCACTTGAACGTATTTTACGATGGAGAGCATGAAAATCTGAGTTAACTCACTTCCGGATACTTGAGATTTAACGAAGTGCCACGTAAGTGCACGTGTAGTAGTCAGGCGAGACTATAAAGTTGGCACGCATATGTTGACTGAATATGAAATATTGGAATCTGGAAAATGCTGGTAAAATATCATTTTGAAATAATTATTATGATTCTATATTTCGCGCGGCGTGGAATAATTACTTAAATTCAATGAAAAATCTCTCAACAAAAAAGTTTCCATACCAAAAAAAAACACTTCCGAAAAATAATTTTTGTACAACTGTCAAAAAACTTGACATAATACTTGATAGTAAAGTTTGAACAATTACTTCCAACATGATTCCCGAAGATGTTCCATGCTGATCAGAAACGTTAGATGTTCCTTGAAGAATTGATTCCACAATTTTATAAGTTATTTTAATTTGTTTGGAAGAAAATGGACAATTCAATATTTTGTTAGAAATCTCAATTTTGTTATTCAAACTATATTCTATATATGCTTCTGCTACGGAGGCGGATTTCCAGCCACCGTGTCGTTTTATGGATTTAATGTTGGCCCCTGCATTGGCCGGAAGAGTTACAGAACTTCTGAAACAGTGACCTGTGTAGCTCTTATACATGTCATTTCCAAGCAATTTTGCAATCAAGCTGGGAATTTCTCCTATTTTATTTATCCCCACATGTTGGTTAATACATTTTCCTTTCGAATATTTCAAAAATAATCTGTTACTTTTTGTATGAGGCGGTATATCTCAATATAATCAGAATTTAAAACAGTAAACGTTCTTGCATAATAGATCTTCGTATCAGGTATTTTAGCAGTCAATATAGATCCAGCATCTTCAAGGGCATCAATAGTTATATGCAATAATTCTTCACGGTGACAAGCACCGCTGATACCCAAAAATCTTACAAAATTATGATTATATCTGTACCTTATAAAGTAAATTATCCCTTGATAAAACTTTAGATTTCTTTCCTCGGTGTCCGACGCTTTTGTTCTTAATGAGCGGAACCAATTTTGAAAAATTCGTGAAATTCCTTAACGTTCAATGTACTTTTCAACATTGAGTAGACACTCCATAACGTAGGAGGTTTTATTATTTTTGATTTTTCCTCAAAATACTATACAAGCACATTTTCAAAAACCTTTTTTACATGTTTCTTGTCGAACCATTCACGAAATTGGTCGTTTGTGTAGAAAGATCACTGCTGCGAAATTGTATTGATAACATTAAGGATAACGTGTATGAAAAAAAGAAGTATTATTTAGTTATTTTGCACTTATTTTTTTTTAGACAGGAAAAATTTTGTGGTCAAGATAATACTGACAAATGTCCGGTTAAAAAAAATAATCAAGCCGAATTACATTCGTGATATTAATGTTTTTGAGATATTACCACCACGACAGACGAAATAAGAATTACTGGATTGTCATTCAGTTGCTTTCAGTAAACCATTGAAAAAATCTATAAGGTATGTTTGATTTTTTCTTCAAATTAAAGAGTTACAGGACTGCGAATACTTGGTTCAATCACCCGGTGTGTTATTATTACATAGTTTAGGAGTCTGAAACATACGAATTAATTTTTTTTTTCAGCAACGGCCACATGCTGACCCACCGCAACAAGAAACCGTACGAGTGCAAAGCCGATGGATGCGGCAAGAGCTACTGCGACGCTCGTTCTTTGCGACGGCATACGGAAAACCATCACAGCTCGGCGGCGACGGTCAACACCACCGCGACGACGATGTCGCCGGCGCAGGGAGCGGCGTCCGGGGACGCGGCCTCGCCGCACGGCTCGAGCTGCATCCAGTACGCGCCACCACCGACGGCGACGTCGCCATCGACGTCGAACACAGGGGGCAAGAGCCAGCTACAGCAGTTGCTAGCGGCGGATCCTGCTAAGGTGAGTTGTTGTCGTGGTTATCATCATAAGGTCAGATGGATGAGAGGTATTAAATAAAAAATGGATATATCATAATTCTAATGAATAAGAGAAAAATTAAACATCAAAATGAGAAATGAACATCTAAAATTAAAAAAGAGAATCAAACACAAATCACTATCGCCGTCGTGGGTTCAAAACATTCATTCAACAGAGTACAATTCATAATGGCATTACACTCGGATATATGTATTATACAAAAGTATCCCCCAAAGAATGGGGAGTAATACATTGTAAAATTGAATTCTAAGCAACTTTTTCAAATAATTTTTTTCGATATCTTGCCATTTTGCCCAACTTTTTGCCTATTCAAAGTAATTTTTTTCAATTTGCCGCCATACCATCGATCACGTGACATGTATCAAATTTTTTTTCCCATATGGTACATACTTTTTGACGATCACTGTATACCTAATACATCAAGAATAACATAATCCGATGAACCCTGGTTCCAGAGTTGTCGCCTCCAAGCAGACAGTATACCGTCGATGGTTTCAGAGCCATGAGACCAGATAGAAATATGTTGAAGCAGGACACATCTGCAAGGAGACAATCGAATTCTTGAACGCCAGAATACGATCAAAGTTCTTTGAATTTCCTGAAGGGTGCCGCTGTTTTTTTTTTATTGGCCAAAGCCGTGGAAAGAAATTTTACTCCCAGCTCATTTCTTCCCCTGACCAAGGAAAATGGAACACTAGCAACTAACGCTCAGGAAGAAGTCAATATATTGGCCTTCATGTTTGCTGCAAATTTTACGCTGGATTCAATGGAAAAACAACCCAAGAACATCATTTCCACTGAGAGTCATGTACCTGAGATCATTTTCCGCCATCGAACCATGAGACGAATTTTGCTGGGTCTTAACACCAAAAAAGCTAGTGGATCTGACAAAACAAAACTCCCGAACTTACACCTAGCAACTATCAACCTATCGCACTGCTATCTGTAAGCTTGAAGTTTGTGGAAGAAGCCATCAACATCGAGCTCATGAAATATCTGTAACGCTCAAGAATTATCAAAAATTGACAATATGATTTTCAGAATCAGAGATCAATATTCGGCAGCAATATATCGTGAAATATGGTGAAACTCTGGCCGTTGAACTAGATATCTAGTAGGCGTTTGACAGCGTTTGGCACCGGGGACTTCTTGCAAAACTTCTATCTCATAGCTTGTTTCCCTAGATATGTTCGTTGTTATCTAGCTTTCTTTCACGACACTGTATACTGTGTTTTCCACATCGATGGTTTGTTGGAAGCTTCCTCATATACAGTGCACAGCTCTGCGGGTGATAGTACCCTTCATAACGCTGTTTCTTTTGAAGCAAGTGAAAGAAGAAGTGAAAGGAGAATAATCTTGTAAGAAATAAATACAAACTTAGCAAAAACTCTAGAATAGGAATTCAACAACTTCATAGAATTCAATAAGAATGAAACCCAAACATTTTGTTTTTTCTAGAAGTGCCGATCTCACAGTGGCTAGCGTAACTATGTCAGGGGTATCCATACCAAAGAAATCTTCCATTTCAATGCTCGGTGTTACCACCAGCAGTACCCTTTCATGGAAAAACCATTTGAGCTTCATTGCCAAAAGTGCTTCCCTGAAAACTTTCTGATCCGTGCCAAAAAGTATTTCATTTCACGTCAACTGATTAGATATACAGATTCAGCAATTATTCTTCTATACATAGGGAAACAACGTGGACGACAGAGAACACATTAGGAAAATAGAGAGGAGATATGCATCAACCCCACCACTGTGCGGCGATTGAACACCTTACTGAATTCTTAAATTCATTTTAGTATTGCCTGAGCGACGTGGGAATGTAATTCAAATGTAGCGGAAGTTGCATTCACGATATTATTTGTTTTGTTTGTTTTGCGAAGAAATTATTTGACTTTTTCAACCAAATAAGTCCTTGCTCTCAAAATGTGTGTGATACAGTTGTCAGCCGTAATGGCTGTGAAAATAACAGTGTAAATCCTGTAAAATCATAATGAAACTAAAAAGAATTCTAAAACCAAGTAATTTGTATAGATGTGAAAAAAAAGTATTCTATTGATTTAAACAATATCCAAATCTACTAATACGTTCTCTGTTGCGCGCATTATTTCCCGGTGTCTAGAAGAATTATTGCTGAATCTGTATAAGTCACAAATCCAACCTGCTCTGATATACTGCTCGCATATATGGAGTGCAGCACCCAAACACACAAACTTTTAGATTCTATCCAAGATGAAACAGTCGTCCCATCGGTGATACTTTGCTCACAAGCTCGTTCACTTCTGTAGAACACCGCAGAAAGGTTGGCAATCTTTCCACCTTTAACGGTCCCATTGAGATTGGCCCGTCGAGCTCAGTCCTCACATCCATATCCCATCACTTTAGAGACATACCGCACATCTCTTTCCCATGGCTCGTTCTTTCAGCGAATGGCAAAGCTTTGAAACTCGATGAGGTGTTCTCTGAGGCACACAGCCTGCCGAAATTCACGAAGAACGTCAATTCGTGCCAACGTTTCTCATGTTTCACGATGTTCTCTGAGCATTACAGAACTATCACCCCTTGCCGTTGCCAGTTGGGAGGAGACTATCAAGCCTGGGAGGTACTATGGAACCCGTGAGAGGACGCTAGTATTAGCACCATGTGAAATATTTCAAACCACCATGAAAGTAGCTGATAGCCAGGAATACTCATAGAAATATATTATATATCTTACTCTAGAATGCTAATACCATAGGCCGAAAGTGATGTAAAAAGTTTAGACTAGTGAGCACTGCGCATGTGCGTCATCAGTGATTTCTGTAGCAGACCCGGTTTCAGCAAATTATTATGGTACTGGTAATAGTGAGCGTTATGGAAGGAAACATTCACGAAATGTATGTTGTTCTACTACTATCATTTGTGCATACATATTGTTAATTCTCAATCTCAGGAAGTGTTCTTAGTTTATTTTACAAGCTTTCATTTAGTTTCATCTGTCCCGGTGGTAATGTCTGTAATCAAATATTGCAGGTTAAATATCACACACTTCTAATCGTCCAATTGATTTGAAATTCGGCAGATGTACATAATTCAGCGGACGAGTTTTGTAATTATGATCCGATTCTATTCAAAATTGGTATCTGGGGGTTCTTGGGGTCGGCAATTATGATTCTTCTGTCAATATTGAAAAATCCAAGATGGCAGCTCCAATATGGTGGACAAATTTTGTAATTATGATTAGATTCTATTCAAAGTTGGTGTCCGAGTGTTTTTGGTGTCGGCAATTATGAGTCTTCTGTCAATATTGAATAAATCAAGATGGCGGCTCTAATATGGCGCACAAGTTTTGTAATTATGATTCAATTCTATTCAAAATTTGTATCTGGGGGTTTTCGGGGTCGAAGATTATGATTTTTTCGTTAAAATTGGAAAATTCAAGATGGCGAAACCAATATAGGTATTTTCCCTTTGCTTCCACACCACAACACTAAACAGTTCATTGTTTATCTATCCGAGAAGAAATACTATCTGTTTTATAAGAAAATATCTAGCAACAAAATTAATGCTAATTCACGAACAATAAAAGAACTAGCAACAAATACAAACACTACAAAAAACAAGACAAAATCTGAAACACTGAAACATAGAGATCACAAACAAACAAGTAGGCTATCTGAAATATCATAAGCATATACCTAAAACCGTCTCTGAATGCTGTCAAGTCTGCCTGTTAATAAATAAGCGCTGTTGCACGATCATTATAATTATAGTAGCATCGTAGGATACGTTATTGTATTTGTTTCCTTCGCGCCTAAAATTGAGAGTAATCTATCTCTATACGAGTCTTTCGGTTTCACAAAGTCGTGAATATGCTGAGAAATTTTTCTCTTTTACATTGCATGGGTTTTATTGCCTCATGACCCCAAACTTTGAATTGGAACGACGAACAATTTTGAAACTTGGCAACGAGCTACTTGAACTACCCTGTTGATCAACATGCGTACAACGCTTTTCAGGTTGCATATGCGTCCAGTGCCGGATTAGCTACGTAGCAAGAGTAGCAAATGCTACGGGCCCCGCGCATTGGAGGGCCCCGCGCTCCAACACCTGTCTGTCCGTAAACAAATTTAAAATTTAGATAGGACCGTAAAATATTGCATGCCTTAAACGCGAAGCTCTTAGGCTATGCTTCACTTCCAACGATACTCCAACGATATTGGTAAATGGCCGAGAAACTTTGACAGAGATTATTGGATTGCAAAAGGAAGCAGCGAACTGCAACATATGAATGGTGATTTTTTGTCTTCAAAGAAAATGTACGAAAACGAAAATAAGCCACGATTCTGCCAAAAGTCATTTTTCACCTATAAACATAAACTAACGAATAAAACTCATGTCAGAGACTGGCTGTGTTATTCGGAAACCAAAGGACGACTTTTCTGTTTTGTTTGCAAAGTTACGAATTTAGATAGTTCGTCACCACGGTTTACGAAAGACGGATTAGATGACTGGAAAAATGCGCACAATTTGTTGACAAGACATGAAGAAAGCACTCCCCATAGACAAGCCATAATTTCGCTGTTAAACCTCAAAAACAAGAATACCCGTGTTGATTATCAACTTGTCAGCCAGATTGAGACTGAGCAAAATTATTGGAGGCTACTCTTAAAACGAATCATTGCGGTAATAAAGTTTTTAGCAGAACGAGGTCTTGCGTTTCGTGGCAGTGACGAAATTGTTGGTTCACCTCACAATGGGAATTATTTAGGCTTGTTAGAATTAATAGCCCAATTTGACGCTTTTATGGCTCAACATATTCAAAATCATGGTAATAAAGGAAAGGGACATACGTCATATTTATCAAAAACAACTTGTGAGGAATTTATTCAGCTAATTGCAACAAGCATACTGGATCAAATTATTAGCGAAGTCAAGAAATGCAAATACTACTCAGTTTCATTGGATTCTACTCCAGATATATCGCATGTAGACCAACTGACTCTGATAGTGCGCTATGTTCTGCCATCTGGACCAGTGGAACGATTTGTTAAGTTCTTGGACATGGAAGGTCATACTGCTGAACAACTCGCTCAAAGTTTACTAGATTTCTTAAGTGAGAGTGGCATTGATATCAAAGATTGTCGTGGGCAAAGCTACGATAATGCCAGCAACATGAGTGGGAAATACATCGGCTTACAAGCCCGAATTAAGGAAATAAATATTTACGCAGAATACATTCCTTGTCTTGCACATTCATTAAACTTGGTTGCTAAGTGCGCTGCAGACTGCTGTACAGAAGCACTACTGTTCTTCGATTTTGTTGAAAATCTCTATACATTTTTTTCCGCTTCTACCTATCGATGGGGTCGTCTTACGAACGCACTGAAAGATTCTACTTCAAAGATTCCGATTTTAAAAAGGTTATCGGACACTAGGTGGTCAGCCCGAGCTGATGCTACGAAGGCACTTTTATGTGGTTTTATTACCATTAAGCAAGTTTTGGAAGATATTTTCAATAACGTAGATAAAAAAGCAGAGTGCCGTAATAAAGCTTACGGACTAGTTTCAACAGTGAATAAGTTAGAAACGGGAATA
Organism: Chrysolina haemoptera; assembly: GCA_958298965.1. Taxonomy (NCBI): domain Eukaryota; kingdom Metazoa; phylum Arthropoda; class Insecta; order Coleoptera; family Chrysomelidae; genus Chrysolina; species Chrysolina haemoptera. The sequence continues at coordinate 29,415,050 of OY282590.1, forward strand.
ATGACAATTACGTGGAACGGAATCCTAGAACGCATGCAAGCGACTAGTGCTTCGCTGCAGTCGTCTGATCAAGACCTCAATACGGGATACGCCCTTTATGAATCATTATATCGCTACGTCCAAGCAATGCGATCCACATTTTCAGATATTGAAGCAAAAGCCAAAGATCTGACCGACTGTGACGAATACCAGCAACAGACATCAAGACGAATCAAGCGAAATACAAAGTACGACCATTTCAGCGGCTCTACTACACTCGACGACTTTGTTGAAAATCAAACTCCTGGGCAACGTTTTGAAGTTCAGGTGTTTATTGTCATTATTGATAACGTACTGTCCGCTTTAACTAAACGTATGAAAGCTTATCATAAAATTACCAGTGTTTTTGGAGTATTTCGACAGCTAAAATCTCTTACAACAAAAGAGATTTTGGAAAAATCCTCAATAATGGTCAGTGCTTACAAAGATGATTTGGAGAACAGCCTATGTGACGCATTAGTGCAGTTCGCTGAGCTGCTGAAAACAGATGTGGCTACTGTTATTGACAGCAACAAACAGGAGCCTCTGGAACTGCAATTTTATAACCTTTTACTAAATAATTGTTTAGAATCGTGTTTCCCAAACGTAGAAATTGCCTTGCGAATTTACTTATCTCTCATGATCACTAACTGCAGTGGCGAACGTTCTTTTTCCACATTAAAACGTATTAAAAATGAGTTAAGGAACACGATGGGCCAAGAACGTCTTAATCATCTCACTTTGATGAATATAGAGCATGATTTGCTTAAAGAAGTCGATATTGAAAGTGTTATCTCTAAATTTGCCCATATTAAATCCAGAAAAGTTTATTTGTAATAGTTTTGTTTTATTTAATACCCTAAACTTGAGAACCTAAAGCAAACCAAGGGCCCCATGAGAGAATTTGCTACAAGCCCCGCACTGGCTTAATCCGGCACTGTATGCGTCCCGCTTTTCTCCGTGAGTATTGGTGGGATTAGCATTCTAGAGTAAGATATATAATATATTTCTATGGGAATACTGTCGTAAAATGACATTTCTTAGAAAACATCAACTTTGCGTTAGGATTAGAAAGCGTCAAATGCTACTTTGCTAAGCGGTTGTAGGTGAAGATAACTATTTCCAAGAATTTGGGTATTTTCTGCTTTTCTACATTTCACTTCACCCACGTGAGTATTCTCTGTTAGTTTACGTGGCTGGGATCATGATCATTTAAGCCTGAAATATGCATGTCTTCAATCAAGCCGAAAATTAGAACGAGAATAAATGGATGAGTAAATGTGCACATCTCTCGCGCGCGAAAAATAGCCGGGCATTCATCACAGTTTCCGAAGAGATAACTTCTTCCTCAAGAAAAATACACCTGAGTCTGAATCCTCGCGGGGGCCGTCATTTGTAATGCTTTAGGAAATAATGTCAGCGTTGTCTCCGAAGGCCACAGTAATCTCGGTAATAATGCCTCAGCGTAACTTTAGATACATCATGGACTGGACTCATTTGAATATAAAGCCTGGTGTACATACAGGTGTGAGGAAATGTTGGCAAAATAGTATAGTATTATAGAAATGAATTTATTTATTTATTTATTTATTTATTTATTACCCACACAGACTATTACAGTCTAATTACATGGATAAACTTTTGGCAAATACACTATAATAGAGGCTATTATGTATTGATCATAATTATATAGATTAATAATTACTAATTACTAACACTAATACCAGAACTGTAGGGAGTCGTCCAGGACTGCAGTGAGTAGTTTTGTAACATACATATATGTTCAGTTTCACAGAGTTAAATTCAATATTTGTTCTAACATATTTTTATTTATTTATTTATTTATTTATTTATTTACGGGCAAGCCCATTTAAAGTATAAATTACAATTCAAAATTATAATTAAAATAACATCATAAGGCGCTGACATACAAATTACAACTAAGAATAAGTTCGAAGGGGTTAATTCAAAGTTCAAAAGGGGTTAATTTGTAATTTAAAACAACAAAAGACAATAGGCGTCAATAAAACATATACTATACATTGCAACATTAAAGCTCAGTATTCCGTAATTGAGTTTTGAAATGATTCAAGGAGGTGTTGAATAACTCAAGATCATCGTTACTATTGGCTAATCGTAAAATTCTTGGAATGCAGCTGTTGAATGTGTGGTTGAGACGATAAAATGGTACATAAAATGTTTGTTGCTGTCGAGTTGGACGGCTTTGAACATGGAGATTGATTTTTTCTAGGAGTTCAGCACAACTGCAATTGCCATTAATAATATTGAAAAGTAGTGTCAGGTCTCTCTGTTTCCTCCTAGTTTCCAAGGAGGACATGTTCAGTGATTGCTGTAACAACTCATACTCGCAACGAACACCCGATTTATATGCTATATATCTGAGAAAATTATGTTGGACATTTTCGATATTCCTGATATAAGTTATATAATGAGGAGACCAGATAGAAGAACAATACTCCAGGTGTGGGCGGACCAATGAACAATAAAGGGCTTTTATAGCAGTTGGGTCAGTGAAGTCGTGGGTTAGCCTTTTGATAAATCCTAACATTTTCATGGCTTTATGGATAGCCGTAGGGATGTGTTGATTGAAGCTTAAGGTGGGATCAAAAACAACTCCAAGGTCTTTTATTTGCTTAACAGACTCCAAGACATGACCATTTAAAGTGTAATCAAAAGTAGTAGTAGGTACATGGAATCGATAAAAGCGCATGACATGACACTTTGAGGCATTCAAGTCCATGCCATTTGAGGAGCACCAGTTTGATAGACTGTCAAGGTCAGACTGAAGCCTGTGGGCATCCAAAGAGGTTTTAATAATTAGGAAGAGTTTTAAATCATCTGCAAATAGTAGAGCTTTGGCGTGCTGGAAGCAATGAGTAATATCGTTAATAAACAAATTAAATAATAAGGGACCGAGATGTGACCCCTGAGGAACACCTGAGGTTACTTCGAATAGTTTGGAGTAGTGATAATTTGCTCTAACCATTTGGGTCCTATTAGTAAGATAGCTACGAAAAGCTGTTAGAGGTAAGGTCCAATCTAGATCCATACGTATATTAAAATTGTTTGCTAATTTAAGCATAGATAAAAGAGGTGATTTCGGTGATGTACATATTGCAGAGATATTAAACATGCCACAACAAGTTCGTCTTTGTTCCAAGGATAATATTTTGAATTCAGATCTTAGTTGTGAAGTCCTGACGGTATTATAATTGGGCCACAAGTGGTACTTTTTAAAATACAAATATCTCAAAAGTTTGTTTTGTACTTTTTCCAAATCATTTAAATGTATTTGATATTCTCCGAACCAAATAATTGAGGCAAATTCCAAATTAGGCCTGACCAGGGAATAATACAGTAATTTAATGGTGTTAATATTGGAGAAATTCGATGTTTGCCTAATAACAAATCCTAAAATACGATTAACGGATTTGATCATGTTTTTGATGTGAGTGAAAAGGTTGAATTGTGAATTATAAGTAACACCAAGATCCTTTATTTCAGTTTTCCTCTCTAGGACCTCCCGATCCATTTCATATTCAAATAAAATTGGCTCTTTAACACGGGCGATTGAGAGAACAGAAAATGTTTTTAAATTAAAATATAATTTATTTCTTAGACTCCAATCCATGATTTTTTCTATATCTCTTTGCAGACCTATGCAGTCTTGAACCGTTTGCACACGTTTAAAGAGCTTTAAGTCATCGGCAAAAAGAAAGCACTCCGAAAATTCAAGAGCTGAAAGCAAATCATTAAAAAAAAGTAAAAACAGGAGAGGTCCTAGATTAGAGCCTTGTGGAACTCCAGAATTAGCCAAAAATTTTCCTGAAGTGTTTCCATTATGTTTGACAGTAAAGTATCGTTTTTGGAGATAATTCTTCATCAATTCAAGTAAATTTCGGATAATCCATATAATAATATTCCAGAGCAACTAAGTTTTTCTAGGAGAACATCATGATGCACCTGATCAAATGCCTTCCGGAATAAATATCAATAGGTTTGTGCTGATTGCTTTTTGTCTCATGAATCCGTGTTGTTGGGGTACTATATATTTATGAGTGTAATTGCTGAGTTTGATAAAAATGATTTGCTCAAAAAGTTTAGCTGGTGCACACATTATGGATATAGCCCTATAATTTTCTACATCCATTTTGTTCCCCGACTTGTGTATTGGTATTGTTATAGAAGTTTTCCAAGCAGTTGGGAATGAACTGGTTTTAATGATCAAGTTGTAAATATGAATCAATGGGACTTTCAGCCATTCACTACAGCCTTTCAAAATATAAGGAGGAATACCATCTGTACCTTCTGCCTTCTTGGGCTTCAGTTTTTTCAGTGCCTCATTAAAATCAGACTCGCATATAGAGATTATGTTAAATGATTCATTACAAATTCCTATATCATGTGTATAAGAGTGCTATAAGAATTTCAACAATTTCCCTCGATAAACTATTACCCTCCTTAATATGTTCTATGAATTTTTTTGGGATGTTTTATTCTTTTCATGATTTTTTCCATTCGTACTGTATGTGATGTTGAGGAAAAAACTATTGTTTTCTTGCCGACGTTTCGAATTTAATTGAATTCATGATCAGTGATCTGTAACAATGGTTTCTCATGAAATTGTTTTTTTTAACCTGTCACGTTATATTAAGTATTATAAATTACGATTATTTCAAAAATTTTGGAAATTACTCACCAAAAGTAGTTATTTCCGTGTTGAAAATCCTTTAAATTAAAAAACATGACGTGTTATATACAAAACGAAAATCCACGGGCACAATGAATAATATATATATATATTCCTTTAACGAGACAAGCTGAACACTGAGTTAAAAAAAATCGAAGATTAGGAAAAAAATTCAAAACCAAAAAAAGGATTGAAATTTTTTTGGTATTACTGTTGTTGCATTATTTGTTACCCTGAATGGTTTATTTTTGTGAATAATTCTATTGACTTATAATATTGGATAATTGTTCGTTTCGTTATGATTCGAAAATCCTATGACGAAAATCATCTGATGGCCGAGGAGGACTACATCAGGCTTGTTGGCTGAGGGTGGGAAGTGAGCAGTTCGAATAGATTCTGCACTTCTTATTATCCACAATGGGCTAAAAGTATCAACCGGAGCATGAAGCAAAACGGTTGTCTAATCTTTACTGTACGAGTGTCGCGTTATACCGCGTTATACTTGTAGACCTAGGTTAAAACCCCCTAAGAGTAACAAGCAGGCAGCAAATACATTTTGGTCGCAGGAGCTCCACGACACGCTCTGCATTCAATGTCCGGAAGATAGCAGAGGTCAAATTTTTTGATTGATAAGTCAAGGTCTTTAGTTAATTGACTCATTATGTAGTACTTCAGTCTCAGCAGCTTTGACGTCAGCTCTTTGCCGAACGGGTTCCAACTCTGTGACAGAGTTTAGGTCACCTCGTTCAGTGTTGTATACACAACAGTACATAGGCTGCACTGGTCGCTGACCAAGCACAGAGGGGGATCTCAACTCCTGATAACTTTCGAGGCTCCATCCAGTACCATTCTGGTATGTAGACCCTGTTTTCTGGAGAAGTATATTATTATAGATAATTCATCATAATTCATAATTCATTATAGGTAAGTCCTCTGCCATTATATTTTTTGAAGTGTGTCTTACTATCTTCCCAAATTAATTCGATAGCATTAAAGTAATTTTGTTTCTCTTTGATTTTTTGATTCGGAATAGTTTCGAATGAAGTTTATATTTCGATGGGTTTGGTCTTATCCCTCCTTGGGTGGTGACATGACCTAGTTAGGCAACTTATTTTCTCAAGAATTTGCACTAATCTGACTGATTCTTGAAGTTGGCTCCAGAGTATTTTCAATACTTTACTAAGTCTCGATAAGTGTTGTGATATATAAGTGGGTGATGGTGGGGAAATATTCTATGACGTAGTCCATGTAAACGAGATATCTTTCGATTCATGTGCCCAGGTGGATGTTTTTCATTACAGCTGGAACGTTGATGAGTCATTTTTCAGTCCTAATGGCATACGCACGAAGTAAAAACTGGTCCAACATCATTTGTTTCAGTACTCTGTTTGACGTCGTCAGTAAATGTGAGATAGTCTCCTAGATAAAAAATATCCTCGTACTGAAGACAGTGATCAATAATCGGTTGATCTTCGTTCAAGTGACCTATTCTCAGATTAGTTTTTATTTTTTGGATTAAGACTATAGGTGTATATTCACATTCAATGAAATTCTTGGGAGTTTATCTCGATTCATCTCTCACCTGGGCCACACATGTTGATAACATCTGTAGAAAATTAGCTAATTCAGTTTATGCCATTAGACGCATAACTTCAACTGTGGCCGAGAAGCTGCTTTAACAGCATACTATGCAATGTTTCATTCAGTGATGAGCTATGGCTTGCTATTCTGGGGTAATTCGAGCTTTACACACTTACAAAGAGTTTTTACACTACAAAAAGCGGCTGTAAGGAGCATTGCAAAGGTTAATTATACTGAACATTGCCAACCATTTTTTCAAAATCTAGGTATTATGACCTTATACTCACAAATTGTCTATGAATATCTCATACATGTTGAAAAAAATATACACACATTCACTACACATTCAGACATTCATGGTTATAGTACCAGATATGGTAATAACATTGTACCTCACAGAAAGAGATTAGAAAAGAGCAAATCCACAGAAATATCTCTTTTCAATTCTCTTTCTACAGATATCATGGATCTGCCGTTGGATCGTTTTAAAAGAACGTTGAGAAAGATTCTTGTCAGAATGAGTCTCTACAGAATTAACCACTTCAGTGAGTTGATTTACGACAATTGTAGACAACTGGTGCTATTTTAATTTTAATTTTAATTGATTTTATAACTTGTACTTTTTTGTTTGTAATTTATATGTTTCTTTGTACGACGTGTCCATAACTAGTAAACCATGAATGTAATATATTCTATTGTATTCTATTCTATTCTATACAATGACATATTATAGCTAGACTGCGTTATTCACACTTTTTGCTGCAGTCAACACAGGGTCACATTCTAAGCACAATGTTTTTTTCGCTTGTTTCGCGGTAATTATCTGCTTATTTACATTGTATATTAGCAGATAAGTGAGCAGAAACTCAGCTTTGCCGATTTTTGGGTTGACTGGCAACTATGTTCCGCGAAACAAAAATTGTGCATAGAATGTTACCGCACCTTGAAATATTTATGACGAAGTCTAGCCGTAATATGTCATTAGGTGTATATGCGAAATACTCATTTACCAAAAACAAGTAGTATGCTATATAGAGCACCAAAAACACCAAATGAAGTCACAAAAAAATTCATGTTATTTTCATGAAATTCAATAAATCGTATACGGCTAGAAGTAGCCATAGAGATGAACGTGCAGGAAATATTCTTTTCCTAATCCTAATATGGTCGCAAAATATAGTTGGAAAAGACGAGAAAATTCAATTAAAAGTTCCAAATTGAAAATAAATTTAACTACCCTATTCAATTCTATGGCATGAGGAATATCACCTATCGGCATATCTTTCAAATGATATAATTATTTTCTCTTCAATTCTATAATCATAACGACAGTGATTTTTTTGGTGTGCATCTGCAAATATCATTATTTGGACAGATAAATTGATAACATATGCTATACTATTGAAGGGGTGTATGGAAGTCACTAAAAAGCTTGCTGCTGCTGATACAATCACTATAGTAAAGACTCTGTTGTGTAGTTTATTTCCGTTCCGTTCTCAAATCATCTTCCTAGCTATCAAAGTACTCGTGTAACCCCTGGCGCACTATTGCCCACCTTGTATATTCATAACGGATCAATCTTATTCAATAATAAATACTGCCCTGCAATGAAAATTATGTCTATTCGTAACCTCCAATATAGAAGCATCTAACTGTTTCCAAATATACGCACGCCCTACAAACAGTAACAGTAATAGAATGGACTTTGCAACTCAATATTTACATATACCATACTACCCTTCTAACACAACATTCTCTGTAATTGTAATTGACAATGCCTACAGTGGGTCGTTTAATTACATCTTCCTGCCTCATCTTGGTTTCCCATCTGATATATTTCATCGGAGCCAAGAGGTAGACACAATGATGGCAAATGTAAATAAAGGAGGAAGACGAGAAAGGGATCGGTAATTTTGGTGGTAACGGGTTTGATTGAATTCGACGTTGAGCGAATTAAGTGATGTTAATGAAAATAGGAAAATTGATTACACAGGTTATCAGGAAGATATTACCAAATTATTTCATCAATACCTCTCCTTTCATTTCTTTGATATCGTGAAATCGCTTTTTCAAGAGCCATTTTGGTGAATTTCTCTTCAAAGGCACGGAAAATCATGATCCAGGGCTCATTCTATTCGGAATGGCCTCTAGAAACATTTTAAAAAATTTAGATGTGCCGGCAAAAATAGCAAAATTTATAAACAATTTAGTAACAAAAAAAGGTTGGTTTGGTTTTTTCAAAATATCTCGGAAACTGTTAAAGATATCCAAAATATTGGAAATATAAAAAAATGTTGATGTTCCACTTTGTTATTAACGATCTAAGAGACTAAAAAATGACAAATGCAAATAGAGCAATGAAATTTTATTTTTTTTCATATATTTCAATTCGTTCGTATTCTCATTATTTAATGGTTATTCAACGAACAAGTGTATTAATGAGGGCGATTAACAATCGAGATAATTTAACGCGTGAGGGGAGCGAGCGCGTTAATGTTCGAGAGTGTTAATCGCCATTTCAATTCACGAGTTTGTTACAAAACTTTTCCGTCGACTGTAGTTTTTCAAAAATATGGATATCTTACTTTCAATGTTAATTTATTTAACGATACGATAAAAAATCAAATATAGTTTAATTTTCCTTAGTGGCAGTTTTGTATTATTTTTTCAAATTGAATTTAAAAAAAAATTGCTTTCATGTGGATATGAATTGTCGACCTCAGTGTCACCTCTCTCGTCTTTCAGGCAGACGTTACAATTACGCCACGTGACTTTCTATTACTTTATATTATTCCAACTGACCACTGGTGCATTGAAGATTTCCTGAAATTTTATTTCAGAATTGACAAATGAATAATGACAGATAGTACTAACCAATATAAAATGTATTAGAGTAATGTATGTTGAGTTGCAAATAATCAAATCGTTGATTAATAGAAAATCATTCATTAACAGGAGTCATTAATCAACGATATTGAGTGCGTTAAAATACATCATAAATGAACGGTCGACGGAAAAGTTAGATAAATATGATTTTCAAATTTTTTTACTCTCAATTGTTATAAACAAATGCATTGTTCATAAGATATTTGAATTTCTGTGTTTTGGGATTTCATTCAGCATAAATATTATGATTTTCAAAAACAAAACTATTTAAAAAAAAATTATTATTGCTTAAAAACGCATTTGTTGATTAATAATTTTTTTGCTACCATAATAAGGAACAATTTTTTTTAATAATAATTTCCATTGCTCTTTGCTATTCTGGAAACAAAATTTTTATTCATTTATATTTACTTTGTTTATTTAAAATAACTCATAAACAAATGGATATAGAACAGAGACACTTGACGTCTTTTTTTTTTTTCGTTTATAAAAATACTCCCCAAATCTGATTTTTACGGTTTTCATACTTGAAAAACTCATTAACTTTTTGAAATAGGAAAAAGACATTTCAAGTATTTTTTATTCTCCTTTCAATAATAAACAAATTAGATTTCAAACAAAAGCTCTTACTTAATGAAAAAAGGGTCACTTCGCATGTTGTTGTCAATGCGCGAATCTTGTCATTTTTTGACGTTTGTAGAAAACATTGTTTTTTTTTTCATCAACCAGCTGTCGTCTACTGATGAACGGCAGCCCTCAAAAGTTGAACTTTGTGCGAGCCAAGGATTAATTTTCAAGTGCGATTCCTAGCACTTTCTCGGGTCATCAGAAAAAAAATCTGCCACAACCAGCAGCATCAATGGCTTGAACACGACGGTCTTAACCACTGATTTAAAAGTTACATGATATGTAATTGATGACAAGATCAGTAGAAGATTTTCAACATTGTAACAGGAGGGTTCTGCTGCAAATCCTCATATTTGAGTTATATGAACCCAAGAGGTTACTGAGTGAGGCGTTCTTTATTAGGCAGCTTTGCTATCTTGAACAACATGATAAAACCTAAACAGAACAGATCACTTGAATGAATATCAATTAATAACAGATCCATATTTCCAGTATGAGGATATTTTCTATTTAGAAAACAATGCCAAATTCCATATATAAAATACTACAACATGATCTTATTCAGCCATCGATTTAACCTGTCCGGGTTGAACACAAAAAGACAGACGCATCGGAATAGCAGAAGTGGAAAGTTCTCATTGAGTTCCGAAAACAATTTGAGTGTAAACGATAAGTATCCAAATATCAAGGACTTCCCAGACCAGCTTGGAAAGTGTCAATACTTCACCACGCTCGATCTAGGGTATGGAACATGAAAAAAACCAATAGTTTCCTCATCCATAATAGAATAATTATATGAAACATATTGGCAGAGATTGATACAATGATGAGGACGTATACGGTATGTGCAGTGATGCATGACGGCTGTACAACACGGAAGCCTCCGCTAAATATGCGAAACACACTGTTTCACTTATAGAATAATGGTATGAAACAGATTAACTTATATGCGTTATGCATATTGAACCCATAATTATCAATATCGCAAACAGTTCTGGTTATGAAAGTGATCAATATCAACTTTTTTGCTCACACATAATTGAAATAATAGTTATTTAGGTATCGAGTGAGTGAAGTGATACGTTTTTTACTGGTAGGAAATGTTGGCACACGAAGCCGAAGGCGGAGTGCGACAATCCCTACGAGTAAGAAACACTTTACTCACGAGTTACATACAGAATATTCTTCTACAACTGTCAAAAAAGACAACCAAATCAGATTTTCATTGCAAATATGAAATGAATCGGCCAAATCTGCTGATGTCGATATCATTATTCTCAACGTTGACTCAATTCTCGGATAACTAGTTCATTGGAAGGAACTTTCAATTTTCTCCAAATTGATAGAACGATACTCAGTGAAGCTACGAATACCTCATTTTTTACGCTATGTCAAGAAAAAATCACTTCCGCACTAACCGCGATTTTCTCTATTCAGTCTTCATCACTTTCCATTCCTACTTATCAATTAATATATAATTACTCTACTTATAAGAATTCGTTATTCCATGAGATGTACAATTTCACAAATTTCATTAATTATTGATGTCAACTAGTTCCTGGAGGCAAAATGATTGCACAAGCATGTTCTTCTTCGATTCATCAAATTTCCGTCCATGAGCATAGAATGAAGGCTTTCACGGCCGGAAGTAAAATGAAGAAGTATGGTTTCCGGGCTGAGAGGCCGTGGTCGGTTAACCCCTGTGAAGACGATTCCTTTGGACGTTTCGATCACAACTGAGGTGAGCATCCAAGCTGAAGATGCTCACCGCAGTTGTGAGCGAAACGTCCAAAGGAACCTTCTCCACGGAGGTGAACCGGCCTCAAAGCCCGGAAACCATACTCCTTCCTGAAACCATACTCCTTCCGTTTATGTTAAATGAAATGTTTCGCAGCCAGTTTTCCCCACCCATTGAGTTATTCATGGTCATTTTATCATTTTCCTGCATTCAAATAAATTATTATAACAATAAAAGCGGTTTCACATTCAGGCACAACGTAAAGCAGAACTTAAAATCATAGCATTTCCGAAGAAGGTAGTGAAAATTGATTTCCATATAATATGAACCTTGCGGATAACACTGTAAAAACTGTATCGAAAGTCCATGCACTTCCCCTGGGCGGTAATGAAGTGCATTATCCTAATATTGATCGTCATGTTTTCATTCCAGAGTGGAAGCAGCGGCAACAATGACGGGTTAACTAAACAACAGCTCGATCTGATACATCAAATAATGGAACAAACCCAGAGACAATCCCAGGCCGTTGTAGCGGCGGCAAACAAATCAACCTCAAAGCCAACTAGCAAACCCAGCAGCAGTAAATCGTCGAGCAAGTCGCATCAAAACAAAACAACATGGTTATCGTCCTCGGTGAGTTTTTTCAGCTTTTGGCACGGCCCACTGAATGTGATGTGCACTGAAGTGGAATTGATTTTATATTTTTATAAAGGTTTTTTCCATAGGGGCGCATTAGGGTTGGAATGTGGGTGAGAAACACATACGGGAAAATTCTGGTCAGGTAGCTCAGTGGTTAAAACCGTCGCGTTCAAAGCCACTGATGCTGCTGGACGAGTAGGTTCAAATCCTATCGACTACAGATTTTTATCCTGATGACCCGAGAAAGTGCTCGGAATCGCACGTTAAAAGGTAAGACCTCGTTAATCCTTGGCTCGCACAAGTTGCAACTTTTAGGGCTGCCGTTCGTAAGGGGACGACAGCTGGTTAACATTTTTTTACAATTCGAGCATTTGAGAATATTCTATATTTTTGAGCACTACTGTATTTCAGAAATAAAAATATTTTGAACCAAAAAAGACAATTACTCGATATTATACCAGATAGCACAAATACGTTTTCGTGCAACCGGACGCAAAACAAGCAATTTGCAGCTACAACAGAGGCCGCAAAATGATATTTTGCGGCCGTTACCCAGAGTGACGGCCGGCAAAAAAATTTACGGCCATTGCCCAGAGTAACTGCGGGCAAACTGCACTTCAGCATTTGACATTTCTGAAATATGACAATAACAATGTATTTTGAATCATCGAATATTTCGAAATTCACAATAGAAGTAGTTATGGTAAAAACCCCCTTTTGGTCAGTCTCAGTATCAGGAACAGCTACTATCAATACAGTGTTCTCTTCCTGAATATCTTCGAGGGTCATTTTCACTTGTGTTCTCCGTCGGACAACGCATGTTGGGCGACTGTGACTTCTCAGTTCATCCCAGTCTACAACTTTGGCTGTGTCCGATTTGACGGGTACCAATGCTCCTTTCCGTATGTCCTATATAAACCCAACAGCAGTAAATCGACCAACAAGTCTCATCAGAACAAAACAACATTTTTCAGGTCTTGGCACGGCCCACTGAATGTGATATGCACCGAAGTGGAGTTGATTTTATATTTTTATGAGGGTTTCTTCATACGGACGCATTAGCGGTGGAATTCGAGAATATTCGAGAATACCACAAGAGATTTTTATTTTCTGGAATCTCCATAATTGTGCTAAAATATTTTTTATGAAGTTTCCTAAATAGACGAATACACTTATGATAGCTAGCCTATCAAAATAGTTTTCCATGTGGTTCAAATTCTTTAAACTCACTGTATATAGTCTGGACCACACTTTGATAGGCAAGCCGTTGTAGGTGTATTCATCTATTCATGAAACTCCATAAAAAGTATGTTTCATCCGGTTTACAGACGGGTGAAGGTCGACCTTTATTCCGTCTCTAGTCAATTTCGAAAATTTCAGTTCTTATTTGTATTAAATATTGATTGAAATTCCAACAGAAGATAGGTACTAACAGAAACATTCTAATTCTTATTTATATTAATATTCATATCCTCATTAAAATTCGAGCACTTCCCTGCCTAGTCCGGCAATACGTACTTTCCGGACGGTTGCCGAAAAAAAAATTTCCTTACCTAGCAAATGCATAAAAGCTCACTTTTACTCGGTTCCCGACCAGAACAGTAAATGCTATTAAAAATGTATGGAGTAAGCAACATCGATAGCAACCTCAAGCTTGATGATCCGCATTAATATAATCGAAAGAATCAAATTATTATTACTTATAAAAAAAATAGGTAGTCCAGCTGTGATCCAACAATGCGTACAAGTTAACGCAGTGTCCTACGTGCAAAGCGAAGGCGTCTCGTTGCCTTGTTTTGATAAAAAAATGTACGCCACTAAGTTACTTTGTAACATGTATATTTATTCGGGTTGGGCAGTTGAAATTACGATTTTTTTCCTGCCTTGCTTGGTTTCCGAGAAAAATATAATACTTACTTACAAGTAAGCTGACCGGCCTAGACTGAAGCGGCAAATGCGGAAATATAAAATATTTTGACCTGCTGTGCCGTCTCAAAACCGCTTGAGCCGTGTGCGCCGCGAGGTAGTTGCTACAGAAGACACACCAATCATTATCATCGCTTTAATATCAGTTTGAGAAAACATTTTTAAATGGAATACTAAAATTTTGGTAAATTTATGAATCAATAGAGACTGTGCATTTCTTTCTTTCTTTGCAGTTCGAACAAGTCGGTTTCTCATCACTATCCATAGTTTCTTTCTAGTGAATGAATCTAAACATTGCGAGAGTCTTAGTTGTCCTGTTCTCCGTGATATCGGAAGAGAAGTGTCCCAGAATGTATCAAATGTGACTGAACAGTGACCACAAAATGTACATTTCAAAGTTTCTTTTAGCTGTCCAACAAAGTTATCTACTATCTCAATTCTAAAACCTTTTGGGATATTTTAAGCTATTTTCCAATACTTTTTGAAATCTAGTAAAACTCCACAAAAGTTTGTACAATAGTATGACCTCCTATTTGGCAGGAATATTCTATATCTTGTAAATAAACTCAACAGCAGAGCAAAGGGTTGAATAAGAGAACTAAATCAAACACATTCTCAAAATGCTCCCTAAAAGAAAATACGAGGATAAAGCTAATTAGGAAAAAGCGGGGGGCGTTAAATATTTGACAAGGGATGAAAGTTTAACACGCCAGCAAAAGCTGTTAGTGGTTAACCAAATATAGCCATAATGAATGTTTTTCAATTATTCAGGGTGTTTCTGAAATGCGCTACGTGAAAACACGAGTTACGCTATGTATTTTTAATTTCACTTTAGCCAGTTCGGTGTCCTTTACTGGCATCAAAGAGGAATTATGTCGGCGATGAACCAGCCGCAATTAGGAAGTTCGTGACATCATACGACACTTTAACGACTTTTCACTTTACTGCCTACGTTGGAAAAAGTACCTATAAACTACCGAGTCTTGTTTGGTTTCTTCTCTGGGAGATTTTTCAATGATCTACAGTCACATATTTGAAACCTTTGGTATCGTGGTGGATATCTCCTTTCAAAAATGTTATTCGTGTAAATTTCAATCCCAGTTAGCTTAATATTTCTTACATATGAATTTCAGATATAATTTTATCCCATTTTTATATTTATATATAACCCAACTGAGGTACTCTATGAACTCTAACAAACAACCCGGAATTATCCTCAATTAATAATTTTTTCCCAATAAACAATTCAATCAATACATATTAGCAAAACTTACCAATTCTGGTGTCAGATTTAATAACTCTTTCGAGACTGAAGAAATATTTCACAATACCTGTGGTACCCCAATACAATTTTAATGTATTGCATTATCTCTTCTAGAGATATACAACTTTTTAGAGTTCATGTAACATAAATAATGAAAATTTTGCAAGAAATATGTTGTCTTCATAGCTCGGAATTTAAAATTTTTTTTTTTTTTTTCGTCGACCTCTTCAAAAAATAACCTTTTACGTACTAACTTCCGGACGAAAAATCAACTATTTTTGAAGGCAAGTACTTTTCGTCCGCGAACACTTTTCGTCCGCGAATACTTTTCGTCCGCGAACACTTTGACAACAGCGGACGAAAATAAGTAGGTAATTTGTAGAGGTCGACGAAAAAATGTAATATGCACCTCGGCGAAACACTGTGTATTGTCTCGCCTGCTTGCTAGCCTCGTCTGTGCCTCAGATATCAATTTGCAGGCTCGACTTTAATAGACAGTTTTTCGTCCTTGGTACATAAATAATTATTATTAATAGCAGTCTCTCAGAGTCCGGCTCATTATCGAGGTTTGGATTTTTTTATTCAACTGTATGCGAAATGTAGGTGACGGTGAAAACAATACTATTTGAATCTAGGGCTATTTTTAAAACAACTCAGAACATTCCATATTTCGTATGAAATATCGGAAAATCATTTATTCGTCCTAATTCTACCCAGTTCGTTATTTCTCTGAACGTCAAAGTTTCAATATTTGAATCATTTCCCGTTCACGGCAATTAAAATGCATTATTCTGTTTGTTTTCTGTTGTAACGACGAAACTACTATGTTTATTTATGTCATCATCGGTCGGTCTTTCACAAAAAATATGGTAATTGAACATACCCGAACCTACTGTTTTTTGTTTGAAGTTTATTTGCATGATGCTGGAAAAATGTATTTATTTCTCTTTGAATGTGTGAAAATATTAAAAATGTGAAGTTACGTTCAGTCAGCCGTAAAACATTGCGGTAAGTATTTTGATGATCAAAGGATAAAAAAAGTTGTACTGGGTGGATGGGGCAACAGTGCAATCAAGCTCGACAGCTAGAATTCTATCTCTGAATAATGAACATAATCAAATTAGATGAATAAATCTACAAATAATTATTGCCGAATATTCATAAAAATAGAAGATGATTCTTCCTTTCTAAATGTATGCCACTTAGAAACAATAATTTTTTTTGTTGAAATAATGCATATTGAAATGAATCACAACACAAACAAATTTGGATTGTAGGTATTGATTGAACTACATTTCCACGCCATAAAGTGGTTAGGTTTTCGTGTACACTTCAAATGAATCAAATGAAAACTTCATTAGCATGGATGAAAAACTCGCAAAAAACTCCAGATATAAATTATAAAACGCCAAGAAAACGCGTATTTAACACATTCTCTCTATCTCTCACACACAAATGAGAAAGAACTTTTATTTCTTCCTACGGATGATGCAATCTGATTCCATGAACAGTTGTTGTGTAAACATATTTATTTTATTTGAGTTCAAGCTAACTTCTGATCTCACTACTATCACCCTGTATATTGAATTTACCAGCTCAATCAGAAACGTCAATTATTCAACCAGCATAAACTTTTCCACTCCGTAATACATTATTTTCTGTGCGGTGGCGTGTGAACAAAGGAACTGTTTCTTTCTGTGGATTCAGACACTAATAAATGAACCCTTTCAAATTTTCTAACCCGATCGACTGCCAAATCCAAGTTCTGTGATTTCACGGCGATAAGTCTTAATGAATAGTCCCGGTTCCATACATTCTACATACAGCCGACTCCATTGGTGCTCTATACTTGATTAATGTGGCATATAGGGTGATTTCGAAATAATGGAACAACAACCCTACTAATTGTTTTATAGTACAGTAACCACAGGCAAATGTAAATGTAAGCCACAAGTGAAGAATGAATCGTATCACTTTGAAACTCGGCACATGACTTCTTGACATCATGTTTTGTTAGAAAAAAAAATTGTTTACCAAAAAATCAGGGGTGGAACCCAAAAAAATTTTTATTTATAAAAATTATAATTTTTTTTGCTGTTTTTTCGGAAAGTATAAGATTCATCAAAATACAATTTCAACAAGGTGAGAGATAATTCAATTCTCTACAAGTAATACCCAATAATTTCTCACAAAATGCGCTATTTTTCTCAGAAAACCTGATTGAATTCCGATATAAAATTTCAAGCTCGCGTTAACCCGCTACTGCCATTTCCGGCAGGGCCAAAAATTAGATTTGTCATAACTTTGCTACAAATTATTAGTAGAAGGAAAAGAAAAAGTGTATATCGTTCCTGAAGACTTCTACTTCCTCATGCAAGGTTAGGTGAGGAAACTAGGTTTTACTCCTGCCTCAGTTTTAAACTCACCCATAATCCTGGCAATTTCTTCAGTAAATGTTGAAAATAATCGCTCATACACATCCTACATAAAAAATGAAGTATGTGATTTCAAGCTTGAGGTTTGCGCTTCACTATAGTGTTATTAAACATCATGCAGGATATGGATAAGCGATTATTTTCAACATTTACTGAAGAGAATGCAGGTTTTATGGGTAAGTTGAAAATGAGGCAGGTTAAAACAAAGTTTTTTTTTTGTCATGACATACTCTAAAATTGTTGCATATAGTCTAAAGAGGGTATGGGTTGCTGCTTTAGTATAATAATTCCATATTCACTAAATCATTTATGATTTTCGGATCATCTACAATCATCTACAATCATCTCCGTGAAACACATTTTAGGTACTCAAATACTCGCATATTATATTTGCTTGAGAAGGTAGGAGTCTTCAGAAACGATATTAACTTTTCCTTTTCCTTCTCCGATCATTTTTAGCAGAGTTATGACCAATCAAATATTCGGCTCCGCCAGAACTTCCAGCGGAGGGTAAGCGTGAACCTGAAATTTGATGTCGGCGTTCAATCACGTTATTTTTAAACGAAAAAAAAAAAATTTCTACCCCGGGAATTTCGGTAAACAATTTTTTTTCGTTTTTATCATGGTTCAAACAACTAGCATACCAAGTTTGGTGGTGCTACAATCGATCCTCGTCGCAAAACCCAATCGTACTGGATTATTACACGATTTCAGAAATCAAGACACCATAGTCAGTTAGTGCAGACTAACAAGATATTGAATGTTCACGATAATTCACATTCTAGATTGCTTCATTCCTTACAGTGTCAAAGAAACGGTCGTGCATTAGAAGATCAATCTATCAAAGCTAATAATTATATCTTACCATCAATCAATATACAGGGTGTTTTCAAAATTGGAGCGTGAAGGGGTAAGTAGAAAATGACAAAACAAAACGAAATGAAACAATACATTTTTGTAGAAAAAAATTATTTTAGGAGGTATTGAATTTTAAAGTTTTCAAGATTTTTTTGGTAATCACTGATCAGAGGTCTACGATCTGCGCAAACCGTCCTAAAACACTGCCAACGGGCAGACATGCTGTGGTCTGGAGAATCAAACCAGTGCCTCGAAAACAAAGGTAACTGCAAGTAATTTCATAAAATTTCATTAAGATTTCAAAAACTAAAATTCATGCTATCTATATTGTTATGGAACATAATATGTTCCATATAGCAACTCATATTTTTAATCGCTCCAATTTTGGAAAGAACCTGTATTCATATTAGAACATACATATTTTTACATAAATCGAAGTTCAACTTTCTCGAAATCATTCGTTTCATTCATAGATATTTTCCAAATATCACTATCCATTCAAATAGGAAATCCCTTAATAGTCCAAGATTGACACATTCGAATTTCGATTTCACGAACGTGTCCTCGATCAGCTTTGCCAATTTGACAAGGAAAGATATATAAAATTAGACATCACTGTATCTCATGGCGTATGGTCGATATTCGCAATTAATGCACATTATATCACAAATAGTACGGGGGTATTCTAGAGAGCAGAAAACTCTAATCGATAGTATATTATGTATCTAGTAGTAAAAGCATTACATTTCCGGCGACAATGTAAATTGTTGGCCAATGCGTTAAGCCGAGGCCAACAAGCATTGAAGTTTGGGAATCTGCTTTTACTACGAGGTAAACATACTATTTTTTCTGAAATCACAATCAACCTTATCATAAATTAAGAAATTTTTATAAATGCCTAACAATTTTTGATTGATGTCATCTTATTGACTATGAAATCGTTGCCTTGACAATCACTGTTTGTTTATTGTTGAGACGCCGGCAAAAAGTTTCCGGACCGTTTACGATACGGGAAAGTTCGTTGCTTAGCAACGGACTAAAATACTAGATAGCGTATTTTGGGATCTGAAGTTGCTCCGAGAAAGTACGCATTCTTGAGCGATTTCAGAAAAAAGTAATTGATCTGGGATTGAGTAATCCAGTCAAATCATCTTCGAGGGTGCCTGTTTCGCGGAAAAATATAGTAGTTTTTTTGTCACTCGTTCTATATAGTTTTTGGAGTGCTGAATCCAAATTTCAACTTTGCTTCTTCCCACTGATATGGCTCCAAAACAAAAATCGTGAAAGACCTTAAATTTTTCGACCCGTTTTCAGTTTTTTGCCAAAAAGTCATAAAACTATGCAATTTTCGAGACTACAAATTTTCTCACCCCTCGAATGTATTTTTTTTGGCTGAACTGATTGGCCGCTAGAGCTATCTGAAAAAATACCAAAATTTCCTAATTTGTGCAAAACCCAGTTTTCTTCTTGGGTTTTCGCTTGTAACTTGGAAAAACCATGCTTGTAATTCGAAAAAGCTTAATTTCTAAATAAACTACATTGAATTTCCTACAAACTGCTAGAGCGCGTGGAAATGTTATGTCAGCCGTATTCCTTCAACCAAAATTCAGCCAGGACCTATATTATTAATATTTACTTATTGATAAAATCAAGTGTGGCGAAGTGGTCCAGGTGTTATGAGCTTTTGTTCTCACCCAGGCGGCCCGGATTCGATCCCCACCGCTATCACGGAGCTGAAGTGGTTCGGAATCCACTTTTTAAACTGTAGGTCCCGGGTCTCCCTTGCTCGGACAAGCTCTGCTTTTGAGGGGTTTTCTACGGAAACCTGGGAGATTCGTATTAACAAGTTTTAAAAAATATATATTATTAGTCAAAAGTGTGTTTAGGTTTAAAACACAAAATACTCATTTGTTTTACATCCACCCCAACCGTGCGGGATCTTGCACGAAGCCCAGCGACGCCTGTACTTGAAGGTAGACTTTCAATGATTGCTGCAGACTTTGTTGGGGGGGAGAATAGTGATGTTAGATGTCACCTTGAACGCAGATTCTACGTCGCAATTTGTTCAAGAAGAAAATTTATTTGCCGAACCCATATAGAGCAAGGAGGAATGTTTCTCCTCCAGTCACAACTACCTCTAGATCAGCCTGAGAGAGGTCAAAATTCTGGCTTCTTCTTCAACAATTGTACACACTTGTTAATAAATAACTGCCCAATACTTGGTAGAATGGTAGATCTTTATGTTTGCCATAAATCCACAGCAAATCTGGTATAGAAGGAACAACAACAGTACATGCTACTGGAAAAATCTCACCAAGATCTTGAATTTTTATTCGAGCAATCAAGGCGATGAGTATGGGGACTCGTCCGGTCCAGAGATAAGTTTCAACTACCTACCAAATTCGAAGAAGAACATTTCCCCTTAAAAGCCACAAACTAACGTCTACAACAACGGTTCAATTTATGTATAGATAATACTTAGTATTTGATTAAATTTGAGTATATTTTGTGAATAATCACATTTATAATTATTAATCAGTAACTTAATGTTATTTGAACAGAATCTAAGCTTTATTGAAACTATAATAAGCATAGGTAGTTTTTGAGTTGAAAGCAAAAACCTAACAAGAAAACTGGGTTTTCCACAAAGTAATTAATTTTGACCATTTTTCTAGCGGCCAAACCGTTCAACAAAATAATATATTTGAGGAATGTTTTTTGTAGGAAATATAATGATTTTTGTAGTGAAGCCATATTCGTGGAAAGTAGAGAAGTTGAAATTCAGATTTAGCATCCCAAAAAACACCTAGAACGGCTGAGAAAATACTACTATATTTTTTCCTGGCCGCAAAACACCGTTTGATTGGACTAGAGAGTCGATGAACTCAAACTCAGCTGAATCCAGAGTGGAAGTAAGCTGAAAGGAATTCTTCAGTTTTCCAATTGCTTTCATCCAGGAACAGCATAGATGAAGTCTTGAAAGTCTTGAAGGAGATTCAAGAAAGAAATTCAAAAGAATCGAAATAAGGCAACCAAGATTGGCGGGTAGAAGAGAGGTGTGTCTTCTAACAACAATATAGGGAATCCAACGCAGTCCTAGGACTGAGATGAAAGACGTCTATCTGAAAAGATCCAAGCCAAGAAATAATTTGCATTATTACACTCTCTTTGACGGTATTGTGTATCTGTCTATCAAAGCGAACCTATCGCCTTTTATTCGTGTAAAACTTACTGCCTTTGAATTAAGAACTCCACCAAACAAAACGGTATTATTTGATTTCACTCTGCTCATCCGTGCTTTTTTTGAAAGTCTTATCGACTTTATTTTAGTCACCTTTTGCTTGCACTAGAGCCGCCATCCCAGAATCTCATCACTAGAGGTTGGCAAAAATGTGTATTCCCTTGTGAATATAAATAAATGAGGAAGTGTCTACGCGATTACCTCTTAGAGTTACAAGACTTTCTATCAAAGATTATTATTGATATTAATAACCAAAAAGATAAACTTATTTCCTCCTATTTCGACCTAATGAGCAGTTACTTAGCGGAGGATGTTGGAATTATTTCAGGAAGTAAAGTTTATGGAAGGCATTTGATCTTGGAATATTGCGTATAATATATTTCTTGGAACATTTCCCTTCAGAGCATTTCACTAAATAAATAAGAACATCTGTGGAATTATTTACCTTATAATACCTAGTACATTTATATTCAGAGTGCATCAATCTGGAGAAATTATAACCTTAATGAGATTAGATTTCTGAGAAAACTGCTCTACATTTAGGTTTGAATCTCATTTTGATGTTTGCATGATGATTCGTTCACAATTTCATCAGAATTCAATTAGGTTAATTTAATGGAATAATATTTTCACAATTATACTGAAAGAACAAAATATAGTTAAACTATTCTAGGAAAGAGTTTACGAGTTTACAGGTAAAGAAACAGTTGACAGACTAGGCAGCTAGGAGACTTTTTTTTCATAGTGTACGTCAATGTAGGTATATATCAAAAAGTCTCATTGTACTCCCACTGATGAATGTTTTTTTTAATACCGTACAGAAAAACTTCATTTTCGACACCTGAATACGTGGGGAATTGGTTCTTTTCCTCCGGGACGAAAAAAAATGTCCTCCCTAAAATAGTAATTTATGCAACAAGTGCAAAAAGTAGGTGTTTATTGCACTCGACGTGAAAACGAGGCCATCAGGCCGAGTTGGACAACACGTCGAGTGCAATAAACTCTTTTTGCACGAGTTTCATACAATATTTTTTCTACGTTCATGCAATAACCAGAAAATAATAATAATAATGTGAATTTTTGGATCTAGCAAACGGCTATAACGATTTGGATCAAATTTTGAATTTAGATTAGGATTTGTTTCTTGAGTCCATCTATATAGTCGTCTATAAACTCCATTTTACTTATAATAATAATAACGATTATGTGAATTTTTGGATCTCGTAAACGGCTCTAACGATTTGGATAAAATTTTGGATCAGATTTTGTATGAAGATGAATTTTGCGTTTTAAGTTCATATATATAGGCATCTTGGAAAAACACGATTTCACATATAATAATAATAAAGTGAATTTTTGTATCTCGAAAACGGCTTCAACGATTTGAATCAAATTTTATATTCATATAACGTTTTGCTTTTTAATTCATCTATATAGGCGTCTTCACTGAAAAAACTCGATTTCACTAATAATAATAATAATGATACGAAATTTCAAATTTTATTTTCCCCCACTTCCAAACATCCGAATAATTGAAATTTGACACACATATCAAAGACAGACGACATTACAAGAATTTCACAATGTCGATGTAATAATGATAATAATAAAAATAATCTGTAATGACGCCTTGAAAGTATTTAAAATCAATTCCAAAATTGCATTCACATAACCCTAAAAAGCAGAAAATAATAATAATTTTTTTATTGTATTATGTTTTTATAATGGACTAAAAATATATAAAGATAACTATTAAAATACTTGTAAGATTGGAAACGAAAAACATGGGGCACATGCAATACATAACTATAAAGAGTGTAGAGAGTAGCTATCAGTAAAATAACTTAATTATCGGTTCAAATTATTTGCGGTGCAATAAAATTGTTAGTTGAGCTATTAATGCATCAATTATATGCTGCATACGCCCCATCTTTTTCGTTTCCAATCTTACAACTATTTTAAAAGCTATCAAGAAGTTGCCAAGTATGAATTTTCAGAATAATTCAGAAAAAGTTAGAAATCTGTATATAGTTTTATCCTTCATACTTTATTGGTCCTTCTTTGACATTAGTCTCGAAAAAAGAATTTTAGGGAACTTTTTCATCTAGATGATAATTGTTGTGAGAATCAAATACCAGAAATAATAATAAATAATGAAATAAAATAGTAATGAATAAACTTCAAAGAACTATGAAAGTGCTGCTATACAGTCTATACACCGCAGCTTCCATTGTTTTGATTCCACTCTTTCTCGTCTGTTGACGCAATGATTACTTCTTGTAAGTCCGTTGAGATCTCATCAGGTAAATGAAATGGCCTTCCATTTTATTCTAAAAATAAGTTTGAATGGTAGAAGTGCCATTCGAAATCAAACTCAGCATTTCAACTTTTTCGAAAGCTCCTCAACTCCATAATCTCATAATGGGTTGTTGATTGCTCGACGAACTCGTGTAAACTTTCAAGAAGCAGAATTTTATTTTTAGTGAATTTCCTCTTTGTCATGCTTGTGTTGCGAAAATCCCAGAAAGGGAAATAGAAAACGAAATGTTCGAATTGCTTTCATTTACTCCATGCAAGTATCGCATCAGCTTTTAGTCTCTTCGAAAACATTTTCGATACCGAGAAAAACCGTTTGCTCCCGTCGAAAATTAAACCAGATTAAATAATTAATCATGTCGTAATTGAAACTTGCACGCTCTGACCCTTCTTCACATCGTTTTTAAAATCCTGTCAGTGCATCAGGGGCGTATCTGGTTAGAAGTCCATTTTAGTGTAACAGTGGGCATTGTTATGTAATAAAGGTGTACCCTGTATAATTTTAGTGCTTAGTATACTATAATATGTTTTCATTCAAGGAAATATTATTTTACCTGCGTAACATTTCTTATATCGAACGTGATGGAAACTCGATACTGGCAGTGTTTTTCGTCCAAGCCAGACGAACTTATCATGATATTATGGATGCTCGTTCTGTGTTAAATTGTAGTAATGGTACACCAAGCTCGACATAATACATAATGCTGGGATTGAAAAGTCGAGTAAAGTTATAATTCAGGAACGTGTACAGAAACGTCGATTTAGACAGAAGGGTTCGCACCACTCTCGAAATATTTCACATATGATAATACCATTCATTGTCAATCATTTGCTATCTTTTATGCATACCACCCAACCTGTATAGGGCTAGGGGAATTTTACTTTATTATTTTCAGTCCGTTTTCAAAGCGTATATGTTGAATTATTTCACTGAATTGATTTTTCTAATAGAACTGGTCTATGCTTACTATAACAATATAATTGGAAGAAATTTTAAAAATACTTTCGCTTTGGCCAACCGTGCCCGCCGCAGCTGAGATGAACTTGTCCAGGGGTGCCAATATAATAATAGGTAAAGGGGTGAAACGGCGTTTCGGCGCCCTTGCCCAGCGGTTAGTTCTTAGAAACACGGCGGGTCAGAGGTCGGCGGGTTCTCACAGCGTCCCTCCGACAATGGTCTCAATGGACCACTTTATAGATGACTGCGTGGACATACGTTGGAATCGCGCGGGAATATTTCAATCTCGTTGGCAGGTGGATTTTAAACTATAATATAATGAGTAACGATATATTTCTGTTGAAAAAGGGAACATTCTCCAAGAAAATTGGAAAATGAAAAATGAGAATTTTTTGTAATATCCAACAGAAAACAACTACTTGTGAATTTTCAATGAATTCATATTTAATTCAGTAAATATTAACCTTTATAAATGAATTTCATTCCCATAGGAATGTATTCTCACAATAATTATTTATCTGTAGAAGCAATTGGAACTGTATAGTAACCTCAGCAGCCAAAGCCAATTTGTCTCTTTATGTCTTCAAATATTCATTTTCTATAACGTTCTTTCCAGCAGTTGTCGCAACCCGTTGCCATGTTTTTCGGTTAACAGGCACAGCTTCTTTTAAAAGTAATATTAGTTAACTGGTATTGCTGCTCCATGTTTTACATGCATGTAATGTTGTCTTGTTCATTTTTCACAACATCTATCAACAATCAATCTCAATGACATTGTAAGTATTGGTCTTGATTTTTCACTTCATTCTTTTATTATTAATCTTCAAATCTTTCCCAATTATTTAAATATGTCCAAATCAAGTGAGAGATAAAAAAATAAAGCAATTCGCAATTTTCAACACTGACTTGAAATTTTCTAGTGAGACGTATCCGATATGCTCCATGGTCCCAACCATCCACTTACCATCCTCACATCGGGTTACAGGAAGGTGACTCACATTGGACAGTACTTGGCCTTCGATTCCAACCTCCCAAACTGACTAATATAAGGAGTGATTTGCGCCAAGGCAGATATTCGGACGAAATCTTGAAAGATGTAATTAGACAAGTCATTCACTTCAAAACAACCGAGGAAAAACAACCGGGGCTTACTAGCCTACCACCTACCACCTACTGTACCTCAAAAGAATCTTTAAAAGGTTTGGGAACAAATTCAAATCCGGAGATAATCCAGCGAAGAAATAAAAAATGTTCAGAAACGCTCATCGATGGTTTTTCCGAATTTTCGAATTTTAAGATTACCATGCTAATAAACGATTACCTAATAAACTTCTGGAAACTTGTCAATAATCACCTTAAGACGACTGCGGATATGAGCAGGTGAAACTTTGTGAACAATAATAGTTTATTACGTAACAAGTGTTGTAAAAGGCATATTACGCACGAATGGAAAAATTACGCACGAAGCCGCGTAGCAGCGAGTGCGTACTTTACCTACGGCCATATACAGTGTGCCGTTTCCGGAGATCGAAAAATTCATATTATTATTATTAGTAAAATGACCTTTTTTCAGAAAAGACGCCTATAAAGATGAACTAAGTAGCAATACATCATCTGAATAATAAATTTGATCCAAAAAGTTGAAGCCGTTATCGAGATCCAAAAATTCACATTATTATTATTATTATTATTTGTAGAATTGCCTTTTTTTTTAAAAAATGCCTATATAGATGAACCAACCCAAAACTTTATCTAAAAACAAAATTTGATCCAAATCATTAGAGCCGTTTCAGAGATCCAAAAATTCATATTATTATTATTAATATTATGAGTAAAATCAAATTCTTTCGTGAAAAGCGCCTATATAGATGAATTTAAGTAGCAATACCTTATCCAAATACAAAATTTCTCTCAAATCGATTGAGCCGTTTCCGAGTTATATCGTTTTGTTTACGAAAACTGTGCGATTTGTTTACCGTGCGTAAGGAGCTATTTACTGCGGCTGTGAGTCGTGTGTTTTTGCCTATTTTCTGCAGTGGCCGTAAGTAATAGTTATTTTTTCTACTAGCGTGTGGAAAATCCACTTTTCCGCACTCATTTTAGTTTTGAAAAAGTCACTTTTCCGCACTATTTTTAGTGCGGAAAAAACATTTTAGTGCGGAAAAGTAGAATTGTTTAGTTTTTGTGGATTATACAGACATTTAAATATTGCGTCGCAGAAGGTTAAAATGGAAAGCTTACCAAGTATGGTTGTATAGTTTAATATATATTTAATAATAAATGTTCTTTATGTTAACTTTTGGGTGTTTTTTGCGATAGTAGAAACGAGCGTAAAGTGTCTTTTCCGCACGCGATTTCAGAAATCTGCAATTGCGTGCGGAAAAGTATCACTTTCCGCACTTGTTAGGTAAGCTACTACACCTAACAAGTGCGGAAAGTAGTACTTTTCCGCACGCGACGGCAGTTGCACGAACGACGCGGAGCGGAGTTCGG
Organism: Chrysolina haemoptera; assembly: GCA_958298965.1. Lineage (NCBI taxonomy): Eukaryota > Metazoa > Arthropoda > Insecta > Coleoptera > Chrysomelidae > Chrysolina > Chrysolina haemoptera. Next base: position 29,442,741 of record OY282590.1, read on the forward strand.
GCAAGCCGTTAAGGTTGGAAAGACATTTTCCGTAAGAGTATATTTTTCCTACTAGTGTTTTTGTCTATCTTATTCATAAAAAAAACAAGGTTTTTAATAAACAAGTTTTTATAATAATGCTAGAAAATTACTAATAAGACAGAATAGTTACATAGATCATATAGTTAGTCCTAAATACCCTCATTTTCAACAATACAAAAATCGTGCGAAAAAGTAAAAATCGTACGGAAAACTAAAAATCGTACGGAAAAGTACAACTTTCAAAACGAAAAATCGTGTGGAAAAGTAACTTTTCCGCACGCTGGTAGGAAAAAATTATAAGACGATGGAAGTCCGAAATAAATCTTCTCAAGTTACATCGTCTATAGCCTTCAAACAAATGCTTGTGTACTGAGTTATTGTCGAGTTTTTTTTTTTTTTGCTTTGACATTTCGTCATTCGGCCAGAAACAAGTTGTGGAGTGTGTAAGAATGTATAATGTGAATAATGATTGAAGTGTAATATAATAAAAAAAAAACTACTAAACAACGAAAAATGGGAAATTGAGTATAGAAGAAGCAAAAAACGAAAAAGGAATAGACAGGTACACACGCTTCACGTCCACGGGTCCGTCGGGACGACTTTTCACGAAGACACACAATAAATAGACCACGGAAGGATAGGTATATGGAACACGAGGATAGGTCTACACATGGATAACGAGTCTAAATTAAACCTACCACAACTTGATCTTAGTCTTGTTTAAGAATTCAATCAAACATTCGTACCATTTCAAGCTGTTTGAGACTAAAATCGACATGAGATTGAAAGGTTTTGGAACATTCAAATTACAAAGTTTGTCATACACCTCATTCGACTGATCAGAGTACTTGGAACATGCGAAAAATATATGATCTAGATCTTCTTCTTGATCGCAGTGCTCACAGTTTTTAGTGGAACTAATATTTATCCGAAAAAGACGATGAGGGTAACATGCATGTCCAAATTTTAATCTTGTAAGAGTCGTGATAAATCTACGGGGTATATTAAGCTTCGAATACCAATGTTGTGTGGGTATACACAATTGTAAAAGAGTATATCTTGTCGGATTGGTATGACAGTATTCACTCCAGCTAGATGCCCATATTAAACGCTGATGCATTTTCAAATGTGCAAAAAAGTCATGTGAACATACATTATGACCAATGTTTTCTCCCCTTTCAACACCAGTTCTGGCCAGTTGATCCACATGTTCATTGTCCTCCAGTCCTAGATGTGCCTTTATCCACAGAAAATGAATTTGTATTCCATTGAGATTCAAGTTTGCCACCAATTTTTTAATTTGTAGTATGTATGGATTGTACTTAAAAATTGATATATCAACACTTTTCAACGCTGTAAGGACGGATAAGGAATCTGAGACAATAATAATTTTTCATTATGAGTGTTTTTTACGATTGAAAGAGCTTCGAGTATAGCTATAGCCTCTGCTGAGAATATTGAGAATCTGTTATCTAATTTGTAAAATTTTTCTACATTTTGGAATGGTATAAAGAAGGCAAATCCTGTTCCATCCTTTGTTTTTGATGCGTCTGTGTATTGTCGAGTTATTGTTTGAATTTTCAACTTCTCCGTTGTTGCAGTTCAGTACGTGGGTCGATATTTTTGGTTATCCCACGACTAGGAATCAACGCTTTTACATCAGCTACCTACTCCCTTTATAGTTGGTCAGTTTCAGTATTCTGTTGTTATATGTGATTACAAAACCGCCATTAACCGTTCGGTAGTATTCCCAATGACAATAACTGTTGGTTTATATTTCATGGCGAATGGGAAATACGCTGATTAAATTGGTGTGTCGAAGTAGGCGGAAACGTAAATAGATTAGATTGGTTATATTGATCGCAGTTTGTGTGTACATATGTAGGTTGTATTTGGGGTGGACTAAAAAGCGAATCAGACGAACCGATGTGTCATTAAAAATATTCACTTATAATCTCCCTAGTGCTTGAATTATTGCCGGAAATTTTTCGAATGATTTTCTTAAAAAATTCATGTACGAGATAAATTTCCGGTAATTAATTCAAGCGGGGGATTCGGTAAGAAAATTTCACACCAAAATATATCAAATTAATGGTTAATTCAACTGACTTGTAAATTATTCTGAGAGAAAACAGGTTGTAACATCAGTGGTCCATGAATGGTTTTTGTTGATATAATGACAGTTACGCGTTGGTATTAGTGGCGGTGTTTGTATGTGAGAAAGGAAAATTCATTTTCCGACATTTTCAACCTTAAATTGCATTGCACATCACGCAGAACTAAAATAGTTTTGACTGGTCCATGCGGATTGTCTATTGGGAAGTGATGTGGAAAGGAATTGTTGCAAATTTCAGCCGAGTATTCACGAAAAGATAAGTTGAATAAAATTGTTTCAAATATTAACTTCATCAAGTCAAGCATAGATAGATTTGATTGATATACATTTTTTACCGATGGACCTATTCATCGTTGAAATGCAAGTTCTCAAAATATTTTCAGACACATTCGAAATATTTAGTGAATATATAATTATGAAATATTATCTCCTTTCATATGAAAAATAACATTCCATTTGTACATAAAAGCAAAATGTTAACTATCACATGTCAAATATTTGACAGAAAAATTTCCACTTATTAATTTCGCCCAGGGTACCCAGGAGGATAAAAATTTCCGTAAATTTTTTGGGTTGCCATGGCAACTAAATAAAAACCAATTTTTTGATTGGCTGAAAAAGTGAGGTGTGAAATTTTCAGAGGAATTAGGGCTGTACCGGGTAACTACAAAATGTTGAATCACTATTTGAACGGAAAAGTATGTGAACGTGGTTACTTAACAAACTTTTGAAGGAAAACATATATTTTTACGATATCGGAATTCGTGGCTACAAGCTACAAATATCTCATATACAGCTCCAAAATCGGCAACTGAATTCAATAATTTAATTATACAGTGTCCGCCATAGATACCTAAGGAATTTTTTTTTTATTTATTTCTGAAAAACTCTAATGGCGGTTCGTTTCTGCTTGTCTGACAACTATGGAATACGTTGTTACTTGTATCACGAGACCCTCGATTTGGCAGGAATTAAAAAAAAAATGAGGTGCCGAAAAATGGGTCAAATTGACAAAACATTGAAAAATATCAAAGAGAAATTTTGTTTGGAATCCAATAAGAAGCCCATGTGCCAATTTTGAATGAGAAAGAAAAAAAGTCCAAAAACTATTTTATTCCTTTACCCTTAAGTACTAATAAACATTATACATTCTTGATTTGTTTAAGTTTGGGTCAAATAAGTCAAATAATTGTGGAATAGACATTTTGCAGGAGATTAATAATTATGAAAACACGATTTAGTCTTGTTACTAGGTGTAGTCATGCCCTGTATGTATATTGATGCACTTGAGCTTATTCAATATACTTCTTTGATTGACGACTTGTTTATTTTGTGGAAATTCATGTTCTCTAAGGATACACTAATAGTTATTTATCCAACAAGTGCAAAAAGTAAGTGTTGTCGACGTGTTGTCCAACTCGGCCTAACGGCCTCGTCGGACAATTTCACGTCGAGTGCAATAAAAAATTTTTGCACGAGTTGTATACAATATTTTTTCTACGTTCATGCAAAAAGCAAAAAATGATTCATTAAGGTACGGCACTAGCTGTTGGAAAATGAAAAGCGTAACTTAAATAATTGATTATTACTATCGATTTGCATTGAAACAGATCACTATCATCTATTTTCCATCAATATTACTCATTTTAAAACTTTCAATTCTGTAATTGTCAGAAATAATTTTTGACTGACGTTTCTATAAACACAGTTGCATTATAAAAATCAAAATCATAGTAGACGTGAGCGCGTATGTTATCACGAGGTGTGATCATAGTACAGACAGTTTGCTCTATGCAGGTAGACGGTTTAGAACAAAGCGGATCAGTTTTGATTATGGAGTTTTTCTCGGAAAGGCATTGTTTGTTTGAATCTGGCTGCTAACATTAATACAAAATAATATAAAATATGTAACTGTTCAAAACGTTTTGCCAATCTCACAGAATATCTGCTAAATGTGTAGTGGGTTTGAAGGTTTTTGTTTGTCATTAAGACAGCACGTTGAAGCAGAATGACAGATCAATACAGTTCAATAAAAACTGTATTGCACTAGTGCAATAAAGAACTTCTTTTTCCACTAAATATAGTTCAATAAAGTTTTGCTTTTTGCATGAATGTAGAAAATAGTAATTTACGTAACAAGTCCGGAAAACACTGTTTTTTTGGACGAGTGGACAAGATTCTAGGACGAGCATAGCGAGTCCTGGAAGTCTGCGAGTCCAAAAAAACTGTTTTCGGACGTGTTGCGTACACAATTCTTTCGGCAACCATGTAGAATAACAAATCGAGACACATTTATAGAATGTAGAAGAAAATTTTAATTTTTATTTGTAAAACATTCTAACATTCTAATTCTCATTTATATAAATATTTATATTGAAATTCGAGCATTTCCCAGACTAGTCCGGAAAGTACGTACTTCCCTGACTAGTCCGGGAAGTGATACTTTCTCCAAGAAAAATCGTCCGGGAAGTAGGTACTTCCCGGACGGTTGCCGAAAAAAATAATTTTGTCTATTTTGAGAGTTTTGATAATATGATCTACCGGCCTGATGGTATTGAAGCTGTTTGTGCTGCGTTTTCCATTTCTAACGTCTTCGGACTAGTTTCTGATATGGTGATTGACTCTGTCACTGAAGCGACGTGCAAACGAACTCGAATTTCTACCGCTTGATATTGAATTTGTGGTAGATATTACGACTTTTTGAGAATTTTTTTGTGGACGGTTAAAAATTTCATCAAAATTTTTATTTGCAGGAATAGAACCTAAAATGGATGTATAGCATTTCCTCTTTGTATGGCAATACTTATGCGTTGTATTGAGAAAGTCCTTACTCTGCTATTATCTGTTTTCGTGATAAGTTTGTGCCCAATATGGTTGATTAACTACCAAAACTACCGTATGTTTCGATGACAACAGGGTAGAAGATAAATTGGTCAGTTAAACTGGAATATTTTTCGAATTTCATTTTTTCAGCAGAATCTGCAACACCACCAGCATTCCTCGATGTTGAATCAATATGTGAAGCTGCAACTGTATCCACGCATGTGAAGTCCCAAACAAAAACAGAACGTTCTTTTCTTGTCACGGAAGATCGATTCCAAAACATTCAAAAAAACCTTGCGGCCTGTTCAAATGCTTAAAAATATAATTCAGTCGTCTATATTGATATGAAATAATTGTATACACATACCTCCATAAAATCTCGTGTAATTATCATACGAGATCTTTTATTTTCTATTCCCTCGTCCGCCTATGTCCACTTTTTTTAATCCGGTTATCTGGACCTCATGACGTCACCACCTTCTAGATTCATCCCCCTTTAATGAAAGACATGACACAGCCACTAGAAGGCAGTGAAAAACAGCTGAGTTTCTCATCGAAACTTCCACTGACACAGTGTTTGAAGTGAAATGGTGTTTTTGTTTTTCTGAAACGAAAGGCTTCAATCGTTATTAGTGTGGATATGAATTGTGTCGCTATCACTACCAGAATTGTTCTATTTTGTAACAAAGTTTGTTCATCAAAAAGTGAGTTTGTGTTCGTCTTAGGTGTGAAGTGTTGGTGTTTTCATCCAAAATGAACTATTGGAACAACTATTATGGATATCAGTGGTACCAGGTAAAAGATAATCATGATCTTAATAGAAATATTGTGACAAAAATTTAATACAAGCGGAACAGATAACGATCTAAAATAATTTGATGATTACACACATAATACAGAGATATTATAAGAAAATAAATATGGTTGTATAGAGACCTGACTCGCACAGTTCAAATGGAATTTGGCACTCTCCAAACCTTTGGAAATTTTATTATTTTAATAATAATAAATGTTCAACGACCATGAGCAACATTAAACCCATTCAACATGAGAAATCCAATATGTTATAACCTGATATTAGCCTGATGTTATTTTTGTATCTAGTGCGCGAAATGCTGCTTTGGTGATCGAGAACATTATTTTTTTTCGAGATCACAAAAGTATTTCGCGCACGAGTTGCAAACTAATTTTTTTCTACAAACTCAAAAATTGTTTATTGCGCAACTAGTGCGAAGTAACCCACTCGCCAACGGCTCGTCGTTCATCATCTTGTCAAACGAGTATAAAATATCCAGTTTCCGCACGAGTTGTACACTATACTTTTCCGACGACCTACATGAAAATCAGGTATGTCAGCATCTTCACAATTAATGCAGATGTTGCATCATTTAAATCGCATATTTTTACACTGGCCAATTAATCTCCTTTCAGAGCTCCTCTTATAGCGAATGCTAAGGCAACCTAGAAGGATTAAAATAAACATTTGTTATTTCTCTAGTAGTGGGCACTGTATTTTACCAAAAAAATATATAATTTAGATAATTTGTATATCTACTATAAAATGAGTTTATAAGTTACATGTTATTTATTACCCTTTAATTATGAAACATTAAAATAGTAAAAATTTTAAAAAATGTTAGTTCGGCAGAGATTGATTCGAACCTATGCGCCACACTGCCTCACCATTCTGTGTGGATTTTATTGCCTTTGCCTTGGTGAACTGCCCCTCCGAGAATGTTAATATAATTCATCAAAAACAACGATTTTCACATATAGACATATGTGATGCAATAGAATATCGAAGAATAAGTACTTTTTTATCGTCGGATGACATTGCAGCAAAGAAAACTTTGAACAAATTATACAATTCGGTATTTACATAGTAAATATTAACGCACTGATAGTATAATGTTATGAATATGAATTTATTTGTAGATATGTTATTGTCACAGCTACCTCATAACTGAGAAAAAATTTGAGTATAGTTAACTATAGTATTAGCCAATCACACCAATCGCAGAGCGAGGAGACCGTGCGCAATATTTCGCCCCCGTGCGAAATACCTAATTTTGTGTGCTAGTTTACAGTGCGAAATGGTATTTCAAGTAGTTCGTCGAAAATAGTTATGTATGCAACAAGTGCAAAAAGTAAGTGTTTATTGCACTCGATGTGCTGAACCTAACGGCACGTACCAAAAATAAGAAAAATAAGTGGAAAGTTCTTCCAGATATTTGCCTCATAGATCATTTAATCTCGTTTAATTTTCTTGCGCGAATGAAATGTATCTTACAAAAGCATGCAATATACAACGTTTTATTCACAATCACAAACATTTAGAACGAGAATGATTGGAACTTTTTATTTTTTGCTTTTTGGAATTTTGCTCTGACAGCTTCTGTCACCTCCTCAAAATTCATTGAAATTACGTTCATAAATATCCAGAGCTGTTAATTCAATATAAATGTTAATGTTAATATCAATATAACTATTTCACTAGTGGAAAAAGTAATTTCATTATTCCAATAGTGGATAAGTGGTACTTTATATGGTCCATAGGTGTGGATAAAACTTAAATTATAAGGTGATTGTGAATAATAGGTATTTATTATTTTCAACAAAACACACTAGAACCGTGATATGTTGAAAATAAGTCAGGCCACGAGGCCGAGTGATATAAATTCTCAAGTGACTTGGGAAACATAACACACGAGTGGCATGCAATGTTTTATCCAACAAATGGAAGAAATCGTTTTTTTATGAAATAATAATTAATAAGTTTAAATATGAATAACACTAGTGTGTTATTTGATAGCTTACGTGAGTTAAAATCCATAACTCACTACTGAGTTATGGATTATAACACACTAGTGTGTTATTTGATAGTTTACTTGTCTTAAATGACATTAATAATGACAGCCATAACTGTCATGTGTTGGATAATAGTTATTTATGGTCCTAAGTCACTTGAGAATTTATAAATCTTTCTCGCGTGACTTATTTTCAACATAACTCGCCGTTAAACAGAATGGTAAACTTATATAACCGAACATTCAATCATATTGAAATATTCAATACCTCACTTAGCTCGTTTAAAACGAAAATTAAATATTTCATTAAATCTAACTGATAAGATCATGTTCATATTTACTTGTTTGCATATATAATGTAATATTGTACGTAATATTTACTTGTGTACTAGTGAGTTATGGATTATAACACACTAGTGTGTTATTAAATACTTTACTTGTCTAAAATGACATTAATAATGACAGTCATAACTGTAATGTGTTGGATAAAGTAACATTTATTACTATTGACATGTATTTCCATTTTCGTTGATCATGACAATATCGTGTTTCGGATGACAATTACCTTCCGATTATTTGTTTCAGGCGAGTCAGCAGCAACAGGGTACACTGAACAAGAACAGCGGCGGATCGGGCGGGAATAGCGGTACACCGAGTCCTCAGTCGAAAGTCACCACCACTTCAACACCCACCACGTCACCTGTCAATTCGACTACCGGAAAACCGGAACAAAAACCGGTCGAATGCAATCTATGCCACAGGAAATTCAAAAACATCCCAGCTCTGAATGGTCACATGAGGTTGCATGGTGGATATTTCAAAAAGGTACGTCGATTTTGGTTCTTACTTGAAAGTGAACATACAAAAACACTGATGAAATTAAATTGAGCGGGAATACTTATTTTTGAAAAAATTAATTTTCTCGATGAAAAATATATTCAAATTCGACAAGCATTTTTACTGACGTTAACTTTCACCAATCTATTAAAACATTTTGCATACTCTTGACTTTGATAAATATGAATTATATTTTTCCAACATACCCACTAAATTTTTTGGGTTTATGACCTTCCACAATCTGAAAATGAAAAAAAATTTAATCCAAAGAAATCTGTACAAGTGTAGAAGGGCAAATTAATTAATTTGCCCAATAAGTTACTGCGTTCACAAGACTGCTGTCTTGAAAGAAATTAATTTTTGTCAGTAACGTACCCTACACTGAATTTGCCTATCTGAAAAAATGAGATCGAATTAACAAAGAATACTTCTCTTTTTTTGAAAACTGTTGACGTTTCGGAGGCTGTATCTGCCTCCGTTATCAAAACTTCTGAGAAAGACGCTGAGAAAACTGAATTTGAATTGCGATTTTGGTAATAAGACCTTTCTTTGACAGAGTCAAATGAAATCTGTCATACATTCTTTTGATTGACATTTGGTATCTTGATACATAGGGTGTTTGGTATCAATCAATCACCATTCTATTAGTTCTTATTTCATCTCTGAGGAGGGGTAACCAGGTGCGGTCCATTTCGATGGAATTGGTTGAGACGCAGTTGTTCGATAAAAGAATGCACGCAATTTCCTTCAACTTCCTTTTTTCTTGATTTGATTCTCTCAATAAAATTTTGGTATTATTCCATTCCATCATATGATCGCCATCAGATGTTAGAATATGTTCGGATATTTTCGAACTCGTTATTTTTCGATTTCTGATGTAACTTTTATGTTCTTCCTGGCGCACAATCAATGGTCTTGATGTTTCACCTATATAACTCTTACCACACGAACAAGGTATGTTGTAAACACAATTTTTTGAACATTCACCAGCGTTTTTGGGTTTTGTATGTGTGGTAAGAGTTATATAGGTGAAACATCAAGACCATTGATTGTGCGCCAGGAAGAACATAAAAGTTACATCAGAAATCGAAAAATAACGGGTTCGAAAATATCCGAACATATTCTAACATCTGATGGCGATCATATGATGGAATGGAATAATACCAAAATTTTATTGAGAGAATCAAATCAAGAAAAAAGGAAGTTGAAGGAAACTGCGTGCATTCTTTTATCGAACAACTGCTTCTCAACCAATTCCATCGAAATGGACCGCACCTAGTTACCCCTCCTCAGAGATGAAATAAGAACTAATAGAATGGTGATTGATTGATACCAAACACCCTATGTATCAAGATACCAAATGTCAATCAAAAGAATGTATGACAGATTTCATTTGACTCTGTCAAAGAAAGGTCTTATTACCAAAATCGCAATTCAAATTCAGTTTTCTCAGCGTCTTTCTAAGAAGTTTTGATAACGGAGGCAGATACAGCCTCCGAAACGTCAACAGTTTTCAAAAAAAGAGAAGTATTCTTTGTTAATTCGATCTCATTTTTTCAGATAGGCAAATTCAGTGTAGGGTACGTTACTGACAAAAATTAATTTCTTTCAAGACAGCAGTCTTGTGAACGCAGTAACTTATCGGGCAAATTAATTAATTTGCCCTTCTACACTTGTACAGATTTCTTTGGATTAAATTTTTTTTTCATTTTCAGATTGTGGAAGGTCATAAACCCAAAAAATTATGTCAAGAACTGGATTTCCTCCACAAAATCAAACTTTTAATCAATATATACCCACTAAAATTCATATGAATCTATCTTCATAATATATCATAGTCCCATTGTTTCAGCACAAAAAAGCATTCTTTTGAAAACTGATTTCGTGAACATATCTGCAACCATTTCATCTGATCATATGGACTTGAGGGATATATAGTTCTCCTCCAGACTTGAAAAACAGTCCCATATAACTTAAACAAATTGAAATGATTGAGTTGGCAAGTTCGTCAATGCTTGTAGAATTTTCAAATTGATTTGTATCTACATTCTCAGAACACCTACTGTTCTAGCTGAACCAGAGTCTTCAACAGTACTGTTTAACTTTTCCCAGGCCTCTTTTGCAGTTGTAGTTTCGGTAAAGTTTTGCAGGTGAAAAAGAGTTTGATCTCCTAAACACGAATCTGAAAGTTTCGTGGTACTCCCAAATTACTTTTCGAATTATGCCCTTTTGAGTTTTTTAGATAAAATTACACAAGTGAATTCTTCTTTTGATCCATCTTTTTTCAGACGATAATCGAATGATATTTCACAAAAAATACAAGCACCATAAAAACAACAGTTTTACACAAAAGTTCGACCTTGTTATAACTAGAAACATTACCTACAATGCTAGCAATTTTTTATTTATTAGTAAGATTATAATTCAAATATAAGCAAAATAACTGAGCTAATAAATGAAGGGGAAGTTCTTTGCAGGTTATGTTTATGGTCATAAGGAGGTCGATTTTTGTGTAAAACTGTTGTGATAGATGCTTGTATTTATGAAACATTAGTTGGTTACGACATTTTGTGTGATATTTTACTGAAAGAATCTGGTGCCAAACTTATTTTAATCGAAAGCAGTACAAGTAATGACTGAAAGTTTGATTTTGTGCAGGAAACTCGTTTTTCGACATGGTATCCACAAGCTGAAAATGAAGGAATATGCCAATCATTCAGCAAAATGATGAAAAAATTACAAAAGAAATGAAACTTTCACGAAAATTGTATTTCAGTGCTCAATAAAACTATACAAATTTGTCCCCTCGTACAAGCCCGGCAACATTGTTTTTAAAAAAAATTATTATAAACAACTTTGGTTATTTAATTGTAGAGCAAAAATGCAAAAGAGTCGCAAAATAGTGGAAACAAAGAAAATATCATTTTTAATAAGATTGCGACCATTTCCAAGTTTGGCATGAGAGTAAATAAACGATTCGATCGGCGAAAGTTTTGGCATAGACAGAAATATTTCTTTGCGTTCGCTACTCTTTTAGATTTTTTCAACAAAAGTATGAATGAATAATTTATTCACTCCGATGTCTAGCTTGAAAAGAGGCGAAAAATTGGGGAACGATAAGACTCTTTTGCATTTTTTTCTACAAAATGACAGAATTGGTTATGATTCATATTCAGCAGCTTTGCCGGCCTTGTCCGAGGTGATAAATTTGTATAGTTTTCTTGAGCTCTAAAATACAACTTTTGTGAAAGTTTTGTTTTCCCCCTAGACTGTTGACTTGAATGGAATTATCAATTTTTTTGTCTATACCTATGAAAAAAACAAGTTCAAATTAACTTAAGAGGTCTTTTCATAAAACTGAAAACTCAATATCTATCGGGTTTCTACCAGTTCAAGTACTAGTTATTCCACTTGAGTTTTGATTCTTGAAATATGCAAATATTATCCATATGATCCGTATACAAATAAACACCACGTGAAACAATTATTTTTCTTGGGGTTTGTTTTTATTTGTGGGTACAAAAACAAGCTCAACAGCGAATTGAATAGGTTTATTTGGTAATGTGGGAAACGAAAAAGAGAAAGAAAGATCAACACACGAGTCGATTGAAATAATTCGCAGGTTTAATTTTCCTCTGATTGCGAGAAAAAATATGTTCACAAGCTCTTGAAAAATTAGTTGAACGGATTCACTACCCACCTGAAATAAATTTCAGGCGCAGTTTCCATTAAATAGGACTTGATAGGTGGTAACTTGATACCATACATATAACAAATAATATCTTGCCGTAAAAATGGACGAATCAACAATACTCTTTTCGACGTGAAAATTGCGAAATAAATGTATCGGGAACGGTATGTATAAAAACCAAATCTTTTTGTTCTCTTTATCCTGTATACCCTCGCCTACATAAAATGTTCCACTTTAATTGTTAACCCAATTTCGGAATTTACCTGCCCCACGCTCAGATAGCACAATTACATTCATAGAATATTTGTATTGGTAGGTATGGATGGTGACTGATGCGCTGCGACCTGATTAGATCTATTGTGCCCCATATTCTTCTGCTGTCATAAGGTGTTCTTGTTTACAGCAGCCCTTCAAGTCTCAATTCCTTCAGGAATTTTAGGATTTTGAGGGGGTCTACTCGTGGTATTTCTACCACAGTCAGCTGGTATGATCCCAGTGCATTCAATCTTTTATGATGTTCAGCGTAAAGCCCGCTACAGACGACATCGATCTATCGTAGCGATCTATCTGTGCAGTCAATTTGCACAGTTTTATCGAACGTATGTATGACAAATCGTTTCAAATAATTTCATTTGCAGAGTTCATCGGTGCAACGATTTGTCATGCATACGTTCGATAAAACTGTGCAAATTGACTGCACAGATAGATCGCTACGATAGATCGATGTCGTCTGTAGCGGGCTTAACACTCCATTAATATATGGTGGGGTGTTTCTGGATGTTCCCCACAGAATCTGCAGGTGCTGTCCTCCTCTAAGCCTAGCTTCATTAGGTGTTCTTTGAGTCTGCAATGTTTTTTGGGTTTATGACCTTCCACAATCTGAAAAAAAAAAAAATTTTAATCCAAAGAAATCTGTACAAGTGTACGGCAAATTAATTAATTTGCCCGATAAGTTACTGCGTTCACAAGACTGCTGTCTTGAAAGAAATTAATTTTTTGTCAGTAACGTACCCTACACTGAATTTGCCTATCTGAAAAAAATGAGATCGAATTAACAAAGAATACTTCTCTTTTTTGAAAACTGTTGACGTTTCGGAGGCTATATCTGCCTCCGTTATCAAAACTTCTTGGAAAGACGCTGAAGAAACTGAATTTGAATTGCGATTTTGGTAATAAGACCTTTCTTTGACAGAGTCAAATGAAATCTGTCATACATTCTTTTGATTGACATTTGGTATCTTGATACATAGGGTGTATTATTCCATTCCATCATATGATCGCCATCAGATGTTAGAATATGTTCAGATATTTTCGAACCCGTTATTTTTCGATTTCTGATGTAAGTTTTATGTTCTTCCTGGCGCACAATCAATGGTCTTGATGTTTCACCTATATAACTCTTACCACACGAACAAGGTTTGTTGTAAACACAATTTTTTGAACATTCACCAGCGTTTTTTGGTTTTGTATGTGTGAGTATTGATCTCAATTTATTGGTTGTTTTAAATGTTGTTCTTACATCATACCTATGGCCAATCCGTTTTATCTTTTCAGACAGTCCAGGGACATAAGGTATAATATTGTTTGTTGGATGTGTATGGAGATGTGTGTTGTGTTGTTCGATTGTAAAGTGTAGTACTATTTTCAATTTCATTAATGGTTTTTTCCACGAATTCATTTGGATAAGCATTTTCCCTGAGAACGGACTTTATAAAATTCAATTCTTCTTTCAGATTTTGTGTTGAATTGCAAACCACTTGTGCCCTGTTGTAAAGACATTTGACAATTCCCTTTTTCACGCTGGTGTGGTGATTTGAGTTATAATGGAGATATCTATTGGTATGTGTTTTATTTCTATAAACAATTGTGTTAACTCGAGATGTTGATTTTTTTATCAAAACATCTAAGAAAGGAAGTTCATCATCTTTTCTGTTTCTAATGTGAATGTTATCGTTGGTTCTTGTTTATTAATGTAATCTAAGAACACTTTCAAGTCATCTCTACTCTGATTCCAAACAGCAAACACATCATCAACATACCTCCACCATACTCTGGGTCCATTCTGGTACGTTTCAACGAAAAATTCTTCAAAATATTCCATGAATATATTACTCAAAATGGGTGATAATGGAGAACCCATTTCCATACCAAATTCTTGTTGATAAAATTCATCTTTAAATTGGAAATACGTTTTTTCAGTACAGAGTTTAATGAGTTCAATAATAGAATCGACATTCAATTTTGTTCTATTATTCAATGATATGTCTCTTTCTAATTTAGATTTGACAATTTCTAGAGTTTTTTTAATTGGAACATTTGTGAACAATCTTTCAACATCAAAACTCACCAGAATATCTGTATCATTAATTTGTAATTCATTTAGTTTTTCTAAGAAATGTGGAGTGTTTTTTATAAAACTATTTCCATTACCAGATATCGGTTTTAAAATATTGAGTAGGTATCTTGCAAGTTTTTGGTATGGAGAACCAATGGAAACAATGGGTCTCAAGGGATGCGTTGGTTTGTGAATTTTTGGTAATCCATAGAAATGTGGGGGTTTACTGTGGTGAGAAATAAGGTTTGTGCGCTCTCCTTTTGAGAGCATATCTTTGTATTTTGCAAGGGTTCGATATGTTTTTCTCTCTATGGATGAAGTTGGGTCACCATTCAGTTTTTTGTATACATTTTTCACTGAAGAAGTATTGTCTTCACTTAGTATTTTATAAGTGGTGTTAGAGATCATTTGTGTTAGTTTGTGTTCGTATTCTTCTGTATTCATGACGACTGTGGCATTTCCTTTATCAGCCGGAAGTATTTTAATTTTATCATCTGATCGAAGAGATGTTATTGCACTCTTCTCATATGTATTTAGACTAGTTTTGCTGAGGTTCATTGTCTTCGATCTTGCTCGGTTGAAATTGCCGAGGAGATCTTTGGCCTGCCTCAGCCCTGGAAGTCTTAGCCAGTATGTTGCTCTCCTTGCTACTTCAGCTTTATTGAGTTCTTCTCGGAAGTAAGATTTTCCAAGTCCGCAGAATGGTTCTGGCCCGATCAATGGCGTTGATGCGCCTTTTCGTGACCGGGTGTCTGCTTCTTCATTTCCCTCCTTTCCGACGTGCCCGGCAACCAGATGAGGGTCACCTTGTTGTTCCTGCCTAGATCATTGAGTTTGTCTAGGCATTCCCAAACCATCTTCGCGTTGATGTTAGAAGAGCTCAACGCTTTGATGGCCGCTGTAAAATCCGCTTTTTATGCATTTTCAACTTGACCCTTTGCCCATCGAATAGACATATTACATATTGTTACCGACTGGATAACATACATCGCACTCCACATCGATTTGTTGTTCGCTAGAGGCATTTCCGTTATGTTGTACCACTGCCTATGAACCGTAGCGAACCTAATCCAAACAATGCTAGTTGAACTAAATTAGCCACACTCGAAATGGAGTTTCATGGTAATGGGAGAGAGTTTTCGTGTGGATAATTGCTCTTGTTACCCACCCATTCTGATATTTACATTCAACAGATTGCGAATTGCGGAATAGAGTTGTTCGTCATGATGGAAACCAAAATAATCGAATTGAGAATCTCATCCGGTTCTCCATTGTTGTACGGGTGGAGAGAAATCTCAATGGCGGTCGACAGTTACCGTGATTTGTCTTAAATTATTCTGAAAGTTCAACCCAGGAAATGCCTCTAGGCGCTTGTCCCGATTTTCATCAGTTGCAGATTAAAGCATCTGAAACATTACGGGCTCTGACTAGTGACTTTTTTCTAGAAGGGAGAGAGAGGATGCAAATGTCACAGGTTCCGAGATATTAGAAGAAACGAATGTGAAACGAAATGAACGTGATTATTCAATGCACACATCTGATACCCAATAGGCCATTCAGACACAGTCATTCCCAACTAATGGGGGATGATATTCGAAGCTTGATTGCAATCATATTTGCAGCAATTATTGTGACCTCCTGGCGCAAACAATGCACAAATGGATGTCAGAGGTCATTCAGTGTTTGCAGGTGGAACTAATTGTTTTCTGACTGATATTTCTCTCAAATTACCACTTTGTGGGAAAGTTTGTCGAAATTGTTCGTTTCATTAAGAGTCATTGCGACAAAAATATTAACTACGGAATAAGTCGTCAGTTTCACATATAATGGTGACCTCATTATTACTTGATAATCATAATATTGAAACAGATCTGAAAAAAAAAGTTTCAGGAAACAATCCGCATTCATAGAATACAATACAGAAATCGGCACAATGAATGACTAATATTCAGAGACTGAACTTTCGAGGAGTCAGAATATATATATATATATATTGCTTTGGCCTGGTGTGGTCAAAATAAAATTTTTTAACAATTTTAAATGTAACGTATTTTATGAAAAAATTTTAAGACATCCTACCAATTTTACATGTTTATATCAACTTTCATCTTGCACAATGTGTCACTTATTGTTGAATAACATCGCGTCTCACAATCTCAACAAAGATTATCCCTGATGATGGAAATGATTTATTAAATTTCCGAAAGCTTGTACAAACTTTAAAGTAGTACTCTTTGATTTTGCTGCAAAGCCCCACTATTTACTAGTTCCATACCTAACTAGTCAGCAACGACTACCCTTCCTCTATATATATATATATATATATATATATATATATATATATATATATATATATATATATAATGAAAAATAGCTTGTTGTGGTTGTGTACAAGTATTTCAGTGTATTCGATTTAATTCCAAGAGACTCCATAAAGCCTCTCTGACGAGTGGTAGACCAAGAAACACCAGCTGTCGGTGGACCTCTTGTGAATTAAATCGAAAACTCTCTCTATATATATATATTAATTCGAAGATTCTCACGGATGAAATATAGTGATATGTTTTACCGGGTTTCTCTCCGTGTTATCTGTTTTTGGTCCCCAGGACTATTTTCACAACGTTTCAGCAAAGTCTCATTTGCCATCTTCAGGTGATATTAACGGTCTAGAGTTTAGAACTGGACTGACCCGCTCTACCTCTGCTTCTTAATTTATAGGGGTGGCTGGTTCCTACTACCTGGGTTGACCTGCCTACCGAGGTTGACCCGCCTGCCTGTGTTTTTCTGCCTGAATAATGATTACGCGCCAAGTTTTGTTTTTGTTTTATTTGTTGAAGAGATAAGATAGATTTCCACATTGTAGGTAATCTTTGACCGTCATTTGGTAGTTTTTCAATTTCGATAGCCTCTCTTATTGTTCGAGAGTAGAAGTTTTCATAGCTCACTAATGTTTTTGTGTTCTCGAAATTGATATTATGTCCTGTCGCTAATACGTGTTGGAAGATAGACGACGTGGTAACTTTGCCTTTCACTGATGTTTTGTGTTCATCCTTGCGTACGTTGATTCTTCTGTTGGTCTGTCCGATGTAAATCTTGTCACAGTCTCCACACGGTAGGTACTTCGTAAACTCCTTGGGACTCCAGTGGTATATAATGGATCTTATTGTACGTTCTGGTACGGATGATGTTTCGATATTATGTAGAATTCTCTACCGATTTTGTCTGTGGATCTATATATGGTAGTATGGTTTTTACAGCTGTTATTTCTTGGGTTTTTTGTTGTGTTCGTCTGATTTTAGAAGCCGCTTTTATGATTTTCTCCGAGTATCCATTCATCCGTAGAGTCTCGATGGTGTTTAACTCTTGTTGTCTGTGTTCGTTGTCTGCCAGCCTACTTGACCGTGTAATTAGTGCTATTGCCACCGAGTGCATTTGTTTTGGGTGGTGGTGTGACCCAGTGTACCGTCAGGTTTCTTCATAATCAAAACTTCGAGAAATACGAGCTGATGGTTTCCTTCTTCGACTTCTTTCGTGAATTTGGTCCGTGGATGGATTCCATTTAGGTGATTGAAAAACCTTGAAAGTTCTTGGTATACATTTGGCCATATTAGAAAGATGTCGTCAACATATATTAGCCTGAGTTTTGGTTTCAAGAGTGATGTAGCTATTGATTCAATTTCTATTTCTTTCATGAAGAGGTTGGCGATAATGAGTGATAGTGGCGAGCCCATTGGTGCTACTTCAATTCGAACAACGATATAGACAAATGGAATATACACATATACTATGAATCCAAGATATTAATAATAATATCCAAAGTCCGAGGAGCAGTGTTGCATTTTTTATGGTAATTTCGGGTCACTTTTTGTGTGTAGTCGATAGTTCAGAAGGAAGTGTCAGCGATGGTTTTAGTCATAGGGGTCCTTGGAGAAATGACGAAAGTTATCAATACAATGCTATTAAACAATGAGTATCCACCCTATAGATATACCTAATGATGACTCAGTAGTCCAGTTTTTCGAATTCCAGTATTCAAAATATTTGTTTTTTACCTGGCTATTGTACCTATATACGTATTACGTTTTGAGTTTTTGACATTATATTTCTTTCAAGCTACTATTCGTTGGTGTACACAATACTACCAACATGATATACATTCCAATTTGTTTGCAAACATTTCTAAACTATCTCATGCATGGATTCAATATAACGTTGTTCGTAATGAGCCAAACTATTTCACATCAATACCGAATCATTATTGCTCCATTTCGAATTCAAATTCAAATCGCAACAAACTTATCCAAACTCTCGTATTTCAAACGTTTCATAATTATAAATTCAGTTTAATATGTTAGGAACTCTTTGTCCAATAAAACAATCAAACCATCCGGTAACAATATTTCCGTCTACTTCAAAAGGCATTCTAGTGCCCATTGATGCAATACCAAAACTCAATTAATTCACATAACAAATGATTACTAAAATATGTTCAGCTTTTGATTTATAATCGGAATAATTGGGGCGGTATTATTGGATATTCGTCATATGGAACTTCCTGGGTCAAATTATCATCACATACTAGAGTGTTTTTTTGTAAAAGCCAATCTAATCAGGATAACTGATCGATCAAAAAAGTATTGTACTGAGGTTTTGCGGTGAATATTTAAAAACAAAAAGTCGGTACTTGCAAAGTTCATTATCACTACATTATCACATTATAATCACTTTTCTGTTGAGAAAAAATAATACCCTTGATGAAACGGGGATCGGTTTTATTTTTTTTGTGAATTTTTTTTCACACAAATGATTCGATTTGTTATAAATCCAGAAAAAGAAAAAATCCTTATAAAATGACATTTTCGCAAAACCGATCCTACTATTAGGAGCTATCTACCTTATTGGCGCTCCCAGCTACGTAGTTTTTTTACGGACATGTGCTTCGTTACCTCCACTATCGCCCTTGACAATATATCCCCACACACCCACGATGTGCGGCGCAAAGATAAAATTTGACTTTCGTGATGACGCGCTGATGGTGCCTCCTAAGAAAAGTTGAGCATGTGACACCGATACCACCCGTTCACGCAAGTTCACTGTAGTAATGTAGTGAAGTACATTAACACAATTACACGTTTTTTTATTATAGCCATTTTTCAAGTTATGAATATTATAGGTTTTTAAAAGTCCTCACCGAATATCTGAGACTGCTTGCATACAGCGGCGCCACCAACCAAATTTTAGTATTCATTGAAAATTTACATATTTTCAAACAATTTTTCAATGTATGCAAATAGATTTTCCTGATAATTTAAACTGAGACACCTACGATTGATTTTAGTTCGAAAATATGAATAGAACATTCAATTTTCATGGAGAATGTTCCCCTTTTTCACTTTGAATATTCTTCTCTCGCGTAAAAAGGCCTGAAAATGTCAACTGAACATGCGAAAAAAATTAAAATATTGAAGGAAAACAGGTTTATTTTGGGTGTTATATGGATTACGGAAAATTGCACATACTTCTCTTGCCTAGAAAAAGCTGCAATTCATTTTTGAACATGCAATTATTTTTGTTCACAAAATAACTGCAGCGCTTTCTACACGAGAGAAGAGTATGCACATTTCGTTCCGAGATCCATATAACACCAAAAATCAGCTTTTGAAAAAGCATATGTTGAGTTAATCAAGACCTTCTTTTTTTACATGGTTATTTGATTATTTCAGGGCTTTTTTCAAGAGGACACTTAAACACATTAAAAAACTGTTCGAGCGGTATTACATCTTTGGAGATGTCAATTTAGAACTTATAACCATAACTTGAAAAAGGCATACATTAAAAAAAATGCAAAAAAATTGTTATTACCGGCTGACCTACAAGCTAAGACTTCATGCTTGATACGTTATTTCAGTTATAAGCAACATTTTTGTGTAGATTTTTAGCCAGTTCATGTTCTTGGAATCGAAACAATGCAGAGAATTTTGGAAGGAACTGAATTTGCAATAATTAGTACTATTCAAGAAATCCATGGAGTGAAGCCGGCCCTGGACGCCCGGAAAAATTATTCTGGAAATTTTATTCGTTTTTTCATGCCATTGTGTTTGTCTAACCGAATTATGAACCTGGCAGAGTTCCTTATAAGGAAGTTGTGATTTATTGCTGGAGTGAAGCCGGCCCTGGAGGCCCGAAAAAATTATTCTGTACATTTGGTTTGTTTTCTCATGCCATTGTGATTGCCTAACAAAAATATGAAACTGGCAGAATTTCTAATGAGGAAGTTGTGATTTATTGCCGGAGTGAAGCCGGCCCTGGACACCCGGAAAAATTATTCTGGACATGTGTTTCGTTTTCTCATGCCACTGTGATTATGTAACCAAAATATGAATCTGGCAGAGTTCCTAATGAGGAAGTTGTAATTTATTGCAGGAGTGAAGCCAACCCTGGACGCCCGGAAAAATTATTCTGAACATGCGGTTCGTTTTTTCATGCCATTGTGATTGTCTACCCGAAATATGAAACTGGCAGAGTTCCTTATAAGGAAGTTGTTATTTATTGCTGGAGTGAAGCCGGCTCTAATGCGGAAGATAATACTTATTTCTTGAGCTATCCGGCCCAGAAAATATATATATTTTCAATTTAAATATACTGGAGTTTTATACCAACACCAAACCACTATTTTCAACAACTAGACACCTGTTACAATCAACAAGTTATCATCTTAAAGAAGAATGATTGAGTAGTTTAATAGTTCCTCTTAAAGACACTAACTGATGATGATGATAAGGTTATTGAAACACATGTCGAGGTGTTGAAAATAGCGGTTTGGTGTTAGCATAAAACTTCAGCATATTCATTACTACACCAACGGTTCCAAACCGTGCAGTTTAAGTATTTTTAATTGGTATTCAAAAATCCATCTCCCACTTTATAAGATTCTGATATCAGGCTTATATGGAAAAACATATCAAATCATCGTTCAGTCTCGAATATTCAACAAATTGAAACTATAGATTGACTCAAAATTGTTATTTTTTTTTTTTTAGGAATCAGAAAGCAAAAAATGCGACAAGAAAGACACCACCGGCCCTCCCCTGCAAACGGCGAGCTTCAGCGTCCGAGCGCTGATAGAAGAAAAAATAATAAACAAGCGAATAACCAACACCCCGCACTCCTCGTCGACCTCTGCTCCGCAACAAGAAGACCAGAAATCCAATGCTCCGCCACTCTTCCCGCTCACGGCGCATTCCTCCTCGAACAGCACGGATCTGGAATCGAAAATCTCCTCGTTCGTCGTTCCCGCGCCTCCGCAGCAAAACGCGGAGAAGACCAGAAGACATTCCGACGCGGACTCGTTCCGAGGTTCCAGCACGCAGCAGGAGGCCCAAGCGCTGGCCGATCTCATCCTGAAGAGGGAGAAGGCTTCGATCAAGAGGACCATCTCGGATCCCGGCCAATCGCAGTCCTCGCCGCTTATTCACTTCCGGTCGAACGATTCGTTCACGCTGACCAACGTCAGCTATCAGTCGGAGGAAACGGAGTTCATATCGTCGAGTCTTCAGGATGAGGTGTTCACTCAGGTGCAAGACAGCATGCTGCTTCAAGGTAGGTTTTAAATTATCCATGGTGAATAAAAAACTCTATTCCGTAATGGAACCAAATATAACTAAAAATAAAAACCCAAAACATTTATCAACGCTCCGGGCGGCTTGTTAGGATCTGGTGGCACATTTACTTTCATATCTGTAGAAAAAAAAATCGAATTTTATTTTATATACACAATAAAATATCTCGTCTCGCTTCGCATTCCTTGGTGGAAGGGAAAAGATCAAGACAGTCAGTTGTATCCTGGGTGATAGACAGTCAGTTCATCAGACACTCAGTCTATCACCCAGAACGATCCCTGTTCCCGGCGAAAGTTTCTTGGTATACAGGGTGTCTCAAAACTCATCGTCATCTTTTGGAGGTCTGATAGTCCAACTCATGACTGACAATATGACCTTGGTAAAATATTGATAGTTTTGGAGATATTGGGCACTTTGATCAATATTTCGAGTGCCGCACAAAAGTTCATATTGTAAGATTCTAATTTTTGTTATGCAACCTTTTATATTATATATATATATATATATATATATATATATATATATATATATATATATATATATATATATATATATATATATATATATATTCGCCCGATTCACGAGTTCTATTTCATTAGCTTACTTAGACTCTTCATACTGTAAACAAAATCACTTCGCAAACTCAAGTTATTTTAAAAAATTGCTCGTTCGGTGTACTTTTTGACATGATACACATTCACTACATTTCACTTAAGAAAAAATGATATTCCTAGTTTACTGCAATGGGAGCTCCTTGTGAAATTACACTTGGTGAATTGAAGTGACAGGTATTTATTGACAAATGAACAAAAAACAAAGAAAAATTAAAGATTGTGTTCAAATTGCCCGCCACCAAGTCGAATGCAAGCGTGGCATCTTTTTGAAAAAGATATTTTTATTCATCGTGTACTTCATTCAGCACTTATTTGGAAAGCTGCTTCATGTTCATTTCATTTTTCTTCGGCTTTTGTTTAGTTGTCAATAAATACCTGTCACTTCAATTGTTTTCATTCGAATTCCTAATTATTGAAATAATTTCACAGTTTGCAGTAAACTATGAATACTTTTTTCCTCAAGTGGAAGTTAGTGAATGTCAAAAACTACACCGAATGAAAAAAATTTTAAAATAACTTGCCAGGTTCGCGTAGTGATTTTGTTTGCAGTATGAAGAGTCTGAGTAATAAAATAGATTAACTAGTGAATCGGGCAAATATGTTTTTTTTTTTCTCCATTGCACCAATATTTTCATTTTGGATTGTAGTCAATAGAAGGTTTATTAAAGGTATAATAAAAATTAGAATCTTAAAACTATAAAATTTTGCACCTGCGGCACTCGAAATACTGATCAAAGCTTTCGATTTTCACAAAATAAAAGTGCCAATATCTCCAAAACTAATAATATTTTACCAAGGTCATACTGTGATAATTAGGACAGGATACCGGTTCAGCGATAAGTTTATAACCTCATTTCAGTTTACCAACCCTTGAAATCATCGAAACGGATTCAAACTTTCAACAATGGCAGGTATCGAAATTGATACTCGATTTGGTCATTCAACAAACTGAAGTAAACTCAATTATAACTGAAATTCAAAAATTCACAGGTGTAGATCCCCACCACTTGGCTTCCATTCAATTTCAAACCGACACCCTACTCCAAGATCAGAACGAGCAGCAACTCCAAGACTTCAAACTGGAAGACATCAGCCTACAAGAATCAGTTCATCAATCGCCCTCGTACCAGTCCAGTCACTCGGTAAACCAAGAACTGCAAGCCGTTTTGGATTCCCCATTGCCCGAAAGTTTAGCGGAGTTTAGCACCTTCCACTCTACCAACAGCTTGGACATGCCTTCGCCTGGTTATCAGACTCATTCACCGGCTCAGTACGCGAGGTCGCCACATACGATAACGGCGCAGTCTCCTCTGCAGAGTCCTCTGATAAGACACGATTCGCCGGGTTTCGCTTACCCCACACCGCCAGCTAGTCACGAGGGTCAGAGTCCCGGTTTCGGACAAAATACTATTCTTCCTATGGTTTCTCCGAACGCACAAGAATTTGGACAGGTTGTTGAGAGAGGTAAGAAAATTTATTATCACCGATTCGATTTTATTTTTGTAAACTTTTCTCCTTCAGAACCACCTACTCATTTTCCATCCTTTCGGTTCCCCATTTCATTCATTTGTTTGTTGTTTATCCGCTCTTGAACCCTCTCTATCCAGGTTTTTCTGACTTCGTCGCTTGTGTTAGGTACGGCTTTCTTTACAACTCTTTTAGAACTCATTCTTGTTATATGTAGCTAGCTTAGTAACTCATAACTGAAATTGTTTCTGAGGCCCATTTTCAAAAGTCCTAAACAATATCACAGAAATGATAGTAGATGACGCCATCCATATTTCCTAATTTTTGATGCCAACTACATTTATTGTATTCAACCAAAGACCGAAATTCAACGATCGCCTGTGAGACTCAAAGTATCACTTTATTTATCTCTGAAGGTTCGGACTTACAGCCAGAAGGGACAAATACGTTTTAATTTAGATACCAGAATATTTCAGTTAAATTACTGGTTCCACAAGGGTCTGGCCGATACGACCTTCTGGAATTCAGTTTGTATCATAGCATAAGCGTTGATTAGTGGTATGCATACCTCCTCACCTGAAAAATATGCTAAGCTCGCCTTCTGCTTCTTTCCTCTGTTGGCATGGTTGAGACACCTGTGATAACAGGTGCAAAGCGATGGGATTAGCGTATTCCTGTAACGTTATTACTATTAAATACATGCACGAGATTTGGTGTTACTTCCTTTCTTGGTTGAGTTTAAGGACGGCTACCCTCTCTTCATGTAGCTAGGCCTTCTAAGTTGAACCTCTTACATACCATAGCGTCGGACGTCTTTGCGTGATTGAGGATCAACTGTATTACCCTAATCATTCGATTTAACGTGAGTGTCAATTTCCACTGCGCCATAGCCCCTTATATCGCAGTAAAATATAAATTCTCTATAATTTGACCTTTTGTCTCAGAAGTTCCATTTATGGTGGTATCCTCTGCTATCAGTCAGTAATCTCCATAGATTTCTATTACCTTGATTTTAAGGATTTTTTTACTCTTCATTGCGCACGGGCGTTCTTGAAAATATTTTCGTCGCGTATAGTTCAAGGGGCAGGACTCTGAAGATATGTCCTACAGTACCCCCTACAAGGCTCTCTCTCTGTGCTTTTTACAACTCCTCACCATATTCAATCAGAAAGTATCAATAATCATCTCTCTCACACAGTTCAGACTTGGGTCGCACCTTTCTCCTCAAAGTGGTGAGTCTTTCACTCCATCAGGAGACGTTTCTGGTCATGCTCATTGTCGCTAAGGAGCAGTTGTCATTGTGAGTGCTGCAGGTCTTTCATGACCATTTTCCGCGATGTGTATCATTCTGTCCAAGACTTGATTTCTTCGAAAGGTCGCGAAGGTAGGCCTGTTATCTTTATCAGGTATGATTGAATTGTTAGCCGTAATTAAATGGAGTCATTACCCACCCCAAGCGTTGGTATTGGTTCTTCCTCATGTCACCAAAGCCGACCGGAAACAACGTGCGAAACCAGCAACATAGAAAGTGCGCGCCAGAACAGCATCATAAATGAGGTGCCAGGAACGAGAGCTTCAGTTTCAATTAATAATTTAAGAAGAATACTTCGACCACGCTACTGAAGATGAGACTACGGTAAAATCCGGAAACCATCCAGAACATTGACGGCAGCCGTGAAAGCCTACATTCCTATATCTTGCACTTACCCATCCGACTATATCTATTCGTCTGG